>CM077812.1:12455000-13655000 GCA_039764185.1 Tamarix austromongolica | reverse complement strand
TGAAATATGGAAATTATAATGATATATGGGTAGAGGAAACATACAACTCATTTTGTTCAAAATATACAATATTTTTAGCCTGAAGAAAAACATACAAATAATGAATACAACGGATGATAATGAAAGAAAAAATGACATAACACTATTTTTTTTATTCAAGAGAATATGACCCTAAATTCTTTAATGTTGGCTTTTAAAATTTTGATGAATCAATATAAAAAAAGGGAAAAAGAAATTTTGTCTATACACACACATGTTAAGTTACTATATGAACCATGTATACGCCATAAACTAAAGCTTGTTTGCATTATGAAGCTAACATGAGCATTACATAAACTAATTTAAAATCAAACAGAACTTAGTAATTAATAATACTATAAACTTTAATATATTTATTTTACTATTTATATGAAGATTACATTTTTTTGTCAACATTTTACATAAACAATCAACATTATTTTAATGGTAATTAAGTCATACTTTCTTTGCATAAATTCATTCTCAAGACTCGTTATAAAATAATATAGGGTTGAAAATCAAAATATTAAGGAATAAAAATAGTTGAAATAATATTTAACTTGATTTGGAAATAAATTGATAAAAATTATAATTATTATGTAGAATTATAGGATTGTAAAGCTTTATCGTAAGATTTTAAGCTTCTATATTATTAGAATAATTTAAATTATAACTAGGATTGTGGATTATTTGGATATTTTTTTAGATCTTAAGGTCATATAATTGTAGGATTGAATTAGGATTTTAATAACTATGGTGGGTTGGTGCATGAAGGAAGAAATATCAAGAGGTAATGGATACTTCAAACATAAAGGAAGGCTGTGTTGGTCGGGAAGAAAAAGCAACCGATTGAGTAAGGTAGGTTAGTGGGGTTAAGTGGATCAGATGAGGTAGTGCAATGTAGGGGAGTCAAGGGAAGAGAAGATCAAGCGAGTGGGGGTTGCGAGAGGGAAGAAGAAAAAGAAAAGGATGAGGTTTTGGGCCTGTTTGGTTTGGTTTGACTTGGAGTAATCTCACCTTCTTGGTTGGGGTTACTTTGGTTAGAGGTTTGGGTTTAGGAAAGAATAATATTAAAAGGAATTAGGCTAAAATTAGTTAATTAATAAATAAAAAATAGCAATTAATTTTATGATGTTATCAAATACCAAAAATTCTACCTATTTAATATATCATCATCATCATCATCATCACCATCACCATCATCATCATCATCATTACTCCTTTAAATTTTAATATACTATCCCAAATTATTTACAAAAAATTATTAATGATAATACACACAAAAATGGGGTATCCAAACTTAAAATAATTCTATAATTTATTGTACATAATAATTAAATTTTAATTTAGGATATCTAAGTTAGGGTTTATATAAATGAGGTATTATAGTTTTTCCAAAAACTTTCAAAAATAAACTTAAAAACACATCTCAAAACCACAATCAAACATACTTAGATCATTATAAATCATAAGGATTAACACACATTAAATGGACTAAAAATTGGGTGATTACACTCACTTTCTTGTGAAGCGAAACCATTTTATGTCTTTTACCAATAACACCTTAAAGAACATACGACCTCCCACTAAGTACTCCTTATGTATGCTCTTTTAATTAACATAGATTTTCTATCAACTTTGTGTTTCCTTCATTCTTATTTCGATAATATTGATCTTATTTGTAATTTTCCAACTCTAATCTAGTCGAATAAGTAATCTGTATCTAACCTTATACCATACTAATGGTATTTGAAACTTCCTCGCTTGTAGATCTTTATACATGGAAAGTGCTTAGGTGATAGCTAGTATTATAAGAAAACTTAGCTAGAGGCAACTATTCATTGAAAGTCCCATGAAATTCCAATACACGCACCTTATGCATTTCCACTAAGGTTTGAATAGTCCTCTTATTCTATCCATAAGTTTTTGGATGAAAAGTTGCACTAATGTTAAGCTTCATACCAAATGTAATAAAATATGCCAATCCTAACCTATCTTGAAACCTTGGGTCCCTGTCTGACATTATCAAACTACATACCCCATTTAACATCACCATCTATTTAATATAAGTGTTGATGTGGGAGAACTCACAATCAATTTTTTATATTTTTGTTATCAAAATTAAGATGATTTGGTTATTATCATAAGAACATAGGTAGGATCATTTTCCATGCTCAAATATATTTAAGGAGGGCCATATTGTGAAGAACATGTTGACCTTGCATCAAGAAGGCTCCTTCAAAATTCAATATGACTCCAAGATAAGAAATGACAACACTCATTTTTCTTTCATTTTATGGAAATTATTTTTGAGTAAAATGTATATTAAGGAATAAAAGTTTGGGGGTCATTCGAATAAAGGAACAAACTTTTTTCATTTTCTAATTCAGGAACATACATTGAGTCTTTTATCCGAATAAGGAACTACCGGCTAAATACTTGCCGGAGCTGTCGGAAAATATTAAAATATTATTATTTTTGTATTTTATACTATGTAATATACTCAGTACAATAGTACTATTATTTTTGAACTGAATGAAACAAACTTTGAAGTGTTTAATCTCATAAAACCAAATAGAAAAAAAAGTTAAAGATGATATTTTTGTCTGCAAAAGAGGGAGCGAGAACTAGAAGTTGTGCTTCGTCGTGGATTGTTGAGTAGGTAGTCTCCATGTTCTTAACTCTTCTTCCGTACCGACGCTTCTTTTTGATCATTTCATACTTTTCTCTTTCTTACTTTTTCATTTTCGTTTCATTCTCTATAGCCATGGGGAAGAGGAAGACGCGAAATGCAGTTCGTCTTCAAAATTGCACAACCATGGGGAAGAGGAAGACGCGAAGTGCAGTTCCTTCCAACCCAAACATAGTCGGCCATGAGGAAGATGATAGATAAGTTTTCTAAAGTGCTTTTTAGTGTTTCATACTCTGCACTTTCTTCCTTTTAGGGTTTTCTCTGTATTTAGGGCTAGTTGTGAGAGAGGAAATTTGCTTGAATAAAGAGAGGGTATAACGTTTATTTCTTTAGTGTTTGATTAATTTATAGTTTATTAACTTTAGTTAAGGGTTTGATTAATTAAGTGTTTGATTAATTTAGAGGGTACAACTTCTTAATTTTGGATTATTCTATTTTGAGTACATATTGGGACCATATGTTTCTATCACTTTCTGTTATTTTTTTCATTGAATACATGAGGCCCTCAATGCTGCTACTTTCTTTTTATCACTTCGTCTTATTTTTTGTTGGGAGTTGTTTGTTGTATGTTATGTTTATTATCTCTTAATTTATGGATTTTATGTTTGGCTTATTATAGCGTGGAGCATGATGGTGAGACTATAGTCATTGAGGTTGATAAGGGCGTGGATGATGTCACTGTAGATGATGTGTCTTGGATAGAGAATTTTCTTGATGATGGTGGTATTGATTTTAATAATGAACATGGGGCTGAAAACTTAGGAAATACCACTGCTATTGAGAGTAGAATTAAAGATTTAGGTGTAAGTGGGGCTGCTATTAGGTTAATAGATGAGGATAGTGATGATGAATACTATAATGCCGAAGATGAGGATGATGTTCTCACTAATGATGGGTATGAGACTGCTGATGAGGACTTTGTAGGAGTAAGGGAGAAAGTGAAGAAATTTACTCAGCGCATGAGGGAAGCTAGGGAAGAATGGGCCTTAGTTGCACAAGGAGAACAAATAACAAATGAGGATGAAGAAGAGTATTGGGATGAAGGGGATCCACCTAGTCCTTCCTCTAGTTCAGGATCCGATGGGGAGGGAATGGGGAAGAAACCAAGGTATTCTACATTTAGGCCTAACACAAAACCTCATCATGTAAGAATATAAATTGGATGCCAATGTATGGATAATGTTGAATTCAAAATGGCCATTGATGATTATAGCATCTTGAATGGCTATGATTTGAAGTTTATAAAGAATGATAAAAAGTACATTCAAGTGAAGTGTTTTGGGTATAACGTTGAGAATAATCAATGTGGTTGGCATGTTTCTGCATCATGGATTCAAAGAAAGAATAACTTTCAAGTCATAAAGGTGGGGCCTAATCATACATGCAAGAAGGCAAATCATAAGAATAACAGATTGTCTGCAAAGTGGCCAGTAAGGCATTATATGGAGAGAGTAAAGCTGGCCCCAAGTTGGAAGTTAACGGAGTTGAAGAATACCGTTTGGGATGAGCTTAGGCTTAAAGCAACAATGCACATGTGTTTTAGGGCCTTACGTATTTGCAATATACAAATTGAATGTGACTTTCAGCTACAATATGAAAGACTTTGGGACTATGTTGCTGAGATAAAAAAGGCAAACAAAAAGAACACTTGTTTCCTGAAGGTTAAGGAAGGGAGTAATGTGTTTGACAAACTTTATATATGTTTTGATGCATTGAAGAAAGGGTGGAAGGATGGATGTAGACCCATTCTTAGGGTTGACGGTTTCTTCTTGAAGGTAATTTCCATGATTACATGACTATTTTTATTTTTCACATTCAACTAATAAAAAAACATTAAGATTAGATTTAATTGTTTTCGTTTCTTTTGAAGGGATGTGTTGAAGGTCAAATACCTATAGCTGTGGGCGCAAATGGGAACAACCAGATGTTTCTAGTTGCATGGTCGGTGGTTGAGAAGGAGAACACTGAAAATTGGGTGTGGTTTCTAACCCATGTGGCTATTGACTTAGGTCTACAACAAGGTCAAGGCTTAACAATAATCAGTGACCAGCAAAAGGTATATTAGTATTATTTTATCTTTGGTGGTATTTTTTGTTCACTTTTCAATAATATATTATACAGTATTTTGCTTTCTTTGTGCCTGATTTTGACTTGTATTTTTGTAAGGGATTGGTGGAAGCCATTAAACGTATTCTTCCTCAAGTTGAGCATAGATGTTGTGCAAGACACATTATGCCAATTTTAGGAAGAAGTTCAATGGAATAGTGTATAGAAAACACTTTTGGATGATTGCAAATGCCACCACCCTTAATATGTTCTCAGATAAGCTTCAGGAATTGAAAGAATTCAATGAAGAAGTTGTTGTGGATTTGGAAGGCAGGGATCAAACATGGTTTAAATCTTGGTTTAAGCTTGAAATTAAATGTGATTATGTCACAAATAATATAGCTGAGATTTTTAATGGAAGTATCATTGAAGCTAGATACAAACCAATTTTAGGCATGTTAGAAGATATAAGGGAGGTGTGCATGAAGAGGAATACCAAGAAGAGGGAAGTGATTAAGAATATGGTGGAGAAGGAGGTGTTCATTTGAGATACAAAGATAAATATAAGGTTAGTGTTTTCATAATTATTTTTCATATCTATAATTTATAATTGTGACTTGTTAATATTTGTTTTCCATATCTATAATTTGTTGAAAGGTACCCCATGAAATAAAAGAAAGGGGTAGAGAAAGAGGAAAAGGGGGAGGAAGAGCAGCTCAAGTTGTAGATCAAGCTCCAGCTCAAATTTCAGCTGAAGTTTCAGATTAAGCTCCAGCTCAAGCTCAAGTTTCAACTGAAGGTCAAAGCGTAGGAAGAGAAGGAGGCATTGGAAGGAGGGGGGAAGAGGACAAAGGATAAGAAGAGGTAGGGGCAGGGGAGGAAGAGGCATAACAGGTCATGAACAAAACTAACTCCCAACTTCAAGTCAAGTCTCAGAACAAAGTATCATTCCCACTCAAGAATCTGTCACAACAAGAACATATAACTGTTAGGATGGACGATTGATGCATCAATGTGTTGTAAAGACAATTTAGTTTAAATTAGATTGAATGTTGTTAAACCTTAAATTAGACAATTTAGTTTATTGCTGCACTACACGTTAAGCCTTGCCAAACACTGGTTTCAATTTAATGGCATAACCTGTAGCTTGTATCTTATATTGCTGTTTGGGATGCAATCCAGAATGAAGCAACAAAAATGTTATCCTTTTCAATATGTGAAACCAAACATTGTTGATTAACTTAAATTTGTCCATCTCCTCTTTCCATGATGTAAATTTAGTTTAAATTAGATAGCCACAACGGAAGGATGATAAAGAGACTAAAACACCCTATGAAAAAAATGCACAAACAAACAACATATACTTAATAGAAATAATAATTAAATTCTGTTTACTTAATAGAAATTAATTATCTTCTCCTTTTTTAAGACTGTTTGATTTTAATAAAGTTTTGAGGAAAAAAATTAAATGATAATATTTTCTTTTATATATTTAAATAGCTGATGTTTAACAATTTTATTCCTCATTTTTTTAATCTTACTATTTTATTCCTCATTCTTTTAAATTATTATTTTTATTATTTTTTTAAAAACTTTCTAAAAATCAAATGGTGCAGAAATATTTCTGTCTATTTTGTTGGTACAGGTTATCCATCCATTTTCCTCTAGGAAAAAACCAAGCTTCAGCCTATGGTATAATTTTGCATAAGATAAAAATGTAGATTAATCTGGATTGAATAAGTGATTCAAACCATACAAAAGTCAACCAATCATTAGTTAAGTTAGCTTGTTTTTAACAATACACCAATTTCAACAATACATGAATAACATAACCTGAACTCATTAAAATCCCCATGTTTTAATATAACAAAAAACACAACATCTCTATATATATAAAAACGGAGTTGTCTAGCAGACAATATACAAACAAATTTTCCCGCCTAAATTATATCCATTATTACTAATCATAAATTAATGCTACCATATATGATTGCTAATTATTGTTATTGCTAATTAATAAGACGGAATAATTAATATAACTATCTATTAATATAATGAAACTATTCAGCTCCTATGTGCATTAAATGTATATAACTATTCATTTATTGCACATATGCCAAACAATTAATTTTAATAAAGTATTGACTATATATTTTCTAATCAAATATTTTCTTAATTAATTATCCCAACATATGCATAAAACTATTCATTTCCTGCATATTAATTGAATTGTTGGACTATTCATCTTTTGTATATTAATATATAAATAATTAATACACCAAAGTGCATATTTATTTACTTCAAATGCATATATACATTAATACAGTGTGACTATTTATCTCCTATGTGTAGTAAATGCATATAACTATTCATTTGTTGTACATATGTCGAACAACTAATTTAAATAAATTATTAATCAAATATTTTCTAATCAGATATTTTTTAATTAATTACCTAAATATATGTAGTCAACTATTAATTTCCTGAGTATTAATTTAATTATCAAACTATTCATATCCTACATATTAATATATAAATAATTGATAAATAATGAATACACTAAATAAGTGCATAAACCAGTTGACCAACACATATGCATCTACTGCCATTAATACAATGCAACTAGCAAATACATATAACTAATTTTAATGAAGTATTATTTTTTTTTTATTTTTTTTAGGTTAGATCAATATCAATCAAATATGATAATAATAGTAGTAGTAGTAGTAGTAGCAGCAGTAGTAGTAGTAATAATTGTTTATAATAATAATTTTATTATGTATTATTAATAATATGACTATTATTATTAATATAACTATAATAATTATGACTATTAATATAATTAATACTAATATAATTATTTATATAATTTTGATAATTACTATTGTCATATATAATTTATAATATAATAATGATAATTATTATTATGATAATAATGAATTTTAATATATTTGATTATTACTATTATGAATATTATCATGATTAATAATATAATTATTATTAAAAAAACTAATAATAGAACGACAACATTGGTTCTTGGTTATTATATAAAAATAGAGTTGTTTGGCAAACAATATACAGACAAATTTTTCTGCCTAAACTATATCTATTATTACTAATCATATATTATCACTGCCATATATTATTACTAATTAATAAGGTCAAAATAAATAATGAAATACTCCTGCGTATTAATTGATTTGTCAGACTATTAATCTCCTATGCTGCATAACAACAAAATAATATTCATCTCCTGCGTATTAATTGAGATATTAATCTATTGCACATATGTCAAACAACACATATTAATTAAGAATTTTCTTAATTAATTATCTAAAAATATGTAGCCAACTATTCATCTCCTGCGTATTAATTGAGTTGTAAAACTACTGATTATATGAATGTAACTATTCATCTACTGCACATATGTCGAACAACACATATTAATCAAGTAATTTATTAATTAATTATTTGAACATATGCGGCCAACTATTCATCTCATGCATATTAATTGAATTATCAAACTAATAAAAATATGAATATAATTATTCTTCTTATACGAATAGAAAATTCATATAATTATTCATCTTCTGTCATTAATACAACATAACTATTCATATCCTACATGCAACAAATGCATATAACTATTCATCTGCTGCACATATATCGAACAATATACATTAATTAAGTATTTTATTAATTAATTATTTAAACATATACAACTAACTATTCATCTCCTGCATATTAATTAAATTGTTAAATTATTCATCTCTTATATAATAATATATAAATAATTAATACACCACCCGTGCATTGCACGGGAAAATGTAACTAGTAAACTATAAAAGCTATCCTTGCTACCCTCTAATCACTTGCCCTATTTTGTCTTCCATTTTCATTTGACAGTTGCTGTTTCAGTTCTTCATTTTCCTTAGCTAACTCGGCAATTGTTCCCTTCAAAATATATTTCTTATCTGCATATCTCTTGTTCACTTCTTCCAATTGGCTTACCTGATTCCTCAGATCCTTATTTTCAGCAATTACGCGTCTCGCTGCATCTCTAGCCATGGATGGAAGAGGGTCATCAATAAAGGAAAATACCTTACAATTGCCTAACTTCCCATATCTATTACACATGTAAAACCTTCTAAATAAATTTTTGGGGGCCTTGGACACGTATTGGCAAGTAGGATTGCCGCAATCACAAATCTCTCGTATCACCCTATCTCTACTTCTTTGAGATTGTGATGATGGACTTGCAGTTGTAGCCATAACCCTTCAAGTTCTGTACTACTATAATGCAAAATGATTATATTCACATGCAGCACAACTAAATCAAGATACTAACCATCCAAACAATGTTAAGTAGTTGTGATGAAATTGAAAACAAGAGCCTACATTTTTTTAATCTAAAGGCATGTATGTAACTGTTACAAAAAACAAATTCATAGGAAATAATAACATCAGATATACTCATTCAATTCTAACAAGCTACTAAAAAACAATAGCCACACATCTCATCCTTCTTAGCAAAAAAAAAAAACATATTAGTAAAGAAAAGAATTCATCCATTGAACAACTTCATATAAGCGCATCTAAATTTCAATGTTGCTCCATTAAATTGGATTTTGCACGAAAAAAAAAATTTCATTAAATAAAATTTTTCTTATATTCTCCCTTTTCTCCCGTCATTTAAGAGTTAGTCTAACATCAAATATACTCATTCAATTCTAACAAGCTACTAAAAAACAACAGCCACACATCTCATCCTTCTTAGCTAAACAAAAATATTGGTAAATAAAAGAATTCATCTATTGAACAACTTCGAATAAGAGCATCCAAATTTCAACATTGCTCCATTGAATTGGATTTCGCACGAAAAAAAAGTATGCATTTTACCTGTTGAAGAAAAAGATTATGCAACAGATTCGAAGGTCAACTAGCAAGATACGAGGGGAAGAAAGAGAAGATGAGGAAGAAGGAAGAAGTCTACGAGTAGGGAGAATGGGCAAAGAAGATGAGAGGTAGATAACGAAGAAGAAGGAAGAAAGAAGATTGACATACTTGATCAACGAAGAAGAAAGCTCAATGATCCTCTTTGTTTTTTCTTTTTCGTTCTTTCTCTTCTTTAGTTCTTCATTCCAGAATTGGAAGGTGAAGTTCAAGAAAAAATATTTCTCTTCGTAGATCAAGAGTGGTTTTGATTGTGCTTAATTTCAATTTAAGAAGTTTTAATTTGATTTGGTTTATGTTATATTACCGGTGTAGTTGTGTAGTTGATTCAGTTTAATTAACTGAATGAACTATCTTAGTCATTTAGTCAGTGTTGAATTTTAATTCAGTGAGTCGTTAGATTAATTTCACTGAATTAATTAGGAATATATGTTTTCCTATTAGTTTTATCAAGTTTAAAAACAATAATGTTTAAATTTGTATAAAGTACATATTTATGTATAATACATACATATTTTGTAGTTAGTATGTTACATAGTACAAAATAAAAAAATAATAATATTTTAATATTTTTCAGTAAGCTCAGGCTAGTATTTGGCTGGTAGTTCCTTATTCGGATAAAAGACTTAATGTATGTTCCTGAATTGGAAACTGAAAAACATTTGTTCCTTTATTAGAACGACCCCCAAATGTTTATTCCTTAATATACATTTTTCTCAATTATTTTTTTATACCTTATACTAGGTTATGGGCCAACAAATATTAAGGCTTCTAAGACCTTAATTGCAAGAATTTGAATTATAAACAAAAAAATAGACCCAAGTGTTGCAAAAATCATCCAAAACATTTTAGCCACAAAACCTTCTTATCATGGGCTAAATTGAAAATGTTCAATAAATTAGCCATACAACAACACTCTTTTAGCCACCCCCTTTCGATAAATTTAGATAGCTCTAATATCGCTTATCAATTTAGCTATGAGGGGGGAAACTTCAAGCCATGTTTTTACAACATACCAACTACTATAGTTACCCTTTTCATTTAATTTTTGGGATAAATTTGGTGTGGGAATGGAGGAAACACATCTAACAACTCATAGCTACTGTAACAGTGAGATTGACCATTAACTTCTTAGATGGGAAATGAAAAAAAAAAAAAAAAAGGAGTACATGTATGGATTGTGTAAGGGATTTTTTAAGCAACTGTTGTAACTTTTATGCTAATTGTAGTACTATGAATAAACCTTGTACCATTAGTCTTACTTTTGTAGATTTTATAATGTCCTAGCTTCTAGTTTAACCCTTTAAATCATAAGATACTACCAAATTAGGTTGAGAACATGGGGCACATCTTCAATAAGCCATGGATGAAATACCAACCATAAGACACTAATATGGTCTTAGAAACTTTCCACAAGGCACTAGCCTAGTTTTTGCTTTCTATCAAATAATGATGGGTTAAAGTACTTGTTTAGCACAATTTATTATTAGGAGCCTCTCAAATAATATTTAAGGATATGGGGCCTAATTTAAGTCCATTTGACAAGCCATAAAAGTCATTAGCTGATTCATGTTTAGTTAAAGTTAAACTAGCGCAGTCTTCCCTTTAAATAACTATTTAGTTTGTTTTGTAACCAATTTAACCCCTTTTACTTTTATTGAGTTAGTTTGTAACTATATGAGACCAACACAATTGTTGTAAGTGCTTGGCTCACACATGAATAAAATTAGATTTGGTTGCCTCATTTTTTCCTCCTTTTGCTGAAATGAACCGTCAAACTTGAGTGAAGAGTTTGATTGAGTTTTATCTTTAAATCTTACCTTCTCTATTCTAAGAGTTGAGTACCTTGGATGTTGAATTTGAGTATATGAATTTAATGGTAGTTAAGTTCATATTTTCTCTTCTTCAACCTTCATTTTTTTTTTGATTTTTGTGGAGATTACCCTAACCCACCATCTTCCTTAGCATTACCAAATTTGTATTATGTATGCATCAAGTGTCAACTAATCACTCCAAGATCCAAGTGTTCTTCATAGATATAAAGTGATCCAACTTATGAAAAAAGATCCATCACCATGCATGTAGATTTCAAACCTCAATTTATTAGAGGTATCTTTGTTACAAAATTCATAGAGATAGAATTCCACTTCCACTTAGGCACATCTAAGGGTTAAGTTAACTTGGTGGGCCTTTGGTTCATATTCTTTACTCTCTAAATAGTTAATTAATGGGCTACATAAATAAAGATTTCCTTCTATGTCTTATCCCACCTAAAGCCTTGTCATAGATACTTATACACCTCTATCTCACCTAGATGTATAGATTAAGGTGAGTTGTGGGGTTGATCTACAACCCTCCTCTTGTTTTCCTCATTTGTAAGAAGATATACCCCACATAATTCTCAATCCCAAATCATCATACACTCTAAAAAAATATTTTTTTCCTTTCTAAGGCCATCTCTCAAAGGTTATCTAAGTTCTCATCCTTTTGTTGATCTAAGATGATCTCCACAACTAAGTTGAGTTTTACTTCAATCATTTAGAACCTACATGTTCTACCCTTTATTACTACTACTAATAATATTGTTGTCCTATGCTAGGATTTCAGACTTGAGTATCTACAACCACATTATCCTTTCTTATATGGTATTGAATGTCCAAATCATAGTCCTTATGCAACTTCAACCATATTCTTTATATCATATTTATCTCCTCCTAGTTAAAGAAATACTTAGGCTCTTATGATTGGTAAACACATGAAAAGGAACCCCATATAAATAAATTCTCCAAATCTTGAGGTTTAAAATTTCTACTAAAAGCACTAAGTCACTTGAGAAATAACTCTTATTGGCGTGAGGTATGTGATAGCTATAGATTATGTTGGTTAATTAGAGCTTTAAAAAATTATTTAATGTGATTATGTGATACATTTTTGCATACTTTAGTCTAATTATTTTTGTTTGCTACTCTTGATAATATTTCATATGTATTTGGAACAAATAAAATCAAAAGGAGCTAAAACATAAAATATGGAGAAAAAAAAAGCAAAAATGAGTGGTCAAAGTATGAAAGGGTGACAAAACATGCAAATTCAACAACGATTATATTTGAATTTGGAAATGTTCTTAACATAAAATTTCTATATCCATGTTTTTTTTAATCTTTCCAACACATCTAAAATCAAGTTAATAAAATATCTAATGAATAAAATATGGCTATAATACCAACATATCTAAGAAAAAGGTAGTTGAGAGAGACACAAGTGGGCCTTTTACATAAGCACGGTTGTGTCAGCCTATGTTAATGAAAAAAAATGCACGGGTTTCTCATTGAAAAGGAAATTTTGGGGGTTACTAAGGTGGAAGATTTTTGGAGTCACAAAAGAGGAATATAGGTTTTTCATTATCCTATCCATTCCCTATCCTTCTTCCCTATTCTCATCTAATTTTAATTGACCTTTCCATTGTAATTTTAATCCAAAGTGAAGGTGATTGATCAGAGTTTGTTCAAATTATAATTCCAAGGGTATTGTTTATCATATACTATTTATATATCTATATTTTGAATATGGTACAAATTCTTTATTTTTTTTGTTGCTCCTTAATCAATTCATGAATTACTAATTGTTCTTGTGATAAGGTTAAAGGGGAATAATTCAATTTACTACTTTAACAATTATATAAATCTAAGCTAGAGATAGTTGAACTTGTAATTGGTAAAATATTTTTGTAGATAGAGAAAATGTAGAAATAATTATCCATATTGGCACACTAGGAACACTTTTTTGGTTAGGATTTGTAGGATTATCTATCATGTCATAAATTAAAAAATTTAACTATAACCTTAGATGTTGTCTTCTATATTTTAATTCCAATCTTTTGAGCTTATGTGTTCTTTAGCACTTTATATAAAAATACATCGGAAGCAATAGAGTGGACAATTGACTCTTTATCTTGTTCCTAGTCAAGCTTCTGTATCTGTCAATTAGTAAATCTATAATAGAGAGAACCTTTTCCACCCCTTCTCTTTAGATGATTGGCCAAAGCAATACCTGAATGGCAGGTTAGAGAGGTACAAGAAATATGATTGTGGAAATGAGTTCAGAACCCAAGGGCAATCGTGATTGTGGGATATGGTAAAAAAATAAAGTTATGACCGATTTAAAACTAAAAAAAGGAAAGAACTTCTTTAGAAGAGGGAGCTAGTCACTAGCTCTTCTTGCTATTGAATACACCCATAAAATCCTATATCATTTTGTGGAAGTCAACTTATAGGTTTCTCCAATGAGAATCAATTAATATTTTGAAGATAAGTCCATTCAGATGAAAGAAGAGAATGAATTTCTCTTCTTCCATGCCCCACTGCTTGTTAATCACATCAGAAAGTCATTGGGTAAATCAAAGTGGTAAGTGCACATGTTCCATTTCTTTCTCCATTACTTGTCAACTAAATTTGAGGATAGGAGATTTGCCTTGAATTTCCTAGAACCAAATAGCTGGATCATCATCAAATGAAGAGGCTTCCTTTTGCATTTTTTTACATGGTTAGTGGATAGAATAGGGACCCTCGATTCAAGGAAACCCTTTGGTGTAACACTCCAAAATTCACTGTTTTTTTAAACGGAAGAAATTAAATTAAAACTTGTAAATTTCGAGAATGTTGCCACCATATTAGTATCGGACTGGTTCACTCCAACTGTTCCAGTACCAAGTGCTAAGGTTAAAAAAAATTATTGTTAAACTTAAACCAAGAGTTCATAAAAAAAACTAAAAAGAACATAACATAGAAATCAGAGTACACGTAAAAGTTTACAATCTAAAGGAGTACAATCAATCATAAGATAGAAATCAAAGTGCGTAGTTAAAGCTCCTAAAAGGAAATAAATTTTACAACCGTAAAAATTAAGTTTAGGATACTAAATAAAAAATAGAAAACCATAAAAGGGAAAACTGGCCATGCCACTCTCGATCTCCGACCTAGGTCCATGCTTAACTCTCAGTTTTGCCTGATGCCGCATGAACATCAAAGGCATTGAAATAAGTATCACCCACCTGCACAAAGTCAAAAGGGCCTTCTACTCATGGAAATGAGCAGCACCCATAAAACAGGTGGTCAGTACGCTACGTACTGAGTAAGGTAACCGTGCACTAAGGCTAATATATAAAAGCACATGCTTTAACCATGATAACATAATAGCTTACAATCATTCAAATTAATAAATGAATAAACAAAAGTCCAATTATAATCCGGATAAATTAATTATTTTAATCTCTGATCAGTACTCATTTCACACCATGCTTATTATCATTCCATATGAGTGCGGGAAACCTATTATTATAGCTGTTGGATCAAAAACATACAGGGCATAAAGCTCCTAACCACTATTATTACCGATGGACCAAAAACATATAGGGCATAAAGCTCTTGACCACTATTATTGCCGGTGGATCGGTCTGGCCCCGACTCTTATGGTGTTTCACTATAGGTATTTAGTGTCTTTCCTATGTCTTAACACAATTATGTTTGGTTTGTTGAGTACGGAATCCCCCACTATTATAGCCGGTGGACCGGAAACATATAGGCATAATACGCCTGACCACTATTATTCGTTGGTGGATTGATCACTCATAGGGAAAAATGCCCTAACCACTATTATATGCCCGTGGACCGGTCTAGGCTCGGCTCAACAATTGCTACTTTACATCTTTAATGGTTTACCATGTCTTATTCAAAAAGGTTTGCCCTAGACATGCATTACTAACTCCCTCTACGCTTATCCTCCAAAAGGACTCGTCCCATATCATAAGACTCCTGCACTCCTAATGTTCCCTATCATCCTTTCCTTCTTACCTTAACTTACACTAGAAGTCTAACTCCTAAGTATGTGGGTCAAGGCCCACTACCTTACACCTCTAAGTCCACTCACTGCCTCACTCTATGGTTTTATCCAGAAACCCTAATTTAGGCCTACGTAGCCCATCCTACTCCACCTTACACAACCCAAACTATTTTAACACCCTATACATCATAACCCTTAGATTCAACCCTCATCATTACACTTTACTTCCCAAGTACATGTGTGATCACGAAACCTTAAGTAGCCACACCAAACCCTAACTGGCCACACCAAACCCTAGCTGACCACACCAAACCCTAGCATCCTCCTTCCATAGGACACGCCTCTATTTCTCACCTTCCACTCTTATCTTTCCACGGTGATTATTCTCATCCCTCATATGATAATTTTCATCCTCGTCTCGTACTCCACTCACCCTCATTTATTTCTCCTTTTTACCACTTTCTTAGATTAGGGTTTTCTTCCAAACCCTAGCTCAGTCTCCTATGTACCCTTATATTGTCTCACGTACTATTTTTCACCCAAAGCCTCCAATCACCCAAACAACTCTTCCATTACCTTCCTCACACCCCAAATCAACATTCCATATGTAAAATTCACCCTCATACATACTTTATACATCCCATGCAACCCTTAGAACTTTTTCATGCAAACCCTAAACTCCCACGTGAAACCCTAGATTCACCCATAAAAACCCTAGATTCTTCCATACGTACTTAAATTCTCCCATGCAAAACCTTAGATTCTCCCATGCAACAACCTAGATTCTCCCATGAAAACCCTAGATTCTTCCATACAAAACCCTAGATTCTTCCATACAAAACCCTAGATTCTTCCATACAAAACCCTAGATTCTTCAATGCAAAACCCTATATTTGTTCATGCAAACCCTAGATTCTTCCACTCATGGTCATGCAACAATTAGGTCAAATCCACATCATTTCACTACATCTCATCACATTACATAACCTAGCATGCATGTCCTATGAGGCCACATCATATGACATCATAATCATAGCTTATACATATTATACGCATGCTATAAAATAACACGTGAACATACCTAACTCCAAGCCACACTATACAAAAAAATAGTTATAACAATACACATAAGATACATCACATATCGTGGTACATGGCATACAAGGCATAAAAAACACATTACATACATAATGCCTTAGCTACACCCTTACTTAATACGACATCGGTTTTAGAGTACGCTCTTACACCTCCTTAGGGTTTAAATGGTCTCACCTATAAGAAGGAAAAACTAAGGATTAGGTTCCCTCATACCAAAATACTAATATTTCCTATTTTATTCTAAGAATAGGGTTATAGATAAAATAATAATATAATAATATAATAATAGTAACACTAACTAAATAATGATTTTGCTAAGGATAAAAGTAATAATAGTAACATTGAAAAAGATGATAATATAAGGTTTGAAGATTTTACCCTAATAATAATAATGATGCTAATAATAATAATGATAATAATAATAATAATAATAATAATAATAATAATAATAATAATAGTAATAATGGTATAATTTAAAATAATTGTGAAATAAGGGCTTCGACCCTTCACCAAAATAATAATAATAATAATAATGATGATGATATTAATGGAAAATAATATAAAGTAGGGTTTCGACCTTACATAATAATAATAATAATAATAATAATAATAATAATAATAATAATAATAATAATAATAATAATAATAATAATAATCGAAATAAAAAAAATAGGGCTTCGACCCTCAATAGTAATAGTAATAATAACATCAATAATAATACTACTACTAATAATAATCGAAATAATAGTAATATAATAAAATTAAATAAATAAAGCTTGTAAAATTAGGGTTGAGAGGGTTGAGAGGGTTTAAGGTACCACCTTGGATTGGTTGTGACAGGTGGCACTAGTGGTGGTGCACGGCGGCGTCAGCAGTGGCAGGAAAAAGAGAAGAAAAGGGAGAGAGTTGAGTGCTAGGAAAAGGAGAGGGAGAAGGAGGGTGGAAGTTGGGGTGTAGATGGTTGCCTAGATGGAAAAGAGTGGAATGAAGGTGGTAGTATAGCCAAAGGTGGTTGCGCACGACGGTGGCAGAAAAGGGAGGAAAAGAAGAAGGGAGGAGGAGAGCGTGGAAGGGAAAAAGAAGGGTAGGGGGAGGTAGAGGAAGGTTTATAGATTTTTTTAGGAAGTGTAAGGGGCAGTGGTTGCGGCGGGAGTGGTGGTTAATGGTGGTGCGAAGGGCGGCAGAAGTGGAAGGGATAGTAGATCGAGAAGGTGCATTTGCACAGTCGGGGTGGCTCGTGAAAGGCAAATTAAGGGAGGAGGGAGGTGTAGTTAGTTAGAGGGTGATGCAGGGAGTGGTTATGAGAGTGTTTTGAATGGCAATGGGATTGGCGTTTGAAAGAGTGGTGGCGCATGGGAAAAATTTTCTGGGCTGTGGGAAAAAACCTCGAGTCCGTGGCTGGTAAGGGGGTATTTATAGGATAAAGGAGGGGGAAATCGGTCAGAGGGGTGATAGGAAAATAGGGTAGTTAGGAGAGGGCACCAGCCGGTAACGGCAGGCCGATGAAAATTAATCATGACAGGGGGTGGTTGCCTAGGAAATAGGGGGTTGTGCGCGAGAAGGAAGGGAAGTGGGTTAGGTTAAAGTGGCGGGCGAGTTAGGGGGAGGAGAGAGGAGAGAAATGGCTGGTCAATGGTATGATAGATGGCAAAAAACTAAGGAGTTGGGGAGGAGTCGTAGGTCGACGGGAAAGGAGAAGAAGGGGGAAGAAGGTGGTGGGCGTGGACTGGCGGTCCATGAAGAAAAGAAAAGAAAGAAAAGAAGGGGAAAATGGGACCGAGTGAAGAGGGAGAAGAAAAAGAAATGTGGCATTCTAGGCCACCTAAGGAGAAAAGAAAAGAAAGGTTTGGGCCACAGGCTGGCCCAGGTCGGGGGAAAAAGAAAAGAAAAAGAGAAGAAGAAAGGAAAGGAAGAAAGAAAAAGGAAAAGGAAGAAGAAAATGGAAAGAAAAGAAAAAGGAAAAGGGAAAATAGGTTGGTTGGGATATTTGGAATATTTTGGTATTTTGGGATATTTAAAAATAATAATATTTAATAAAATAATATTTAATTCCCTTTTTAGGCTAATTTATGGTTTTGAAAGATTTTTCCTAACTTCCATTTTAATTAGAAAATCACCAAAATTTTCCTAATTAAAATATTTATTATTTTCTTCTTGATTATACCTAATTAATTCCCTTTTATTTTAATAAAAAAAATTATATAATTAATTTCCTTATTAAATCCTTATTTGGTCATTATTTATAAAATTAGGATTTTGGGGCATTTCATTTGGGGGTTCAGCATACCCACTCCTTTATTATTTAATTATTTATATTTTTAGAATGATTTCATTAATAAAATTTTTTAGTGGTTTAAACATAGAAAATTTCTATCTTTATTTTGGTGCTCATCCCCTAGTCCCTATACAATGATACTCTGAGTGCTACATCAAAACCATGCATTTGTAGTTAGAGTACATCAATAAGAAATAACCATACCATGTTTTATGGGCACACACCCCAACCCATACTTTGGAGCATCACTATCCATCACAAAACCCTCCTTTTTATGGCATTACTAACATGGGAATGGAAGTTAATCTTCTCTTCAACTCCTGAAAGGCATCTTCACAAGATTTTATCTATTAAAATCTAGTGGGGTGGTAGGAATATACTCTAATCCATCCACGGTCTCATCTTCATTATTCTCCTTAGATCTTTATTCCATAATAGCTAAATCGATGAGTTTGATGGCCATCATCTCAAATGCCGTAATATTAACAGATGTTTCACTTCCATATTAAAGTCTTTTTATGCTCTAAGGGACCATATCAAACACTTATTAGGTCCTCAAAACATCATCTCATTATATTCCAAAGCTTTGCCAAAGGAATAATATTTAATAGGAATTTGACTTGGTAAGTCGGTTGATCTAGAATGGAAGGGACACACTAATAAAGGTATAATTTTAGACACCCTCTCATAGACCTAATATAAGCATGGATGGAACCCTATAGATCCATTTGAAATGAACATTGGAATTGGAATATTGTATGTTTTTTCCTTAAGAAACATATACACCAATGTTAAAGTTAATGCAAAGAATAAAATAAAAAATAATAAGACATGCACCCATCCCATCCCATTCTAAGCGGGAAAAAATATTATATAACATTAGCATAATAAGACATAATTTTAAAAAAATAAAATAAAATAATTATCTTTATAAATCAAAGTTTTAAAACTAGGGTTCTAATACCAATTTTAACACCTTAATACCAATTGTAACACCCCATAGATTTATAACTAATAAATATTATAAAATAATAGAAATGAATAGCAAAAATGTTAGGATCTTATGTCATGTCCTTGAAAGAACATAAGGTGAGGAAACATAAACCAAAGATGTCATTAAACCAATGAACAATGGTAAGTTTACAATATAAAATTTCAAATACTCAATTGAATGTCTAATCACAAGGAAATTAATAAAATAAAAAAATTAAAAATTTTGATAACATTCAACACTAGCTACATTTATTCTATGGTGACTCATTCTCAATGCATGCTTCATAACTACTTATGGAAAATAGAAAAAAAAAAAGAATATCAGCCACAAGTCTATAGGCACTTAGTCTAATCATGTAAAAATGTATTGATTTAAATTTAATTTAAAAAACACAATGCGATTTAAACAATATGTAAGTCATATGAATATTTTGATAGACATAATAAATGACTTAGCTTAATTTCCACACACCTAATGAAATCAACCCCTATTAGAGCACCACAATTTCTTGAGATTGATCACACTAACCAAATATGTAAGACCACATATATTACAACACTATTTATTTTCAATGCACCTAGAGAAAGATTCCACCTTAAACCACTAGTTCAGGGTGCTAATAACATTTAATTTCTTTAAATTATTCACGTATCAAATTCTAACATTTTATTAACAATATAATTTCATTAACTTATATATATAAATTTTACTAAAACTTGAATAAAGTTGCATAAATTCAAATCACATAATTTAAATAATTTTCATGCTATTTTGTTTAGTAAAACCCACATGTAATATTTAGTTTATAAAATAATAAGATTTTATAAGAGTAACATAAATCTCAACACATGGACTAATAATAACAATTAGCCAAATGATAATTATTACATTCTAAAGGCTAAAACTTAAAAGGGTAAGAAATGGATACCTCCCTTAGATTGAATAAACAACAACTCATGCTCTACATGAACAACAACAATGAACACTTACAAAAATCTACCATCAAATAAACTTAAGTTATTAGGTACAGAATGAAAGGACACTTCATAATAAAGGTTTTTCGTGGATTAGAGAAGTTTCTAGATATATTCACATACTATGCTTGATAAAATAGTGGAGGATATTCTAATGAGAAAATGAAGGATAAAATCATGGCTAAAATCTAATAATTTCTTATAGGGAATTGTTATTTTGAAACATAGTTTTTACACTGTCAAATTTTTTTTATCAATTTTATCCCACCCAACATCGGCAAAAAATGCTGCATCACATACCCTTCTTTTGGGAATAAATGCCACATAACCCTTCCCCTTAGTGGCAGAATTTATAGCAGGCCACCTACCCCCATTGGCTGATTTTTCCGCAGCATAGCCCCCTCCCCACTGGTATAAATTTTTGAAGTCCTACCCCACCATTGTTGTTACAAATAAAAAGAAAATTATTTCCCAAACGTGTTTTCTATTGTCATGCCCTACCCTCCTCCGACTCTTTCTGTAGAATTCTTACACAAACTATAAACATTTATATTTAATGATGTGGCTATGAGTAAAGGTGTGCAAAATCGGATATTCGTATCTATTCGGATATTTTTTTCGGATATCCACCGTGCATTTTTTAGACTAGATATCGAGGATGTGGATATCCGAAAATACTGACCGGATATGGACCAGATTCAAATATATCTAATATCCCTATGAAAATACTATTTTATCAATTTTAATAACTTTTCCTAGAATATTTTGAAAAATAAAGATCGTATATCAATTAATATTCATATCTATATTCATATAAATGTCTTATTGTATCTAAAATACGTATTAAAATATTATTATAAATATAAAAATAAATAAAAATTTAAAACTTAAGACTATAAAAACACAATAGTTTGATGTATTGTTAAAATAATCAACAAAATATCGTATATTTTTTCGGATTGGATAATCTATTAAAAAACTGGATATACGAATGTCGGATATCCTTTTAGACTAAAATCAGTTTGAATATTAGAAATGTTGGACTGGATTTTTGGATCCCAGATTTTTTGCACAGCCTCAGTTGTGAGTGATATATGGATATTTTTTTTTTACCAAAAATAGAGGGTATGGGTAGATGGCATACGCATGGGTTTTAAAAAAAAATTTATCGGATACAAATAATAGTCCAAATATGCATATATAAGCATAAAAATTCATCATTTTTGTTTTTTGTAGTAGAGATATCAAGTATATGTTTTGATATAAACTTTTCATTTGAGGAAGTCTTTGTTAAATGTTTCGATGAAATATCATATTTTTTAAAAAATATTTACAATGAATAATGAATTTGGAAGCCTTTCAAACTATGACATGTTTAGAAGTCTGACAAGTTACAAGGAGTTTGGAACTCTAATAAACTACGAAGATGGGGTCACAACCCAAATATACTACGATGATAGATTTAGAATACTAACAAGCTATGAATATACAAAAGAAATATAAATAAATTCTCCAAATATTAAAAGCATTTGATATTGTTCGCTACTAAGTACCAAGTGAAAAAAAACAAATATTTTTTCAATGCACCATTTCAATATTCTAAGTAAAATATGATATACACGTATGTGTGTTCTTTTTACAACGTTGTATGTGTACATTACTTAATTACTAATATATATATAAAGAAAATTATTTAACTGAAAAAGGTATATTATGAACAATTGTTATTATTACAACTATTTATGTTCGTAACATTTTAATTTTAATTAATAGTGTTGTAAATCTACGTACTTTAAATATTTATTAATTTGTTTAACTATTAGTATTCTAATTTTTTTTCCAAATGAAGGGGTAAATTTTATGTTTTTTTAGTATTGTAAATTGTGTTAACGAATTATCCATGATGAAATTAATAATTCTTTTTATTACATTATTAGGGTAAACTTTTTTTTAGGGTATAGATAATACATGTTTTACGACCCAAAATTATTAAAGATTTTTTATGACAGAGCAAATATATTTTGATCATGAAGAACATGTAACATGGGTTAAAAAAATGGATAGAACTTATAAGATGATTTTGATCATCAAAGGTTCTAGATAAGGAAATGGTGTAGAAGCAGGTAGAGTCTCCATAAGATAAGAAAGAAGTAGAACGTATATCTATACTAGATCTACAGATACTAAAGGAAATTGTAATACAATTTCTAAAAAGAATGATTGTCCCTTTTTTTTATTATTAGTGATCAAAATAATAATCGTGGATTACAAGTGGTAGTTAGGAATGAGATCCATAATTACGAATTGGTAAATTATGAATAAGGGCATGTTGTTTTGGATAAGTGATAGAATATAAAATTTAATTTGTTAATAAACTTATCATAACTAACGTAAAGCTATGACAAATCATACATTTTCTTTAAAAATAATTTGAAGGAAATATAAATATGAGAAGGCATATTTATAATGACCGACAAAAGCTCAGGTTTGAAGAAATGGACAGCCAAACAATGTTACAACATATTATGAGTATGTTTGTTGGTAATCCTTATTTTCAATGGCATTGAAGTGAGTTGGAATCAATTAGAATAAGTGAACATCTATTTGCACATCCTGTATCTATTAACATTTTACGTACATTTCCTTTAATTTTACAAATGGATTGCATGTATAAGATAAATAGATATGGAATGTTTTTACTTGAAATTGCTGGACTAACACTAACATAATTAAATTTCAATGTTGCATGTGCATACACGTCATCTAAAAAGAAGGAAAATTATTTGTGGGTAATGAAGAAGTTGAAGGGTTTAATGGATCCATCTATACTTCTAACCACCACTATTATTGATCAGAAACCTTCTCTTATTTCAACTACAGAACATATTTTTTCCACTTCAAAACATTTATTATGTAGGTTTTATGTTAATAAGAATGTGGAGGAAAGGTTCAAGAAAGTCTCTAGCCATTCATCATGCACACGAGGTTTTATATCATGATAGAAAATTGTGAGAGATGCCACGAATGAATAAATATACGAGGAACAACTCTTATCATAGGAGGAAGATTATAGAAACATGCCTAGCCTAATTTTATATCTAAATATGAATTGGCTACAACCATATATGCATAAAATTATTTATGCTTTCTTTGTGACATTTTTCATATCCATCAGATGACAATACATAGGTGTGATTGTTATTTTATCTCCCAATATAGTTGCGTTTTAATTATTTCTAGTGATAAAGTAATGTTTTGATTTTTTGTCAATAGTTTTGAAGGTGCTTATGAATCTTTGAAGATATTTCTAGAGACACTACGAGGCAATTTGAACACGGTGCTCAAACAAATGCACACGTTCCTAGAATTGAAACATAATGAGATAAAAGAATCACTAGAGAGTTCTCAATTAAATACTCCTCACTGCACTACAAGTTCCCTTTATACTATTTTGAGAGGTCATGTTACTTTATACACAATGGAGTTGGTCAAAAAAGAGTGTCAAAGAAGTAATTATGCAGGTACCGATGATGATTTATGTGGATGTTACATGCGGCGTGCACATAGGGTCTCATGTACGCAGGAGATTAATATATACATTAATAACTACATTTCAATCCCTCTCTCGGTTATTCAAGATAGATGGGCCGATTAACCCGCCAACACCGCAAGAGACAACAGAGGTTACATCTCATTTACTTCATATTTATATGGAAGTTTTTATGAGCCAACCACTAACAATATAAGAATTAGTTAGTCAGAAAGATACGTAATATTTTAGTTCCCCATAAAACACCTCTTTAGGAGCCACCAGTACTAAAACATAGGGATCACTAAAGGAACTCCTCTAGAAGGGAACAATCTAGTTAGAAGTACACAGAACAATAATTTTCTAGTCATTGTACATCAACACAAGGTTAGGCTTGGGGTTGGGGTTGAGGAAGACAATAGGCATTTATATTGTTGGGTCAATTACAATTTTAACATGTGAGTTAGATGAATTGATATATAGTTCCATATATTAGTACCTGATATAATGTGTCAGTAGATGGAAACTTTAGTTTTAGCGCATTGGCGTATATTATACTATGAGATGAGGAATTGTGGGTTTAAATTCGTACGGACATATATCACGAGATATTAGTGAGACGATAGTTGTATGTGAATGTGTTCATATATGACAACGTTGATCAATTTTTTAATACTACTACCTATTAGGAAGGGCTAGCTCTGATGACACAGTGGATGAAAATGCTAGATATTGGTCATGTCATTGCAATCCGTTAGTGTGTGTTGTTTGCATGTTACTAATTAAATGCCTATAATTCATTCCTAACTTTAGTGGTGTAACATGGAATTAAAGGTCCTAAAAAAGAAGTGAATATATATTTTTTGAAAGACATAAGTCACTACATATTGGTACGTGGGTATTTTATGACTTTTTTTATTACAATATTATATCAAATTCTAGTTCTTGTATTTTTGTGCCTGACAAGTATATCTTTTGGAAACTTTTTGAATCCCACCACTATATGTAAATTGGAATAGATACAATGATAGTAGAATTTTAATATGGAATACACTATATTCATCAAGATTCCAATAATGGCGCTCACTTGTACATTATAGCACCCAAGAGCCATATCCTCTATCTTCGGACTCAACTTTTATCTAGAATTATTGTACTTTTTTTCTTAGTTTGTTTAATGTTTACATCCTTTAAAACATCTACATGATGAATTTTTACAAATTTGTGTCCAATTTTTTGTTAGCTTTCCATGATAGCTTAAGTATCTGACCTATGGTTATCGGATATATTTGTACTTTATTCTAATTAATTATTTTATTGTTCGATATGTTTAATGTGGATTGAATCATACTTTAACCTAATAAATAAAAAATAAAAAACTATCTATCATTAATTATAACAAACATATTTTAATCAAAGTATATAACCATACAATAATATATTAAGGTCATTGCAAATGCCTACGTTCATTCTCCTGCCCATGCCTATCCAGGTAGAGTAACTCCTGAATCATGCATAAGATTTTCAATACATATAACTAGCTGTTGATAATTTAGAGCTAGATCCCTCCTCTAATAGAATTGATGGATAGTTTTACTTACTTTGTTTAGATGTCTTTCAGCTAAAATTTGATGCTCATCATTCCGATGTTTAGCCACATATTCTTCCATAATTGCCACTACATACCTATGAGGTATAGGAATATACCAATCCATATAGTTATGAGCCACATCTCATGGATATTAATCCGGTGGTATGAAAACATCTAGGCCCTATATGTGTTCACGCCTTAAGAACCATTTGCTAAGCATGTGTGCATAAGAAACTTTGTGCTTCTTGAGGGAAAGACTTATCCACGTGTTCCTAGTAGGCTTGATAAGTTCCTAAAGGATCAGTTGTGTATATTTGAATTAGCATGTCAATCAATCTTGCATATACGGTTCTATTTTTTACAAATAGTGTAAAAAACCATGATATAATGTAATACCCCAATTTGAGGGGAGTAATATAATGATTGATATGGATACTTATATTAACATGGTATACAATCCTTTTGGTAATTCCATCTTAAGAACTCAATAGTTAAGTGTGCTAGTCGTGGAGAAATTTTTAGGATGGATGACCATCCTAGGAAGTTTCATAAATTTTCTAAAAAAATTCTTGGGAAGTGCGTGAGTGAGGATAAAGTGTGTTGAAAGGAATCGTATTGATCTGTAGGGTTAGCCAATCAATATAAAAGAACTCTAGGGTCGACCCCACATGGTCGTATCAACTTGAAGTGTTACAAATGGTATTAGAGAAAAATTGCGACTTTGAGTTGATCTTGGATAAGCCAGTTAGCTACCTAGTAGGACGATTCTTGGCATAAACTATATTTAGATAGTTAGTAGTTTAGGTGCAATGAGGACGATTATTCTTTGAGTGTAGGTGAATGTAATACTCCAATTTGAGGGAAGTGTTACAAGGATCGATATGGCTACTTATATTAACATAGTATACTATCATTTTGGTGATTCTATCCTAAGAACTCCATAGTTAGGTGTACCAGTCATGAAGCAATTTATAGAATGGGTGACTTTCCAACAAAGTTTTAAAAATTTTCTAAAAATTTCTTGGAAAGTGTGCGAGTGAGGACAAAGTGTGCCGAAAGAACTCATGTTGATTTGTAGGGTTAACTGATTAATCCAAAAGTACTCTAAGGTAGCCTTTGCATGGTCATATCGACTCAGGTTGTTACATACAATGCTATAGGATAATCCTTATATGAATCAACTACTCTGTATGGATCCCAAATAACATGTCACAAAAAAAATAAACTAAATATGGATATTGCTGACTTAGTATAGTAAGAATATGATAATTTGAGCATATATTTGATGCAAGCATAAGATCAATCTTCCTCAAAAGTACTCAAGTATCTTCAATTTATTATCAAATTTATGTCCACAAAACCACATCATACAAGAAGGATGGTTTGGATCATATCCGCATCGATCCACTCCAAACTCTGAAAAGTATTCATAAATCAAGGTTTGTTATAATTTTTAGTTTTTATAATTATAACTAATGTATCTAAGTATGTAATTAATATATATATATATATATATATATATATATATATGCATGATAATTATAAAATTAGTTTTAATAGAGTGACACATCCTTAATATTTGAGCAACATCAGCTCTAGAATCTATACCAAGTTGTCGATATAGAAAAGCAAGTGTGGCCGCACCCCATGCATAACCTTCATCCTAGCTAAGATCTTGAAGAAAAAGGATATAGTACAGATTAACTAAATCAACTGATTTATTGACAAACAATGATAAGTTGATCAACTATAATAGATACCCGATCATTTTTCCTCACCCCTTAACCAATATGATTCATATACTTCTTGTAGCCATTTAAATGGAATCCCACTTTTGCAAGTGTCTTCATTCACTTGCATTTCCTCCATCACACATAAGGAACTCATTGTTTCAATCAATTACCCACGCTTTTTGGCTGTCATCTCTAAATATAATGGATGACCATCTACTCGTAGCCCTAATATACGATGTATGTCATCTCAATCGATGGCACATGAAAGCTATTGGTGTTTGTTTTCCATCTCTCAATAAATGCTTAAATAAGTAGCATGTTGGTATGCTGAAATGCGCAAGTTGGAAGGTGCGACAATCTTGTTTGGCGTATTAGAGAGAACATCCTTTCATTGACGCTTCTCATAAAAGTTGTTAAAACCTTATGCCTCATGTGGATCCTCAGACAACCACAATCCTAAATAAATAAAAGAAATAAATGTAATGAATATATATGACTGGTTACACATAAAATAAGAAATATTTAATAATAAAGATGATAAAATTACCTTTCCTAACCATAAATCAAAAGTTTTGTGACTGTTGAAGCTTAGGATCAAATCAAGGGTGACTAGACCTCCAGGACATAGCCTAAGCAAGTGACATTCATCATTCAATCGTATACCTCGTTCATCTTCACTAGCATTACCTACATCCCTATCATCATCGTCGTTGTCATCGCCATATTCATCATCGTCATCATCATTATGTACATCATCATCATAATGCACATATGATGATAACGATGGTTGATCAGTAATGTGGTGTAATGATGTTGGCAAATATAATGATGATCTAGAACCACCAATAGCAGGTGTGTGAACTGAAGATGACGGTACTCTTATGTCAAGTTGTGTCGGTAAGGTAAGAAAATCTACTTATTTTATAGATTATGAAAAACCTCCATACCCAGAACCTCCAACCCCCGAACCTTTGTACCCTAACATTTGACCCCCAACCCTTCGTACCCTAAACCATCGTATACCAAACCTCCAAACCCAAACCCCTACCTCCAAACCTCCATACCCTGAACCTCCGACCCCCAACCCTTTGTACCCCAAACCTCCAAACCCCAAATGCCCTACCCTAGAACCTATATACCTAGAACCTCTAAACCACAAACCACCAAACCTTAAACCTTCGTACCCTAAAATGCGAACATTAGCAATAAATGATTGATGATCTATATAGTCAGCAAATGTTGGAATAGTAGAGGCTTGATGACTAGACTTTAGTTTTTTGGGAGCTTTTGGATATTCATATTTTTCTGATTCTTCTTTAGGTTCTTGTTGGCTAGCTTTTTTGCCTCATCATAATCTTTTGGCAAGAATTTTTCCAAACTCTTTAGACAAGACATTAGAGGTTGTACCCGTTATGTTATGTCGTAAAGATTCAGTAACAGGATGAACTTCAGTTCTATCCACTATTTTGTCTTGTCTGTGACTCATCTAAATTTCGATAATAAAATAATTCTATTATCTATTCAATATAATTAAAACATTCACTAATAACCCCCACAACATAATAATATTTAACAAATTTAATAAAAATATAAAAAAATCCAATAAATATCAAATCATATATAAATAATATAATAATTCAATTAACATAGTATAAGAAATCTAAAAATATAATGAAAAAATTTAACCAAATTAACCTTAATTAAAAAAATGATAAAAAAATATATAATTAATAAACATAATTACCCCTCCTAATGACAACTAAAAACCCTAGAATCTTGATAGGTTTTTACCAAATCTACATTTAATTAAAATAATAGCCCATAATTAATAGAGTATAATAGATCTAAAAATATAAAGAATAAAATTTAACCAAATCAACAAACATTAAAAAACAGACTTAACAAATCATAATTACAAACATAATTAACAAACCCATCAACCCAACATAAACCATCTCCATGGCACAAACCATATTTATTAATTAAAAAACCATAATTAATACAAATATAATAATAATTAATAATTATAATTAATAATAATTAATTATAAGCTAGTACTTAACCATGATGCATCAATACACAACCTAGCCCATGCTTTGATGTACCGCTGTAGACCTCAAACCCATTTGATCTTGATGGTAGAGTCAAAACTAGTGCTATATTCAAACCCTGCTTCAACTCCTGAAAAACACCATCATATGCATCATCCCACGGAAATCTAGTCTCCTTCATTAGGAGGTTCGTTAAGGGATGAGCTACCTTAAGAAGTTTTTAACAAAGCATCTTTAGTACTAGGCCAAACCTAGGAAACTATGAACCTCCGAGATGTTAGTAGGTGCCTTCCACTCAATCATTACAAAAATCTTTGCCGGATCTACTCCTCCTCCTCCTCCTCCTATTGATACCACATAGCCTAAAAATGCAATATCCTAAAGCTAAAAGTCACACTTATAGAGTTTGGCATACAACTTATGCTCTCTTATAAGTGACAGAATCGTACTTGCTTAGCTCCTCTCCACTATGACGGTATTCCAAAATGTTATCTATGAAAACCACCACAAATTGATGAAGGAACAAACCAAAAATCCTTGTCATCAAATCCATAAAGATGAAAGGGGCATTGGTTGGCCAAAAAGGCATCACTATGAACTCATAGTGTCCGTATAGTGTATTAAAGGCCATCTTCAAAATGTCTACCTCGGCAATGCGTAATTGATGGTATCTTAACCTTAAGTCGATCTTTGAGAAGAGTATAACACCCTAAAGCTAATTAAAAAAATCCATCTATCCTCAGAAGTGGATAATGGTTCTTCACCATCAATTGGTTCATACCTTGATAATCCATGGATTGATGAAGGCTCCCATCATCCTTTTTTATGAACAAAACTGGTGCTCCCTATGGAGACACACTTGGACGGATGTACCCATGCTCTATTGGCCCCTATAGCTAAGCCTTCAACTCTCTTAACTCTACTAGTGTCATTTGAGAAGGTGCCTTTGAAACTGGCTTAACCTCTGTTACTAACTCAATAGTTAATTTTATCTCACATACTGGTGGCATGCATAGGATCTCATCATAAAACATGTCAGGAACCTCCCAAGTAACCAAAATATCCTTCAATGCTGACACATCCCTATCAGCTCATGAACTCTACATAAATACATAAGTAAAACCCCTATAGACCAATGAATATAGCATATAGGCAGATATAACCTATTTCATAGAACTAGGCTTGCCTCTCTTATAGCATACCCTAGCACCTTGAGGTCCTCGCAACATGACACATTCCTATGCATAGTCTATCATGGTTTGGTGTCTCTCTAAAATGTCCATACCTAAGATAAAATCAAGTGAGTCTAGTATAATCCATTCTATCCTCAAAATGAAACATCTTAGAAATAGATTCACTAGTAGATGAAGACAACTCAACTCTAGCAATAAATGTGGTAGAAACTATTGAAAGATATTCCCCAAAATCGAATAACACATAAGCTAGTAATGATAGGATGGAGAACTTGCTAATGACCATATCCAACTATCAATCTCCCTTTCCTTGGCTAATGACATTCAAGCTCCTGCCAAACTGTCCTCCTTAGTATCCTCAATAATAATCTCTAATACCCTAAGAATGTCCTCCCTTTTGAGGGAAAGGGCAAGGTCCTTGTGGTCTCCCCTAACTCTCCCTAGGCTACACACTAGATAGTGCAGGTTCCCTCTGCTAAAACTGCTATAGCTGATAGGTCTTCTACTGGTAAGCTTACTACTATGGCATAAGCGGTCCCCTCTACTTAAACTAACCACTATACAACTGAAACTAACCCCTCTACTATTGACACTTAAAAGGTTGGTGGTAAGTCCATCCACAAATGTGACAATAGAAAGTCTTACCCTTATAATCTTGACCCAGATGATTGTTGCTACACCGATGATAGATAAAGCATCTTTGTAGATCCTAACATATGAAAAGACCTCATTTGACTCCTTTGCTGAAACCATGAAGTTCCACCTCCCAAAATTGGATCCTACCTTTAGAACCCTATGTCTCAAACTTCATCTTACCCATAATAAATGCCTGCTCCTATACCAAACTAGTAGTGACATATGTGTGCTTGTACAATTCGGCTAGGTGTTGGAAATCCATAACACCCATCAACTTACGGATTCTGAAGTGAAGCATCTACTCGAATTGATAAACCACTATCGACTTACTAGTTGTTATCTTCTATGCAAACATGAATAGCTCCATGAACCAGACACGGTACTGCCTCACTGTCATGCCTCCCTAAGTTAATTGCATGTAATCATTAAACTTGTCATTCTTAAGATGCTCAAGGTAAAGCTTAGTACAAATAATCATTTTGAAGTCCTCCCAGGACATCAACAATCCTCCTTGTGAATGATAACCCACCTACCAAGTGTTTACAGCTCCTTAAAGTAAGAAGGCTATAATGTTCACCCTTTGAGAAGGTGGATAGTCAATAGCCTCATATATCCAATCCATATCCCAGATCTATCCCTTTAGGATAATCATATCCTCTTCATTGGTGTAGATTTAGGGGTGATGTCCTATGACCCTTTAAAGTAGTCCTCTCCAATACAGTCCTATAGGTAATGTGGAGGTGGTGGTAGTGGCTGTGACTATAGTTGTGGCAGTGATAGATGTTTGATAAACTCTATGAACAACTCAAAAGTCTCCTCTAAATGACCAAAACGATTGTTAAGTGCCATCTAGAACTATCTACAAATTAGAAAATGCATTAGGATAATCATTCTTATCTCACTAATACATAATAAAAATAATCATATTCATAGGTCAGTAAGGCTAGCCGTTCTCGATTACTCATAAGTTAATCTTTGTTTTTAAAGAATCAAGTTTTTTTTTTTAAAAATGTACAATAGACAAATAAAATCAGATGATGGATTGTTTGAAAATCAAATTTTTGAAAGCAAAATGTGGTAATCAAAACCCAAACTGTGATACCAACTTGTAACACCCCAAATTTTATAACTAAAAATTTTCATTTTTAGCGGAAACATAATACCAAATAACTGGGTGTTATATTTGTAATTGACATAAGTCTGGCTTGCCTCACTATTCTTACATATATCACAATAGAAAACAATTAAAGTGTAAACATGATATATATAAAATGTTAAGAGCTTTATAATCATTTATATGAGTTTCATATTAACACTAAGTACACTATCCAAAAACTTAGATAAAATGGATATCAAGGATCTAAGAGTCTAAAAAGGTATCCGAGTAAACTACCCTCTTGATAACATGACTCTACACCCAAAATCATAGTACAACAAATCACTCTACCCCATACAGAGAATCATAGGCTGTAAAATTGTCCAGATGGTCCTCATCAGCCTACAAATAGACATTAGGGTCATCTACTCATGGGAATGAGCAATACCCGTGATAATGGTGGTAAGTATGCTATATACTGAACAAGATGATAGTATTATCGAGTAAAAAATACAGACATTTACATGCATTATTAGTGTAAAGTATGCATATATTCTAAACATAAAATAATACAAGATAATTATTGATCCATGCCTCATGATTAGATATAACCAATTCCATTCCTTTATTTACATTGAGTTCAGGGATCCCACTATTCTTAACCGGTGGAACGATATCAATAACATACAATCCTATGGAAAAATGCTCATTGCCACTATTCTCTACTAGTGGAACAATTATCAATAATATACATCCTTGGAGAAAAATACTACCGTCAATTATTCTTGTCCACTAGATCGGATAGCTATAACGAGTCCTGACTCACGTAGACTTCCACTTTAAGTGATGAATATCTTTTAAGTGATTATGGTAGTTCTCGTGATTTATTTTAGATTGAGTTGAGAGATGCCACTATTCTCAACTGGCGGAATAGTTTTCAATGTATAACCTAGGGTAAAAAATTCCTATCCACTATTTTCTCCTAATGGAACAATATCAATATAGAACCCTAAGGTAAAATGCTCTTGGACACTATTCTTCTTTTGTGGAGCGAATATGTACAATCGATCCTGACTTATGTAATCTTTCACTTTAAATGGTTAATAAATTATTCAAGGTTGATTTGATAAGAAGAAAACATAATTAAGGTATTTAAAGCACTAACATGTAGATAACAAGGTCGTTCCTAAAGGCTAACATCCTTATACATCCCTAAAAACCTTAATTTCACATTTAAGACATAACTTCTTCTCCATTGCTCTTTTATCCACCAGTTTTAGTACCTAATCCTCCAATATCTTTATCATTAATATACCCAAAGTCCAAGGTCTAACTCCCATGTCTTATACATATGATAATAGCCTTATCTAAAAAGTTACCATTTGCGATGCATATAAAATCCTAATTCCATAATTACATTATACCTTTTCCTATAAGGCTCGTATAATTACCAAATTCAATACACATCTCTTAACTAGAAGTATTAAGAACATAATTGAAATTCATGGTCTAACTCTAACGTTTCACATATTTGCTAATAACATCCATAATTTAGGGTTACTATTCCTAAATTATGCCATTTTTTCATTTTGTGGAACCTATGCCATTTAAGATTCCCCAAACATTTTATATGATTCTCCTTAGAATATTTTAAATCATCTAATAAATTAAAATACGAGATATTCTATATTAAACCCATAATGACCAAAATGTCGTTATAGGTAACTAAAGGCCTTTATCTCCCAAAACTCCTATATATATATATATATATATATATATATATATATATATATATTAGATATCATTATTTCTAGATCCTCTATTTATCATCATACTCCTTACTATTCTCATTTCTCACTTATAATACCTTAGTAAACCTATATTATAATGATATATCACATCGAGGGTTTTCCATATAGAATATTATTATAGCAATATCACATAATTCTCAACTTATTTTTCCATCACACAATATCACATTCTTATATTATAGAATTAACAATCACAAATTTAACCATATATTAACATGGTATTATATACAATCATACATAACACTTAGCACAAAAACCCTATACTATATATAATATCCTTATAGAAAAAGGATATGGTCTTTTATCATGTTTATCCTATCTCACATCCATTAAAACTTTTAATAAATCACTAAAGAAACAATGATGAAAACACCATTATCACGTAATGATATAGTTAAGGAAAAATCTAAGGTAAAAGGAGTGAAAGATTGAAGAAAAACTAAACGAAGGCTGGAAGGAAGTCTTAGCCATAAAATTGGTCCAACAAGGAGGGGTGTTTGATTGTAAGAGAGTTCTTGGGTAGAGTGATCCTTTATCTCCTTATATTTTTGTGATTTCTATGGAGTACCTACACAGGGACCTGCATGAGATTTGGAATGATGATAGGTTTCTTGGTCATCATAGCTGTAAAAAATTCATATGATAGACCTATGCTTTGTTGATGATCTGCTACTGTTTACAAGAGGGGATATTCACTTGGTTTTATTAATTAACTAGAAGTTGAAAGACTTTGCTAAATGCTTTGGATTGAAAGCTGACCCCTCAAAGAGCTTAGTGTATCTGGCCGGGGTTCTTGCAAATGTTAAGTCTCATATTTTGGGGATTCTCAAGTATGAAGAAGGTGCTTTTCCCTTCAAGCAACTGAGTGTTCCCTTTACCTCTCCTTGGTTGGGGATCTCCTATTTTTAGCCACTAATTAATAAACTTTCTACTAGGATTCTTTTATGGACTAATAGGCATTTATGCTATGCTGGTATAATCCAAATTATCAAGTCTGTGTTGTTTGGTATTTAGAACTTCTGGTCCCAAGTTTTTTTTCTCCCAATAAATTTTATTGCTCATGTTGAGAGTATTTATAGGAGTTTCCTTTGGTCAAGCCTTAGTTTTGGTTCTCATAAGGATTTGGTATCTTGGTAGTAGGTCTGTCTTCCCATCAAAGAAGGGGGTTTGGGTCTGAAAAATATTTTCTATTGGAATATTACAGCTATGGGAAAGAGACTTTTGTAAATGATGTATAGTAAGGAGATCCTTTGATTGAATGGGTGCATGGCTATTATATAAGGGGGAAAGTTTGAGTGAGTTTAAATATAATATTCATCATTCTTGGATTTTTAGAATAATCCTTCTTTTCAAAGATGGTCCTTTTCATGTTTTCCAGTAAGGGTGTATTCTACCTGATGAGACCTATAAAACTAGAAAAGTTTATGACATGATTCGGTTGAAAGGGATGTCAAGCAATGGTACAAGCTAGTATGGAATCACCTTGGTCTTCTTAAAGATAAAATAATTTATTGGCTGTTGTGTAGGAAGGCTCTTCTTACACGAGCTAGACTTGGGAAATGGGGAGTTACTAATGAGACAACCTGTTGTATTTATGCCCTAGAGCAGGAAGATTGGATTTTTCTTTTTATTCTTTGCCCTTTTGCTAGGAATCTTTGGCACACCCTGTGTAATTAGCTTGGCATTTGTCCTTCCTTAATTGATTCGGATCAGTTTCATTCTTGGATAATCCAAAGGAGCAAGTATGGAAGATGAGAGCAAGGCATCATGAGAATGATGATTGTTGCTATTATCTACAAGATTTGACACTCTCGTAACCAATCTATCTTCTAAGCTAAAGTCCCTTACGTGAAGAAAGTGGCTTAGGAAATTATCCTTCAAATCTTCATTAATCTTTCTTCTCCTAAGAAGAAGGCTAAATGTAGTGCTTTGTTATAGATTTGTTAGTTCCCATACTTTGTAAAAATGTTTGTCTACTTGCTTCACATTATCTCTTTTGGTAATTAATGAAATTCTAATTACTTACCAAAAAAAGAGGAGGGATGTTGGTTGGGATTTTTGAACTAGGGGTATAGCAATGGCACAACATACTCTTTTTAGGGGTGGCATGTCAGCAAGAAAGGCTAAAGCAATGGAGGTAACACCAGTGGAAGTGGATAAATGGAGGTAGGTGGTAGGCTAGACTGGATGTTTCCAAAGGTGGTGGGTGTGGTTCGGTTGATTTGGTAAAATTGGTAGGTGTAGGCTATGCTGGTTCATTGAACTACGATGCTTGTTGTCAAATGGAGGGGGTGAGGCTTAATTATTTTTCCCAAAGGAAAGGGGTGAGGTTTGTGGTTTGTGTTGGTGGTTGAGGGTTCGTAAAGACTAGTTTAGTAAGTGTTAGGGGATAAGGAATGCCTCAGGTTGCCGAAGGTGGTGGAGGTGTTGTTGTTGGGCTCTCCGGTAAGGGTGTTTCTAGGTTTTTATAGGGTTAACTAGGAAGAGGGAAAGGAAAGAAGGAATACTATACTTGGTATAACACTCCCAATTTTCGAACTAGAAAATTTTGTTTTGAAGACAAAGCCAAAGAATTTGGAAAAGGAAAACTAGGGAATGTTATCGCGACATCAACCATGAGTCAGGTGTGACCATCACTGAACCCATGTATGATGCAAGGTAAAACTTAACAATTGTGAAAGAATGCATGTCCACTAACAATATAACAATACTAATAATCACAATTATAAGAATAACAAAACTATAGACAAAAAGGAGTGTGAGAGTTTACAAAATTCAAAAACAGGAATCAAACCCAATAGTATAAATAACTAGAAAGAATAAAAAACATCCCAATATAGTGGCCAAAATACATCTAACCTATTAGCATAACTCTTAACTACACAAGAAGTAACTCTTGAATCTTCAAGCAATGACTAGCAATAGACCCACGGTATCATCCTCAATGTACTCTAATTGTCCTACAAATCATCCTTTGTTCCTCGAACTATAAGCTAGATCATCATAATAACCCCATAAATATAGCATCAATATAGTGAAGTATTGGTAAAACAAACTACAAAACATATGATAAGGCTCATGTAGCATATCAAAGTCACATAGTAGCATTGTGTAAGCATGCCAATATGAGAATACACTTAGACTCATGGTAGTAATATATCAATACTTGCATGGACATCATGTAAGAACCGTAATACAGTAAATGCATCATAACCACACAATATAAACCATATTATAAATCTTCATTTAGTGACCATATAATTTCCTATTATTAAGATAATTTGTTCAACCACACCCAGTTCTCCACCATAAACAAAAGTTATAGAGACATATAATCACAATGGGATGCCACACCCACCATATGGGGTCAAGATTCATTGAAGGGGATTTTCTTTGGGGATACCACACCCACCATACATCGATTGCACCTGACGCAAGGGATAACATACCATGGGATACCACACCCACCATATGTGGTCGAAGTACATCTATGGGGCTTATACTAGGATGACCTACCTACCACACCTTGAATGACTCATCCGCAAGGGCTAAAAAGTTGGGATACCACACCCACCTAAGAAATAGACAATAGGAAATGTTGGGGAGCTTGTATTAGGATACCTCACCCACCTAAAATAGATATAGATTCCTTATCGGGCTGCCATAGTATAATTTAATATCTCAAAGATATGTGCATACCCCCTATCGATTGAATTCCAATAGAGAAAGAAATAGGTACTAAGTGAAAATATAAAATACAGGGTGACCTACCCACTAACTCCTAGCTAGCTACCTCAAGAGTTGATGAAAAAGGCTAGAATGAAATCTTAATACATTAATTATTAACTACCAAGTGATATCAAACATCATAAATTAATTTCATTATTATCCAAATTAGGTTTTTCCAAGTGATAACATCAGACACATCACAAACTAATTTAGTAATTAATTCCATAATTATCCAAATTGGGTGTTTTTAAGTGATAATACTAGATACATCACAAAGCATAAATGCCACTAATTGGGTATTTAGAGATGACACCAACCATAACTAATTAAAGGTCCCAAATATCATCATTATGATTCTCATTATTTCTTAGGTAAACATGGTTTATATGTTGTATAAGACTTAGCGGTACTAATATAAGAGGTCTTAAAAGGAGAATAGTAATTAACAATGAACTAGGTAGAATATAGCCAGACCACTCAATTGGTCCCTAAGACTAGCTAACTGGTCTTGTCATACAAGACCTAAATAAAAATAACACCAACGGACCAGTTAATTGGTTTGTCTCACCAATCAATTATTTATAGGAAATTAGGAAATGGATTTTTCCCAATCGATTGACGAATCTAAGTAGAGACCATACCACTTCAGTCACAAGGTCGTTAATTGATGAGCTTGGCAAACCAATCAATGGCTTATAGGAACCAGTCAACTGGTTCATCGTACTAATCAACTAATCTCACAATCGATTAATTAAAATCCCTAAATTGAGAAATAGTTCACACAATCAGTCATTCAGTCCAATGAACTGATCAATGGGCCTAGGTAAAACAACACCTACACTTTCTATACTCACACCAAAATATACTAAACTTTACAATATTAATTATAGCAAATTGTTATGTCATAAAATACACAAAGAGACATGTTGCACACGTAGAATTATATGGAGACATGGAGATGTTGGCATTTAAATAAAATCATACAAAAATTATCAATTCATGCATAAAGATCAAGATACCTAACAATACTTACATTGTAGAAAGAAACCCTACCATATGGTTGAATTATAAAATACAATTAACCCATGTTGGACACAAAATTACACCAAGAACATAGAACCAAAATATGAAACAATAACCCCATTCATATTAAAGATAAGAATGCTTTACCTTTAAGAAATTCTTATAGCATAAAACTCATAACTTGATGACTATCTAGCAATACCTCGGTTATAAAGAGAATTAGAAATCAAAACCATTAAATCTCCTTTTCAAAACTTAATAGAAACAGAAGAAGAAGAAGAAGAAGAAGAAGAAGAAGAAGAAGAAGAAGAAGAAGAAGAAGAAGAAGAAGAAGAAGAAGAAGAAGAAGAAGAAGAAGAAGAAGAAGAAGAAGAAGAAGAAGAAGAAGCAGGAGGAGGAGGAGGAGGAGGAGGAAATGACAAAATATAACCTTTATTTAGAATTGAAAGTTTAAACTAACAAACCCAAGGTCTTTAGCCTTTTTAAAAACTTGAATCCTTCCTTAATTAAGAGAAATAAGGTAGAGGTAAAGCTATGATTAGAAGAGAAAGGAAAAGTTAATAGGTTTTACTAAAGGATAGGGAATAACAGACAAGCCTTTATTTTTTTCCCAGCAGAGAAGAAAAGATAGTGAAGTGGGTAATGCCTAGTACTTGTGGAAATTTTCACAAAGAAAAATGAGAGAAGGAACAAGGGCAAAAGGTGAGGGGTGAATTGCATCAGAAATGCAGTATGTACAAGAGAGTGATGGTCAACATTCTTATGTGGGAGAGGGGAAGTCTGACATAGGTTGAGTGTGGGTAACTCAAAATGTAAAAGAGTGCAAGATGAGGTAAGGGATATGAAGTGTAGTTAGGATGAGGCATGGAAAAGGTTGTTAAGTTAGGGAAAAGGTGAAATAAGCCAAAAACATAGCCAATCTACCAAAAAGGAGAGAGGAAAGTGAGGGAGAAAAGTGAAGGTGAGGTATGCCTTAAAATGTACTTTTTGGGAAATTTAGTTAAATAAAAATTATAAAGTGATCTAAATAAGGTAAAAATAATCCTACAGCACCAAAATATGCATATTAGCACAAATTTATTCTAATTAGAAATTTTCATAATCATTGGGAATAAATTAAATTAAACTAAAAAATGATCTAAAATCGTAGGATAACCACTTGATCGGTTTGAGCAAACTAGTTGACTAGTTAGTCAAGAATGAGATTGTATCTCTAAACATATAGTTAATAGGTTATGCAAACAATTCAATCGATTAAGTAATAAATTTAGATCTTTATTAGATTCAAGCCCTTTCAAAACCAAAACTAAATTGATTTATATTAACATAATTTTAAACACATTTTATAAGATTTTAGGATGGGGTATTACTGCACTACCCTCTTGTGAGTTTTGATTGAGTATTTGATCATAGCATAACATTGCATTGGTTCGTTCATATATTAGAGAAGTTTGGTATAATTTAGAGTTTTATGTGAGAAACACCGGAGGTGTTGCTAAACACGGGCCATGTTTTTCTATGGAATTCTTGATGTGTTTTAGGCAAAAATCCAGAGTAAGAAAGTAAACATAGGGATCCTATGTTTCCTAAATGCAGACAATGTTTTTGCTACATTTTTGAAACATGTTATTTTGCTCTATATAATTTTTTATTCTATACAATGAGACATGTTGAAACCCTAACAGTAAAGAGTCATGCATCCCAACTTCTTCTTCTTCTTATCCATAGAATTCTCCCTTCAAAAAGAATTGCAAATTTGTGTAATTGATTGATTAATTGGTTTAATCATATCGTAATCACACAAGAACATGACTAAAGATCTTTACTTTTTCTTGAATTATTTTGTTTTGTGTTTAAATTCTCAATTGTGCATAATCTTGTTAATCTTGATTTGATGTGGATCTCTCTAAACCCATGCTATTTCATAATAATTTAGTATCAAAGCTGGATTGTTGAACAGATATGGTTATTACCATGGGTATAAGATTTGATATTGAGAAGCTTAATCGATTCGTTAATTTTAGATTATGGAAATTGAAGATATGGATGATTCTAATTCAGAGTAGATTAGAAAAAGCTTTATCAGGTTACTCAAGAAAGTGAGAATTGATGATGGTTAAGAATTTTAAAGTAGCACTAAAGGCCCTCTTTACCATTCAATTATATTTATTAAACAAGATATTACAGGAATCGGCAAAAGAACCAACATTTTTAGTTGAAGCTCAAGTCATTATATATGAAAAAATCAGTAGCAAATTGGCTATTGTTGAAGAGTTGGCATACAACTGGTGAGTTCTTAACAATGCTAAAGTCTACTTGAGGTTCTGCTCATGTTCCTCATGAGTCTTGGAGTAAATTAAGATATCGTTGGTGAAGACCACAACGAACTGATTAAGGTGTTGTTGGAATATGCACTTCATAAGAGCCATGAACACTGTTGGCGCATTTGTCAATCTAAAGGACATCATAGTGAACTTATAATGACCAATTCTCTTCCTAAACTTTATCTTTGATATGTCTCTCTCAAAAATCCTTAGCTAATGATACCTAAGTTTGAGATCAATCTTTAAAAACATTGTAACCCCACGTAGCTAATCAAAAAGGTCATCTATCCAAGGTAAAAGATAACAGTTCTTCACCATAACCTGGTTTGACCCTTGGTAATTGATGTAGAGTCTCAACCCACCATTCTTCTTCCTCAAAAAAAGACTGATGCTCCCCAAGGTGGTACAATCGGTCAAATGTACCCTTTCTCCAATAACTCCTCCAACTGAGTGCACAAGATTGCCATCTCATTTGGTGCCAAGTATTATGGCACCTTCAATATAGGCTCTTTTCCTATTAGAAGGTCTATCATAAAGTCCATCTTATACATTGGTGGCATACCTAGGATCTCATCAAGAAATGCATTAGGAAACTCTTATGCTACTAGGATTCCCTCGATCAATGGCTCCTTAACACCAATATGACAAGCACAAACATGCCCACCACCCTCACCAAGGGCTTAGGCTTGCATCTTTGGTAAAAGATCCTAGTGCCCTTTGGTCCCTTAAGAACCACACCCTCATGTGCATAATTGATCATAGATCGATATATTAAGAGCATATCTATCCGTAGGATTATGTCAAAGTCACAAAGTTAAAGTTCTATGAGGTCTACGAAAGCTCGGTTCATCTAATAATTAAGGCTACATCTCTATACAGCCTAGTACATGGAAGTCTATTATCAGACAGGAGCACAACAAAGTCTCTATCATATTATAAAGAATCATAGCTTTCCTAGCTACAAAAGTAGTAGACATGAAGGAGTGCAAAGCACCTAAGTCAAATAACACATAAGTAAGCACCTAAGTCAAATAACACAAAAGTAATAATGGAAGAAATCCTGAATATACCTGTGGCAACATTTTCCTGCCTATCATCCTTTAATTGACTCATCATATACCTCATCCACTTAAAATAGACACTGATGCCATGGATTCACATACCCCCAGCAAGTGCAATCTTGTAGAGAAGGAATTAGGGAATTAGGTACTGAGTGAAAATATAAAACATAAGGCAAGCTACCCACTAACTCACAGCTAGCAACCCCAAGAGCTGAACAAAAAGGGCAAAAAAAAAATCTTAATCCATTAATTATGAATTACCAAGTGATATTACATATCCAAAATTAACTCCATTATTATCTAGCTTGGGTGTTTCCAAGTGATAACACCAAATTCATTCAAAATTAATTCCATTATTATCCAAATTAGGCCTTTCAAAGTGATAGCACAAAATACGTCACAAATTAATTCCATTATTATTTAAATTGGGTGCTTCCAATTTACAACACAAAACACATCACAAGGTATAAAATCTACCAATTGGGAGTTTAAAGATGATACCAAACTAAACCAATTCATGTGGTCAAAGATCATCATTATGCTTCTTATTAATTCTAAGGTAAACATGGATGAATCATGATTAACAATGAACATAAAAGGCCCAAAAAGGAGAGCAATAATTAACAATGAACCTGGTGGAATATAGCTTAACCAATTGATCAATCCCTAGGATTTATCGACTGGTCTGGTCGTACCAAACCTAAATAAAAATAACACCAATGGACCAGTCAATTGACTGGTCTCACCGAGCGACTGTTCATAGGAAACTAGCTGATGGGTTTAGTCTAATCGATCGATGGGTTTAAGCCTTGACTAGACAACTATGGTAATAAAGTCACAAGTCAATGGGTTTGGCAAACTTATTGACTACTCGTAGGAACCAGTTAACTGGATCAAACCAATTGCCTAATCTTCCAACCAACTGATCAAAATTCCTAAATCGAGTGACTATTCATACAATTAGTTGATCAATCTTACAAACCAATCTACCGATTTGGGTAAAACAATGCCAAATATTATGATACACACACCAAAATTTACCAAACCTTATTATATGAATCCTAGCATGTTGTTATGTCATGAAGCACATGAAGAGACATTATGCATATGTCGAATCACATAGATGCATGGAGGTGTTGGCATATAAAAGGAATTACACTTAAACTGTTAATTCATACATAAAATTAGAGAAACAAAACAATGCTTAAATTGTAGGAAGAAACTTTACCACATTCATGAATTCTAGAATATAATTAGCCTATGCTCAACAAAGAAACATACAAAGAACATGGAACCATAATTTACAACAAAAAACTTATTCATATTAAAGATAAAAACACATTAACTTCATGTAGTTCCTCTCACACATAACTCCTAATTTGATGGCTATCAAACAAGACCTCAATTCCTAAGAGAATTAGAAATCGAGACCATTGAATCTCCTATTTAAAACTTAATTAAAACAAAATAAGAAGAAAAAGAAAAAGGAAATGAAAAAATATAACCTTTTCTTCAAAGTTGAAACTCAAAACCAATAAACCCAAAGTCTTTAGCATTTCTCAAATCTGTAACCCTTCCTTGATTAGGAGAAACAAGGCAGAGCTAAAGCTAAGATTAGATGAAGAAGAAAGATTTAATATATTCAACCAAAGCATAGAGAATAAGAGGCATCCATCTATTTTTTTTTTTTTTTACGGTAGAGAGGAAAATAGAGTGAAGTGAGTAATGCTCAACACTTGGGGATATTTTCACAAAGGAAAAGGTGAGAATGAACATGTGTAGAAGGTGAGGGGTGAATTACATAAAAAATGGAGTATGTAGGAGAATGTGATGGTTGACATTCTTAAGGGGGAGAGGGGAAGCCTGAATTAAGTTGAGTGTGGGCAACCTAAAGTGTAAAAGAGTGCAAGATGAGGTGAGGCATATGAATTGTAGTTAGGGAGAGGCATGGAAAAATGTTGGTAAGTCAAGGAAAGGGTGTAAGAAGTCAAAAACATAGCCAAGCTACTAGAAGAGAGAGAGAGAGAGAGAGAGAGAAGAGAAGGTGAGGTATGCTTAAAAAGTTCTTTTTGGGAAACTTTAGCTAAATAAAAATCATAGATTGAAATAAATAATGTAAAAATAATCCCAAAGCACCAAAATATGCCCATTACCAAAAATATATTTAATTATAAATTTTCATAATCATTGGAAAGTGATTCAAATAAAAATCCAAAAAGGATATAAAATTGTAGAATAACTAGTCGATTAGTTTGAGGAAACTAGTTAGCTGGTTCATTGAGGCTAAAATTGTTAATTTTTTGAGTATACTATTCAATTGGTTAGGTAAAGTATTCTATTGGTAAAATTGAAATTTATAGCTTTATTAGAATTTCAAGTCCTTTTCAAAACCAAAACTAACTTATTTTATATCAACATAAGTTTAGAAATGTTTTAAAGGATTTAGTACAAGTTATTACACTTGGTGATGGAGTTTTATTATAAAAATGGAGGGAGTAAGAAGGTAGTTGAGGGAATTTATTATGTTGTATATATATGCATATATGCACACAGAGAAGGCACGAAGAAATGTGTGATCGGTCATAATTTTCAATCCCAACCCACGAACATAGGCACGGGGAGTTGATGTGCTGATGGGGCTAGGGAGTAGGTGATAAGGAAATAGTAGGCATTTTCTACGGACAATGTTTCATGTAGAAAGAAGGGGAGAAAAAAAAAGGAAAATGGGGGCTGACATATAGGGAAAAATAGGGAAATAAAAATAAATGAGAGAAGAGGAAAACCAAAAAAGGGAAAGATATTAGGTTTGGTTTTTTATTATTATTAGAATTTAATTTAAATAATTTAGGTTAAAGTAATGTAGGAATAGCTACCACACAACACCTTCTTTTCCATCAAGTCATATTTCACATTCTGCATTATTAGTAACACCCTATTTGTGTAGCTTAGATATCATAGCTAGGTATCCATGACATACTAACTAGCTAATTAATCAATGTATTAGAAACCTTAAGTGGCACCAAAAAAACCTTATACTAAGGAACTTGGGTTGCCTTTACTCTCAAATGTTGATACATTCTCTAGAATTAAAATTTATTCTTTGCTGCAAATTTGTTTAAGTTTTCTAGGCATGTATGTCTCATGATTAAGAACTATTTGAACATTCGAGAATTATTAGGTTTTGCATACACTACCCAAATGTCTCAATTTACCAAGTGTCTCCCATGGATCCAATATACCCATAAACTCTCCTTGTGAATAAATAGCTTCCATAGGTATTTACTAATGCATGGTGAATTCTAGCGATCTAATTTTCTTATATTTAGCCCTCCCTTATATTAATTATATATCATATTTAATCATAAGTCTAGCATACATGCTTGTTATTGAAGATCATAGTTACTTTTTATTACACACTTTCATAAAACTTGTATCAAGTAAAATCCTAGCATGCTTCTTGATTTAAATAACCTATCATTCTCACACACAAATTCTACCTTCTTATGAGTGATTAGATTTAACTAAATCTAACCTATATAAAATTTATTTTCTCCATAATAACTCAAGGAATTTCCTAAGTAAGAAACACCCAAGAACACATATATTAACATCTAACGTAATACAACAATCAGCAAAAATTAATTAGAACAAAAGTGGCCAAGGAATAGAGAATAATTGAGGAAAAGGAAAGCTATATGAGGAAACAACACAATAAATTAAGAGGTGAAGACTCAAGGCATCAACATGAGGTTTGGTTATAACAAAAGGAAGCAATGTGAGTTGCTCACGCTTCTAAGGGGTGTATAACGTGAGTTGTTTATGAAGTGAGGAGGATAATTGTGAATTTGTAGAGTATTGGTAAAGATTTCATCAACTAAAATTGCAAAATAATGAGGGAGAAGGTTAGGGATGCTGCAAATGGAAGCTCAAGAGGATGTGGGAGAATTCCATACACCAAATGGCTCTAACTTTTTTTGGATTAAAAAACAAAAACTAGGGATAAAGGAAGGCTTATATAGGTGAGGGTGGCATGTGAAAGATGGTCATAGAGATGAGGAGAACACAGGAGTAAAGGAGTAGAGCTAGTTAGAGCAATCAAACTAGGGAAAAATATCCAATTAGTAGAGCTAGAGTTCCACCACTAAAGAGATATAGGTTAAAGTCTAAACTAGGGTTAAAACTAATAACCCAAACTCTATCAAAATTTAACCTAATTAAATTTATATATAATTCATCATAATATTACACATAATAATAATATATTCAACCCCATAATAACTACCACATTTAATTACACATAATTATCAATTTTTATAATTAGGGTTTCTAAAAATAAGATATTATAGGTTTTTTTTTTGACATGTGGTATTGTTCAGTTAGTTTCCCTCCATGTTAAAAGTTCCATGATAATTCTTGCAAGTTGTAGCTAGGGTTTGATATATAAAATAATAGTATTCGAGCATAATTAGGGTTAGTTTTATGTTAATCTTTATTCGTGTGCCCAAGGGGAAGAAAATGCCTTATTTCATGTATTATGATACTAACTACTACCTTAAATGTTGATTTATTCCCTACATATAAATGTATGGTTGCATGGACTATATGAAAAGTTAGAAATACATGCTTAGGGTTTATATATGTAAAATTCTAAATATATATAGAGAGGGATTATAGTTAATATCAGTTCTTGGAATCTACCTTCATGATAAAGTATTTTGAATTATTATATTTTAGTATTTTTATGATAAGTTATCATTATAATAAAGTTTTATACTAAATTAGATAATATTGTGGTAATTCATATTGTGAATACATTTTGGTCATTTCTGGTTAAGATGTGTCTTGGTGAAAATTGGTTATAGGATGGCATTAGTGGATTTTAGCTTGACCTTAAGAATGGATCTTAACATTTGTCTTGGATAGTTGACCATAGGGTTGACTTAAATAATTAAAAATAAAATAAATATGGTTAAATATATAATTAAAATTATTGTGCATTATGTGATAAATGTGATCACCAAATAAGACATTAATATTAAAAGTGTAAGACCTTGAGTTTTGGAATGATGGCTCCTTAAGAGAGATTATCCTAAGGATAAGACTAAGCCCTTGGTTTGGTTTGGTTTGTTTGGTTGGTGTGTTGTAGCACCCTAGTAAAACACTATATATAATCTAAATTGTTTTCTAAACTTTGTAAGGAGTCTTGATACTTAAGGACTAGATGACTTAAGAGGTATAAGGTTACTGTGTTACTATAATACCCCATCCTAAAATCCTTTAAAATATATTTAAAATTATGTTAATATAAAATAATTTGATTTTGGTTTTGAAAAGAGGATGAAATTATAATAAATATGTGAATTTTAGGCACACTAGTTGACTAGATTTCATAAGTAATTAACTAGTATGCTTAGGACATTTTTATTCCTCAATTAACTAATTAATAGTTTTCCCAAACTAATCAATTGGTTGTCTTGTGATTTCATATCCTATTCTAATTTTGATTCCAATCCCCTTCTCATGTTTATAAAAAAAATTCTAAATAGAATTTATTTTTACTAATAAGAATATTTTGATACTTTATTTAGCTATCACCTTTTCATATGATTTTATTTAGCTAAAATTTCTCTTAAAAATATAATTTTATATGATTTCTTACCTTTTCCCTCCCCCTCACTTTACTATCACCTTTGGTAGGCATGACCACATGTGTGAATTCTTACACCCGATTCCCTAACTTACCAACCCTCTACCATGACCCTCCTAACTACACTCTACCTCCCTCACCTTATCATTCATTTCTCTTAAACTTGGCTACCCACACTCAACCAAGTTAGCCTTTTCTCTTTCTTCTGCTTAATGATGATGACCTAGCTCCCCTTTACACTCCATTCCTATTTGATTTCCACTTCTTACCTTCTACATTTTCTCATTTATCCCTTTCCCTAGGTAAATTTTGCTAACTGTGGATATATGATTCATTATCTCATGTTTTTCTTCTCTGTTGGAAAAAAACTAGATACATGCCTCTTTTCTTCTCATCCTTAGGTTGATTCTCTTCTCTTTGTAGCCTTAGCTATGTCGTGTTCCTCTTAAGCAAGGATGGATTAAGGTTTTGAGAAAGGTTGAAGATCTTAGTTTCTCTCTTTAATTTTAGTTCTGAGAAGAGATTGCGCCACTCTATTTTTTTCTTATTCTCCTTCTAATTTCATTTTATTAAGTTTTGAAAAGGAGTTTTATTTTTTTTTGTTATGAATTCTCTTAGAAATTTCAAGCATTGATAGAATCCATCAAGTTAGGAACATTTTTTATGCAAGAATATTTTCTTGAAGGTAAGACATTCTTATCTCTAGTATGAATAAGGTATTGTATTTTTTGTTGTGGTTTTGAGTTCTTGTTATGTTCTGTGTCGTCTTATTAATATGTTGAGTTCTGATATTTGAGCTTGTAGACTTGTTTTAATTTAAGAAGTTTTGAAGTATGTACAAGTATTTTCATATTACATATGTGTTTCATGAAATTCAAGCATGACTTGCTGATTATTGATTCCTACCATGATTTATGTGGAATATATATTTTTATATGTTGAACAACATAAAACTATGATAGGATTAATTAGAACAAATTGGGGATTTTGTTTACATGTGTTCAAATATTTGGGCACTATTTCTCTTAGATTTGTCAACTAGTTTGCTATAACTGATTGACTTGTTTTGTGAAAAAATCCTTGGGTGGGTTTCCATTATCGGATAGTTGATTGATTAGTTGATTACATTGATGAACCAATCTATTGGTCTCCATGAAAAGTTGACTATTTTACCTAATCCATCGACTAGTAGATTTGTGACTAGAGTGGTTTGGCTCTACTTACACCCATCAATCAATTACACTAAACCCATAGACTAGTTCCTGTAAACAGTCAATCTATTAGACCAACAAGGAGACTAGTTTTGGTGTGCGATGTTTTTCCTTAGGTTTGGTATGACCAAAACAATCGACTAATCCTATTGACAAATCAATTGGTCTTCTTAGGTTTGCCATGTTTACTTGTTAATTGATGTTCTTTCTTTGGGAATTTTATATTATGTTACCATATAATTACAATATATATATATATCATGATTTTAACCATGCTTAACCTGAATTTAAGATGGATCAAAATGATAATATTACGGGCCTTATGTGGTTAAGTTTGGTATGACCTCTAAACACCCAAATGCAAGCTTCTATGCCTCGTGTTTTCACTTGGAAATACCCAACTGGTTATAATGGAAAAATTGTGATTTGTGATATCACTTGGTAATTAATAATGATGGAATTAATATTTCTTTCGAGCCTTTTTTCTTTGACTCTCAGGGTTTCTAGCTGGGAGTTAGTAGATGGGTCATCATGTTTCTATCTTTTTACTCTGTACCTATTTCTTTCTGTAGTGAGTTGCGGTTGGTAGTAGGTATGCATATATCTTTGAGGTATAGGATAATACTATAGGAGGCTGATAGGGTATCAATATCCACCTCGAGTGGTTACGGTATCCTAGTACAAGCTCCTTGGCACTATGTATTGTCCATTACTTGGGTGGGTGTGTTATCCTAACTTTTATAACCCTCACAGTGGATGCATTCAATATGTAGTTGGTAAGGTATCCTAATGTAAGCCCCCTTGATGTACTCTAACCATTTGTGGTGAGTGTGGTATTAGAATCAATGTTAGCCCTCACGGCAGGAGCATTTAATGTGTGGTAGGTGTGGCATCCCTAAAGAAAAATGCTTTCAATGTATCCTTACCCTATGTTGTGGGGGTGGGGATAGTATCCCATTGTGCGTGTATGGTGCCATGAATTTGGTTCATGGTGGAGAATTAAGTGTGGTTGAATGTATTATCTTAATAATTGGAAAGTATGTGGTCATCAAAGGAAGGTTTATATTGTAGTTCTCATTACTTGAATTTAATGTATGATATTAATATTAGTCTTCCATGATTTCCATGCAAGCATGAATTATTATATAACAATCAAAAGCTTGAGTGTTATTATATTTTAGTAAGCTTATTACCATAGTATAATGTCACCTTAAAGTGCAGTATGAGCCCTTACCATGTTTTAGATAATTTGTTTTTAACATTACTTCACCACACTGGTATTATATTTCTATGGTCACTATGATGATCTGACTTCTTATCTGGTGAGAAAAAGATGCTTTGTTGGGTTGCTATTCTCCACCACAGGATGTTAAGAGTGATGTTGTGGGTTAGTAATTGACCATTACTTGGGGTTTTTAAAGTTACATTCCCTTTTAGTTAAGAGTTAGAATAACTTGTTAGATGTATTTTGCCCATTTTTTGGGATGTTTTTATCTCTTTTTAATTAATTAAACTCTTAGATTTGGTTTCTATATTTGAATTTTTTTATCTCTTCTATCTATATTATTAGTCTTATCATTATTATCATTAATATTGTTGCATTACTAGTAGAGCCTGCATTCTTTCATTTGTTATTATGTTTTACCTTACTTAAGGTTGATGTGACAATAACTTCTCTTCATTTTTCTTTTATTAACACTTTTTCATTATCTTCAAACAAAAAAAATTCCCAATATTTATGAGTGTTACAAATTGGTATCAAAGCCTATGGTTTTAAATTTTTGTTTTTCTTTGCGAAAACAAATTTCCTTTACCTTACCAAAGCTTGTAGAATTCGGTATAGTAAGTGAGTGAGCATTTGTTTGCATTAAGAATTAGCCTTAAATTTCTTAGTTGATTTAACTTCTAAGCTTATGTGTAATTTTCTACCTCCTTGTGAACTAACTTTGTAGCCATTAGTCGAACCTTTTCTAACGTGGTTTTATATTTTAGGATTTTGATGATCGTGAACCGGCAACTTGAGTATTTCATAGATATAATTAGAGCCTACATTGAGCAAGATATTCAACTTAAGGGGGCTCTACAACCACTGCCACCTCCTTTTCTAATGCCATCAACAAGGGATTGGCTTTGTAAGGTTACTCATCACCACCCACTGATTTTTTAGGCTTAGAAAGAAGCGAACGTATTGGAACTTTAGTTGAGAGACTTTGAGAAGTTTTTTATTACTAATAGATATTTGGAGGGAAAGTGAGAGTACATAGATGTGTTCCACTTATGGGGTTGTGCCAATGAGTGGTGGAGAGCTCAATAGTTGAGAGGAGTTGTAATATCCCAAAATCCTAATTTCCGAAATTATGGCCAAATAAGGAATTATTAGGAAAATTGATTATATAAATTTAATTATTAAAATTTAGAGAGTTAATTAAGGTATATTAAGAGGAAAATAATAAAGAATTTAATTGGAAGAAAATTTAAGTATTTTCCAAATTATTATGGAAGTTAAGGAAATTTACCTAAAATAGTCTAAAATAAGCAAAAAAAAAGGGAATTTATTTAATATTTTATAAACATTAATACTCCAAATAACCCAAAATACCCCAATCTCCCCCATAAGTTATTTTAAATATTTTCCATCCTATTTATTTCCTTATTTTTCATTTTCTTCCCTTTTCTTCTTCCTTTTCTTTTTTTTTTCTTTCTTTCTTTTCTCCCCCCCCCCCCCGGCTGGGCCAGCCCATCGGCCCAAACCTCCTCCCCTCCCCCGTCTCGCGCACAGGCCCCACGCCCGCCCCTTCCTTCTTTCCCTTCCCGCGGCCCAGCGCCGTGCGCTGGCCTTCGTAGTCCTATGCCCGAAACGACGCGTTTTAACCCCGAGGACGTCGAAACGCCGCGCCATAATTAATGACCTTATAGCCGTTGCCAAACGGGCAACGCGACGCGGCACTTTGTCCCCCGTAATGTCGAAACGCCGCGTTTGATGTGCGGATTAAATAAACCTCGCCGAACCGGCCGGTTTCCCTCCTCTTTTCTTTTCCTCTGGACCACCGGTCCACCCTGCCATCTTCGTCGTCTTCTACCTACCCCCCCCCCCGACCTGCAAATCGACCTGCAAGTCGATTTCGCCGGCAGCCACCAACCGATCGTCCTTCCCTGCCTCTCTCCCGTCGCTTTCTTTCTTTTTTTCGACCCGACCAAGTCCCTATCTCCCTTTCCCGCGTGCCCTTCTCTTTCCTTTCTTCTTCCCTGTCCCCGACCCAGCCTGCCATGGCAGAACCTGCACCGCCTGCCATCGGCCGGCCACCTGCACCCCTGCCCCGCGTGCCACCTCCCTCCCTTCGTCGTTTTCCTTCCCCCTGGCCTATAAATACCCCCCAGTTGCAGCCCCGATCGGCCCCTTTCGTTTTTTTTGCCCCGAAACCCTGCCTCTCCGCCGCCTCAAACAGACGGGCTTTTCGCCGTCACCGGAGACATCCGCCGCCACCTCTGGCCACCGTTACCATCCCTGCACCTTCCTCGACAAAACTGAGCCACCACCACCCTCCGCCTTGCCCTGTACGTGCCTCCTTCGTCGTGCAAAGTTCCTATCCCGAAAACCACCCTTCCAGCCCGCCGCCGCCTTGCGCCGCCTTCTGCCGCCTCCTCCGCCGCTACCAGCCACCCTTCCACCCTCCAAAGTGACCAGCAGGTCCTCCCCTACCTGCCCATACCCTCCTTACCCCCTGCTCCCTCCTCCACCGGCCTCCACCATTTCCACCATCTTCCTCCTCCCTCGGCCACCGCGTCCACCGCCGCGCGCCGCCGCCCAGCTCACGCCACCACCCTCATTCCACTCCCCTCTCCCTGCTGTATCCTCCCCCACACTTGGCTTCCTTTTTCCTCCTCCCATCTCACTGCCACCCCCATCTTTCCCCCTCTTCTCCTCCTCCACCGCCGCCGCCGCCGCCGCCACGCGCCGCCGCCGGACCACCACCGACCCTAGGTGGTTCTCCACCCATCCAAACCCCAATACCCCTTTTTTATATACTTGCTAATATTTTCTACTAATATTAATACTAATATACTTATAATTATTACTATTATCCTTATTATTATTCTTTTATTATTATTATTACTTTTATTATTATTATCATTTCTAATATTGTGACTTATGATATTAAAGTTATCATTTTTACCATACAAACATCTCTTGGAACCCTAACTCCTATTATGCTCAACTTTGGTTTATTTTGTAAGTGTTAATATTAACAACCCTACTATTATTATTATTATCTCTATTACCTTACTAAGGTTATTATTATTAATACTTAACCATACTAGGTTATTGTTATTATTATTTCTAGGGTTATTATGGTTATTATTACTATTATTATCATTATTATTAGCATTATTACTATTATCACCCTTAGGGATAATTTACTTGAAATATCGTGACCTTATAATATTATTATTTCAAACCCAACACCATTGTTAGACTTAATCTTAAAAATGCTAGAGTTCTATTACTATAAACATAAGTGTCGCTATTAGTGGTCTTATTATAATTATTATTATTATCACTATTTTACTATGACTAGTGAACACTAGTATTATAAGAATGGAACTAATGGGCTTAATAAAATAAGTGTAACAATAAGTATCATAAATAAACATATTTTTTTAACTACTAACATTTAGTATACTAATTCTAAAGTAAAAACCCTAGTTTTTGTATAAAACCCTTTTTAGTAATAAAAACCCTAACCTTAAACTAAAATGAGGTTTGATAGTAATTATAAGGGAAACTAATACTTAGCTTTTTCCCCCTTTATAGGTAACCCCGACCAAAGCCCTAAGGAGTTAGAGGAGCGTGCTCCAAGCCCGGTGCCTACCTAGGTAAGGACGAAGCTAATGGCCTTGTGCTATGTGTGACATGGATGTGTTGATTATTGTGTATGCCATGCTATGCCATGTGTTATATGATTGTGTATAACTTGTCTTATGTGTAGCGCAGCTTGGAGATTGAGGTATGTGTTGATGTGTTTCCTATGACGCGAGCATGATATGTATATGTATGATGTTTATGATGTAATATGCTATGGCCCTCTAGGACATGCATGTTAGGATAAATGGTAGTATGAGTTGGGAACCATCATGGGGGTCTTGAAGTTTGTATGGTGGGATTAGGGTTTGAATGGTGGCATCAATGCTCGCATGTTGGTACTAATGATTTCATAATGGTATTAATGGTTTATGGCGGTATTTGGGTTCGTATGGTGGTATTGTGACTTTATGGAAGTATTAATGTTGGATGGGGGTAATTGTGATTTTATGGGGTATTAATGTGGTACGATGTTATTGTGATTTTATGGTGGTATTAATGTTGTATGGTGGTATAATGGTTGTATGGTGGCATTAGGGTTCGCATGGCGGTGTTAGGGTTTGTATGATGGTGTTTGTGATTTCATGGTGGTATTAATGTTGTATGGTGGTATTATGGTTGTAACGGTGGTATTAGGGTTCGCATGGTGGTATTAGGGTTTATATGATGGTATTTACGATTTTGTGGTGGTATTAATGTTGTATGGTGGTATTAATGGTTGCATGGTGGTAATCATGATTGCACGGTGGTATTAGGGTTTGTATAGTGGTATTATGGTTGGTATGGTGGTATTATGATTCGCATGGTGATGTTAGGGTTGTATGGTGGTATTAATGATTACACGGTGATATTAATGGCCTAAGGAGTAGGGGGTTGAGAGTGAGAATTCACTTATATAAAGGATGAGTATGGGTTTTCTAAAGGAGGGAGGTTACTTGTTGAAGAAGTAAAGTGCTAGGGTTTGGTGCAGCCAACCAGGGTTGGCGTGGTCGATTAGGGTTTGAGTGGCCAACTAGGGTTTTGTTGGTCACATATGAACTTGGGAGATAAAGAAATACACTTGGGGAATTTCCTAATAAAGAATGAGGTGCGAGATAGAGAATAACGTAGCGTTTGGGTAAGTAAGAAAGAGTTGGGCCACATAGGTCCGATTAGGGTATCTGAGGAGGAACCCTAGAGGGATGAGAACATGCAGAGGCGATATCATATGTGTTGGGATGGCCTATATCCTTGGGGTTTGTGTCTTACTATATGCTACTTTACCTAAGTCTACGGGGGATGGATGTCGGGTGTGAGAAGAGGTGCGAGTCTCAAAATATGGGACGGTCCCTCTGGAGGGAAAAGAGATAGAGTATCAACCGCATGCATGTCAAGGGTGCGACGTGATTCAATAAGATACGGATAAGACACTAATCATGTAAAGTGAAAGATTGTTGAGCCGAGCCCAGACCGGTCCACCGGCAAATAATAGTGGCCAGGAGCCGGGGTGCCCTGGAGACCGGTCCACCGGCAAATAATAGTGGTCAGGAGCGTTCTGCCCTGAGTGTATACTTCCGGTCCACCGGCTATAATAGTGGGGGATTTCGTGCTCAACAAACCGAAGTAAGTAAGTTAAACCATGGGAAATACACTAAGCACTTACACCGAAACATCATGTGATTCGGGGCCAGACCGGTCCACCGGCAAATAATAGTGGCCAGGAGCAATTTGCCCTGGAGACCGGTCCACCGGCAAATAATAGTGGTCAGGAGCGTTCTGCCCTGAGTATATACCTTCCGGTCCACCGGCTATAATAGTGGGGTTCCCGCAATCATATGAACTATTAAAGAATGTGTGTGGATTGAACATGCTGTTAATGAAAATAAGGAAAATACACTAAGTACTTACAGTGAAACACCATGTGAGTCGGGGCCAGACCGGTCCACCGGCAAATAATAGTGGCCAGGAGCGTTCTGCCTTGGAGACCGGTCCACCGGCAAATAATAGTGGTCAGGAGCGTTCTGCCCTGAGTGTATACTTTCCGGTCCACCGGCTATAATAGTGGGGTTCTCGCACTCACATGGACTATTAAAGAATATGCGTGAAATGGACATATTATTAATGAGGATAAAGAATAAATCATCGGAACATACTCAGGCCTTATCTTGTGTGTTATCGCATGTTGCCTATGTGAATGTGCTATGAATGCTATGTGGTATGATTGTATGCTTGGCCTTAGCGCACCTGCGTCCTTACTCAGTACTGGACCCGTACTGATACTACCTTGATTGACTGGGTCCTGTGATGATCCACCAATGGTGGGGAGCAGACCTCCTATGCAGGTTTCATCGATTACTAATTTGGGTGGAAGGCTTGGCTTGAGTGAGTAGGTGATCCGGATATTGGTCCCTCGGAATCTGTTTTATTTGGTTGTATTTTGTACTACGCTTATTGTTTTGAAACCGTACTCGAGGTTGTATTCCTAAATGATGTGTAACTGTTGTTGATTCGTGGTTTTCGTGAATGGTCTGTGTTAACTATGGACCTATGTTTTGATGACTCTTACTTAATGATTGTTTGGTTTAGCCTTAGCACTTAGTATCGGAACGGTAGGAGTAAACCGGTCTGGTACTAAGTGTGGCGGTAATACCCCCAAGTTTACGGTTTTTAATTCTTTCGCTTCCGCTAAAATCTTTGTCTTAAACGAAATTTTTCAGTAGTAAATTTGGGGGTGTTACAAGTTGGTATCAGAGCGGTTGGTCCTCCGGCCACGCTCGTTTTCGAAAGTAAATTTTGTTTTCGGACTTGGTATTTGATTTTGAAGTGTGTTTTGACCGCTCCTATAATTTTTTTTTTTTGAAACTTTTTAAGATGATACCACGAGCTGGTATCAAACCTTTTGGTTGTTAAGGATCGGGTTTCGGTTAGAGACTCGGTTCTCATGACCATAAACGTTTTAGCCGAAAACGTATTTTAACTTCCTTCAAGTGATTCTTCTTTTATCCGGATTAGCTTGTGAGGACAGTGTGATTGGGTAGTATAAGTGGCCTTGCGTTTTGCTGTTCATTTATGTCTTCGGATTTGCTTCCTTGTTATTGGACATGCTTAACTTGTGTTAACGTTGAATTTATGTGGTAGTGATTATAGTCTTATAACTAGTTTGCCCTTAAGGGGGTAGTGACCCCACTAGGTTAACCCCAGCCTTGCAGGTTTAGTGGACTAAAAACCTTAGGGTATATCTTGCCGGGTAAGGAGTGATGTGACATAGATTGTAACGTATTTTGGTGGATTAGTTTTACCTCTGGAGTTGCAAGGAGTCTAAGTTATTATTATTATTTTCACCCTTATAAGACCTTAATTCAAAGGACAGGGTTTTGTGACTTGTTTTGACCTTAAGTACTATGTGCTTCTTCCGTGATGAATTCTATTATATTTGATTTGTTGGACACCGATTCTCTTTCTTTTATTTCACCTCTTATGCCTTGTGTGATCCAACTTTACTTGGTTTAGTTTCGTAAACATCGTTTTACCTTTCTTCGAAATTCTTTTAACCTATTTACCTTGGTAAATGTTTTATTCAATTGTTTCGTCAAGTTTCCACTACTTAGGGTTCTCGGACCTCGGGGACGAAGTTCCTTCCTAAGAGGGTAGGGATGTAATACCCCATATATTTTAAGATTCAGATTTGTTGAGTCTAATGATTTTGTTAGTAAACTTTGATGTAAATAATTTATTATTTTAATTTCGATTCATTTTATGGATTTATCGACGATTCTGAATTCATAATTGAACGTAATTAATCACTTTCAGGAAGCGATATTTTATTGATGTTTTAATCATTTGAATGTAATATTTTCGGGAAGTTTAAATTAAACATATTTTCCGAACTTATTTAAGAACTCATTTTGAAATTAATTTTCTTCCGTTCTGCGCCTTTTAGGTTGCGGGAAACCGATTTCGGAAAATATTAAAATTAGTCTTGATTTGTTGGAATTTGACTCAAACATTTTATTATAGGTTTCTAAATATTATTCCGGGTCTTATAATGTATTTCCATAAATAATATAAATCTTTACATTCAATGGTAAATCCTTCCCAAAAATGTTTCTGAAGTACCTTATATATATATATATATATATCTTTTTATTAATTTTAAGCCTTCGGATCTTCTCAAAATAGATTTTCGATAAATAAATTTTGATTAGATTCTCCCAGTATAAATCTTTGATATTTAGTATTTAATTTGAACTTATACCTCAGGCACAACAATCCCTAGTTCGTCCCTAAGGGGGTAGTTAGGTTAAGTATAGCTATCGATGCATTAATATAGAAGATTAGAATGCCCCAACCCTAACCCTAGAGAGCCGCGGGAGACTTCGGGGACGAAGTCTGCTTTTAAGGGGGTAGTGATGTAATATCCCAAAATCCTAATTTCCGAAATTATGGCCAAATAAGGAATTATTAGGAAAATTGATTATATAAATTTAATTATTAAAATTTAGAGAGTTAATTAAGGTATATTAAGAGGAAAATAATAAAGAATTTAATTGGAAGAAAATTTAAGTATTTTCCAAATTATTATGGAAGTTAAGGAAATTTACCTAAAATAGTCTAAAATAAGCAAAAAAAAAGGGAATTTATTTAATATTTTATAAACATTAATACTCCAAATAACCCAAAATACCCCAATCTCCCCCATAAGTTATTTTAAATATTTTCCATCCTATTTATTTCCTTATTTTTCATTTTCTTCCCTTTTCTTCTTCCTTTTCTTTTTTTTTTCTTTCTTTCTTTTCTCCCCCCCCCCCCGGCTGGGCCAGCCCATCGGCCCAAACCTCCTCCCCTCCCCCGTCTCGCGCACAGGCCCCACGCCCGCCCCTTCCTTCTTTCCCTTCCCGCGGCCCAGCGCCGTGCGCTGGCCTTCGTAGTCCTATGCCCGAAACGACGCGTTTTAACCCCGAGGACGTCGAAACGCCGCGCCATAATTAATGACCTTATAGCCGTTGCCAAACGGGCAACGCGACGCGGCACTTTGTCCCCCGTAATGTCGAAACGCCGCGTTTGATGTGCGGATTAAATAAACCTCGCCGAACCGGCCGGTTTCCCTCCTCTTTTCTTTTCCTCTGGACCACCGGTCCACCCTGCCATCTTCGTCGTCTTCTACCTACCCCCCCCCCCCCCCGACCTGCAAATCGACCTGCAAGTCGATTTCGCCGGCAGCCACCAACCGATCGTCCTTCCCTGCCTCTCTCCCGTCGCTTTCTTTCTTTTTTTCGACCCGACCAAGTCCCTATCTCCCTTTCCCGCGTGCCCTTCTCTTTCCTTTCTTCTTCCCTGTCCCCGACCCAGCCTGCCATGGCAGAACCTGCACCGCCTGCCATCGGCCGGCCACCTGCACCCCTGCCCCGCGTGCCACCTCCCTCCCTTCGTCGTTTTCCTTCCCCCTGGCCTATAAATACCCCCCAGTTGCAGCCCCGATCGGCCCCTTTCGTTTTTTTTGCCCCGAAACCCTGCCTCTCCGCCGCCTCAAACAGACGGGCTTTTCGCCGTCACCGGAGACATCCGCCGCCACCTCTGGCCACCGTTACCATCCCTGCACCTTCCTCGACAAAACTGAGCCACCACCACCCTCCGCCTTGCCCTGTACGTGCCTCCTTCGTCGTGCAAAGTTCCTATCCCGAAAACCACCCTTCCAGCCCGCCGCCGCCTTGCGCCGCCTTCTGCCGCCTCCTCCGCCGCTACCAGCCACCCTTCCACCCTCCAAAGTGACCAGCAGGTCCTCCCCTACCTGCCCATACCCTCCTTACCCCCTGCTCCCTCCTCCACCGGCCTCCACCATTTCCACCATCTTCCTCCTCCCTCGGCCACCGCGTCCACCGCCGCGCGCCGCCGCCCAGCTCACGCCACCACCCTCATTCCACTCCCCTCTCCCTGCTGTATCCTCCCCCACACTTGGCTTCCTTTTTCCTCCTCCCATCTCACTGCCACCCCCATCTTTCCCCCTCTTCTCCTCCTCCACCGCCGCCGCCGCCGCCGCCACGCGCCGCCGCCGGACCACCACCGACCCTAGGTGGTTCTCCACCCATCCAAACCCCAATACCCCTTTTTTATATACTTGCTAATATTTTCTACTAATATTAATACTAATATACTTATAATTATTACTATTATCCTTATTATTATTCTTTTATTATTATTATTACTTTTATTATTATTATCATTTCTAATATTGTGACTTATGATATTAAAGTTATCATTTTTACCATACAAACATCTCTTGGAACCCTAACTCCTATTATGCTCAACTTTGGTTTATTTTATAAGTGTTAATATTAACAACCCTACTATTATTATTATTATCTCTATTACCTTACTAAGGTTATTATTATTAATACTTAACCATACTAGGTTATTGTTATTATTATTTCTAGGGTTATTATGGTTATTATTACTATTATTATCATTATTATTAGCATTATTACTATTATCACCCTTAGGGATAATTTACTTGAAATATCGTGACCTTATAATATTATTATTTCAAACCCAACACCATTGTTAGACTTAATCTTAAAAATGCTAGAGTTCTATTACTATAAACATAAGTGTCGCTATTAGTGGTCTTATTATAATTATTATTATTATCACTATTTTACTATGACTAGTGAACACTAGTATTATAAGAATGGAACTAATGGGCTTAATAAAATAAGTGTAACAATAAGTATCATAAATAAACATATTTTTTTAACTACTAACATTTAGTATACTAATTCTAAAGTAAAAACCCTAGTTTTTGTATAAAACCCTTTTTAGTAATAAAAACCCTAACCTTAAACTAAAATGAGGTTTGATAGTAATTATAAGGGAAACTAATACTTAGCTTTTTCCCCCTTTATAGGTAACCCCGACCAAAGCCCTAAGGAGTTAGAGGAGCGTGCTCCAAGCCCGGTGCCTACCTAGGTAAGGACGAAGCTAATGGCCTTGTGCTATGTGTGACATGGATGTGTTGATTATTGTGTATGCCATGCTATGCCATGTGTTATATGATTGTGTATAACTTGTCTTATGTGTAGCGCAGCTTGGAGATTGAGGTATGTGTTGATGTGTTTCCTATGACGCGAGCATGATATGTATATGTATGATGTTTATGATGTAATATGCTATGGCCCTCTAGGACATGCATGTTAGGATAAATGGTAGTATGAGTTGGGAACCATCATGGGGGTCTTGAAGTTTGTATGGTGGGATTAGGGTTTGAATGGTGGCATCAATGCTCGCATGTTGGTACTAATGATTTCATAATGGTATTAATGGTTTATGGCGGTATTTGGGTTCGTATGGTGGTATTGTGACTTTATGGAAGTATTAATGTTGGATGGGGGTAATTGTGATTTTATGGGGTATTAATGTGGTACGATGTTATTGTGATTTTATGGTGGTATTAATGTTGTATGGTGGTATAATGGTTGTATGGTGGCATTAGGGTTCGCATGGCGGTGTTAGGGTTTGTATGATGGTGTTTGTGATTTCATGGTGGTATTAATGTTGTATGGTGGTATTATGGTTGTAACGGTGGTATTAGGGTTCGCATGGTGGTATTAGGGTTTATATGATGGTATTTACGATTTTGTGGTGGTATTAATGTTGTATGGTGGTATTAATGGTTGCATGGTGGTAATCATGATTGCACGGTGGTATTAGGGTTTGTATAGTGGTATTATGGTTGGTATGGTGGTATTATGATTCGCATGGTGATGTTAGGGTTGTATGGTGGTATTAATGATTACACGGTGATATTAATGGCCTAAGGAGTAGGGGGTTGAGAGTGAGAATTCACTTATATAAAGGATGAGTATGGGTTTTCTAAAGGAGGGAGGTTACTTGTTGAAGAAGTAAAGTGCTAGGGTTTGGTGCAGCCAACCAGGGTTGGCGTGGTCGATTAGGGTTTGAGTGGCCAACTAGGGTTTTGTTGGTCACATATGAACTTGGGAGATAAAGAAATACACTTGGGGAATTTCCTAATAAAGAATGAGGTGCGAGATAGAGAATAACGTAGCGTTTGGGTAAGTAAGAAAGAGTTGGGCCACATAGGTCCGATTAGGGTATCTGAGGAGGAACCCTAGAGGGATGAGAACATGCAGAGGCGATATCATATGTGTTGGGATGGCCTATATCCTTGGGGTTTGTGTCTTACTATATGCTACTTTACCTAAGTCTACGGGGGATGGATGTCGGGTGTGAGAAGAGGTGCGAGTCTCAAAATATGGGACGGTCCCTCTGGAGGGAAAAGAGATAGAGTATCAACCGCATGCATGTCAAGGGTGCGACGTGATTCAATAAGATACGGATAAGACACTAATCATGTAAAGTGAAAGATTGTTGAGCCGAGCCCAGACCGGTCCACCGGCAAATAATAGTGGCCAGGAGCCGGGGTGCCCTGGAGACCGGTCCACCGGCAAATAATAGTGGTCAGGAGCGTTCTGCCCTGAGTGTATACTTCCGGTCCACCGGCTATAATAGTGGGGGATTTCGTGCTCAACAAACCGAAGTAAGTAAGTTAAACCATGGGAAATACACTAAGCACTTACACCGAAACATCATGTGATTCGGGGCCAGACCGGTCCACCGGCAAATAATAGTGGCCAGGAGCAATTTGCCCTGGAGACCGGTCCACCGGCAAATAATAGTGGTCAGGAGCGTTCTGCCCTGAGTATATACCTTCCGGTCCACCGGCTATAATAGTGGGGTTCCCGCAATCATATGAACTATTAAAGAATGTGTGTGGATTGAACATGCTGTTAATGAAAATAAGGAAAATACACTAAGTACTTACAGTGAAACACCATGTGAGTCGGGGCCAGACCGGTCCACCGGCAAATAATAGTGGCCAGGAGCGTTCTGCCTTGGAGACCGGTCCACCGGCAAATAATAGTGGTCAGGAGCGTTCTGCCCTGAGTGTATACTTTCCGGTCCACCGGCTATAATAGTGGGGTTCTCGCACTCACATGGACTATTAAAGAATATGCGTGAAATGGACATATTATTAATGAGGATAAAGAATAAATCATCGGAACATACTCAGGCCTTATCTTGTGTGTTATCGCATGTTGCCTATGTGAATGTGCTATGAATGCTATGTGGTATGATTGTATGCTTGGCCTTAGCGCACCTGCGTCCTTACTCAGTACTGGACCCGTACTGATACTACCTTGATTGACTGGGTCCTGTGATGATCCACCAATGGTGGGGAGCAGACCTCCTATGCAGGTTTCATCGATTACTAATTTGGGTGGAAGGCTTGGCTTGAGTGAGTAGGTGATCCGGATATTGGTCCCTCGGAATCTGTTTTATTTGGTTGTATTTTGTACTACGCTTATTGTTTTGAAACCGTACTCGAGGTTGTATTCCTAAATGATGTGTAACTGTTGTTGATTCGTGGTTTTCGTGAATGGTCTGTGTTAACTATGGACCTATGTTTTGATGACTCTTACTTAATGATTGTTTGGTTTAGCCTTAGCACTTAGTATCGGAACGGTAGGAGTAAACCGGTCTGGTACTAAGTGTGGCGGTAATACCCCCAAGTTTACGGTTTTTAATTCTTTCGCTTCCGCTAAAATCTTTGTCTTAAACGAAATTTTTCAGTAGTAAATTTGGGGGTGTTACAGGAGTTGCTATAGATTAGTGGGATGCTTTATGGAGATGTTGAGGCTGCATTTCTACCCTATTCACCAAAGGATGGTGAAGTAAGATAAATTCATGGATTTTATGCCAAGGAATATCTATGGTGAAGGAATACTATAGCTATACTCGGTCTAAGTTTGTTTTGTACTAGAGGTTAATGCTATTGTGAGGATGATGGCTCACAGGTTTTAGTTGGGGTTGAGCCTAAGAGCTCAGGAGATGCTAGTGGGGACTCATGTGCAGGACTTGCAAGCTATTTATGACTATGCCTTGGAGGCATCATTGATTATACAACCCTATGCTACCTAGTTATGGGCCACACAGAAGTTTGAAGGTAGCTAATGCTAGGGTGGAGAGAAGTATTTTTAGACTATAGGAAGTTACCAAGTGGGGTTTGTGCCTCTTTAGGGAAGTTTGTAGAGTCATTCAACAATGAGGCATTTCATATGTCACCTTTATGGCAAGAACCACCTAGAGATGGATTGTGCTAGGTAGTGGGTTTAGTGTCATGGCTACGGTAGGATGGGGTGTTGTCTATTTGAGTGGTGTGTAATTGGTTGTAGTATCCTATAAAGGGCATGAATATTTGTAAGGTACCATGGCTTAGATGTTGCTGGCTTTAAGAGCTCAGCCAATAAATATTGGAGTTGGTAGTACTACTCCACAATAGAGGATTTAAAGGCCCTATGCTTTTCAGCCAGGGAATGATTTAGGCAATATTGTAGGACCACCACTAGGCAGTCACCCAAATATGATGAGTTAGTTGGAAATTGATAAGTTGATTATGTCATCATGTGTATTTTTATTTTTTTATTTTTTTCCTAGGTGTGTATTTTTTGAGTTTAGTGCATTGCATTCTTTTATGTCTATTGCTTTCATAGCTAGGACAATTATAGTTCCCTCTGATAGGATAGAGAATTCAATTATGCTCCCGTATGGGGAATGAATTCCATATACTAGGTTATATAGAGATATGGCCTTAGTCAATAGTGAAGTGGGAATTTTCGTAGACCTTATAGAGGATGAGATTTTGATTTTGAAATAATTATAGGGATGGATATGTTCTCTAGATACCGGGATATGATCGATTGCACACAAGGGCATATGGCTCTCAAAGGATCAGAGAGTGCTAGGGTCTCTTATTGGAGATGTAAGCCTAGGCCCTTAGTAACAATGGTGTCCGCAATTATGCTAGGTATGTTAGTGCGGAAAGGGTACTTGCTCAACTTATAGAGTTTTTTAGCACTTAGGTGCTAAGGATTTGTCTATTGAGGATATCTCAGTGATACGAGAATTTCCATAAGCATTTTCCATAACCACCTCCTAATACCTCCTGAAACCTCCCTACACCACCACGCCACCACCACATGCCCCTGCAGCTGCCATCCTCCTCCTAACTTTTTCTTTTTCCTTTCTTAGCCTCCACCCTGCACCGCCACCATTCCACCTCTACCTCCACCTCCACAACCAGCGCTCTACCCCTTGGAGCATCCTCTACCACCACTCTTCCTCCCCTTGGCCGAAATTTCCCCTTATAGTCATCCTTCTTCTCTTCTTTTCCCATCCTTCTTTTCCTTCACCACCCTTGCATCTACCTTTCTCAACCCTGTAGATGTTGCCTTCGCCACCCTAAGCCACCAACCTTTTACCCCCGACCACCACCTACACACCTACTCCCTCCCTACACCCAGGCACTACCCTCACTCCCCTCCACAAGCCCTCACCAGAACCAACCCTCCTCTTCCTTCCATCCATTCCCCTATGACCCTACTCAACCCTTACTTGGTGCATGCAGATCACGTTGCTCATGCAGTGTGAGTCCTGTATCTTTTTGAGCCGTAGTTGGTAAATTTTAAGCTATAAAAATAGTTGGCATGAGTATATATTAATTAACCTTTTGATAAAAGTTTATTCTTTTGATTTTCTACTTCTAATATACTAATTTTTATATCATTTTTAGGTATTAATTTTTACTAATCAATGCTCAAACCTTTAACTAGGGTACCAATAAGGTATAATTATTGTTGGAAATAAGGTAACCATTATATCCTACTAATATATGTAGATATACTTATGCTAGCACATTAGGGTTTTCAATATGTTTATGTGGATGATATATGATGTTAACTGTAATGTAATTTGTGGCATATGTTGGTTGTTGAAATTAAAAGCTTGTTGATTTATGTGCCATGTGTAGAAATGATACTTAAGGAAGGGGCCTTATGGTTAAGGATAATTTTAAATGCTTATATATGACATGATAAGTTAATGTGGCCATGGATAATGTTAATATAAACCCTAGGGTCATTTTAGTAATTTTTCTTATAGAAAAGGGTGTGTCCTAAGTAAGTATATATATATATATATATATATATATATATGGTGGGTGTTAATAAGTATTAAAAATAAATAATAATAGTCAGTGGTATTAGATGAGGTATATGGACCATGGATGTTAAAGTTTGGTGTGAAAAGGGTATTTTAGTGAATTTAGTATAAAAAGGGCGATTTGGAAATTTTTATAAGTAAGAAGGGAAATTTGGTAATTTAACCAACTATAAGAGCAATTTGGTAATTTTGACAAGTAAGAAGGGCAGTTTGGTAAAATTCGGTTATAAAATTCGTAGCAATTCTCAAGTGGAATACAATCCCATATCTATGACAAAGATTGTCAAGGAGGGTGGTACCAAAATAAATCACTAGATTCCAGGGCAAAGCTCGCCAAGGAAGCCACACGACATAACAGTCGCTCATACTAAACCTCAGGACTCAAGACCTTAAGTACGCGTACTCCCTATAGGGGGTATGGAATACCTATAGAGCAGAAGTGAGCCCCTTGACCCGAAGGCCCAAAACTATGCACTCGGTGGCCAAGTCCGAGGCACAAGATTCCTTTCCAACTCGAGTCTTTCTCTTTAAGTAATTATTGTCTTATGAAATTTCGGGTTATTATTTCCTTGTAGAATTTCGAGATTCACAACGTTCAACTTAGTCAACCATCAACAAACAACATCACATCCAAAGACCACAAGGTCGCAACCATTCTAAGCCAACACGGCCTAGGGTTAGGCATTATGCCATAGCCCGATTAATTATTCAATTCAAAGTTAAAACCAATTATCCAATTATTCCCAACATATATTTTAAGGCCAACACTTAATTTAATTAATCCATTTATCCACTTTGGAACACCTTTTTGCCTTAATGACCAAAATACCCCTCAACCTATAACTACCACATTTTCCTTCACTTTCATTACCAAGTTTACTTACACAACCCATTTGTCATGAAGCGTTAGCATAAAATAATTATTGATACTTTAAATCCGACAATCTCTTCGGTACTACAAAGGACCATATTATCCCTGACCATTTATCATACATAGTACATGTAAACACTATTAGCATGCATTTCTAATATTTCATAGGCTCATACAATTTTTACAAACAAATCTCAACACAATCATGGTATATAAAATTACATTTTACCTTAAACATATCCGTCTCATTATACTAGCATAAAACCAAGTTCGTTACCATTAGCGTACACCTTTTCACATTTAAGAATATCACTTCGGCATATAAAAGGTTATATGATAACACGTGTTAATTTACACTTCATTATATTCATGTATGAATAAACTACAACATGCTCCTATATAAACTACATTTTACCTTAGACATATTCATCTCATTTTACTAGCATAATTCAAGTTCGTCATCGTTAACATATACTTCATCAAATATTTAGAATATCACTTAGGCACATGAAAAGATTGCATGATAACGCATGTTAATTTACACATCATGATATTCATGTAGAAAAGAAATACATCATGCTCCCATTTCCCATAAACATACAATAATTTGATACCTTCTTCCTATCAAGATTTAATCCTGGAAAACTAGCCTAACATTTTCACATAAAAATTCTACCGTCTACGGATTAGTTGGATTTACCTTGAGCTTCCTCCACAAATACTCTAACCGAGGTCGAGGTTACCTAGAAGTGAAAATACCATCCAAAATACAAGCATTAATATTTATGCAAAATAAAAATAATCAAAATGCAACCTACGCAAGCTAATACTTGAGAATGATTAGGAAAAAATAAATGAGGCAGCCGGTGCATGAATTTAAGCACCGAACTTACCAAGGATAGATTGCTTACTTGGGGAAGAAAAATGGTTGCTTGGAGAAGGTATAACACAAGGTAAAAGCTGGAAGAATTTTGAAACTAAATTTGGTGGAGGGGAGGGGGGAGTTTTGGGGCTGCACTTACCTTTGTTTTCTTGCTGGAATTTAGGGAAGGGAAGAGGGGCTGCAAGGAGCAACTTAGAGGGCTTAAAGGGGGGAGGAAAAGGGGTGATATCTGCAGGTTGGGACACAAATAACAGGGGCAGAAAATGGGGAGAAAAGGGGCTGCTACAAGGGTGAGTGGGGAAAGGTGCTGCAGGTTGGTCTTTTTAGGGGGGAAGAGTTTCGAACAATGAGGAGGGAAAGGGGCTGGTTGCATGCATGGGGAAAAGGGGAAAAAGAAGGGATAGGTGGCTGGAATAATGGGTTAGGGGTGCAAGTTGAGAAGGGGGGAAGATACAGGCTGTATCTTGAAGGAGGGGCTGGGGTTACGTGGGGTTTTGGGGCTGCATAAGGCTGGTAACGTGAAGGCTAGGGCTGACATGATTTGTTTGGATTTTTGCAGGGAAGAAGGGCATGGGAAAGGAGGAAAATAGGTGGGTAGATGGAGGAAGGATAGGGTAGGGCTGCAGGTTGAGAAGGGAAGGATGAGGCTGCAAGTTAGGGGATGGGAGGTTGAGTGTCGAAGGGTAGAGGCTGCAGGTGGTGAGTGATGTGAGGGAAGATGGTTGAGTGATGGCTGCCAAAATTTGCAGGCTGGGGTGGCGTGAGAGAGAGTGAGGTTGGGGGAGGAGAAGGGCTGCATTTGGGGAAGAGGAAAGGCTGCAAAAGAGGGGGATAATGCCGGCTGGAAAGGGCTCATGCATGGGGAGAGAGGGAAGGTGACGGGTGCATGGCTGGGACCTGCAGGTCATGCGACCTGCTGGGGGTGGTTTGGGCTGGTTTTACGTGGGGAAGAGGGTGGGAAGAAGGTGCAGGTTGATTAGAGAAAAGATTAGGAAGAAAAGAAAAAAAAACTCCTAAGATAGTAGCTAACAAGAAGGTTATAAAAAAAAAAAAGAATTACCACTTAAACAAGGTTTAATCTTCTCCAAAAGTAAATCATGATGCTATTATTATTATGACCAATATTATTATTATTACTATCATTATTTTATCACTTCCCCCATTCTATTTTATTTGAAATTATTGCTAACATTATTATTATTCTTACAATCCCCTTCTATTTTAATTACTCACCTCTTATGATCGGTATTAGTAACGACATCAATTTTTAACTTCCTCTACCTTTTCTCACACTTAGTCCGGGTTATTTTTATAACTTAATATTTATAGAAATACTCAAGATAACAAGGCGATCAGAAATAATAATAATAATAATAATAGTAATAATAATAATAATAATAATAATCTTATGGTTTACTTCGCCCATTAATCAAACTTTAAGTCTTACGAGTCTAATTTAAAGATTAATTAATACAGGGTATTACACGCGCCACCCCGGCCGTGCAAAGTGACCTTCCCGATCAACCCAGCTTCGAACCCCGCCGCCCTTCTCATTGCCGCCCACCGCCGTCCTGCCACTTCCAGCACCCCCTTTGCCTTCTAAAACCACCAAGACAGCTTCCCCAACCTGCCTAGACCCTCTGTTTCCCCTGTCAACCTCTCCGATTCCTTCCTCCCCCCTCCACCACTTCTCCACCTTCCTTCTCCCCCCATCACCGCCGCCGCCGCCGTGTGCCGTGCACCGCCACCTGTGCCACCAGCACCCTAGGTGGCCCTCTAAACTCCCCCAACCCTTAAATCCTTGCTGTTCAAGTGCTAATTATTTTTAGTATCCTTAGTATTATTCTTAAGGTTATCATCATTATCTATTATTATTATTATTATTATTATTATTATTATTATTACTGTTATTATTATTTAACCTGGATTTGAAATAATCATAACTATTATGACTATTAATATTATTGACTTATAACCTTAGTATTACTATTTCAACATCATCCTCGTTATTACTTTTATTGTTATTATTACTATTATGGTTACTATTATTACTACCATTATTATTAGTATTATTATTCTCACTATCATCATTAGTAATATTGCTATTAGTAGTATTAGTATAATACTAACCTCACTAGCACTAATATTGTTACCATTATTATTAACATTGAAACTATTACTGTTAATAATAAATACTATTATATTTGCTTTAAATTATCGTAACTATTAAGACCTATTTTGATTAGTAGTAGCATGATTAGCTACCTTAAGAATGAAACCCTACTTTCTTTTACTTATAAAGGCATTATTAGTATTGATAGCCCTAATGGTAAGTTAAAGATAAGGGTAAGGTAGAAAGAATGGTGTTTTGGTTAGAGGGAAATTAACCTCTAGTTTTTCCCTTTTATAGGCGAATCAAGTCGAAACCCGGAGGAGGCGTAGGAACGTGCTCCAAGACTGGTGTCGTGTTAGGTAAGGACGAAGCTATGGCCTTGTGCTATGTGTGATGTGTTGATGGATGATGAGTATGCCATGTTAATGTGTATTATGCATGTGTTATGAATAACCTGTTTTGTGTAGCGCGGCATGGATAATGAGGTATGATGCGTGTGCCTTATATCGTACGAGCATGACATGTTCCATGTTTGATGTTTGATGATGTGACATGATATGGCCCTCTAAGATATGCATGCTAGGGTTTTGGGTAGCATGAAATGATAATAAAAGAACAACGGAAAAGTGGATGTTTGGGAAGTTTCCATGGGCATGATCCTTACGTTGGGAAAGTTTATTTGAGTTGTAAGTAAGTGTAATACCCCGTATTTTTAAAATCCAGATTTATTAAGCTTAATGATTTTATTAGCGTAATTTGATGTAAATAATTAATTATTCTAATTTCGTTTCGTTTTACAGATTTATCGATGATTTCGAATTCATAATTGAATGTAATTAATCATTGTCGTTGCGAACCATTCTAGACAAATTCGTTCACGACAGTGATTTTATTATATTCTTATGATTTTGATCTTCGGTTAAAAATATATATTCCCGTTCTTTCTCGTATTTTGGGTTTTAATATTTTTAATTCGTTTTCGATTATATCTTCGTCATGTATTTACGACTTTGTTTTGAAGTTATGTTTCGTTAATGAAATATATTATTTAATTATAGAATTTCTGTTTAAATAGTTAAATTTATTTTAATAATTTTATCCGTAGAAAATATTTCCGACTTTAAATTTATTCATTTTGGGAATCGTTAATAATTTTTGGGAAGTTTTAAATTAAAAAGATTTTCAGAGTTTATTTATGAATTTTCTTATTGAATTAATTTTCTTTTGTTTTATGCTTTTTGGTTTGTGGAAAACCGATTTCGGAAATTATGTAAATTAATCTCGATTTATTAGAATTTGAATTAAATATTTTGTTATATGCTTTTAAATAATTTTTCGAGGCCTTATAATATATTTCCGTAAATAATACAAATTTTTATGTTCGTTGGTAAGTTTTTTCGAAAATGTTTCCGAAATTCTTTATATAGCTTTTTATTAATTTTAAGCTTTCAAAATCTTATGAAATAATTTTTGTTTAATGAATTTTAGATAAAATATTCCATTAATAATTTTTAAACTTTTAGTATTTTATTTTATAGGAGTATTTGTAAAAAAAAGAGAGAGAGAGCCCTACCCGACCGGTGCCCCCCTCTTCCTTTTCCTTTTCTCTTCTCTTCCTTTTTCCCGTCTCCTCTGCTCCCCTGCTCCCGTGCTCCCTGTTCTCTGCGCCCAGAAACCCCAGCCCCGACCTCCTTCTCCTCAGCTCCTCCACGACAACCACCGCCGGCCACAACAGGCGACGCGACTGACCGCCACCAGCCGCGAGCAGCCGCACCCAGCAGCCGAAGAAGGCAGCAGCACTCGCGCGCCACAGCAGCGACGAGCAGAAAACGCAGGCTGCGCCGCCATCGCCCGGTCACCGGCGAGCCTCGCTGACCACCAGCGAGCCACCCCCGGTCCCCGACGAAGCTTCTCTAGCCTTCCTTCGCTCCAATTTCGTTGATTTTCGTTTGGAAAGCCTTCTCGTGGATCCACGAACTAGGGATCTCCCTCCCTCTTATTTCGCTTAGCTAGCTTCGGGTCCAGGTAAGTTCTCTACTTACCTCTACTTATGGGTATTTCGTAAGGACGTAACCAAGGCCACTTGAGCGTATCGCATGATTTACCTATCTTGTATGCTTTGTGCGGTTGTATGCTATAATCCTGTGTATTATCTGTGTATTTGTGTAGCGCAGCATGGAACCGAGGTACGTCCCCGCGTTCACGTCTTTGTGTACTAATATGTTGTGGAACAAGAATGATGTGATGTGATGTGATGTGACCCTACGACATGCATGCTGGGTTATGTGAAGAAGTGTGGTGAAGTGGGGACTTGAAAAAGAAAAATAAGCGGTTAAAATAACCAAAGGGAAGTACGTCGACTAACATAGGTGTGAATGACCTAAGGAGTTCACCATTTGTGAGACGATGAGGAGAAGGTGGAATTAAATAAACAAAAGAGTGGGAATAAATTAAGGTTGCATGGGGGAAATTAGGGTTTGCATGGTGGTATTATGGTTGGTATGGTGGTATTAGGATGTGTATGGTGGTATTGATGGTTGTATGGTGGTATTAATGGCTTATGGTGGTATTAGGGTTTGTATGGTGGTGTTATGGGTTGTGTGGTGGTAATAATGCTTGTATTGTGGTATTAGGGTTTGTATGGTGGAGTTAGAGTTTTGCATGGAAATTAATGATTGTATGGGATTTAGGGTTTGTGTGAAAAGTTCGAGAGGTTGCATGGGATGCGTAACGTCTGCGTGGGAGCAAAATTTACCTATGAAAGGCTGATTTGGGGTGTAAGGAAGGTAATGCAAGTATTATTTGGGTGTTTAACTATTTTGGACGGGGAATAGTGCGTGGAGTATTATAAGGGTTTGGAGGAGACAGAATTAGGGTTTGGAGTGATTAACTCTGGGTCGTTGTGATTAAGTAGGGTTGGAGTAGCTAATTGTGAATTGCTGAGGGTAATTAAGGTTTGGGATGGCTAAGTATGGTTGTTATGGTAAAATAGGGTTAAGGCACGGTTTGGTGTGGTCAATTAGGGTTCGTTATGGCTGCTTAGAGTTGTTTGGTATTATCATGTGTATTATTGATTAAGTGTAGTTATGAATGTGGAATTTCATTGTTTGTGATGTGTAAGTATGAAGTGAATGATTTATGCATGTCAAGGGCGTGATGTGAATTCAATAAGACACTGATAAGACATTAATCACGTAAAGCGAAAGATGTCGAGCCGAGCCTGTGATCCGGTCCACCGACTATAATAGTGGATCAGAGGCGTTTTGCCCTGTGCGATTATTTTCCGGTCCACCGGCTATAATAGTGGATCAGAGGCGTTCTGCCCTGTGCGATATCTTCTGGTCCACCGGCTACAATAGTGGGGGATCTCGTGCTCGACAAACCAAACGTATAAGTTAATCCATGGGAAAGCTACTAAGTACTTAAAGCGAAACACCATGTGAGTCGGGGCTGTGATCCGGTCCACCGGCTATAATAGTGGATCAGAGGCGTTTTGCCCTGTGCGATTATTTTCCGGTCCACCGGCTATAATAGCGGATCAGAGGCGTTCTGCCCTGTGCGTATATTTTCCAGTCCACCGGCTATAATAGTGGGGCTCCCGCGCTCACATGGATTATTAAAGAATATGTGTGAAATGAACATATTATTAATGAGAATAAAGAATAAGTCTAATTGGACCATGGCCAGCTTTTATTGTCTATATTACCACATGCTGCTTATGTGCATAATGAGTCACTTATTATTTCGGTTATTCCACGCTTATATGTTAAATGGGATGTTGCATATGTTTTATATGTTACTATGAGTGTATGGCGAGATTCATGCTGTGGGTTGTGAGTATGTATGTTATCATATTAACGTATTGTACTATAATCTAATATGCACTTGATGATATCCCTCCTATAAGGTAGGGTAGCGAGACTTACTCAGTATTGGACCCGTACTGATACTACACTGATTGAATGGGTCCTATGATGATCCACCAATGGTGGGGAGCAGACCTTTTGTGCAGGTTGATACTGAGTTGGGGTGGAAGACTTTCCTTGAGTGAGTAGGCGATCCAGATTTTTATTCTTCAGGATTTGTTTTGTTTAATTGTATTCACCTTTGGAAGTTGCAAGTATTGTATTTAGATTTCTAAAGGTTTTGTAATTGACTTTAAATTTCTCGTACTCTGTTAAGCTTTTACTATTCGGATTTAATTGGTTGACAGGTTTTTAGCCTTGCATCTAACATGAGATAGATGGTTGACATTTATCTTGTGTTAGATGTGGCGGTAACATTTCCCAAATTCACTCCTAGCTTCCGCTTTAATCTTTCAAAAAAAAAATTTTCCGGAGTGAAATTTGGGGGTGTTACAGTAAGAGTTTTGGAGAGCCTTAGAGTGATTAGAGACTTGGTATGAACAATAGTACATGAGTTGGTGCATAAGAGACCTGATTAGGGTTTTGCAAGTAAGTGGGTGTTGGGAAGTCTGCAGGGAGTATTTAAATTCTGCATGGGGATGAATCTTACGTGAGGAAAGGTGATTTAGGAAGTAAATAAGATAATGTCAAAGTTATGGGTCCATTGGAGACTTGGGTGAAAAATTTTACGTGGGTCGATGTAAGGGTGTCTAAGGGACCCAATTAGGCTTTTGGGAGAAAATGAGGAATTTAAAGGGTACAAGGGTAAAAAAATGATCAAGGAAGGATGGAGTATGGGGTTGAGAGTGAGAACTCACTTATATAAAGGATGAGTATAAGTTTTCTAAATGAGAGAAGAGATTTTGGGGTGAAAGAGGGAGGTTACTTGTTGAGGAAGTAAAGTGCTAGGGTTTGGCGCGGCCAACTAGGGTTGGCGTGGTCAATTAGGGTTTTGGGTGGCTAACTAAGGTTTTGTCGGTCACGCGTGAACTTGGGAGATAAAGTAATACATTTGGGGAATTTCCTAATAAAAATGAGGTACAAGATAGAGAACAAAGTAATGTTTGGGTAAGTAAGAAAGAGTTGGGCTACATAGGTCCGATTAGGGTCTCCGAGGAGGAACCCTCGAGGGATGAGGACATGCGGAGTCGATATCATGTGCGTTGGGATGGCCTATATTCTTGGAGATTATGCCTTACTATATGCCACTATGCCTAAGTCTACGGGGGATGGATGTCGGGTGTGAGAAGAGGTACGAGTCTCAAAATATGGGACGGTCCCTCTAGAGGGGAAAGAAGTAGAGTATCAACCGCATGCATGTCAAGGGTGTGTGTGATTTAATAAGACACTGATAAGACATTAATCACGTAAAGCGAAAGATGTTGAGCCGAGCCCGTGTTCCGGTCCACCGGCAATAATAGTGGATCAGAGGCGTTCTGCCCTGTGCGTTTATTTTTTGGTCCACCGGCTCTAATAGTGGATCAGAGGCGTTCTGCCCTATGCGTTTATTTTTCGGTCCACCGGCTATAATAGTGGATCAGAGGCGTTTTGCCCCTGTGTGTTTATCTTCCAGTCCACCGGCTACAATAGTTGGGGATCTCGTGCTCGACAAACCAAACGAATAAGTTAAACCATGGGAAAGATACTAAATACTTAAAGCAAAATACCATGTGAGTTGGGGCCAGTCCAGTCCACCGGCAAATAATAGTGGATCAGAGGCATTCTGCCCTATGTGTTTACTTTCCGGTCCACCGGCAATAATAGTGGATCAGAGGCATTCTGTGTAACACCCCAAAATTCACTACTTTTTTTTTTGAAAAGCGGAAGCAATTAAAATAGAAATACTTAAAACCTATGAATTCTGGGAATGTTACCGCCACACTTAGTACCAGACAGGTTCTCTCCGACTGTTCCAGTACCAAGTGCTAAGGCTAAAGAAAAGATTTATGTTAAATTCAAATTAACAATTCATAAAAGAATTCAAAAGATCATACAACAAAATTAGAGTACGCATAAACGTTTATTAACACTTGTAACCTCCAAATATAAATACATTTAACAATATAAAACCCGATGGGTCAAATTCCGGATTGCCTACTCACTCAAGTCAGGCCTGCCACCCCAAAATAGTCTCTGATCTTAAACCTGCACAAGAGGTCTGCTCCCCACCATCAGTGGATCATCACAGGACCCATCAACCAAGGTAGTATCAGTACGGGTCCAGTACTGAGTAAGGTGACTTGATCACTAAGCCAACACATAGTTGTACAATAATGCAGGAATAATAATAATGCATAAGACCAATATGATCACATAAATACATACAACCATCCAAGTAAGAGTACAAGGCTCGATTGTGGACTGGATTAATCGTTTCATTAATCTATTATTAGAATTCATTTCACACCATACTTTTTATCAAGTCCATACGAGTACGGGAACCCCACTATTTTAGCCGGTGGATCGGTCGCAAGGGTAACATACCCTGCCACTATTTTAGCCGGTGGATCGGTCGCAAGGGTAACATACCCTGCCACTATTTTAGCCGGTGGATCGGTCGCGAGGGTAACATACCCTGCCACTATTATATGCCGGTGGATCGGTCTAGCCCCTTCTTGCACGGTGTTCCACTGTAAGTAGATAATGTCTTCCCACTTATTATCAACATGTATAGTTTGGTTCGTTGAGCTTGGGATCCCCCACTATTATTGCCGGTGGATCGGTCGCGAGGGAAATATTCCCTGCCACTATTAAGCCGGTGGATCGATCTCCAGGTTACCGCAGTACCTGGCCACTATTATGCCGGTGGATCGATCTGGGCCCGGCTCAACATCTTTCACTTTACGTGATTAATATCTTAAGTATCTTATTCAAAGGCTTTTACCCTAGACATGCATAAATCTTCACACATCATAATCATAAAATTTTCATAATTACTCTTTAATTACCAAATACACGTGATAACCCAAAACTCTAAGCAGCCTCAAAAATCCATAGTTAACTACTCCAAACCCTAATTCAGTGTCCTCCGTATCCTTAATTTGCTCCACGTGCTATTTTCCATCCCAAATGCTCAAACACCCAAACAACACTTACATTACCTTCCTTACATCCCAAATTAACTTTCCACACATAAATTTCATACCATACAGACATTAATCTCCCCATGCAAACCTTAATATCATCATACAAACCCTAATACCAACATACATCCATTAATACCACCAGGTAAACCCTAGACTCCGTCATACAAAACCATAAATTCAATCCAACCAAAACCAAAGATTCACCCATTCCAAACCCTAAATTCAAGCCATAAAGATTCTTCCATACCAAACCCTAAATTCAAGCCATAAAGATTCTTCCATACCAAACCCTAAATTCAATCCATAAAAATTCTTCCACATAAAATCATAAATTAGAATCTCCCAAGGAAAACTATAAATTAAAATCCCCCAAGCAAATCATAAATTAGATTCCCCCATATAATATCATAAATTACATTTTCCCAAATAACATCATGAATTAGATTCTCCCAAACAAATTATAAATTAACTCTCCCAATCAAATCATAACTTAAATTCTCCCATATAATATTATAAATTATATTCTCCTAAATAACATCATAAACTAAATTCTCCCAAACAAATTATAAATTAACTCTCCCGGTCAAATCATAACTTAAAATTCTCCCATATAATATTATAAATTACATTCTCCCAAATAACATCATAAACTAAATTCTCCCAAACAAACCATAATTTAATTCTCCCAATCAATCATAAATTAAATTCTCTCATATAATATCATAAATTAAATTCTCCCAAACAAACCATAATTTAATTCTCCCAATCAATGATAAATTAAATTCTCCCATATAATATCATAAATTAAATTCTCCCAAATAGCATCATAAACTAGATTATTCCTTATAAAACCATAAAAATTTAGGTCAACTCACTTCCCTTAGTCAACTTCTTTCCCCATCCTCCTTTTTCATCCTTCCTCTCACACAAACCACATCGACTTCCTCACATGCACAACACATATCATCATACATAAGTAATACACATACCATGCACAACATACTTCAACTCCAAGTCATACCACATATAAAATATTTAATTATAATAAACATAGATACATAACATGCGAAACACATAATACACATAAGCACATAAAAGGCCTTAGCACTCCTTACCTAAAACGACACCGGTCTTGGAGCACGCTCTTATTCCACTTGAGGGATTTGAATGGGCTCACCTACTATGGGGAAGAAATACTAGGATTAGCTTCCTTCCTATACTACTATTAGTTTCTAATTTATCTTAAGTCTTGATTCTTAATTAATTATGCCCAAAACCACTAAAACATTAATACATACTATTATAATTTAAAGTAAAAAGGTAATATAAGGGTTTCTACCCTTTACCGAAATAAATTTAGTAAAGGTAATAATAATAATAATATTTATTATAATAATAATTTTAAAAATAATAATCTAAGCCTTAAATTTACAAAGTGGATTTTGAAACCTCCCCATTTAATGATAATACTATTTTAAATGTAAAAAGATATTAATATTATACATATACTTATTATATAAAGTTAATATGGTTAATAATAATAATATAATTAGTAATAATGTTAAAAATGCTAAAAATAATAATAAAAGGCAAAGCTACGAGACTTAATTAAAATTTTAGGTTTCTACTTTTCCTGAAATAATTGCAGTATCAAATAAATGATTATACTAACAATAATAATATTAATTATATTATTAATAATATTATTAAACATGTAATAATTACATTAAATAGGAAAAATTCGAGAATAATCATTTATCTTACTCAATAATACTCCCAGACCTGTCAACAAAATTTAGAAATTAAAATACAGTTGATAACAACAATAATAATAATTATAATAATAATAATTAAACTTGAATTAGCATTAAAAATTAGAATAAAAGCATAATAATTATCAATAAATCGAAAGTAAGTATTTAAAAGTTCCAGGGTTTCACCTTGAGTTGGAGGGTATTGGTGTCACCGGAGGTGGTTCCCGGAGGTGGCCGGAAAATGGGTCTAAGGGGGCCAAAAATTAGGAAAATAGGTAATGGAGAGGAAGAAAAATTAAAATAATTATATGGGGCTGTAGAGAATAATTAGTAGGATTTAATGGTGGGATTGGAAGGTGTTAGAAGCGGCGCATGTGGTGGTGGAAGGTGGTTCAACGTCTCGGGTGAAATTTTCTGGCGAGATGAGCAGCAAACTTTGCGTGGTTATGGCAGCTCATTTAAGAAGAATCGAAGGATTTGAAGGGCTTAGTTAGCTAGAGAGAATTGCAGGGAAGAGATTGGTAGCAATAGGGGGTGTTGAAGTTTTCCGGGGAAGGAGATAATGGCGTCTGATGGGGCGGTGGCTGGGCGATTCTGACTTAGGGTTTCGGAAGCAAGAAGTCTCGACCACACTCACAACCAGGCTATTAAAAGGGTTTAGATGGGTTATTAGGGTTTTGGAGGTCTGCAGGATGGGTTTGGGTTATAGGGTTTGGGTGGCCGGCGTGATAAATCGGCCGGCGATCATTTGGGTCGGGTCGAAGGTTCGAGAAGCCAGAGAGAGAGAATGAGCGAGAGTTAAGGATAATTGATTATTCCAAGCTAATGTGCGAGTCGAGAGGAAGAAAAAGAGAGGTGACTCGGCCGGTCAGAGCTCTCGCAGCCGGTGCCGCCATTTTCGGCGCAGGAGTTGCAGGTAGGGGCGGCATCGGGGCTGGCAGGTGCGAAGGGGAAGAAGAAAGGGCTGGGCCGGGCGGTTCGAGAGGAAAGAAAAGAAAGAAAAAGGGGCAGACCGGGCCGGTTGGCGCGATGGGGGAGGTGCGTTTAGTGAAACGCCGAGTTTCAGTGGTAAATGAAGTAAAACGCGGCACAGCGTGGGACGGTAAGGCCGCCGGTCCCGCGGGCTGGGCTGCGGGAAAAAGGAGAAGGGAAACTGGGCCGCGAGCTGGCCCAGTTCGGTGAGAAGAAGAGGAAAAAAAAAGAAAAAGAAGAAAAAGAAAGAAAAAGGAGGAAAGAAAAAGAAAAAGGAAAAAAGGAAAGGAGAAAAATAATTATGTTGGGTATTTAAATTAATTAAAATATTTGGAATATTTAAAAATAATAATATTTGAATGAAATAATATTTAAATCCTATTTTAGGCTAAATTAGGATTTTTAAAAGATTTTCCATAATTTCCATTTTAATTAGCAAAACACCCTATATTTCTCCAATTAAATTATTTATAAAATTATTATTAATTTAAAACTATTTTCTCATTCTTATTTCAAATAAAGTAATTTATTTAATTAATTTCTAAAATAAAATCCTTAATTAGTTAAGATACCCAAATTCCTCCTAATTAAAATACTTACAAATTCCTTCTTTATTTTTCCTAATTAAATATCCTTTTATTTTAATGAAAATAATTTATTTAAATAATTTTTATAATAAATATCCTTTAAATGTAGTTTATAAAATTATAATTTTTCGGAGCATTTCATTCTGTCCTGTGCATTTATCTTTCGGTCCACCGGCTATAATAGTGGGGTTCCCGCACTCACATGGACTATTAAAGAATATGTGTGGAATGGACATATTATTAATGAGAATAAAGAATAAGTCACCAGAAAAGTATTCAGGCCTTATCTTGCGTGTTATCGCATGTTGCCTATATGATTGTGCTATGTGTACTATGTTGTATGATTGTATGCTTGGCCTTAGCGCACCAGCGCCCTTACTCAGTATTGGACCTGTACTGATACTACCTTGGTTGAATGAGTCCTGTGATGATCCACCGATGGTGGGGATCAGACCTCCTATGCAGGTTTTGATCGGTTACTAAATTGGGGGTGGAAGGCTTGACTTGAGTAAGTAGGCGATCCGGATATTGGTCCCTTGGGATCTGTTTTATTTAGCTATATTTTGTACTATGCTTCTTGTTTTGAAACCGTACTCTTAAGTTATACTCCTAAACGATATTCTAACTGTTGTTGACTCGTGTTTTCGTGAATGACCTATGTTAACTATGAACCTATGTTTTGATGATTCTTACTTAACGATTGTTTAGTTTAGCCTTAGCACTTAGTATCAGAACGGTAGGAGTGAACCGGTCTGTTACTAAGTGTGGAGGTAATACTCCCAAGTTACGGTTTTAATTCTTTCGCTTCCGCTAAACCTTTTGATTTAAACGAAATTTTTCAGTAGTAAATTTGGGGATGTTACAGGGTGGCACACCTAAGGAAAAAGAGTGGTATGGGTGTGTAACATGATACACATGTATAAGTCGAGAGCTGGAAACATGCAAGGGCGGGTTGTGCGAGGTTCACATGGTCATATGTGAAGTGCATGGGGAAGAAATGGTGCATATCATAGTGCACGAGACCATACGTAGGCAGTGAAAGTCTGCACCGTTGGGGCATGCAAGAAGCTCATGGCCATGCACTTAAATGGAAACATAAATCGATCACAATAGAAGGAGGGAGGAAGATAGGATTGGGGTGGCGATGGTTGGTGATGATGAGGGGGAATGATGGGGTGGTTATGGTGGTCAATTTTTTCAAGGTTAGGGCGATGCTTGGTGGCTTTGGTGGTGGTGGTTCGTCATCGAACAAAGCATGGAAGTAAGAGGAAGAAGGAAGGTGACTTGGGGGTTGCTCGACAAAAAAATGAGGGAGTGAGTGGTTGAGAAATAAACGAGGTAGAGGGAGGAAGTGTCGGGAGGATTATGTATATATATATATATGCATACACAAGCATGGCTGGGGTGAATCAACTGAAAAGGGGGAGGTGTGCACAGGGAAAAATGGTAGAGGAGAAGGCAGGGCATATGGAAAGGATAGGACACATAATCGGTGAGATTGGGTACAATGTTAAAGGGACATATCCCTTATGTTGAGGAAGATGATAGTTGATGATGATGGATGTAGGGGTGTAGGTTGGCACCATAGTAGAGGGAGATATGGCTTGAGGGAATTTTACATTGGGAAATAAGGAAGAAAAAGAAAAAGAAGTCGACCAGGCACATGAACAAAAGGAAAAAGAAAAGGAAAAAGGAAGAGGAGATAGAAAATTGGTTTAATTAGATTTAGATTAAAATAATTTAGGCTACGCTATTAGGATAATTTAATTAATAACTATCCTCAATTAGGTTTAGGCTAAAGAGAAATATAAATTATTTGAAATAAAGATTAGTATTAGGTTATGATTTTGAATTGAGGAATTAGAATAAGGCAAAATATTGATTTTTAAATAATAGAATTGGATTAAAATATTAATTATTCAATATTAATATAATTGAGAATATTACAAAAGAGAAATAAAATATTACACTAAAGAAGCTTCAAGAAATAATGAAGCTTAATGGTTTGGACCATCATTTACTTACACTTAGCCTTCTCAGGAAGAACTAATGGACCCCAATTATAAGCCTTTGTTATTTATAACTGTTTGGCTAAATTGATAGGGTTATAAATGAGTTGAACTAAATATTCTTAAACTTAGACTCAACACATTTAATAAATAAGCTTAAAATAAAATCCGAGCTTGACAAATTTAACTAAACAAATGAAAAAAATAATCTTATATTTCTAAATTATAAATAAGACGAGTTGACTACTTTTATATTTAAAACTGACTTTAATTTAGTTTATTAAATTTAAATAGACAACCTAAATCAAAATTTTAATATATTGAGCCGATTTAGCACCCTAAGGACCATAATAATAATGGCGATTTAAAAGGCGAATAGTGCATGTGTGCCAATAGATACCAAATCCTCCGATATTCCGACCCAAAAAAAAAAAAAAAAACCGCGGTAGCCTGAACCGCAGAATCTTCCAGAAACCAGCGTTGGTGAGAACAACATCGTATCTGTGGGCCTAACAAAACAGTATATAACATTTTCCTTCCAAACGAAATGACGCACACCAAAATCTGTGGGTCAATGCACAAAAGTGCTATCCGTTTGTTCGCGGTCATTCTGCGTATCTTTTCATTCTACTTCCCCCTTTCCGCCATCCCTATTCCTCTCTTAGTTTCCAGATTATAAAATGGTTCTGTATCAATTGAAACTCTTTGTGCGTCTTCACGATAAACTTTGTCATTCTGATTTTTGAGGAAGAAAAATGGGTCGTCTTAGTTCTGTATCTCTAGCTTTCTGCTTATTCTTCCTATTACCTTGTCCATCTTGCTGTGCATGGCTCAACATGTATGTAATCATGTCGTCGCTTTCGAATTTTTGTGATTTAGTGGAAAGCCACATTGCTTCGTCATTTATTTAATTGTTATTTTTTCCTACCTCTTCGCAATCAGGGATGGCACGATCCTGAAATTGAAGATTAACCATCCTAATACTCGTTTGGATCCTACTCGTGTCCTTCAACTCTCATGGCGGCCCAGGTTTTGCCCCCTTCTCTGCCAGATCTGTGAATCTTAATGGAGTTCTTCAATTTCTCTATTGATATTGTTTGTGGCTTTACAGAGCTTTTCTGTACAAGGGATTCTTAAGCGAAGAAGAAAGTGATCACCTGATCGATTTGGTTAGTTCATATTGTTGCTAATATATTTTTTATGTTATGAAATTATTATTATTTATTTTAAATATAAAGTGTTTCATATAACGTGTGATCCATATCAAATTAAATATAAAATATGATCATAAACTTTATTTAATATGATCCAGGTTAGTAATTTAGCCTGATTATATCTTGTGCAAATTTTTTTGTTAGAAATAGTTGTAGAGCGCGCGCACGCGTGTATATATGTGTGTGTATGTGAGGATAAGGAAACCTGTGCATGAAAGAGAATGGAGGGTAGAATTGAGTCGGACTGATTTTGAACGTAATTTGAAATGGTTGATGGGCAATATTCATATTGAGTTTTAAAAATTTATTATCCGTTCAAAATTATAATAATTAAGATCATTAGTATGTTCAGTCAAATTTTGCAATAATTGCTTCATCTCCTATGTTCCACTCTTCTCTCTTTCTATTTATATGGGATACATTGAAAAAGAGAGATAATGAGGGTTAAATCTCCATTTTAGTTCTAGCAATTTAAGAAAGAGATCGATCAAGGGTTCTTTATTCTCGTTTCTCGTTAAAAACACACATTATTGGCTTGGAGGAAAGAGGGAGTAGAACTAATCCGTTCAAGTTATGATTGTTGTTTTGTTGCTTTCGGGCATGATTAATCTAATCAAAGGATGGAAGTATGCAAATTATAATCTAGGGGTTCGCATAAAATGTAATAGAGTTGTGCATGATTTCATGTTATAATTGTATTGTGTACATATTTCATGCCTTGAATTACGTCTAACATTTGGTATCAGAGTCTTAATGGCTTTTGTCCTAATTAAATTGGAAATGTATGATCGATAATATTTGCTATTGAATGAAAAATGGCAAGAAATCACATGTTTGAGAAAAAAACACGAGGGGTAGTGTTTTATTATGTTGCTTGGGTTGGTTTTTCGTAGGATAACACATCCCGTATTTATTAACATGGGGGGTTGTTTTTTCATACTGGTCTGAGTATTTTTTTCTTTTTCATGGAAAACACGGGATGTGTTTATTTATGTGTGAAAGACGGTCGTTTAGCCCAATATGAGCAACCTATGTTTGATGGTTATTCCATGCGGATGTTGTACTTTCTCCTATGGTTATATTCTCATGCATATTAAGGTTATGTTTGAAGAAGTTTTGATTATGTAGAAGTCTATATCATGTGTGGTTAGCATGTTTTTAGTGACTGGGACTTTGCCATAGTAATCCTAATTATGGTCAATTGTATCTTCATCTATTTTCTTATATTACACTTGAATTACAATTGGATCGCATAATACTAACTATGATATATAACGTATATGTGATGGGTGAAGTCTAATAGGACCACTCATTGTGTGTGTGGAATAAATAGGATTAAAATTTTGATTTATTATTCCCCATTTGTCTACGAGGATTGAGGATTATGGGATAACTTAATAGTTGTAATATAGAGTTACATGAATCTATTAAAGTTACACTTTTAGTTGGCACCATTCCTTCAGACCCCAGACGACCAATTTGAATCCTCTCTCCCTGGTTGTCACCGGATGCCGTAATAGGAACTTAAAGCCTCGTCATCCGTGGAAAAGAAAACTCTTGTGTAGCCTTCCTCTTCTAGCACAATGAAAAGCTAGGGTAGGCTAGTTGAGAACGTGGAGTTTGAGAAAGCCTCTTCCCTTGGATAGAAAGTGCATATTTGCCGAGAGGAGCTATGTATAGAGATAAAAAGATTAATGTCAATCTGTTTTTTGTGTGAAACAAATCTCCAACATTGGTCACCATAAGGCGCATCGCGAAAAAGTGCAGGAAGGCTAGTCCTAGTAAAATTAAAGAGGCAAGCCATCGTAACCACTTTTGGTACACCAAGTAAGCAGGCCATAATCGGGTAGGAGGTTAGTGAAGCAAACCTTATTCAATAGGTTCTTAGTCTACATTAATAGTTGCTTGAAGCTGATACGGGCGGCGCCAAATATTTTTATAGATTGCCTTTTTTGCTATAAAAGTGCCTATGTTACCAATTCATATTTGGTTACCCAAAGCTCATGTAGAGGTAACTACAGTAGGATCCGTCATCTTGGCAGGAAATATTTAGATTTTAATATCTTTGATTCATGCTAGTTTATTTGTTTACATGCTTTGCATTGATGAAACATGATTTTTTGTGTTTTAACTTTAAGATGATCATAATCATGCATATGTTTGTTTGATTAACAAGTTTTGTCCTGGATAAATGACTATCTCTTATTTAGACGGTGTGATTCTCAAGTCATGAGGGAATAACTAGAGGGTTTTGAAGGAGATAATTCTCTCATAATTGAGTTATTTTGATTTAGATGAGATGATCAATGAAGATGATCCCATTATGGTGGATGATAACATTCTATTGTGATAGCAAGTCATTAGTGATGGGAGAAATTCAATCTCTTAAGTATCATGAACTTGAAGGATAAGATATCTCCTACTATTAGGGACCATGTCGATCACCTTTAGAACAATAAGGAGTTGCTTAGGGTTGTTGAGGTAAAGGCTTGGCGAGTGCCTTGATCATGAATCTTTGATATGTAAATATCACTATTGTTAAGGGTTTTCGAGAGTAAATAATGTAAATAAGGGACTTGATGATGAAGTTAAGGACTTTGGGATGATTCACTTTTGTTGAACTCTCTTCCATGATAGTGTACTCCATTTATAGTCTCTTACTGCATATAAAGGAAAATGGTCCATTAATGAGTTATTGACCATGTGTGTATAGAATGAAGAAATGATTTAGTTGGTCATTAAAGAGAGTGCAATATAGTTACCAAGGGTAAACACAAAGGTTATGGTCCAAAATAGGTAAAAGGCAAGATTGAAATTAAAGTGATAACTAAAATGCCTTTTCTTCGAAAGGAAGAGGCATATGAAGAATTATTGTATTAAGTACATTGCCAGGCTCTAAATGAAAAGTAATACAACCCTTCTAGTATGTTATGAATCTCATGTGATTGATGTTAAGCGTAACACATGGTGGGTTGATGTTGGTTCAATAATTTGTGATTGCATATTACGTAAGGGACGAATGATAGGTTGCATACTTTAGTTCTAGTTGTTGTTCATGTACTTGGTTTTAGCTGGTGGAAATGTATTAGAGGCGGAAAAGATCTGTACCATTTGGATACACTTGGTATGGTTTATGACTAGGTTGCGTGGAAACGACAGTAGAGCTCTATTATGTGTTTCCAAGCCATTTTATAAACAGTTAGCTGTTTCCTTGCCAGAAATGGAGAGAAAAAAAGGGAAAAAAAACCTATCCTTTACCTAATGCGTTGCCCCCTCCTTCTCTCCCTTTAAACCATATCTTCTCTCCCCAAAATCAAAGTTGGCGACTTTTGAGCCATCAAATGTGAGCTAGCAACAGGGAGGAGGTCTTTGTAGAGGTGCCGTAAGGCCTCTAAATTTTGGGAAAAAAAAATCGCTTTGAAGACAATGTAGAAGCATAATAAAATAAAATTGGAGATGTTACCGCTATATTAACCATGAGAAACATGTGATTATTATCTAACATATGCTTGATGCAAAGCAGAGTGAATCAACAAACAAAAGATGCATGTGTAACCATATAATAGTAATGAAGATGAGAATAACATAAAAGGGAGTGATTTTACAATAGCCGAGTACAGAAAACCAAAGTCAAGAGTTTAAATAACCAAAAAGAATAAAAGCATCCCAACGTAATGGATGAACAATCTAAACTGGTTAGACGAACTCTTAATTAGAGAGAATATAAATCTCGATTTCCAAGCAATGGCCAGCCACTGGCCCATGTCATCATCCTCAATATATTTGAGCTGAAAATCATAACCCTCTTAATCTATTGAGGATGAGAAGGCTCTTTGCTCATTGGAATAGAAGCCAAATAATTACTACTACACAAATGTAGTATAAGTACGGTAAAGTACTAGGAAAATAATTTACTTAGAATATGGTAAAGGTTCGTGCTGCACATTGATGTTACATAATATCATTGTATAAGACATAATTAGGAATTTAACGTCTAAGCTCATACGATTATCACATAACAAAACATGATTGTATAAGAATGATGGAAGAGTAACAATATAAATCATTTATTAAGCTCATAGAGAACAAGTTATATTATTAATTATTCATTTAGCGATAACATACTTTCCAATTATGAATATGTTCGATTGACCATATTGACCATTCTCAATTCTCCACTATGAACGAAAGTGATGGTAGCTTAATAGACAAATTGGGATATCACATTGACCACATGTGGTTAGAACATATCAAGTGGGCTCTCCTAGGATGCTACACCCATCACACCTTGAGTGCATCAGTTGTGAAGACTAACAAAAAATTTGAGATAGCACATCTGCCTAAGCTATGGATATAGGAAATGCCAAGAGGCTTGCACAGGGATACCACAATCACCTTCGCTAGACGTTGATACCATGCTTGCTGCCATTATATTAATCTTATATCTTATAAAGATGCACATACCCTTACTGGAGAAGAAAAATATGTACCATTTGAAAAGATAAAAAATTGTAAGATGACCTGCCCACTAACTCCTAGTTAGTTACCCCGAGAGTTGGAGAAAAAATCTTGAATGAAATCTTAATTTTATTATTAATAATTATTATGTGTATCACAAATCATAGCTCAATACCATTAGTAACCAATTAGGCGTTTAGAGGTAACACCAAATTCAACCAAGCAAGGCTTTCAAGACATACCACATTATTCCTCATTGTCTTTTTCTAGTTCCAATGCATGATCTTGATATCACAAACTAATGAAAAAGTTGAAATAGAAGCCTTAGAGAAAGATCAACAAATAATAAATAAACATGGTGAAATCAGATGGAACTAGTCGATTGATCCTTTGCACCAGTCGAATGGTCTAGGCATACCACACTCAAGGGAAAATAAATACATAACGAAACTAGCTGATTGATTTGTCCAACCGATCGACTATTCATAAGTACCAATGGATGGATTTGGTAGGACTAGTCGATATATTTAGGTCGAGACCAAAACTACTTTGGTCACAAAATAACCAGATGATGGGTTTATCAAATCGATCGATTGTTCACTAAACCTAGTTGATGGGTTCATTAAACCGAATGATTGTACACACAAAACTAGTTAATGGGGCGATATTCACCTTGACCCACATTTTTACACTTAACAAAGATCACATACTTTCCAACTTAACTCTATCATGCTCCCTTGCTCTAAAACATATAAAAGACATTCCACACGTAAATCACATGGATACCTGTTTGAAAAAATCGATACACATCGAACTCATGCTAATTTCACAAATTCATGCTTGATATCCAGAATACTCAAAACATGTTCTAAACTCCAAAGGTATAAATGTTCTACATGCCCGGATTCAATGACTTAAACTATAACACCTATGCATTACAAAACACACCAAGAACATGAGACCACAATCAACAACATAATTCCTTAGTGATATTAAAGATAAGGATGTCTTACCTCTAAGCAAAATCTTCTAGCACAAAGAATATACTCCTAACTTGATGGCCTAATTCAAGACTCTAGAATTCCTAATAAAAACAATAATCAAAATAGTCAAAACTCCCTTTTAAAATCCAAATAAAAATCAAAACAAAAGAAGAAAAGGAGAAGCACAACTCAGTCTTTTCTAAATATCAAATTACATGGGGAGAAAGCTAGGATCGTCAACCTGATGTCAATGTCATGCTTGAAATCCCACAATCATGAAAACTCGCGCACCTCTCTCATATAACTACTTCGAAATTCGAACGATGGTGGAAGCAATGATGAGGATGTTGGATGGAATGGAAGGTGGTGGATGTGTATATGCTGAAATGTAACTTCTAAGCCGCTCACAAAGTAAAAGGATCTTTAAAGAGAACTCACATAAAAAACCCTTTGAATGAAATTAAGAGAAGAACACACAAATAATCTTCTCATGATCACTCTCAACTTCACAAAATATTGAAAGATTTAATTCTCAACAAGACACTTTATTTCTCAACTCTACAGTTTTTCACTTACAATGGTCGAGGGTATGCCCTATTTATAGGCAATAACCCATGAAAATTCCAGGCAACCATCCATAATACATGCTGGGATTGTTAGGGGAATTAGTTAAGATTCGATCTTCACTAACTTTACTTAATCCAATGAATCTAGTTGTTACGCTAGCTGTTATTAACACCTAATTACAGCCTGTAATAAACGTGCATATACCTAATAAAAATTAGTTAAAATTTGATACAAGTTTGTTATATAAAATCTTGACTAACATGAAAACCTAGCTAGCTGATTTCGAGCCTAGCTGGCTGTCATCTCCACATTGCATGGCTGATTTCCCACGTCTAAACCTCTCCATATTCCATCTTGACATGGCCTAAAACATTAAATGTCACTGAGGTTGTGTTTGGAGCATTATCTTGTAAGAGTTCTTAATTTATGGCCCATTCTTAAAGAAAGTATTGTAGGATGATGAAACACCACCGAGAATACCAAGAAACATCCTAAACATATCCAAGAAATATGTTTAGATACATAATTCAAACACTTGAGGATGAATAGCAACAAAGTCTGATCATACTCTTCAAGATTTAATGCTCTTTGATGTGGATGTTAAACTCAAACTCACAATCATAAAACTCATCATCCAGTCTCATATAACCAATCAAAGGAATCGAATGAAGGTTTAAGCAATGATGAATATGTTGAATGGAATGGAAGGTGGTAGATGTGTATATGCTGAAATATAACTTCTAGAAACCTCAAAAAGATAACTCCTAAAAGGATTTTCAAAGAGAACTCACTTTAAAAACCCTTTGAATGACATTGAGAGAAGTAACACACTAAGAATCCTCTCATGATCACTCTCAATTTCACAAAGTAATTGAAAGATTTAATGCTCAACATGAAACTTTATTTTCAACTCCACAATTCAGTGCTTACAATGGTCGAAGATATGCTTTATTTATAGTTAATAACCCATGCAAAAGTCCGACCAACTCAGCCACTAATAGACTTTGGATTGTTAGGGGAATTAGTTAAAATATGATATCCTAAATCTGGCTGTTATATAGCTGTCACTAACACCTAATTACAGCCTGTATTACACACCATCATACCTCAAAAAAATTAGTTAAGAATTGATACAAGTTTGTTACATAAAAATGTTAACTAACATGAAACCTAGCTGGCTAATGTCGAACCTAGCTGGCTTTGATCTTCATGTTGCATGGTTGATTTCCATCTTGACATGGCCCAAATCATTTTATATCACTTGAGGTTGTGTTTGGAACACCATTTTGCAAAAATTCTTACTCTATGGTTCATTCTTAAATAAAGTGTTGTATGAATTTGAAACACCTCCAAGAATGACAAGATACATTCTAAACATATCAAATAAATAAATATATTTAGATGTATGAACACAGATGCACCCATATCATCCCCCCCCCCCGCCCCGCGCGGAAGAATTTTCCCACAAATTCAAATATTGGAGAATGATTAGCAGCAAAATCTGAATATATTCTTCAAGACGCCTTGCATCTTTGAACTCCTTACATTTCTCTTCAAGAGTGAAATCATCCTTGAATATTTTCCAATGCCTTTTGAAGGACTCCATGGGATCATCAATGAGTACTTCATGACTGAATGAGTAAGGATCATAAAGCTTCAAATTCACCTTCAAATTGAGGCCACCTTCATGTACGAAATTTGACCCATAACAACTATTGATAGAACATTGATCTTCATGCTTGAATTTCTTTTAACTAACCCATGCCATTACCATCATAAAGCTTCGACATAGGTAATGGTGCAAGAGTAAATTAGAACCATATGAACACAAATAAACTCTAGGATAATATTGCGCATTATCCTTGAGTACTTCAACCTTTCTCATCACAAAGCATGACTTTGCTTATCTCCATCTACACTTTTATACCCATTTGGATCAAGTACTTCTCTAATATTTTCATGTGCAACCTCCACCTCTTTTTCACATGTCTTGACCTCTTCAATTTCTCTTAGGACTAGAGCTCTCTTGTTAGGACATTCCCATGACCATACCCTCTACATTTGTAGCATTTCCTCATTGTATTTTCATGCACTCTTTCCTTTTCATTTCAAGGCATGACTATCTTCCACCATTGAAGTCGAAATAAGAGAAACTTCATTTGAATTTGAAGGAGATGGTTTGGAGATTACCTTTGACTTCATGAGTGGGAATTCAAACTTAATAGCTAGCTTGATCATATCTTCAAGTGTATCATACAAAGAAACCTCCACTTTATCACGAATGATGAAATTTAAGCCTCCAAGGAACATTACACAAGTTTGTTCCCTTCTCTCTTGAATATCACAAATTAAGGATAGCTCTTCAAATTCCCTCATTTACTCCTCAACACTTGAAGATCCTTGCTTTAAAGAGATCATCTTGATGAAGTTGTCTTATTCAAACTCTCTTGGGATGAACTTTCTCTTCATATGCTTCTTAAGTTTCTCCTATGACTTGATCTTTATTTCCCTTCTCTTTCTCTACTCCTCTTGAAATTATCAAACTAAGTTCTAGCGAAATTTTTGAATGAGTATGGAAAGCTTGCATCTCATGACATCATTATACTCCTTGAAGTTAAAAATGGCCTCCATAGTTTGCGCCCACTCAATAAATATCTCAACATCAATTTCCCCAAAAAATTCTAAAAACTTCACCTTGAATCCCTTCTCTTCGTCATAGTCATGTCTTCTTTCTCTTTGATGTGTGTTGCTACTTGAGATACTTGTATCATCGTCAATGTATTCAAGTTTCTCATTCATTCTACGTCCTTTGGTTTGTATGGTGCACCTTACCTTACCTTCAACTTTGTCGTTTTGAGCCTCCAACCTATTCTCCATCTTTGTCTTAAGATATTGGAATTGAAAGTTTATGGTCTCAAGGAGGAACTTCATAAACTCTTCACTAGCTGTGGTGAAATCGAATGGGTGATACTCAAGGAAAAAAATTGTTTGAATAAATAAAATGAATGAAAATATAAGAAAGAATGAGGAGGGGTAATTTTGAATGAATCTTGATGAGATTTATCAAGTTCTTGATGAAGATCTTGGTGGGAGATGCATAGGAATGAATGGATATCTTCAAATAAAAGATTGAAGATTAACTAATGCATGATATCATATAATATTGTTGGATTATTTAAGGAGAAAGAAAGGATAAAGGGGTCAAAGTAAATGGTGTAATGTTCAAATATGGGGAGGAGAAAAATCAATGGAGGAATGAAATGGAGAAGTGGGTGAAAAAGCCAAGGAAAGTGATTACCTTTAAGAAGAAAGATCATGTGTGGTTTTGGTACCACTTTGATGTGGATGTCATACTCCAAATCCCACAATCATGAAAACTCATACACCTCTCTCATATAACTACTTTGAAATTCAAATGATGGTGGAAGCAATGATGAGGATTTTGAATTGAATGGAAGGTGGAGGATGTTTATATGCTGAACTGTAACTTCTAAGCATCTCACAAAGATAGCATCTACAAGGATTTTCAAAAAGAACTTACATAGAAAACCCTTTGAATAAGAGGAACACACAAAGAATCCTATCACTTCCAACTTCACAGACATTGAAATATTTAATGCTCAACAACACACTTTATTTCCCAACCTCACACTTTTTCACTTACAATGGTTGAAGATATGCCCTATTTATAGGCAATAACCCACGAAAAATCCAGCCAACCAACCATAATACATGTTGGGGTTGTTAGGAGAATTAGATAAGATATGATATTAACTAACTTTACATAATCTAATGAAATATCCCTTAAATCTAGTTGTTATGCTAGCTGTTATTACCTAACAAAAATTACAATACTAAAATGAAAACCTAGCTAACTAATTTCAAACCTATCTGACTGTGATCTCCATAGTACAAAGCTGATTTCCCACGCCCAAGCATCTCTATCTTCTATTTTGACATAGCCTCAGACATTGTATGCCACTTACGTTTCGTTTGGAACATCATATTGCAAGAATTCTTAATTTATGACCCATTCTTAAAGAAAGTGTTATAGGATGATAAAACTCCTCCAAGAATGCCAAGAAACATCCTAAACATATACAAGAAATATGTTTAGATGCATAAACAAGGATGTACCTGCATCACAACCTCTCTCTACCTTATTCCTTCTTTGTTTAAAATGAAAAATAAGGGAGAGTTAAGGCTAATATTAAGAGGAGAGGAAAGAACAACCAATCAAGGATGGAGAAGGGAAGAAAATGAGAAAATACCCAACATTTAGCAAAATAAATCAATAGAAAGAGAGGAAGGAGAGGAAGTACTGAAGATAAGGGTTAAAATGAATCAAAAGATAAAGCTTAATGGGCTAGGGGTAACATATCAAAGGGGAAGGAGAAAGCAAGTGGGTTGACTTTGGGTGAGTATGGGGAACTAAAAATTAAGGGAAATGATGAAAATGAAGGAGATGGAATGAAATAAGGTTGTGGTAGGGGTAAGGTGAGTTAGGGGAAGGTGTAGTAAGGCCTACACTCAACCATGACTGTCAAAGGAGAGGGGAAAGTGGGGGGGGGGGGAGAGAGAGAAAATACCTTAAAAGTCTTTTTGGGAGATTTTAATTAAATAAAATCATATAATGATCTAAATACTATAAAATTAATTCCAAAACACAAAAAATGATTATTAACACAAATAGACTCTAATTAGAAGTTTTCATAAATGGCGGAAAGAGAATCGAAGTTAAAACAAAAAATGATCTGAAATCGCAACATAACTAATCAACCGTTTTGGGCTACTAGCTGACTCTTTATGCTAGAAATAAAACTGTAAGTCCCTAGTTGTAACGGTCGATCAGTTTGGAAAACTAATTGATTGGCACGCATGAAATTTACATTTTTACCCAAATTTTAAGCCTATTTGTAACCAAAATCAAATTCTTTCATATCAATATAACTTTAAATATATTTTAAAGGATTTTGGGGTAGGGTATTATAGGTACCGTGGTGGTTCTCTATCAGTCATTGTCCTTTACACCCTCTTTGCTTCGGTGAGTACTTCTCCTCTTTGTCATTTTCTGAACAATCAACCTTGGAATAGTGAAGGACATGAGATGTGAGAGAGATGAGTTGATTAAGAGGAAGAAATAATGAAGGAAATGAGATAGGCATAGAGGGGAGCGACTGATCAAAAGAAATAGAATGGATGAAATAAGGAATTTTTTAATGTATAGATTAGGTTAGGTTCAAGCAATAAAATCGCGGTCGCGATTGCGGTTGCGGTCGTGGTATTGTGGTATCGGAGCATCGCGAACGATATTATATATATCGCGGTCGTCGCGGTGTGATTTTTTATTTTTTTTTCACAATAAATATTAGCAAATACGAGTAAATATCGGCAAATATCGGTCGATAACCGATATATCGCCGCTAAATACGTGAATTTCTAAATCCATCGCGTATCGCCAATTTCACGTATCGGCTAACCCAAAATCCGATAAATATCGGCCGATATAGCGTATTGGGACCGATATTTAATTGTATGGTTGGGTTAGAACTAATTCAATTGGGCTGAAAATTTATTAATGTTTATATATTAACTTGTTTAGGATATCAAGTTACTATATATTTAAATTCTTTTTTTAATCTTATATCTACAGTTTAATAAAAAAATTATAAGATTTTTTTTAAAACCCCTTTATCCAACGTTCCCTTTTTCTTATTTTCTAAAAATTATCATTGTTCTATTTCTGCCGTTTCTATTTTCCGTTTTTATTTCCGTGCAACCTAGATGTATGTTTATAATGTTCTACCTTGTTGATCAGCAACATGATTATACTAACACTACAATAAACATAAATGCTAGTTTTGAGTGGTGTGTTATGAATATTAACTCTAAGTTGTGGCATAGGAAATTATGAGGACTTATCTCTATAGATATATAAGGAGGTTGGTAAAGGATGGAGTATTTAGTACTCTAGATTTTACTGATTTTAAACTTTTGTAAGCTATATTAATGGAAAATAGACAAATGAGTTAAGGATATGTGCCTTCAAGAGTGCACTTAGAGATTTGACATACTAATATGTGTGGCCCTAATGAGGATTCACATGGTCAAAAGTACTTCATCGATGATCACTTTTGCTTTATGTATCTCTACTAGTTTCATAATAACTTTGAAACATTGGATTTTAAAGTGTTTAAGGATGATGTAGATAAACAATATGGTAAACAAATAAAGATCCAGATAGAGGTCAAGACTACTAGAACAAGTATATTGATGATGGACAAGCACATGATCCTTTGTAAGTTTCTTCATACGCATGGGAATGTTACCCAATAGTGTTGTGGAAAGAAGAAACAAGACATTTTTGGACATAATGTGGAGTATGCTAGCAACTCTAATCTTCCTGGGTTCTTGTGGATTGAGCCACAAAAGACTAATACGTATTTATAAATGTACCTTTAATTGGACTTCTACTAAAGCTTTTTTTATAACACTTTTGACCTATTTAAGGGTTGGAAGCCAAATTCAATACATATGTGCGTTTGAGGTTGTCCTTCTGAAGAGAGGATATATAACCCACAAGACAAGAAGCTAGAACCAAGATTCATAAGTGGATGTTTCGTGTAGTTGAAGAACTTTAAAGTTTCTTGAACATGACTTAATGAGTGGAAGTGATCAAAATAAAAATCCAATCTTGAGATTGATTGATCATATTGATAATGAAGACTTCCACTTCATGTAGTTGATCGACCATTGCTCACTGTATACTTCAAGTACATGTCATTGTTGAATACCAGGTCAATGCGCCTCCACATTTTACTAATAATGTTTGCATAGATTAGTTGTTGAACATTTCCATAAGAGAATGGTGTACCAACATTGAGAAGGTCTACTAGGAAAATAAGGCAAGAAATCTCTAGTGGCTGTTATGACATTTGTGTTGTCAATAAGCCCAAAGCATTTATGTAAGTTAAGAGTACTTTGAAATTTGAGTTATGATACTATGCTATTAAAGATGAAATGAACTCTATAAAAGTTAATGATGTTCAAGATCTTTTATAGTTACCCGATGGAGTTCATTTCATTTTTGAATTGCTAATTGGCTATAAATAAGTCTTTAAGACTGAAAGGAACTCTTAATGTAACATTTATAGGTACAAGGCTAGGCTAGTTACTAAGGGTTTGCTCATATGTTAATGGCATCTGTAGCTCATTTTTGTTTTGAATTGCAATAAATGGTGAGCTAGAGGAGGAGGTATATATGAAGCAACCTAAAGGTTAGTAAGGATAATAATTTAGTATGCAAGTTTAAGGGAATCATATATTGATCGAAATAATATATGAAGCAACCTAAAGGTTAGTAAGGATAATAATTTTGTATGCAAGTTGAAGGGAATCATATATTGATCGAAACATGCTTTCTGACAGTGGTATCTATGTTTTTATGGTCTTCTCTTCATTTGTACTTGAAGAGAATCTTATGGTTCAAAGACATACTCTTAAGGTTAGTGGGAGTTAGGTATGTTTCATTGAGCTACATAGGTGTCACACCTTATATCATTAGAATTGAGATCCATTGTGAAAGATTCTTAGGATATTAAGAATATTTCAAGAGACCTATATCAATAAGGTGTTAGAAAGGTATAATAATGAATGCTTAGGTACCCACAGGATCTAACATCGCATATGTTGTTGGGATATTAAGATGTCGCTAAAGTAACCTAGATATTAAGCACTATTAACCACTAAAGAGTGCAATGAACGTTATTAAGTTCCTGAGAGGCACATAGGATCACATGTTAATGTATTTTTGAGTTGAGCCTTTAAAGTTAGTTGTTTATTAGAATGCATATGTATACTTTGATGGCTATGTAGTAGAGCCATGTAAATTTGCATATTATTTCATCCATATGTGAGGTGATGGGGGCCATGGGGCTATATAAGAATTGCATAGTCACGTCTACCACAAAGGCTGGACTCATTTGTTTATTTGAACTTTCAAAACATGGTGTATGATACATAAAATTTTAATTCAAGTGTTAATAGTGATTAACTGTAATTTTAGGTGTTTGAGGCCAATGTAATATTCAGTTATCCTCTTTATCTCAAGGAATAATAAAACAAATAGTGGGAGTCATGCCATGAACATTGACATTGAGTACTTGAAGATAAAGAAACATGTTACTAAGGATAAAATGGATGATGAACACGTAAACACCGAATCTATGTTAGTTGATCCTTTGACTAAGGGCATGTCATTGTGTAAGTTTAAGGATCATGCTTTAATATGGGCATAGTGTCACGTGCTTAGAGGATTCTGCCCCAGCGCCCCTGGCGAGGCCAGCATCCATCAACCCATACGGCTGAGCACCATGCCGAATATGCGCAACATCCCGCAATAATAACACAAAGAGATGCATAAGAGGGACACCGAGTCGTACCTGAAACATAACATCGACATTAGCAACCATCAGGCAACCAGGGAGCATACAATGAAATCGCGGCTCCGATATTGCGTATCGGCCGCAATTTCGCGGATTCAGGGTCTGCCGCGACGCGAAACTAACGAAACGCGACGGAGGAAGAAAATCACAGTGGTCGCGCCGAAATTTCGGCGAAATATCGGATGTCGGCAAATGTCGCCGATATTTTCCGAAATATCGGCTACCACAGGAAAATCGACTGACATAGTGACAAACATACAGTAAAAGCGAAAATACAGAGCACCATCCATGGTGCCCTGTATGCCCGTGACCAACCGAGCGAACCCCACCCCCGTCCCCTCAACACCGAAAGTGAAGTGCAAAAAAGAAGACGAAAGTAGGAGAGTGCTGGACAGTCTGGACTGGAGACAGGGAAAAAAGATTCGAAATTGGACCATTCAAGCAGCAATTATTGACGGAAATGGTTATAAAAATCTGATGGAAGAAGCAATCAAGGAAAAGAAGTAAAGAACACTAACCTGCAAGGCTGCAAAGAAACCGAAGCTGCAACGACACGAGGAGCTGGAATTGACGGCGAGCGGCGAACGGTGAAAGGCAACGAGGAGCTGGAACGGCGAACACGAGGACTGAACTCTGAGTCTCTGAAGTGAAGACTGAAGAGGTCGACCGTCGGCGTCGAGTGCTCGAGTCGAGAGTGTCCTGTCCACTGTGTCGACGCTGGGAGCCTAGGAGAGTGGGAGTGGGACTAGGACAGTGGGTCTGGGAACTTGGAAGGAAGACTGAAACATTTTGTATAAGGCAGCCGGTCGGACACTCAATTTCATTCGAAATTTGGACAACCGCCAACGCAAAATGTTAGTAAATAAATAATTGCTTATTTAAGTATTTAAGTGTGTTTATGTTATATCATTAGTTCATTACCTATATAATTTTAAAGAGTAATTTAGTATTTATTATTCTTTATTTAGTTGATATAAAATATTTAAATAATTTATGTTAAATTATATTGCTAACATATTATAATATTATCTATGTTTTATTAATTACCTAACTAATCTTCTTAAGTTATGCTTTCTAGTTTTTATTAATTATCTATTATTTATTAGTTTAATTACCTAACTAATATATTATTATGTTATTATTTTTTATATGCTACATATATGAATTGTTTAAATAAAATATTAATACTTAGGCTAATAATGATGTGATATTAATAATTAATTAAATTAGTATATGGATAAATTAATACTTATAATTATTAGAATTTAAATATATTGTTAATATATGCAGTTATGTACATGTGGTCATGTACTATAATAAATTAATAATAGTTTATTATTAATAATTTTGTATGATTATTGAATATTGCTTAGTTAAGTAATTTTTAATATTAATTAAATTAATACATGATTAATATTAATAGATGGATAATAAATAATTGTTATAGTGTTAATTTATTGTAAATTTGTATAAATATATTATAACGATAATTTATTACTAATAACTTTAATATTATAGATTAGGCATCCAAAAAATCAATTCATAATAATTTAAAATTGGCTAAGAGGAGAAGTAGTATTTATTTAATATGAAGAAGAGTTAGATACTTAAATACTTATATTTAGTATATATATATTATTTTCTTTATTTAACGTACATAGGTTATAGTATATACATAATAATTTAAATGTATTTGTGTTATATTAAAAACTCATCATCACCTATATAATTTTATAGAGTAATTTAGTATTTAGTATTCCTTATTTAGTGGATATGGAATATTTAAATAATTTATGTTAAATTATACTACTAACATGTTAACTTATAATATTATCTATGTTTTAGTAATTACCTAACTAATCTTCTTAAGTTATGCTTTCTAGTTTTTATTAATTAGCTATTATTTATTAGTTTAATAATATATTATTATGTTATTATTTTTTATATGCTACATATATGAATTATTTAAATAAAATATTAATACTTAGGCTAATAATGATATGATATTAATAATTAATTAAATTAGTACGTGGATAAATTAATACTTATATTTAGTATATATATTATTTTCTTTATTTAATGTATATAGGTTATAGTATATACATAATAATTTAAATGTGTTTGTGTTATATTAAAAACTCATCATCACCTATATACTTTTATAGAGTAATTTAGTATTTAGTATTCCTTATTTAGTGGATATGGAATATTTAAATAATTTATGTTAAATTATACTACTAACATGTTAACTTATAATATTATCTATGTTTTAGTAATTACCTAACTAATCTTCTTAAGTTATGCTTTCTAGTTTTTATTAATTAGCTATTATTTATTAGTTTAATAATATTTTATTATGTTATTATTTTTTATATGATACATATATGAATTATTTAAATAAAATATTAATACTTAGGCTAATAATGATGTGATATTAATAATTAATTAAATTAGTACGTGGATAAATTAATACTTATATTTAGTATATATATTATTTTCTTTGTTTAATGTATATAGGTTATAGTATATACATAATAATTTAAATGTGTTTGTGTTATATTAAAAACTCATCATTACCTATATAATTTTATAGAGTAATTTAGTATTTAGTATTCCTTATTTAGTGGATAAGGAATATTTAAATAATTTATGTTAAATTATACTACTAACATGTTAACTTATAATATTATCTATGTTTTAGTAATTACCTAACTAATCTTCTTAAGTTATGCTTTCTAGTTTTTATTAATTAGCTATTATTTATTAGTTTAATAATATATATTATGTTATTATTTTTTATATGCTACATATATGAATTATTTAAATAAAATATTAATACTTAGGCTAATAATGATGTGATATTAATAATTAATTAAATTAGTACGTGGATAAATTAATACTTATATTTAGTATATATATTATTTTCTTTATTTAATGTATATAGGTTATAGTATATACATAATAATTTAAATGTGTTTGTGTTATATTAAAAACTCATCATTACCTATATAATTTTATAGAGTAATTTAGTATTTAGTATTCCTTATTTAGTGGATATGGAATATTTAAATAATTTATGTTAAATTATACTACTAACATGTTAACTTATAATATTATCTATGTTTTAGTAATTACCTAACTAATCTTCTTAAGTTATGCTTTCTAGTTTTTATTAATTAGCTATTATTTATTAGTTTAATAATATTTTATTATGTTATTATTTTTTATATGCTACATATATGAATTATTTAAATAAAATATTAATACTTAGGCTAATAATGATGTGATATTAATAATTAATTAAATTATTATGTGGATAAATTAATACTTATATTTAGTATATATATTATTTTCTTTATTTAATGTATATAGGTTATAGTATATACATAATAATTTAAGTGTGTTTGTGTTATATGAAAAACTCATCATCACCTATATAATTCTATAAGTAATTACTCTTATAGTTCATTTACTAATTATAGTTACCCTATACTTTTATAGTTCACTTACTATTATAGCTACTCTATATATTTTCAGATATATTATTAGTAAACATGTCTCGTCGAACAAGTGGTGATGATAATGCTAGTGGTGCTGGTATGGTTAGAGATGCTGCATGGAATTTTGGAGAGTCTGTGGATGGAAGTCCGTAAAAAATTAAGTGTGTTTTTTGTGGCAAAGTTATTAATGGAGGAATTACACGGCTGAAAGAACATTTAGGTCATTTGAAAGGAAATGTAGCAAAATGTGATCAAGTGTCAAGTGAAGTACGAAGAAATATGGAACAAATGTTATAGCAAATGAAAAAGAATAAGATGGAAAAGAAGAGAAGGGACATTATTATCGAAGGAGAAATTACAAGAACGACACTAGGTGGTGATGAAGAATATGAAGAAGAAGAAGATTTTCAAGTGACTTTAAGGAGGAGTAGGTTTGAAGCAGATTTAGAATATGAACAAAACATGTATAGGGCAACACATCATGAATATTATCATGAAGGTGAAAGCAGTCGCCAACAACCTTATCGAGCAATGGGTCGCTCATCTAGCTTAAATGTAAGAGGAAGCCAGGGTTCATATGGGCATGTACCTTCATCGACTCCTTCTGAAAGATTAGCAGCTATGAATGTTTCTTTAGAAAGAGAACAACAAATGAAGAAACAGACCAAAATCAATACGGGTACGAAGGCCTATAAGAGTCTTAAAGGAAAGTTGAGAAAGGCATGGGGAAACTGGATTACTCATAATAAAGTACAATTCAGTGCAATAGAATCCCCATTTACGAAGCCATTGAAGTAGGAGATCGTGTGCCACCACCCACCGCTTATGAGATTTCGGAGGTATATCTAAAGGAACAATATCAGTCACTAAAGGAATGGATCGGTTCTTTGTCACCACAATGGAAGCAATGGGGAATTACCATCATGTGTGATGGTTGGACTGGGCCAAGTAAAATGCATCTTATTAACTTTTTGATTTACTCCAAATGTGGGACAGTTTTCCATAAATCTGTTGATGCGACCTATGTTCCATCCAAGGATGCAGATTATTACTTTATGCTGATGAAAAAGGTGGTTGAGGAAGTTGGTCCAGAAATAGTTGTACAAGTCGTGACAGATAATGAAGCTGCGATCAAGGCCGGAGGAAAGAAATTGATGCAAGAGTTTCCACATTTGTATTGGACAGGTTGTGCTGCTCATTGCATAGATCTTATATTGGCTGATATTTCAAAGAAGAGTAACATTCATAAGATACTTGAAATGGCTCAAAGTATCACTCAATTCATATACAGATATGATAAAGTGGTGGCCATAATGTTACAGTTTACAGATGATCGTCAGCTTCTTCGACCTGGCATAGCTAGATTCGCTACCAACTTTATTGCATTGGAGAGTATTGTGAAGCATAAGAATAATCTCAGAAATATGTGGGAGTCAGAACAATGGAAGCGTACCAAATATGGTCAAATGAATGATGATCACACAACCAAAGTTCGAGACATTATTCTCCAACTCACAGAAGAAGGAAGAAAGTTCTGGACTAAGGCCACTGATGTTCTTAAGGTGCAAGAGCCTCTTGTAAAGGTTCTAAGACTAGTGGATGGAGATGAGAAACCAACAATGGGATTTCTCTATGAAGCAATGGAGAGAGAAAAATTAGCCATAAAAAATAATTGTCGATATTGGGAACGTTATTGGAAAATCATTGATAATAGATGGAACTTTCAGCTTCACCACGATTTACATGCTGCAGGTAAAATTTCTTTTTATTTATATTTTATTTAGTAAAGTACCTACCGAATATTGATGTAAAATATATTACTAAATTCTTATTTAATTTACATGTGAGTTTTAAAAGGATATTTCCTCAACCCTCAATTTGCATACGGAATTCATGGAAATGATATTAGAGAGGATCGAGAAGTGATGAGAGGGTTGAAAAAAGTGATACAAAGGCTCGAGCCAAACATTGATAATCAGATTCCAGCTTTCAATGAGGTAAGCTTAACTTGTGATACATTTCCTTGTATAGAATAATAATGATAAATTATTATTTTAACTTTAATGTATAGCTGGATATATATAGTCTTAAACAACAAGACTTTAGTGACATTACAGCTGGATAAATTATTATTTTAACTTTAATGTATAGCTGGATAAATTATTATTTTAACTTTAATGTTTGATGGATATAACTTATAACTTTATACTAATTATAAAATCTTATAATTCCAGCTGAATGGTGGAATATATATGGTGATTCTGCTCCACATCTTAAGAGGATTGCAATGAAAGTCTTAAGTGCTACTACCTCCTCATCAAATTGTGAAAGAAATTGGAGCACTTTCAGTTTGATGCATACGAAATCTAGAAACAGGTTGAAATATAGAAAACTGAATCTTCTCGTCTACGTACATTACAACTTAAGGCTACAAATAAGAGGTTTTACGAGAAAGAGCCAAGCTGAGATGGAAAAATCATATAATCCTATTAATTTGGATTATATATTTTGTGAAGATGATATTTTGAATCCTTGGTTAGAAGAACTAGAGGATCCTTTGCTTGATACTAGAGATGGAAATAATCAAACATCTTCATGGAATGGCTTGGATGATGATGATAATGAAGTTCAAGGAGGTAGTAGTAGCTTTCAAGCACCAGAACTAGGAGAAGATCCTCCAATTCAATATGGTGTTGTTCATCACTCCCAAGCTACAAATGAACCCAGTGGTGCATCTCATGGTTCTCATCTGAGTATGAGTGATGATGATAACGACTATAATGGTAGTGGCGGTGGTGGTGGTGGTGTTGGAGTAGGAGGGGATACATATGGATATGATAGCACTGGAGCATATGGACAAAGTAACTCTGTTTTTCATGGACATGGTGATGATCCACTAACTTATAGTCGTGGTAGAAGAGGTGATAGAAGCTCAAGTGGTCGCCACTCAGCTTACTCTGATCAAAGATTCCATCAATTTGATTATGGTGCCTACCAACCTTTTGAATCCGTGCCTCCTCATCTCATGCATGGACACTATGGTCGTAGCACATCTAGTTGGTCGGAGACAGAGAGATATCAATGACAAAATCCATATTTTGATTATCAATCTTCCTCCTCCAGCTATAACAACTACGGAAATACTAGGATACCATTAGTACGACCACAAAATCCACATCCAAATGACTATTACTATCATTCAAATCAAAATCAAAACCTAGAGCATCCATCTCAACCTGACGTACAAGATGATAGTTCTTCTTTTTCAACACAATATCCACAATTTCACTTTTCATTTTCTAATTTTGGAACACTTAATATAGGAGATGTTCACAATGACTATAGCGTTCATTATAGACCAGACCAACAAGATGATTACGAAGATCCTCCACGACACTCTGTTTGGTGGTAGCTATTGACCTATTGTGGAACATTTTATGTAATAATTTATTGTTCCTCATTTATTATATATACATTACACTAAGTTACTATTAAATGTTTGAATTGTAATAAAGTATTGTTGTTTATTAGCTTTGCATCTACTAGACTACCATAAAATAACATGCCTTGTTTATCAAATAAATAATTAAAAATATGTTTCAAAATCAACATGTGATTTGTACAAATACTCTGAGCATACCTAGGAGAATAAACAATGAGGTACACATACCACTTAATTGTAGCTCTACTAAGAATAATTAAAAATGAAGTAGGTATATTACAAAATGGTTTCTCTACCTAATCAAAAGTTTTGATCTAGAACTGAAGGTCTACAAATCAATTTTACAAGCAAATCATTGTGCATATTTTTTAATCTGTACAACTAAACCATTAGTATATACATGTTTAGAATCAAATGAAGACTTCTTTCCTTGTTCTCCAAACTCCAATCTTCATACTAGGTAAGTGGCAGAAGCTAGGACTCGGAGCCTCGGACAAAAGTGATGAACTTGAAAGTCTGGAACAATAGAACCTCTTTAACTTCTTCTAAGAGCTCCAATAGTCCAATTACACTATACACGATTGTTATTGTACAACCTTTTGCAATACCAAGCCAAGACCTGATCTCCTTCCAAACACACACAACAATAGAACAATCAAATAAGAGCTAAGTGTTAGAATCATGAGAAATAAGTCATTACAAGGCAAAAGTAGTGTTGTTAGAATAATTTAACATATAATAACTCATTTAAAGACTTCTAATATAACATATAACCTTCATGTATAGTTGTATAAGTAATTAAATGATGAATAAACAACATTTCTACTATATTGTGAAAAAAAAATCAGAAATCACGCCGCGACGGCCGCGACACATAATTTATCAACCGCGACACTCCGATACCGCGACACCGCGGCCGCGACCGCAATCGCGACCGCGACCGCAATCGCGACCGCGACCGCGGTTTTATTGTATGCCAAGGAGCACCCATATTCGCATGGCTCATTGGCTAGATGCTTGGGGCAAGTCACGGACCGTGACATTCTCCCCAACCCAAAATCGCAAACGCCCTCGTTTGCACCACAGAGGGGTCCTAACATTGCTTCCCTGCATCTCTAGAGCTATCCTCGCGACAGTCCTTCAACGCTCGCCCTATGTTGGGAAAACATCCGACAAAAACCATATGTCGCCCCGCAAGGCTCGTAGTCCAACCAACATCTTGTACTCAACATATCTGTTGCGGCATATCCGACCCCATCGCAGCGACAAACCTACGCGCCCGAGATCGACTCATCGCGCGGCCCTCAGCAACCCATTTCAATGGCCTGGATCCCACACCAAACCACGTCCACCAACACCCTTGTCAATGGACCCATGCGGCACTCACGACCTCCCCTTGGCTTCACTCCTTCGAAGCCGGTCGTCTCACAACGTGCCTCACACCCACGGCCTACCCACAGTCCTTCGGGGTAGCCAACAACACGGCAAAATGCTTGCTGACTGACACGGGCAACGAGCTGCTCTGATACCACTTGTCACGTGCTCAGAGGTTTCGGCCCCAGCGCCCCTGGCGAGGCCAGCATCCATCAACCCATACGGCTGAGCACCATGCCGAATATGCGCAACATCCCGCAATAATAACACAAAGAGATGCATAAGAGGGACACCGAGTCGTACCTGAAACATAACATTGACATTAGCAACCATCAGGCAACCAGGGAGCACCCATATTCGCATGACTCATTGGCTAGATGCTTGGGGCAAGTCACGGACCGTGACAATGGGGTCCATATGTGGTATGTAATACATCATGGTTAGATGTAATAAAGATTGTGTTGTGATCATTTCTTATTCAATATGCACATATTAAGTTATTGAACCTTGAATAAATATTGGGTTTATTTATAAAGTTAAAGTTATCGGTAAAATTGATGCATTGTGACACATGAAAGATATCTTTAAAAATATTGAGAGCTTGTGGCCATGATCCATGCACTAGTTTCATTATTAAATTTATACTAATATGAGGAGATCATAATGAAGATTTAATTTATATAAACTAAGTGAAAGAATGTTAATATATTTTAGTTTTATAAAATTATTATTATTTATTTTACATATAAAGTGGGTTGTATTAAACCTAAGGTGTGGTCCATATGAACTTAGATAATTTAGCCTGATTATCTCTTCTACTGTTTCTTGATAGTAAAAATAGTTGTAGATTATATTTGTAGGGTTTGTGTGTGTGGGTGGGTGGAGTGTGTATATGAGGAAATATGTGCGTGATACATGTATAAAGGAGAAAGGAGGGAATAATTGAGTTTGATTGATTTTGAATGTAATTTGAAGTGTTTGATGGACAAGATTATTATTGATGGTAGAAATAATTGTAAGGTATATATGATGATAAGAAAACATGTAGAGATGTGCATAGCTTGAAAACATGTAAATTATATATATATCAAAAATATATATGTTTTAGTTAAATTGTTAAGGAGTTTAGAAAGAGTTTGAAATAGGACCAAACCGGATAGGAACAAAATCGGTTAAGGACTAATGTTTTTACTTTAGGGCCGGAATTCGGAACGACCAGTTGGTTCGTACCAAATATGGAATACCCCTAAAAAACATACATGTATAAAGGGGAAAGGAGGAAGAATTGAGTTTGATTGATTTTCAATATAATTTGAAATGTTTGATGGGGAAAACTCATATTGAGTTTTAAAACTGTTGTTCAAAATGATAATAATGAAAATCATTTGTGCGGTCAAATTTTGCAATAATTATTTCTTTTTCCTCTATATATATGTTCTAATATACATGGAAAAAGGGAGATAACCAGTTTTAAGATATTCGAATTCTTGCAATTCAAGGAGATCGATCAATAGTTCTCTATTCTTGTTCCTCGTCAATAGATATGTACCATCGAGTTAGAGGAAATAGGGAGTAGAAAAAATCCATTCGAATTATGATCATTGTTTTATTGCTTTTGTGTGTGGTTAATCTAATCAATGGTTGGAAGTATTCAAGTTATGATTTACATAATGTATTTTAAAATTTTAATTCCACTGTTGGTGTTGGTGTCATGCATCTACGGTTTTGCATGAAATGTAATGGATTTTTGCATGAATTCATGTTATAATTGTGTTGTTTACATGTTTCATGCCCTATTATGTCTAACAATTGTTACAATCAAATTAATTTGGGTGGTTGTCTTTGTTTCAGAACTGGTTGTTTTTTAGTTGGGACTTGATTCTTAGGTTTTAAGCTACGCTTATGGACCAATGTGTATTGGATTTTAGAGGTATTTGGAATCAAAGGTTGATATTGTTTGTTTAACATGGAATGTGGGAATGTACGTTAGGCCAAGGACAAGCTAGAGAAGTCCATGGTAGCTGATAATGAATCTGGTAAGAGTATTGAGAGTGAGGTTCGAACGAGTTCGGGCATGTTTCTCAGGAAAGCTCAGGTTTGTATCTTAACACCAATCCCATCTTTCATTTAACCTAAAGGCTAATGCTTTACCGTCAGCTAAGTTGCTTCCATTTGGTTAAGCCATCTTCTGATTTCAACATTGATTTAATACGATAATAATGTGGGAAAAGGGAATGATATCATTGTTTAGAGTTTTTGGTGTAATATTAATTATTAAATCTTGTCTTGCTCTTTGTTAACCCACATGAAAGCATTGCAGCTCAGGTGCGCTCTTCAGAAACGTACTAGGCCATTTGAACTGATCTGGGCACATGTTCTGGATCTCCTTCCTGTTGGCTTGTCTTTGATGTACCAGTCTATCAGGATGTAATGAGCCCAAGACTGATATCAGTTACTGACGTAATGTTCACAATATAGTTCATGCCTGTGTTGTTTACCTTTTGGTTTTGTTTGACATCCTCAGATAAAGTGAACTATCAGCTTGAACAGAAATTACTCATGAAGCAGAAGCAAAATTAGTCAATGGATGTACAGGAGGGAAAGCAACAATCTTTTCTTGAATCAGCTAACCTTCTATGTGAATCATAATTTGTTGCTGGTGGTCATAGTAAAAATTTGGGGTGCTAGGAAGTGATTCAGGTGCTCTTTAACTATGATCGCTGCCCGGTGCATTTCATTTTCAAATATCTGTATCATCATGTGAGATCCTGGGATTGGTTCTCCAATAGTGTCAGTTGGATTTCTTAGGTTGAAATATGGCCACCCACCCAAAGGAGAAAACGTAAAGTAATGTGGATAATGTGGTATAATAAAACTTCTTCATTTTGCTTATGCTTTACAATTTGATGTTTTGTGAGTTTGCTGGTTTGATTTATGGTATGCTTAATAGCTTTAATTTTCTTTTAATTGGTACGAAAAAACTGGAGAATTCATTGAAGACATTTAAGTGGGATGGTAAGCGTAGTATAAGATAATTTCAACAGTGAGGGAGTGTGAATATTGCATGAAATCTTCCGACAAGTGTAAAAGCTGTTAGGTTTATGCTGATTTTCAAAGTTGCGTACTTGTTAACCTGGGGCTGACTCTTTATGTTTTATTGTGGAGGATGAAGTGGTGGCTGCCATTGAATCAAGAATTGGTGCTTGGACCTTTTTTCCTGAAGGTGAATATTAAATATAGGTTGCTTATCCGTTTGTGATGTTAGTATATCCCCATGTTGTATCTTACGTACATATTGTATTCAGAAAATGGGGAGTCCATGCAAATTCTTCACTATGAGCTTGGTCAAAAGTATGAGCCGCATTTTGACTACTTTCGTGATAAGGTTAATCTGCAACTAGGTGGCCATCGAATTGCCACTGTTCTCATGTATTTGTCTAATGTTGAGAAGGGTGGGGAAACAGTATTTCCTTCTTCAGAGGTAGAAGCTCTTCTGTGAAAATTGCTATATTTATTTTATCTTCTACGGTCCCATGGAGTTGCCTGATACACATTTCCTGCTGCTAAAGTTGGAGCAACACAAGGAAGGTGACTGGTCTGAATGTGCGAAGAAGGGTTATTCAGGTATTTTAGTCAAGTCCTGTACTTATTTCTTTCTTGCTTTTCTGATGGGTAGTATAGTTGGTACAAAAATTCTCTCTGAAACCCCCTCCCGTCTTTACGGTGGGGTACATTCATTGGTTACGCAATGGCATGCATTCAGTGAATAATGGAAGTCCTTTTCTCTTATAGATTGAGAACGCAGTCATTATATGCTTTTGGCGGCATCCCTTGCTGCTTTCTTCATAATTGTTATGGCACCTAGTGTTACATTCATTCACTATACTAGCTGAGCTGTGTAGCTGTGGTGGCGTGTATTGACTCCATATTATCGGTGTCCGAAAACTTTGCCATAGCTAAACCAAACAGATATGGACATAGAATGTTGATTTTATCTAAAAAGGTACAAGGGCTTGCAATTAACTACTCACTGCTGCGGTGCCTCGATGTTAAATTCTCGTTACAGTGAAACCGAAGAAGGGTGATGCATTGCTATTCTATAGCCTTCATCCGGATGCAACTACTGATCCAAGCAGCTTGCACGGGAGCTGTCCGGTCATTGGGGGTGAGAAGTGGTCAGCAACCAAGTGGATTCATGTTAGGTCTTTTGATCGATCTCTGCGGCAAAGAGACGAAGGAAAATGTGTTGATGAGGACCCAAACTGTGGTCATTGGGCTGTGGCTGGTGAGTGTAAAAAGAACCCACTTTATATGGCTGGCAATCAACATGTGAAGGGATACTGCAGGAAGAGCTGTAACGTGTGCTGATCATCATGAGAGCAGTCTCTCGCCTTTCTTTTCTTGGGTCCCATATTGTACTGTAGTAGGTTGCAATTAATGATGCATGTTGTAAGTAACTGGCAGTTTTCATGACATCAGTTAATGGCTGGATTGAGATAGTCTTGAAGGCTTTTTGTGGGGTTGTTCTGCACCCCATTCAACGTGTCCGTTGATGCAATTCATTCAACTTTTCCTACCTTAGCTTAAACCTAAAATGATAGTACTAAATTAGATCTGAATATGTTTTCTTTTTATTTATGGGAAAAAAGTATTTCATAGACCATTCGATAAGAGACCGCCAGTTTACATAAGTTGCCACTAATATTATAGGGCTTGTGAACATGCTTAGTAATGAAACTTGGGTAAGCTTAGGGAATTTGTTTACACTTTCTAGATCATCTGTGCAATAAGCCAAGGAGGGTCTATATTCGGCTTTATGTAGTAGCATTATTTGTGAGTTGTAGTCTAGCTCAAAGATGACCTTCTCGAAGTTCTCTCTAAGCGCAAGTTGTACTCTGATAAACATCCTTAGTTTTGGCTATCATAGATGGGATGGGAGTCTATCTACCATGTAGAGCTCATGTTCTATGGCGCAGCCGAGCATATTTCTTTGTCTTAGAAAACTACACTCAAACCCATAATTCGATTAGAGCATATTGTCACACATCGACTTATTTATCAAGTCTAGTTACGTAAGATTTTAGTCTTTTTTTACTTATTAAGAGACTATATTAGCCTTCCACTTTAAGTATACTCAACTTAAGTTAGATATGCCTCCAAAACCACCATACCGAACCCTTCACAAGAGAATTTAAGAGAAAGCTTTTAGAGAGAGAGAAAAAGAGAGATTGTATTATAGAGAGAGAAGCTTTGAATATAACTCTTGTTGGATAATTTTTAAATACCTCTACTCCCTTTATTTATAAGAGAAGATCCATCCCTTTCCTTATCCCTAGAAGATTCTAGAGACCGGTTAAATAGATCTCTTTAGGGTGGCCTAATAGGTCTATTAATGTTTCTAGAATAGTCCATTAGGGTTTCTAGAGTCCTCATTTAGAATTTCTACAATTATCCATACTTTTCTATGAAAGTAGAGAAGGATCTAGAGACATCCTCCTTTAGAACCTTCTAGAATTATCTAGGAAAGTGTAGAACCCTATACATCTTTTCATACTTATCTAAACTATACAATGATATTCTAGATTATTTCGGGGCCTGATGAACCTCGATGCAAGCCTTTCGATGCGGCTCGTAACATTCTCCTCCATTGAAGCCATCATTATCCTTGGTAGTGATAGAAGATAGATTACTCTAGATGGCTTCTTAGAACTGCCACAAGTTTTCTATATTTTTTTAACTATTCTGGCTCTTAGGTAGCCCCGGATGTCACATTTGCAGGCGGTGTATGCTTGCTTTCTCCTCTAGTCGGGTCTTCCTTGTCTTCATGGTAAGGCTTAAAAAAGCTCACATGGAAGACTAAATGAATCTTCAACTTTAAGGGCAATTCTACATGGTAAGACACCTTCCCCATTGAGTATGGCCCCTCAAATATTCTCACCAAGCTTTGATGCACTTGGCGATAAGTCTTGAACACTTGTGGTGACAACTTCACCATCACCAAGCCTCCTTCCTTAAATTCTAACGGCCTTCGATCCTTGTATGCCCACTTTTTCATCTTTCTCAAAGCCTTCTCTAGTTGTGCCTTGGTAAGGTTAAGTTGTTCCTATCATCCACGTGCAAAAGAGTGTGTGGTGGGACTACTCCCCTTGTATCCCTAAGCCACCGTGTGCGGAGTGAGGGGTTGATGCCCCATGACCAACTCAAATAGACTATGCCTGGTGGACTCACTCTTTTGAATATTATAAGAGAATTAAGCCACATAAATCAACTTAGCCCAATCCTTCTAATTAGCACTCACAAACTTCCTTAGATATATCTCCACCAATGCATTTACCCTTTCAGTCTGCTCATTTGCTTGTGGCTGAAAACTTGTAGAGAAATAAAGCTCAGACCCCATCATCTTAAATAGCTCCCTCTAGAACTTGGCAGTGAAGTGGAGATCCCTTTCACTGATGATGGACTTAGGAAACCCCCAATACTTCACCACACTATTGAAGAACAATTAGATGCACAAATCTGTAGTACAATCCCTTAGTGTAGGAATGAATGTCCCATATTTGCTTTACTTGTCAACCATCACCATAATTGATCCATACCCTTCGGATGTTGGGAGTGCTAAAATAAAGTCTATAGAGACACTCTTCCAAGGTCTTTCGGGAATGGGTAAGGGCTCTAGCAATCCCATAGGGCATCTTTACTCAGTTTTATCTTGTTGGCAAATAAGACAAGTTCTCACATACCCTTTAACATCATCCCGCATTTGTGGCTAATAATAAGCATTTTCAATAAGGGCAATGGTCTTTCTCTTACCTGGGTGTCTGGATCATTTTGAGTTGTGGCACTCCTTCATTGTGTCCCTTTGCAAAGGCTTAGAGCAAAGACATCATGCATCATTCCCTCCTTAACTCAATCTAGGATATCTTCTGTGGGACTGCTCATGCTAGAAAACATCATCTTTTGGATCAAGGCATCAACCACCACATTGGCACTCCCAGGCTTACTCTCTATCTTGTAGTTGAACTCTACCAAGAAGTCTTGCTCACGGGCTTGCTTGGGACTCAGCTTTTTCTGACTCTAGAAGTAACTTGTTGCAACATTATCTATCTTGATGACAAATTTACTTCCCAAAAGATAGTGCCTCCACACTTGCAAAGAGTAGTTCCTCCAAACTCGCAAACAGTAGATGATGGTAGCCATCTCTTTATCATGAATGGGATACTGCCTCTCTATCTTGTTTAGTTTGCAACTCTCAAAAGTAATTAGATGCCTCTCTTGCATGAGCATCCCTCTAATGGCATAGTCGGAGGCATCTGAGTGCACTTCAAACTATTTTATGTAGTTAGGTAGGCGTAGAATTGGCTCTTCCATCACTGCCTTCTTTAGATCCTCAAAGGCCTTGATACACTCCCCATCCTAACTCCATGGGATCTTATTCTTCAATTAGTTGGCGAGGGGAGTGGCCCTTCCTGAATACCCTGGGAGAAAACTTTGTAGCTTTGACACACTCTTTAGAGCTTCCCATTCTTGAATGGCTTGGACCTTAGTTGTGTCCATCCCAATCTTCTCATCTCTGATGAAGTGGCCCAAGAACTTCACTCTAGTGAGAACAAAGGAGAATTTTCCACCTTCACATATAGCTCATTTTTGCGGAGTAATCAAAAAATAAACTTTAAATGCTTTACATGCTCCTTTAGGGAATCACTATACACTATAATATCATCTAAATATACTACCACAAATTTATCCGAGTATGGGTAGAATATCTTATTCATCAAAGTATAAAATGTGGCTGGAGTATATTGTTAATATATGCAGTTATGTACATGTGGTCATGTACTATAATAAATTAATAATAGTTTATTATTAATAATTTTGTATGATTATTGAATATTGCTTAGTTAAGTAATTTTTAATATTAATTAAATTAATACATGATTAATATTAATAGATGGATAATAAATAATTGTTATAGTGTTAATTTATTGTAAATTTGTATAAATATATTATAACGATAATTTATTACTAATAACTTTAATATTATAGATTAGGCATCCAAAAAATCAATTCATAATAATTTAAAATTGGCTAAGAGGAGAAGTAGTATTTATTTAATATGAAGAAGAGTTAGATACTTAAATACTTATATTTAGTATATATATATTATTTTCTTTATTTAACGTACATAGGTTATAGTATATACATAATAATTTAAATGTATTTGTGTTATATTAAAAACTCATCATCACCTATATAATTTTATAGAGTAATTTAGTATTTAGTATTCCTTATTTAGTGGATATGGAATATTTAAATAATTTATGTTAAATTATACTACTAACATGTTAACTTATAATATTATCTATGTTTTAGTAATTACCTAACTAATCTTCTTAAGTTATGCTTTCTAGTTTTTATTAATTAGCTATTATTTATTAGTTTAATAATATTTTATTATGTTATTATTTTTTATATGCTACATATATGAATTATTTAAATAAAATATTAATACTTAGGCTAATAATGATGTGATATTAATAATTAATTAAATTATTATGTGGATAAATTAATACTTATATTTAGTATATATATTATTTTCTTTATTTAATGTATATAGGTTATAGTATATACATAATAATTTAAGTGTGTTTGTGTTATATGAAAAACTCATCATCACCTATATAATTCTATAAGTAATTACTCTTATAGTTCATTTACTAATTATAGTTACCCTATACTTTTATAGTTCACTTACTATTATAGCTACTCTATATATTTTCAGATATATTATTAGTAAACATGTCTCGTCGAACAAGTGGTGATGATAATGCTAGTGGTGCTGGTATGGTTAGAGATGCTGCATGGAATTTTGGAGAGTCTGTGGATGGAAGTCCGTAAAAAATTAAGTGTGTTTTTTGTGGCAAAGTTATTAATGGAGGAATTACACGGCTGAAAGAACATTTAGGTCATTTGAAAGGAAATGTAGCAAAATGTGATCAAGTGTCAAGTGAAGTACGAAGAAATATGGAACAAATGTTATAGCAAATGAAAAAGAATAAGATGGAAAAGAAGAGAAGGGACATTATTATCGAAGGAGAAATTACAAGAACGACACTAGGTGGTGATGAAGAATATGAAGAAGAAGAAGATTTTCAAGTGACTTTAAGGAGGAGTAGGTTTGAAGCAGATTTAGAATATGAACAAAACATGTATAGGGCAACACATCATGAATATTATCATGAAGGTGAAAGCAGTCGCCAACAACCTTATCGAGCAATGGGTCGCTCATCTAGCTTAAATGTAAGAGGAAGCCAGGGTTCATATGGGCATGTACCTTCATCGACTCCTTCTGAAAGATTAGCAGCTATGAATGTTTCTTTAGAAAGAGAACAACAAATGAAGAAACAGACCAAAATCAATACGGGTACGAAGGCCTATAAGAGTCTTAAAGGAAAGTTGAGAAAGGCATGGGGAAACTGGATTACTCATAATAAAGTACAATTCAGTGCAATAGAATCCCCATTTACGAAGCCATTGAAGTAGGAGATCGTGTGCCACCACCCACCGCTTATGAGATTTCGGAGGTATATCTAAAGGAACAATATCAGTCACTAAAGGAATGGATCGGTTCTTTGTCACCACAATGGAAGCAATGGGGAATTACCATCATGTGTGATGGTTGGACTGGGCCAAGTAAAATGCATCTTATTAACTTTTTGATTTACTCCAAATGTGGGACAGTTTTCCATAAATCTGTTGATGCGACCTATGTTCCATCCAAGGATGCAGATTATTACTTTATGCTGATGAAAAAGGTGGTTGAGGAAGTTGGTCCAGAAATAGTTGTACAAGTCGTGACAGATAATGAAGCTGCGATCAAGGCCGGAGGAAAGAAATTGATGCAAGAGTTTCCACATTTGTATTGGACAGGTTGTGCTGCTCATTGCATAGATCTTATATTGGCTGATATTTCAAAGAAGAGTAACATTCATAAGATACTTGAAATGGCTCAAAGTATCACTCAATTCATATACAGATATGATAAAGTGGTGGCCATAATGTTACAGTTTACAGATGATCGTCAGCTTCTTCGACCTGGCATAGCTAGATTCGCTACCAACTTTATTGCATTGGAGAGTATTGTGAAGCATAAGAATAATCTCAGAAATATGTGGGAGTCAGAACAATGGAAGCGTACCAAATATGGTCAAATGAATGATGATCACACAACCAAAGTTCGAGACATTATTCTCCAACTCACAGAAGAAGGAAGAAAGTTCTGGACTAAGGCCACTGATGTTCTTAAGGTGCAAGAGCCTCTTGTAAAGGTTCTAAGACTAGTGGATGGAGATGAGAAACCAACAATGGGATTTCTCTATGAAGCAATGGAGAGAGAAAAATTAGCCATAAAAAATAATTGTCGATATTGGGAACGTTATTGGAAAATCATTGATAATAGATGGAACTTTCAGCTTCACCACGATTTACATGCTGCAGGTAAAATTTCTTTTTATTTATATTTTATTTAGTAAAGTACCTACCGAATATTGATGTAAAATATATTACTAAATTCTTATTTAATTTACATGTGAGTTTTAAAAGGATATTTCCTCAACCCTCAATTTGCATACGGAATTCATGGAAATGATATTAGAGAGGATCGAGAAGTGATGAGAGGGTTGAAAAAAGTGATACAAAGGCTCGAGCCAAACATTGATAATCAGATTCCAGCTTTCAATGAGGTAAGCTTAACTTGTGATACATTTCCTTGTATAGAATAATAATGATAAATTATTATTTTAACTTTAATGTATAGCTGGATATATATAGTCTTAAACAACAAGACTTTAGTGACATTACAGCTGGATAAATTATTATTTTAACTTTAATGTATAGCTGGATAAATTATTATTTTAACTTTAATGTTTGATGGATATAACTTATAACTTTATACTAATTATAAAATCTTATAATTCCAGCTGAATGGTGGAATATATATGGTGATTCTGCTCCACATCTTAAGAGGATTGCAATGAAAGTCTTAAGTGCTACTACCTCCTCATCAAATTGTGAAAGAAATTGGAGCACTTTCAGTTTGATGCATACGAAATCTAGAAACAGGTTGAAATATAGAAAACTGAATCTTCTCGTCTACGTACATTACAACTTAAGGCTACAAATAAGAGGTTTTACGAGAAAGAGCCAAGCTGAGATGGAAAAATCATATAATCCTATTAATTTGGATTATATATTTTGTGAAGATGATATTTTGAATCCTTGGTTAGAAGAACTAGAGGATCCTTTGCTTGATACTAGAGATGGAAATAATCAAACATCTTCATGGAATGGCTTGGATGATGATGATAATGAAGTTCAAGGAGGTAGTAGTAGCTTTCAAGCACCAGAACTAGGAGAAGATCCTCCAATTCAATATGGTGTTGTTCATCACTCCCAAGCTACAAATGAACCCAGTGGTGCATCTCATGGTTCTCATCTGAGTATGAGTGATGATGATAACGACTATAATGGTAGTGGCGGTGGTGGTGGTGGTGTTGGAGTAGGAGGGGATACATATGGATATGATAGCACTGGAGCATATGGACAAAGTAACTCTGTTTTTCATGGACATGGTGATGATCCACTAACTTATAGTCGTGGTAGAAGAGGTGATAGAAGCTCAAGTGGTCGCCACTCAGCTTACTCTGATCAAAGATTCCATCAATTTGATTATGGTGCCTACCAACCTTTTGAATCCGTGCCTCCTCATCTCATGCATGGACACTATGGTCGTAGCACATCTAGTTGGTCGGAGACAGAGAGATATCAATGACAAAATCCATATTTTGATTATCAATCTTCCTCCTCCAGCTATAACAACTACGGAAATACTAGGATACCATTAGTACGACCACAAAATCCACATCCAAATGACTATTACTATCATTCAAATCAAAATCAAAACCTAGAGCATCCATCTCAACCTGACGTACAAGATGATAGTTCTTCTTTTTCAACACAATATCCACAATTTCACTTTTCATTTTCTAATTTTGGAACACTTAATATAGGAGATGTTCACAATGACTATAGCGTTCATTATAGACCAGACCAACAAGATGATTACGAAGATCCTCCACGACACTCTGTTTGGTGGTAGCTATTGACCTATTGTGGAACATTTTATGTAATAATTTATTGTTCCTCATTTATTATATATACATTACACTAAGTTACTATTAAATGTTTGAATTGTAATAAAGTATTGTTGTTTATTAGCTTTGCATCTACTAGACTACCATAAAATAACATGCCTTGTTTATCAAATAAATAATTAAAAATATGTTTCAAAATCAACATGTGATTTGTACAAATACTCTGAGCATACCTAGGAGAATAAACAATGAGGTACACATACCACTTAATTGTAGCTCTACTAAGAATAATTAAAAATGAAGTAGGTATATTACAAAATGGTTTCTCTACCTAATCAAAAGTTTTGATCTAGAACTGAAGGTCTACAAATCAATTTTACAAGCAAATCATTGTGCATATTTTTTAATCTGTACAACTAAACCATTAGTATATACATGTTTAGAATCAAATGAAGACTTCTTTCCTTGTTCTCCAAACTCCAATCTTCATACTAGGTAAGTGGCAGAAGCTAGGACTCGGAGCCTCGGACAAAAGTGATGAACTTGAAAGTCTGGAACAATAGAACCTCTTTAACTTCTTCTAAGAGCTCCAATAGTCCAATTACACTATACACGATTGTTATTGTACAACCTTTTGCAATACCAAGCCAAGACCTGATCTCCTTCCAAACACACACAACAATAGAACAATCAAATAAGAGCTAAGTGTTAGAATCATGAGAAATAAGTCATTACAAGGCAAAAGTAGTGTTGTTAGAATAATTTAACATATAATAACTCATTTAAAGACTTCTAATATAACATATAACCTTCATGTATAGTTGTATAAGTAATTAAATGATGAATAAACAACATTTCTACTATATTGTGAAAAAAAAATCAGAAATCACGCCGCGACGGCCGCGACACATAATTTATCAACCGCGACACTCCGATACCGCGACACCGCGGCCGCGACCGCAATCGCGACCGCGACCGCAATCGCGACCGCGACCGCGGTTTTATTGTATGCCAAGGAGCACCCATATTCGCATGGCTCATTGGCTAGATGCTTGGGGCAAGTCACGGACCGTGACATTCTCCCCAACCCAAAATCGCAAACGCCCTCGTTTGCACCACAGAGGGGTCCTAACATTGCTTCCCTGCATCTCTAGAGCTATCCTCGCGACAGTCCTTCAACGCTCGCCCTATGTTGGGAAAACATCCGACAAAAACCATATGTCGCCCCGCAAGGCTCGTAGTCCAACCAACATCTTGTACTCAACATATCTGTTGCGGCATATCCGACCCCATCGCAGCGACAAACCTACGCGCCCGAGATCGACTCATCGCGCGGCCCTCAGCAACCCATTTCAATGGCCTGGATCCCACACCAAACCACGTCCACCAACACCCTTGTCAATGGACCCATGCGGCACTCACGACCTCCCCTTGGCTTCACTCCTTCGAAGCCGGTCGTCTCACAACGTGCCTCACACCCACGGCCTACCCACAGTCCTTCGGGGTAGCCAACAACACGGCAAAATGCTTGCTGACTGACACGGGCAACGAGCTGCTCTGATACCACTTGTCACGTGCTCAGAGGTTTCGGCCCCAGCGCCCCTGGCGAGGCCAGCATCCATCAACCCATACGGCTGAGCACCATGCCGAATATGCGCAACATCCCGCAATAATAACACAAAGAGATGCATAAGAGGGACACCGAGTCGTACCTGAAACATAACATTGACATTAGCAACCATCAGGCAACCAGGGAGCACCCATATTCGCATGACTCATTGGCTAGATGCTTGGGGCAAGTCACGGACCGTGACAATGGGGTCCATATGTGGTATGTAATACATCATGGTTAGATGTAATAAAGATTGTGTTGTGATCATTTCTTATTCAATATGCACATATTAAGTTATTGAACCTTGAATAAATATTGGGTTTATTTATAAAGTTAAAGTTATCGGTAAAATTGATGCATTGTGACACATGAAAGATATCTTTAAAAATATTGAGAGCTTGTGGCCATGATCCATGCACTAGTTTCATTATTAAATTTATACTAATATGAGGAGATCATAATGAAGATTTAATTTATATAAACTAAGTGAAAGAATGTTAATATATTTTAGTTTTATAAAATTATTATTATTTATTTTACATATAAAGTGGGTTGTATTAAACCTAAGGTGTGGTCCATATGAACTTAGATAATTTAGCCTGATTATCTCTTCTACTGTTTCTTGATAGTAAAAATAGTTGTAGATTATATTTGTAGGGTTTGTGTGTGTGGGTGGGTGGAGTGTGTATATGAGGAAATATGTGCGTGATACATGTATAAAGGAGAAAGGAGGGAATAATTGAGTTTGATTGATTTTGAATGTAATTTGAAGTGTTTGATGGACAAGATTATTATTGATGGTAGAAATAATTGTAAGGTATATATGATGATAAGAAAACATGTAGAGATGTGCATAGCTTGAAAACATGTAAATTATATATATATCAAAAATATATATGTTTTAGTTAAATTGTTAAGGAGTTTAGAAAGAGTTTGAAATAGGACCAAACCGGATAGGAACAAAATCGGTTAAGGACTAATGTTTTTACTTTAGGGCCGGAATTCGGAACGACCAGTTGGTTCGTACCAAATATGGAATACCCCTAAAAAACATACATGTATAAAGGGGAAAGGAGGAAGAATTGAGTTTGATTGATTTTCAATATAATTTGAAATGTTTGATGGGGAAAACTCATATTGAGTTTTAAAACTGTTGTTCAAAATGATAATAATGAAAATCATTTGTGCGGTCAAATTTTGCAATAATTATTTCTTTTTCCTCTATATATATGTTCTAATATACATGGAAAAAGGGAGATAACCAGTTTTAAGATATTCGAATTCTTGCAATTCAAGGAGATCGATCAATAGTTCTCTATTCTTGTTCCTCGTCAATAGATATGTACCATCGAGTTAGAGGAAATAGGGAGTAGAAAAAATCCATTCGAATTATGATCATTGTTTTATTGCTTTTGTGTGTGGTTAATCTAATCAATGGTTGGAAGTATTCAAGTTATGATTTACATAATGTATTTTAAAATTTTAATTCCACTGTTGGTGTTGGTGTCATGCATCTACGGTTTTGCATGAAATGTAATGGATTTTTGCATGAATTCATGTTATAATTGTGTTGTTTACATGTTTCATGCCCTATTATGTCTAACAATTGTTACAATCAAATTAATTTGGGTGGTTGTCTTTGTTTCAGAACTGGTTGTTTTTTAGTTGGGACTTGATTCTTAGGTTTTAAGCTACGCTTATGGACCAATGTGTATTGGATTTTAGAGGTATTTGGAATCAAAGGTTGATATTGTTTGTTTAACATGGAATGTGGGAATGTACGTTAGGCCAAGGACAAGCTAGAGAAGTCCATGGTAGCTGATAATGAATCTGGTAAGAGTATTGAGAGTGAGGTTCGAACGAGTTCGGGCATGTTTCTCAGGAAAGCTCAGGTTTGTATCTTAACACCAATCCCATCTTTCATTTAACCTAAAGGCTAATGCTTTACCGTCAGCTAAGTTGCTTCCATTTGGTTAAGCCATCTTCTGATTTCAACATTGATTTAATACGATAATAATGTGGGAAAAGGGAATGATATCATTGTTTAGAGTTTTTGGTGTAATATTAATTATTAAATCTTGTCTTGCTCTTTGTTAACCCACATGAAAGCATTGCAGCTCAGGTGCGCTCTTCAGAAACGTACTAGGCCATTTGAACTGATCTGGGCACATGTTCTGGATCTCCTTCCTGTTGGCTTGTCTTTGATGTACCAGTCTATCAGGATGTAATGAGCCCAAGACTGATATCAGTTACTGACGTAATGTTCACAATATAGTTCATGCCTGTGTTGTTTACCTTTTGGTTTTGTTTGACATCCTCAGATAAAGTGAACTATCAGCTTGAACAGAAATTACTCATGAAGCAGAAGCAAAATTAGTCAATGGATGTACAGGAGGGAAAGCAACAATCTTTTCTTGAATCAGCTAACCTTCTATGTGAATCATAATTTGTTGCTGGTGGTCATAGTAAAAATTTGGGGTGCTAGGAAGTGATTCAGGTGCTCTTTAACTATGATCGCTGCCCGGTGCATTTCATTTTCAAATATCTGTATCATCATGTGAGATCCTGGGATTGGTTCTCCAATAGTGTCAGTTGGATTTCTTAGGTTGAAATATGGCCACCCACCCAAAGGAGAAAACGTAAAGTAATGTGGATAATGTGGTATAATAAAACTTCTTCATTTTGCTTATGCTTTACAATTTGATGTTTTGTGAGTTTGCTGGTTTGATTTATGGTATGCTTAATAGCTTTAATTTTCTTTTAATTGGTACGAAAAAACTGGAGAATTCATTGAAGACATTTAAGTGGGATGGTAAGCGTAGTATAAGATAATTTCAACAGTGAGGGAGTGTGAATATTGCATGAAATCTTCCGACAAGTGTAAAAGCTGTTAGGTTTATGCTGATTTTCAAAGTTGCGTACTTGTTAACCTGGGGCTGACTCTTTATGTTTTATTGTGGAGGATGAAGTGGTGGCTGCCATTGAATCAAGAATTGGTGCTTGGACCTTTTTTCCTGAAGGTGAATATTAAATATAGGTTGCTTATCCGTTTGTGATGTTAGTATATCCCCATGTTGTATCTTACGTACATATTGTATTCAGAAAATGGGGAGTCCATGCAAATTCTTCACTATGAGCTTGGTCAAAAGTATGAGCCGCATTTTGACTACTTTCGTGATAAGGTTAATCTGCAACTAGGTGGCCATCGAATTGCCACTGTTCTCATGTATTTGTCTAATGTTGAGAAGGGTGGGGAAACAGTATTTCCTTCTTCAGAGGTAGAAGCTCTTCTGTGAAAATTGCTATATTTATTTTATCTTCTACGGTCCCATGGAGTTGCCTGATACACATTTCCTGCTGCTAAAGTTGGAGCAACACAAGGAAGGTGACTGGTCTGAATGTGCGAAGAAGGGTTATTCAGGTATTTTAGTCAAGTCCTGTACTTATTTCTTTCTTGCTTTTCTGATGGGTAGTATAGTTGGTACAAAAATTCTCTCTGAAACCCCCTCCCGTCTTTACGGTGGGGTACATTCATTGGTTACGCAATGGCATGCATTCAGTGAATAATGGAAGTCCTTTTCTCTTATAGATTGAGAACGCAGTCATTATATGCTTTTGGCGGCATCCCTTGCTGCTTTCTTCATAATTGTTATGGCACCTAGTGTTACATTCATTCACTATACTAGCTGAGCTGTGTAGCTGTGGTGGCGTGTATTGACTCCATATTATCGGTGTCCGAAAACTTTGCCATAGCTAAACCAAACAGATATGGACATAGAATGTTGATTTTATCTAAAAAGGTACAAGGGCTTGCAATTAACTACTCACTGCTGCGGTGCCTCGATGTTAAATTCTCGTTACAGTGAAACCGAAGAAGGGTGATGCATTGCTATTCTATAGCCTTCATCCGGATGCAACTACTGATCCAAGCAGCTTGCACGGGAGCTGTCCGGTCATTGGGGGTGAGAAGTGGTCAGCAACCAAGTGGATTCATGTTAGGTCTTTTGATCGATCTCTGCGGCAAAGAGACGAAGGAAAATGTGTTGATGAGGACCCAAACTGTGGTCATTGGGCTGTGGCTGGTGAGTGTAAAAAGAACCCACTTTATATGGCTGGCAATCAACATGTGAAGGGATACTGCAGGAAGAGCTGTAACGTGTGCTGATCATCATGAGAGCAGTCTCTCGCCTTTCTTTTCTTGGGTCCCATATTGTACTGTAGTAGGTTGCAATTAATGATGCATGTTGTAAGTAACTGGCAGTTTTCATGACATCAGTTAATGGCTGGATTGAGATAGTCTTGAAGGCTTTTTGTGGGGTTGTTCTGCACCCCATTCAACGTGTCCGTTGATGCAATTCATTCAACTTTTCCTACCTTAGCTTAAACCTAAAATGATAGTACTAAATTAGATCTGAATATGTTTTCTTTTTATTTATGGGAAAAAAGTATTTCATAGACCATTCGATAAGAGACCGCCAGTTTACATAAGTTGCCACTAATATTATAGGGCTTGTGAACATGCTTAGTAATGAAACTTGGGTAAGCTTAGGGAATTTGTTTACACTTTCTAGATCATCTGTGCAATAAGCCAAGGAGGGTCTATATTCGGCTTTATGTAGTAGCATTATTTGTGAGTTGTAGTCTAGCTCAAAGATGACCTTCTCGAAGTTCTCTCTAAGCGCAAGTTGTACTCTGATAAACATCCTTAGTTTTGGCTATCATAGATGGGATGGGAGTCTATCTACCATGTAGAGCTCATGTTCTATGGCGCAGCCGAGCATATTTCTTTGTCTTAGAAAACTACACTCAAACCCATAATTCGATTAGAGCATATTGTCACACATCGACTTATTTATCAAGTCTAGTTACGTAAGATTTTAGTCTTTTTTTACTTATTAAGAGACTATATTAGCCTTCCACTTTAAGTATACTCAACTTAAGTTAGATATGCCTCCAAAACCACCATACCGAACCCTTCACAAGAGAATTTAAGAGAAAGCTTTTAGAGAGAGAGAAAAAGAGAGATTGTATTATAGAGAGAGAAGCTTTGAATATAACTCTTGTTGGATAATTTTTAAATACCTCTACTCCCTTTATTTATAAGAGAAGATCCATCCCTTTCCTTATCCCTAGAAGATTCTAGAGACCGGTTAAATAGATCTCTTTAGGGTGGCCTAATAGGTCTATTAATGTTTCTAGAATAGTCCATTAGGGTTTCTAGAGTCCTCATTTAGAATTTCTACAATTATCCATACTTTTCTATGAAAGTAGAGAAGGATCTAGAGACATCCTCCTTTAGAACCTTCTAGAATTATCTAGGAAAGTGTAGAACCCTATACATCTTTTCATACTTATCTAAACTATACAATGATATTCTAGATTATTTCGGGGCCTGATGAACCTCGATGCAAGCCTTTCGATGCGGCTCGTAACATTCTCCTCCATTGAAGCCATCATTATCCTTGGTAGTGATAGAAGATAGATTACTCTAGATGGCTTCTTAGAACTGCCACAAGTTTTCTATATTTTTTTAACTATTCTGGCTCTTAGGTAGCCCCGGATGTCACATTTGCAGGCGGTGTATGCTTGCTTTCTCCTCTAGTCGGGTCTTCCTTGTCTTCATGGTAAGGCTTAAAAAAGCTCACATGGAAGACTAAATGAATCTTCAACTTTAAGGGCAATTCTACATGGTAAGACACCTTCCCCATTGAGTATGGCCCCTCAAATATTCTCACCAAGCTTTGATGCACTTGGCGATAAGTCTTGAACACTTGTGGTGACAACTTCACCATCACCAAGCCTCCTTCCTTAAATTCTAACGGCCTTCGATCCTTGTATGCCCACTTTTTCATCTTTCTCAAAGCCTTCTCTAGTTGTGCCTTGGTAAGGTTAAGTTGTTCCTATCATCCACGTGCAAAAGAGTGTGTGGTGGGACTACTCCCCTTGTATCCCTAAGCCACCGTGTGCGGAGTGAGGGGTTGATGCCCCATGACCAACTCAAATAGACTATGCCTGGTGGACTCACTCTTTTGAATATTATAAGAGAATTAAGCCACATAAATCAACTTAGCCCAATCCTTCTAATTAGCACTCACAAACTTCCTTAGATATATCTCCACCAATGCATTTACCCTTTCAGTCTGCTCATTTGCTTGTGGCTGAAAACTTGTAGAGAAATAAAGCTCAGACCCCATCATCTTAAATAGCTCCCTCTAGAACTTGGCAGTGAAGTGGAGATCCCTTTCACTGATGATGGACTTAGGAAACCCCCAATACTTCACCACACTATTGAAGAACAATTAGATGCACAAATCTGTAGTACAATCCCTTAGTGTAGGAATGAATGTCCCATATTTGCTTTACTTGTCAACCATCACCATAATTGATCCATACCCTTCGGATGTTGGGAGTGCTAAAATAAAGTCTATAGAGACACTCTTCCAAGGTCTTTCGGGAATGGGTAAGGGCTCTAGCAATCCCATAGGGCATCTTTACTCAGTTTTATCTTGTTGGCAAATAAGACAAGTTCTCACATACCCTTTAACATCATCCCGCATTTGTGGCTAATAATAAGCATTTTCAATAAGGGCAATGGTCTTTCTCTTACCTGGGTGTCTGGATCATTTTGAGTTGTGGCACTCCTTCATTGTGTCCCTTTGCAAAGGCTTAGAGCAAAGACATCATGCATCATTCCCTCCTTAACTCAATCTAGGATATCTTCTGTGGGACTGCTCATGCTAGAAAACATCATCTTTTGGATCAAGGCATCAACCACCACATTGGCACTCCCAGGCTTACTCTCTATCTTGTAGTTGAACTCTACCAAGAAGTCTTGCTCACGGGCTTGCTTGGGACTCAGCTTTTTCTGACTCTAGAAGTAACTTGTTGCAACATTATCTATCTTGATGACAAATTTACTTCCCAAAAGATAGTGCCTCCACACTTGCAAAGAGTAGTTCCTCCAAACTCGCAAACAGTAGATGATGGTAGCCATCTCTTTATCATGAATGGGATACTGCCTCTCTATCTTGTTTAGTTTGCAACTCTCAAAAGTAATTAGATGCCTCTCTTGCATGAGCATCCCTCTAATGGCATAGTCGGAGGCATCTGAGTGCACTTCAAACTATTTTATGTAGTTAGGTAGGCGTAGAATTGGCTCTTCCATCACTGCCTTCTTTAGATCCTCAAAGGCCTTGATACACTCCCCATCCTAACTCCATGGGATCTTATTCTTCAATTAGTTGGCGAGGGGAGTGGCCCTTCCTGAATACCCTGGGAGAAAACTTTGTAGCTTTGACACACTCTTTAGAGCTTCCCATTCTTGAATGGCTTGGACCTTAGTTGTGTCCATCCCAATCTTCTCATCTCTGATGAAGTGGCCCAAGAACTTCACTCTAGTGAGAACAAAGGAGAATTTTCCACCTTCACATATAGCTCATTTTTGCGGAGTAATCAAAAAATAAACTTTAAATGCTTTACATGCTCCTTTAGGGAATCACTATACACTATAATATCATCTAAATATACTACCACAAATTTATCCGAGTATGGGTAGAATATCTTATTCATCAAAGTATAAAATGTGGCTGGAGTATTTGTAAGACCAAATGGCATGATAAGGAACTCAAATGAACTGTACCTTGTTACACAAGCGATCTTATATTTATCTCCTCCAGCAATCCTCACTTGCCAATACCCCAATCACAGATCCATTTTAGTGAAGTACCTTACCTTCTCGAGCTGATCAAATAAGTCATCTATCAAAGGCAATGGATACTTGTTCTTTACTATAATTTTATTGTGTGCTTGGTAATCCACACATATTTGAAGAGATTCATTTTACTTCTTTTGGAATAACACAGGAGCATCATAAGGAGCTTTTGAAGGACAAACTAACCTAACAACAAGTATATTCTTTAACTGCTTCCTCAATTCTTCCAACTCTGGAGGGCTCATCTGGTAAGGACTCCTTGAGGGTGGTTTGGCTCCTACCTCTAACTCAATAGCATAATCCATCTCCCTCCTAGGTGGAAGCTTATTTGGTAGCTCTCTGGGCATCACGTCCTTAAACTCATGAAGGACCCGTTGGATTTCTTCAGGCACTTCCATGGATTGTGGTGACTCCTCCTCAATAACTGAAGCCAAGTAGCAGACTTCCCCCTCCTTGAACCCTTTTGAGAACTGCATAGCTGAGAGCGAATGGGATTCCACCTTTGCTCATGCCAAGGGAACAATGTGATACTATTTTCCTTTCCCTGGGTGCATGGTGATATCTTTCGGAAAGTGGAGCTACTACATCCATGAACTCCATTCCAAGTTCTATGTTGTAGTCATCCATTTCTATCATCGTGAAGTTCACCCTTCCTTTTCATGAGCCAAGGGTGATTGGGACTCCATAAGCTACCCTAAGGATGGGCTTAACATTGGAGTTGGTTGCTTTCATTCTTCCCAACTCTCTAGTGACCTTAAGATCCATCCTTTGTGCCTCATTTGGACTGAGAAGTTATGAGAAGCTTCGGTGTCCACTAAGGCCTTGCTATTGACACACTTCACTTTTACCTTTGCATACATCAACCCTTTGGCTTGTTCTTTTAACTTGGATTTGATGGAGTTGAGTAGAGTTAAGGACCCCATTTGAGCTTCACTAGAGCTCTCCTGCTCAATGTGGCCCACTATCATAGCACTTAGGGCCTTCTTTTGGGGATAATCTCAAAATAAGTGATTGCCTCCACACATGAAGCATTCATGTTTGAACTTGGAGAATTCTTTACCTCCATGATCCTTCTCCTTATCCTTGCCCCTGGATTCATGATGCTTTAGGCCGGACTTGTGGGGCTTACCTCCCCTATCTCTGTTAGAGCTATCCTTCCAGCTCTTGTTCTTCTTTTCAGACCTACACTCGATCAAGGATTCATCTTTCTGCTAAGCTACAGGGAGATCTTGAACATTCCTCCTCCTTATCTCTTGATCCGCCCATAATTGCAAGCCATCCATGAAGTATAGAAACCTTTCCTTCTCAGGCATGTCAGAGATCTCCAACATCAATGCGTTATATGCCTTGATATACCCCTTGGTGGTTCCCGTATGCTTGAGATTTTGGAGTTGCCTCATGGCATCTAACTTGGCATTAGTTGGGCAGAAGTACCTCTTGAGATCCACCTTAAATTTATCCCACGTGCTTATTATATAAGCACCCATCTCAATATCTCAACGATAAGCATGTCACCATAACATAGCATCTTCCTTAAGATAAAGGGTAGCCCGAGTAATTTTCATGTTATCATCAAGTAAATAGATGGCAGAAAAGTACCTTTCAACATTGTAAAGGAAGTTGTCAATCTCCTTGACATTCCTCAAACTCTTCTTCACCAAGTTTAGCTATGTGCGGCCTTAGTCTTTTTCTCACTCCTTGAGAGACTAAGTCGGCTTTTCTCTTGAAGTGTACTCAACACTTAGGCTAGATATGCCTCTGAGACAACCATACCAAATCCTTCATGTGAGAACTCAAAAGAGAGCTTTTAGAGAGAGAAAAGGAGAATGTATTATAGAAAGAGAAGCTTTGAATACAATTCTTGTTGGATGATTTTTAAATGCCTCTACCCCCCTCTATTTATAAGGGAAGATCCACCCCCTTCCCTACCCTTAAGAAGATTCTAGAGATAGGCTTAATGGATTTCTTTAGAGTGACTCAATAAGTCAATTAGGATTTCTAGAATAATTCATTAGGGTTTTTAGAGTCCTTTTTTAGGGTTTCTAGAATTATCCATACTTCATTTTCATTCAACCTCGTACGACCAACTCTTTACCCTCACCATCTTCTTTCTTTCACCTTCCTTACATTTGTGTCATTAGCCACAACCACCCATGTTTCTAGGCTTTCATTTGCACCATCAACCACTAATGCCACCCTCTAGTGTAACCACCACCACCACCACCTCGTTACCTTCTTCCAACCCCAATCTCTTCCATTTTTGTAACACACCTAAAAATTACTACTAAATTTTTTTATTTTATTTAAAAATTAGACCCCGCTATTAGTGATTACAAGAATAAAATCTTTAAACAAGAAAATAGCAAGATTTAAAGAGAAACCCTAAAATGTTTTTAGATAATCCTCAAGCTCTTACCTGATACCAGCTTGAATAACACCTGAAACAAACCTGCAAGGGATACTGCCCATTGAATAGGTAGAGGCTCACAAGCGGAACTCTTCAGTACTATGGTACTGAGTAAGCCTTTATACCAAATTGAAAGGTAGGACCCACATGCAACATATCATACTTAGACTATGTACAAATGATAGCATATGTGGGCTTAGGGAAAACCACAATCGACATAAAATTATTACACAATGCAACATCACGTACAATAGGAAATGAATAATACAAGGTCCATGCACTTAACAATCCATCACATACTAAAATAGGGGTAGGCACTAAAGCCAAACTTATGCCATATCAATAGATCATAAATGTGAAATCAATACTTCTGGTCGTAAGCCATTAATTAAACAATTAGTTAACATCATCTCTAGAATTATATCCATGTGAGTGAGGGAACCCCACTATTATTGCTGGTAAACCGGAATACACTTTAGGGCAGAACGTACCTAACCACTATTATTCGCTTGTGGACTGATCTCTAGGGCACCCCGCACCTGACTACTATTCTTTGCGGTGGATCAGTCTGACCTCGACTCATATGGTGTTTCATTGTAAGTAATTAGTGTCTTTCTATAATTTATTACCATACAATATCTAGTTTATTAAGCTTGGTATCCCACACTATTATAGCCGATGGACCAAAAAACACTTTAGGGCAGAACGCACCTAACTATTATCATTCACCGATGGATCGGTCTCTAGAGCATATTGCACCTAGCCACTATTATTTATTAATGGACTGGTCTGGGTCCGACTCAACAATCTTTCACTTTACGTAATTAATATTTTATTCACGTCTTATTCAACAGGTCTATTTATTTAACTCAAGGGGGGAGGTTATGAATCTAGAGATGCAAAGATATATCGGCCGTAAAATCAAGTATTCTATATCAAGGATCATGGCATGCATAAAACCCTCACACATACTTGGAACATATCTAATAGATATTTCTATGCATACTTACAAACCAGGCACCTCTTGCATGATTATGAAATAAACAACATATCATACAAGTAATCACCTATTCAATCCTATACCATACATTATCCTTATGATATTTGTTGATTTACCAAAATATCATTGTCTTTATAATATACATGGATATACTTTAACAAGTATTACTAGGGTCATAAACCCTTATTCTTTTATTTAATATCCCTTAGTTCTTATTATGGAGGCTTATTTAATTTATCGACATGTTACTTGTAATTTACCTATTTACCCCTTCATACATACAAAATTATTGACATACCCCTATTGTTTGTAAAGTTACCAAGTTACCCCTTTTTACTTGCCAAATAACCATATTACCCTTCATGCTTGTATAGTTACCGAAACACCCCTTGTATTTGTTAGGTTACCCCTCATACTTGTTAAGTTAACAATTTACCCTTTCAATTAGTTAAATTATCGAATTGCCCTCTATACTTGTTAAAATTACCAAATTACCTTTAAGGTTTATTAAATTACTAAATTTCCCTTTTGTTAGATAATTTACCATATTGCCCATCACACTTATTAAAATTACTAAATTACCCTTTGCTTAGTTAAATTACCTATTAAAATTACCACTACTCTTTTTGTTGGTCAAATTACCAAATTTCCCTTATCATGTCAAATTACCAAAATACCCTTTATTACTTATTACTTTACCATTTTACCCCTTTTATTTATCAAATTACCAAGTTATCCCTCCTTGATGCCAAATTACCAAAATGCCCTTCTTACTTATCATTTTACCATTTCACCCCTTTTCTCACAAAATTACCACGTTATCCCTCCTTTATACCAAATTACCAAAATGCCCTTCTTACTTATCATTTTACCATTTCACCCCTTTTCTCACAAAATTACCACGTTATCCCTCCTTTATACCAAATTACCAAAATGCCTTTCTTATTTATCATTTTACCATTTTATTCCTTTTACTCACAAAATTACCAAAATACCCTTCTTTATTAAATTGCCAATTTATCTTTTCTTCTCATAAAATTACCAAAGTATTTATCCTTTATGCCAAATTACCAAAATAACCTTTTTCTTTATTAAATTAGCACTTTATCCCTTTTACTCACAAAATTACCAAAATACCTTGGCTTTATGCCAAATTACCAAAATACCCTTCTTCTTTAATACCACTTTATCCCTTTTACTCGTAAAATTACCAAAATACCCTTCATTTATGCCAAATTACCAAAATACTCTTCTTCTTTATTAAATTACCACTTTATCCCTTTTACTCACAAAATTACAAAAGTATCCTTCCTTTATGCCAAATTACTAAAATACCCTTCTCATTTAATTAATTTACCAAAGTACCTTTTTACTTACAAAAATTACCATGTTATCCCCTTTTTCCATGTAAAATGACTAAAATGCCCTACTTACTAATTAAATTACCATATTACACCTTTCATTCTTATAAATTATCATTTCACCCTTAATATGCCAAATTTACTAGAATACCCTTACCACATAAGATATTAATATCCACGGTCCATATACCTCTTCTAACACCACAAACTATCATTATTTATTATTAATACTCATTATCACCTACCACAAATACTTATTAAGTCCATGCCTTTTGCACAAGCAAAATTTTCAAAATACCCCTAGGGCTCATATTAACATTATTTATGCAACAAAGGGCCATATTAGCTTATCATATCATATTTATTTAACATTATCATTAACAACAAGGCTCCTTCCCTAAACATTATTTCTACACATGACACATAAATTAACATGCTTTCCTTTTCAACAACTAATACATGTTACAAGTCATAATACACTTAACATCACACAACATGTTCATAATCATATTAAAAACCCTAATGTGTTAGCATACGTATATCCACATATTTTAGTAGGATTCCAGCAATAATTAAACCTTACCAGTACCTCGATTTAAGGCTTAAGCTTTGATTAGTAAAAATTAATACCTAAAAATAATACCAAAAATGGCATATTAGAAGTAGCAAATAAAAAGAACAATTTATAATCAAAAGCTTAATTAATTCATAATAATACTAACTATTTTATACCTCAAAGTTAACCCAAAATTTTGGCTCAAAGGGATGCAAGACTCATGCTGCATGAGTAACATGAGATGCATGTAAGAAGTGAACGGGAAATAAGGGTTGAAGGGGGAGTTGGGAGAAGGGGGAGAGGTTGGTTTGGGTTAGGGTTTTGGGGCTTAGTTGAGGGCTTATGGAGGGGAGTGAGTGTGGTGGCTAGGTGTAGGAAGGGAGTAGGGGCGCTGGTGGTGGTCGAGGGTTAAAGGTTGGTGGCTTAGGGTGGCAAAGGTTGCAACTGCAGGTTTGGGAAGGTGGATGCAAGGATGGGTGAAGGAGAAGAAGGAAGGGAAAAGAAGAGAAGATGGGAGAGGCTATATAGGAGTTTCGGCTAAGCGGAGGTAAGGTGGTGGTAGGGGAGGTGCCAGGGGGTGGAGTAATGGCTACAGAGGAGGTGGAAAAGGGAGAATAACAGTGCATAGTGGTGGTGCAGGGTGGGGGTTGAGAAGGGGGAAAGAAAAGGAAGGAGGGGAAGGGGGATGTAGGAGTGAGTGAGGGTGATGGGGGTGGTGTAGGGAGGTGGTTGGGCAGCAACAGTGCTGGCTGAGCAAAAACAGGGGAGGAGAAGAAAAGAGAATCAGGGAGAAAAGAGGGGAGGTTTGCAGGGAATTGAAGGAGGTCGAGAGAGGTAAAAAATGGGCAGAGAAGGGGGAGATAAGGAGAAGAAAAGAAAGAGAAAAAGAGGGCAGGTATGGATGGTTAGGTAGCTGCAGGGGTCGGCATATAGGGTGGTAGGAAGGAGAAGAAGAAGACGGGAAAAGGAGGGTATGCAGGGAGGGATGCAGAGCTGTGTGTGTTGCCAAAAATGGAAGGAAAGGGATGGGGGAGAGAGAGGGAGAGTGATATGAATCTCCAAAATTTGTATTTAATTAATTCTGATAATTGTTGTAAATCATTTTATACTTATAATTGTTTGTCTTATTGTGTGATTGATTAGGAAGTATTAATGTAGCACATGGAGGATGGAATTAAAATGCTGTAGCTGCTGAAGTTTTGTTGTAGAAATGTATTTTTGAGTTATGTAATCCCATGTGATGCATTCGCCGACAAAATTGGCTAATGGGGATTAAGTTGGCTGCATAACCCGCCACCCGATCTGTGGTTAATGGATTAGTTAGAATTATTCTTAGCTGATAGGAATTGATGTATAAATATTTCCTTGTAATTTTGGGGTTTGGAGTTGTAATTAATTGGGCTGGTTGAATTGTCCAGCGTCGACCTTCCCCTTCTTTTTTGTGTATTTGGGCTTCTTGTTTGGGCTACTTCGGCTAAGTATTGGCTGATTGATTATGGGCTGATTGTGTATTTTATACGGTCTTGTACGCCATATAAATATGGCATATACAGAATGTTGATACAGACTTTTTGGCTGAATAAGAAATTGATTCTTACTTTTCTCTCGAACTCTCTCTCGCGTTCTCTCTTTCTCGGCGAATCTCTCACTCACATCTTCTGCTACTTTTGCTCCCTCTCTTCGATCGATTCTTGATCATTCTTACTTCTCAAATTCAGTTGCCGTTCTCATACTGTGCTTTTGAGTTCTTGAATCTTCCTTTGGAAAGTTCCTTAGGCTGATTCCGGCGAATCAAACCCCGCGCTCGATTATTCTTCGATCCTTTTTGAGAAACCCTAACAAGTTTCCATCAGAGAGACAAGATGCCATGTTAGGTTGTGGGGGAGTTGGTGGAAGGGTAGTTGTAGCTTTCCATACGATGGTCGAAGGAGAAGGAAGGAGGAGGGAAGAAGAAGAATAAAGAAGGGAGTTAAGTCAGCCGAGTGGGGGAGAAAGAAAAGGGATAGGCCGATCCTATGAGTGAGGGAGAGGGGAAAAAGAAAAGAGGTTGGGTTGGCCTAATAGGAGGGAAGAAAGGAAGAAAGAAAGGAGAGGGGTGACGGGTTGTACGTGACGGGGGAGAGAAGGAGAAAGAGGGCCGGTAACCCAGTAGAAAGGAGGCAGGCCGATGGCCCGAAGGAGACGAAAAGAAGAAAAGGAAAAAGGAAAGAAAAGGAGAAAGAAAAAGGAAAAAGGGGGAAAATAAAACTAAAACAGTTTTTGAAATAAAGGTATTTAATTATTTATATAGATAAAATAATTAAATAAATTAATTTATTTAAAATTTAAGAGGGTAATTTTAGTAAAATATAGGTTTGAAAAATTATTTAAATAAAACATGTATGATAAAATAAAAAATTATTTAAATTGATATTCACATCCATTTTTATACACCCAAAAGTTCACAAAATAGATAAATTAATTGATTTAAAAATTAAATTATCCCAAACGAGGATTATTTATTAAATTATAGGTTTTAAATTCTTGGGATATTACAATTTTCCCCCACCTGTCTTATTCCTTTCCAACCAATTGTCGAGAACCCAACAGCTAGCGTGACCCTCTCAAGCATAGTCCACTTTGCCCCAATAACCCATAGCACCAACCAACCCCTCCATTTTCAACACCGCCCATCTCCTCTTACTTCCCCTTGCCATGTAATGTGAATCTCCTATGTAAATAACCCCCTCGCACAAGATTCACTCCTTTTTGTTGTTCCCTATGTGTTGTGTGTCCAGCTCACATAAACCAACCCTTGTTTTGTGAGTGGCTCAAATTGGCTTTTCCTTAGCTGCATGAGTCCATGCATCGTTTGGGTTTTGAATTTTATTATTAAGTGTTGTGATTTGTGCTAATGACTAATGTGCTGATTTGCTTTATTTTTTTTTAGAGAAAGGAGGATTGGTGGAGCTTAATAACTTTTATTAGGTTGCTAATATATTTTTTTAAATTTTTTCTAGAATTAAGGTAACACATATGCCTTACTAAAATATTAAATATTACATGATAGCATATTAGAATTATCATGTGTTAAGTTATAATTATTACATTAATCATGTCTTGTTATGTTGTATTTATTTTTCTAAGTCTTTTAGCATGAAATTATGTATAATAGAGTAAGTTTAACTTTTTATAATACTATGGAAGTGACAACATGCTATAATATTTTTTATTACATGGTTGAATTATGTATGATGGATGCATGTAATATGATAAGTTGAGTGCGTTTAGGCGTATTTTTGCCATGATTATTATCATTGTATGACATTGAGGTAATTTGGTCCTTTAAGTGTACTATGTTTAATTTATTCTAACATAAATGCCTAATTTGTATTATATATTTTTAAGCATGAAATTATTTGATTTCTTGTGAATTAGATATGCATGTTAGGATTTTATATGTTAAATCATGTGTAGGGGTAAAATGGTCATTTTTCATATATGGTAATTTACCCCCATGCTAAAATATTTTAATTATTGTATTCTATCCTTTTCATGATAAATTATTAAATAAAATAAAATAAGTATTCAAAATAGATAATAATGTGGTAATTATGGTTTCAACGACATTTTGGTCATTTTTGACCTAATGTGCTTAAATGTGAGAAGTTGAATCTACGATGAACTTAGTAGATTATAAGGTTGATCTTAGTTTTCACTTTGATTATTGTTAACTTAAATAATTATAAATGAGTAAAATGGTTAATTAAGTAAATTAGAATAATCAGTGCATTATATGATATCTTGGTGACCTCAACAAAATACTAATATTTAATATAACACCCAAACTTTACTACTTAATTTTTTTTGCAGAAGTGTTAATTACCAAATTTCTAGGTATTACCGCCACACTTAGCATAAGTGTAGTTCTCTCATATTTCTTATGCCATATGCTAAGGCTTTAAACAAAACATAACCAAGATAGAACAACAGAAATAAGAGACAATACATAAGTAAAAGTTACGAATAATACTATCCATATAACAACATTTATTATAATAAAGCCAAGGACATAAGAGCCGAAGGAAAATTGATACAGTTAAGAACTAGTACCCAAAGGTACAATATTGGTTTACCCTAACTCTTAGACCCATAAGCCCATTCCACAAACAAGATGTCTTCCTAAGGATTCTCTTCCTTATTAATATAATATGCCTGGAGCCACATTATACCCTTCACATAGTCATCTACAAAAGTAGTATTAGTAAGACTTCTTTGTATTGAGTAAATTATAATACCTTACAAGAGGTAGCATACCCACATTGTACATAATCACACAATGCTCCAAAAATCATGCTCAAACAAAAAGCACAAGCCATAACAATAGGTAAAAATCATGGGATAATATATAAAATATCATAGACATACTCAGCAGTTGGTCATACAAGTCAATTCACATTATCATGATGTACATATTAGCCATATTTAACCAATCAAACCAACTCCAAACATCAAGTTTGGGCACTGAAACGACTACTAAACCCATAATCCAAAATAATAACAACTACAAAAGGTAGGGCACATAGGCAACTACATAACCCAAAATCTAAAGCAATACCTACTACAAAAAGTAGGGCACTAAGGCAGTAACCAAGCCAACAAATCCAATTCAAATCCTTTTTCTTGCACTATAGTTAGTTCCATTTTTAATTACTCAAGGGAGATACAATCTATCTAGGGATACTGAGGTACACCTAGTCATGCTGGAACCTAAAGGCAAAATAATACGCTTACTCTAAAACTAGGAAAATAGTGGTACACTTGGTTATACCGGCGCACAAGGGTAACATAGTATCCTCTAACCTCAGTCACCTAATCCTTATGTATTGATATCACCTATAGGGCCTATAGGTCACTATAGAGTAGACTAGGGCTTTATTGGGGCACAGTGGCACACCAACAAACCAACTCAAATGAGGGATAACACCTCATCTCTAAGCTAGCTAATTCTAGAGAGAAATCATTCCCAACTCGAGGTCTTTCATTTTAAGTATTAATATTTTATGAAGTGATCACAAATATCTCATACTGTACAAAAATTCTCATTTTCCTTTTATTTCTAGTTGTTAAAGTAAACCTTAAGGTCATTTGTCTATGCCATTCCAAGTTAATACTAACATCAACCTATCAAAAGTCTAAAGCCATCTTAATATCTAATTATTCACAAAAGATACACTAGGTCAAAATTTACCAAAATGACCTTGAAACCCTAATATAATCATTTTATTCATTTTCATATCAAACATTATTATCACAAGAAATTTGTCATAAAAGGATAAAATATAATAATTCAAATTATTTTAGCATATATGTAATCCTTGCGATCTAACGGTTGACTGTATTTTTTACTTTTATGTATTTACTAAGTTGCATCTACAAACCCTAATCATGTAATTCTCACATTTCATGTATTTCATGGAGCATGTATGTATATATTTAAAGTATAATACAAAATTTATTTGGGAAATTATCATCATGTTACTTGGAGGGAAATATCTCTAACCTTAGAACATGTGAATATCAATTATCGTATTCTAATCCTAATCATGCGTGTATGTTCTTATGCTATTTAGATCAACCCTAGTTACCATGTAATGATAATCATAGAGCACTTAGCATGGAATTTAAATCATAACTTGAAAAATTACAAACCTTAACAAAACATGGACATGCATACCTAAATCATATAACATATTACTCATGCATATAATTTAACTAACAACAATCATACATACCATTTATTAATCATGTTATTATTTTATCATGCATTTCATCATATTTGAGAAAAAAATATAAAACCCTAACATGATTCTAGGTCTAAAAAATCCTATCATGATTACACATAAATTCTACCATCTCACGAGTGATTAGATTTACCTAAATCTAAGCTTAGACAAAAAGTAAAAAAAAAAACATCTTCTCCAAGATCCTACAGGATTACATAGAAAATTAACACCCAATAACACATATAGTATTTAATATAATACAAAAATAACCTAAAATTACTAAAGAAACTCAAGAACAACTAACTAGCTAGGTAGCAAGGACACCAACCAACCCATAAACAAAAGGAGGAGGCAAATGGTGGAAGTTGCTAAGGAGGAGGGGTGAGAAATAGTTTTTTGAGTTTTTAAGGGGTGGGAATGACTAAAATAATGAAAGCCAAGGAATGGGCTATATAGGAGAAAGGTGTATCAAGTGGGGATGATATGCACAAATGGTCGAAGCCAAAGGGGAAAGGACCGATGATTTTGGCCGAAGGAGGGGTGGAGGTTTTGGTGAGTTTTATCGTAGGTTGGGGGTATTTTTGATGGCTTTGTGTACCACTTGGGAAAGGTCTTTGGTGGTGGAGGATGTACCATAGAGGGGAGGTTCAGTGGAAGTGGCCAAAGGTGGGGGTGAGGGATTTGTGGAAGTGTACATTGCTAGGGAAAAGTGGTAAAAAATGCACTGAAGTAATAGAGATAGGTAGATAGATAGATAGATAGATAGATAGATAGATAGATAGATAGATAGATAGATAGATAGATAGAGAGAGAGAGAGAGAGAGAGAGTAGGGATTTTTTTTGCTTGTGGGAGATTGGTTGAGGGAGAGGAGAATGCAGGCTTTCTCGGGGGTTAATACACGATACAAAATGGGGAGGATGAAGGGTTTAAATGGATGGTGGTGTGAAGGGTGTTGTTGAGGAAAACATGGGGAGGGAAGCATGGAAGAGACAGAGGCATAGTGTAAGGGTGGCGTGGAGGATATTATGCTAGGGAGAAGGATGGGGGAAAAGACCCAACACTATAGTATAGGTTAAGACCAATCATTTAGGAGATAGAATTGGGGTAAAATATCCTATTATTTATATTAGGATCCCCTATAAAATAAATATCTCTTAAGGTCTAAATTATGTTTAAATAAATAGCCCAATTCTATCATTTTAACCTAATTAAATTTATATATAATATTTTGTAATAATAATACATATATCAATAAAAATTTTAATATAAAAGACCCTATAATAATTATTATGATCAATACAGATAATTACTAATATTTAGAAATGGAGTTTTACATTTAAAGTGAAAGACTTCAAAATTGGGAATGGTGACTCTTTAGTGGTAGGTACCATAAAGACATGGTTTAGCCCAAAATTTGGTTTGGATGTTGCCAATGTGCTTTAGTGCCGCAGCTAGGTCCTATATATTACTCTATTTAGCTTTTCAGACTTCTTAGAGGGTATACATAATTATGGATTAGGTATCATTATCGGAAGGGTATTGTATTTCCTTTATGTACCAATGTGACTAGTGTACCGGTATAACCGGATTACCTTAATATCCCCTAGTTGATATAATATCCCCTCGAGTAAATAAAAATTAAATTAATTATTATTGGTTTGAAATAATATTGAAGTGGGTTGGTAGTTGCATTTGTGTCTACTTGTGGTTAGTAGTTACCTTTGTGCCCAACCTATGGTCAGTATTTGCCTTCGTACCCTATGCATGGATATTTGGAAATTAATGGTATAGATATTGAATTTATGAGCTAAAACATGAATGTTATGGGAATTAGTTAAGAATGGGTCATTACCCTCCCTCTAGCAAGCACCCTTAGTATGCTTTGGTTTTTAAGTTTCATTTTATGGTTTAAGTGAAATGGTTTATGGAGCATGTGACCTCAATGATAACTGGTATTTGGTATGGTTATCGTATTTTGTCATCACATGTATATTTTAGTATTTTTATACTATGTTCTCCTATGATACCTTCTATGTGCTTGATAAACTCATTATTTTATACATTTCTACCTTTCTTTACTTCCATTTTATGACATTATTTCATATCATTTATGAATTTTTTGGTAGTATTTATCTTTGGTTCTGGCTACTACTCTTTTAGTATTTATTTTGTAGGGATTTGAACAAAAATATACAAAATCAAGGAAGAGGAATAGGGGTTTGGAGCAAAGGTTCTCTATGGATGGCATTAAAAGAAGATGAATGACCCTTACAAACATATAGAAAAAATAAGAAAAGATAAGGAGTTGAAACGAAGATGAAAATGATAGTAGTGTGCACTAGTGCAGCACAACCACGTTAACCTATGCACAATTGTATGAAACAATGTTGAGAATAAAGAAGACACATGATCTGACTATGCAAGAATGTCACAGTTATACGACATAATGCCATTCTAAAATCATGGCTAACTTAGAAGAAGTGGAAGAAAAAAATCACTCTTTTAAGAAGTTTGCATCTCTATAAGCATAGGGGAATAAATTGGGCATAAAAAAGCCTAATATAGTAGCCAAAAGTTTTGAATTAAAGCCTTAATTTCTCAATATGATGTAGAAAAATCAATTTGGCAGAGGCCTAACAAAGGACCCAAATTTACACATCCCTATATTCCTTGAGTATTATAATACCTTGAAGATAAATGGATTGTTAGATGATGGGATTAGGATGCGATTATTCCCATTCTCAATAAGGGATAAAGATAGAGCTTAGTTGCAATCACTTCCTCGCGGATCCATCAGCATTTGAAACTAAGTTTCACAGGCTTTCCTGAACAAGTATTTTCCTCTATCTAAAATAGTTCAACTAAGGAATCTCATTACGTGTGAATGCAGTGACTTCTGCTCGTATTTCCTGTGAGAATTGTGGTGTTATAGAAAACTCATCATTTGAATGGTAATATTTTTCTCCCCCACCTAATGATGTATCTCTTGTAGATCAAGTGAATTATGTGAACAATTTCAATAAAAAGGATAGCTATTTTCTCTTACCTACAATCTAGGGTGGAGAAGTCATCTGAATCTTTCACAAAAGAACCAACCACCTAATCCCATTCTTTAATATAATTTTACGCCCCTAAGTTTTCAAAACCTTAGACCACCTTTTCCTAACCCTCCAAAATCCAATCTAGAGTTACTATTAGAAAACTTTACGGCCTTTGAGAATAAACAAATTTAGTATTTGAGGAATGCATTCAACAACTTAAGTTCTAAAGTTGATTCCTTAGCCATCCACAATAAGATACTAGAAAACTACTCATTCGGGTGGTCCAACAATCTGGTTAATCTTCTAAGCTTTCTAGAATGCTTCTAGGGAAACCAAAAACTAATCCTAAATTTTCCATCAATACCATACCAATTAGGAATGGGGACGAGCTAGAAGGTCCCACTTTGAGAAAAGAAGTTGAGGATGTGGATGAGAAAATTGAAGATATGTCAAAAGAGAGTAATGAATTAGTGAATGTTGAGAAAGATACCACTTTAGTAAATGAGCATAAGGGTGAGAAATATATCCCATTTACCTTCCCTCAACAGCAAGCTAAGGTAAGATTGAAAAAATAATTTGGGAAATTTGTGTAAATTTTGAAAATTGCATGTTAATATCCCATTTGTTGAAGCCGTCTCCCAAATACCCTCATATGATAAAATTTTGAAGTAAATTATTTCCAAAAAGAGATGGTTAGAGGAGTAAAAGACTATAGCCTTGACCCAAGAGTGAAGTGATATCATCTAAAAATAAGCTACTATATAAGATTAAGGGCCCAATCTCTTTCACTATTCCTTATACTATTGGTGATGTATCCATTAACCATGTCCTTAGTAAAAATTTTTCTAATGTAAGTTTAATGCCTCTATCTATTTGTAAGAAATTGTAGATGGGAGATATGAAGCTGATAAACACATAACATAGGCATTATTATAGTGTGTTTCAAGCATAATTTATGGGTATTTGATTTATATTTCATGTTTAGATCAAGGATACTACTTTGTTTTGTATTTTTATGTGTAGGTATAGGATCAAGATTGAAATATTCAATGATTTTTGTAAGTTAAACAAGAGTTTGGAGCCGCAAAAAAAGATTTAGAATGTATGGTTCAAGAAGGAAATGAATGTACGTGTATAAAGAACTAAAATTTAAACCTTGAAAGAATGTGAATTTGAATAAACTTAAAAAACTAAATTTTTAGGCCTCTTCAATATATTTTCAATGCAAATTTTATCACATCAATCTGAGCTTTGAAAAAAAAAGTTAAATCAAGAATACTGAATACTGTCTAAATTAAAATAAATTAAGTAAGATAGTATGTACTCTACATGTGGTTCAGTTAGGATATTTATAAACTTATTTATTTCTTTCTAGATTTTTAAGACCTATATATATGTATTTTAGCTTAGGGTTTGGAGGATATTGATTGGAGCTTCCTCATAACCACTAATAGTATCTAGATCTAACACTTAAGTATTAAAAAAATGAAGGATTTCTTATACAAGAATGGATTACAACACTCTACCTTTAAGATTTTAATCAAAAGATTGGTTCTTTATCTCTTATATTTAATTAATTTATTCCTATGATTGAATTACATAATTATTAAATGAGTTCTTTATTACTAATATTATTTGAGTAGATTCTTTGTCTAAGATTGGGAATGAACCTAACTTTTTAGTAATTGATGTTGAATTTGTATATGTTCTTAGTGAAAGTTTGAATCTTTAAACTTAATTTCTTGTAATTGAACTTTGTGGACTTGCTTGTTCACCAAACTAGCAATCATAGGTAGGTAAAAATTAGTACCGAACCTAAGAAAATTAAGCACAAAATTCAAACTATAAAAGTAGGCTAGCTTCCTTAGGGATTCTATTGGATTAGTAAGAATCTTAATGGGTTTAATTTAATATTAATTCCATGAAAGTAGGTAATTAAGCTTAATTAGGCATGATCTTTAGATATTGAAAGATGCTTTAGATTAATTTAAGCTAATTCACCCTTTTTAGTTTAAAATAACACCAATGGCTGAAATAGTTCATTATTGAGTATTGAAGTTGTGACGAAAACACAATCTCGGCCCTTCATTATATTAATTCCATATGATTAGCTATTTATTTTATTTTTTATTTAATTTTATAATTTTATTCCCTTTTACCTTAATCATTGGTTTAGCTATTCAAACACATAAATTTTGGTAATTAACTCTTAGTACTTTTGGGATCAAGCTTGATAGGTACAATAAATCCGTGTACATGCGGATTTCCCTATCAAGTTTTTGGCATCGTTGTTGTGGACTATAGTTTTAATATTGATTGCTTACATGATTAGTCTAGAATTGACTTCATATTTTTATTTTATTTATTTTCTTTTATAGTAACTTTCTTTTATGAAAGAGAATCAATCGAACGCATTCTGTGAGAATGATCTGGAACTATCGTTGACTATTACAGGCATAAGAATGTATATAAGAGAGTAAGGGAACACAAAACAATCTATGATGGGTGATTAGAATCAACTTCTTATGGATTTCTCTTCCTTAAATGGTTAGGGCATAAACTCAATCAGTACAAGGCCCAATATTGAAGCTAATAACTTTAAGTTGAAACTATCACTTCTCTTTATTATTTAGCAAAATAAATTTAGAGGAGGTTCTACTGAAGATCTACACCTCCACTTGTTGATTTCCTTGAAGTACTACACCTTAAAGCTTAATAGAGTGACCAATGATGCTATTTGACTCAAACTATTTTTGTTCTCTCTAAAATACAAGGCTAGTACTTGGTTGAATTCATTCCTAGCAGGGTCTATCATCACTTGGGTTTAGTTGTCTAGGGAATTCCTAGTAAAGTACTTTTTCCTAAGTAAAAAACACAAATAAGGAGCTATATCATAAGCTTTTCACAAAAGGAATGAGAATCACTCTATGAAGCTTAGGACTACTACAAGGAATTATTGAGGATGTTCTTTCACAATGGATTATAGAACTAGCTTATTATTCACACCTTCTACAATGATTTTACTTACGACACTCACATAATCATTCATTCTACTATAGGAGGAGCTTTGATGAACAAAATAATATATTAGGCATGCACTCTCATTAAAAACATGGCTCACAATCACTATCAATGGCCAAGCAAGCATGCTCAGACGTAAAAAATTGGAAGCAATGACATCGATCACTTAAATCATAAGTCCTTTAAAATCAATCCTTTTTTTTTTATAAAAAAAAGTTGAAAGTTTGAGTATCAATTTTGTGGCATCTACTTCAATAATTGCATATGAAATTTATAGTTATATGGGTCTCTAAAAACTAGAATTTAAATAAGGAATTTCCCATCCCTTAATACTTATGGTAATAAATAGGTGAACTATGTTAATCATTTTACTCAAAAGGGAGATCCATTCTATAACACCTATAATTCGTGGTAGAGGAATCGTCAACTTTATCTTATAGAAACATACCTCTAAATCCCATGAGCACATCTAATTTTTCCATCTTGGTTTTTTTCCCCACAGTCAAATCCCCCTCCTCAAAGGTCTAATTTGGAAAATATAATGGAAAAATGTGTGAAAACTTAATCATAATTGAATGAAGAGTTTAAACAGCGACAACTAACTATGAATGAGTTCGTAAGATAATTTACCTCTAAGATGGATTCCCTAGTTATGCTTAAAAAGATGTTAGAGACACAAATAACTAAATTAGCACAAAATTCTTGATCTTCCCCTAGGCCTTCGAGTATGCTACCTGGTAAAATTGAGAAGAATCCCAATGGTTATGTGAATGCTATATCTCTTAGGAGTGGAAAACAATACGAGGGACCTAAGATGAAGGTAAATGATGAGGTACATGGTCATCATAAAGAAAAAGGTGAAAAAAATAGATGAGGGCAATTAGACCCACATTCAGGAAGAGGAAAAGGTTGAGAAATATGTGCCAAGGCTAAGTCAGAAAAGAAATTTGGGAAATTTTTTGAGATTTAAAAAAAATATACATTAATATTCCAATCACTGAGGCTATTTCTCAAACACCTTCTTATGTTAAGTTCTTGAAAGAGATATTCTCTAATAAAAGGAAGTTGGAAGAATATGAGATTGTGGCCTTTACTAAAGTGTAGTGCTATAACTCAAAATAAGTTGCCTCCTAAACTTAAGGATCCCGGTTCATTTTCTATTCCTTATGTTATTGGTAATGTCTCTATTAATTGTGCTTTTTGTGATTTGGGTGCAAATGTAAGCCTGATGCCAATTTCTACTTGCAAAAGATTGGTACAGGTGATTTGAAGCTAACCACAATATCCCTACAATTGGTGGATCAATCAGTAAAATATATGGTAGTTATACTTAAAGATGTGCCTATACAGGAAGGTAAGCTCTTTCTCTTGGTTGATTTTATTATTTTGGGAATCGAGAAGGACTCTAACATTCCAACTATATTAGGAAACCCTTCCTTGCTACTATAGGTACTATTATCAATGTTAAAAATGGAAGGCACTCCCTAAATATTGGAGGGTAGAAGGTAGAATTTTATTTAAGCAAAGCTATGAGAATCCGTATAACTAATAAAGTTGATTATAGGGTTGACATGATTGACATGTGTACACATGAGCAATTTGTAAACCATTACTCATTTAATCTACTTGATAAGTGTTTAGTAAGTGATGACTCAATAAATGATGAATAACCCAAGGTAGTCGCATGTGCTCAATCTTTGGAATCAACCTCAACTTCTCCACTTCAAAATATAAAGCTTGAAAGTCAAAACATAGAGCAAAAAAGTTATACTTGTGAAGATGCTAAAGCACCAAAGGTAGAACTAAAACCCCTCTCATCCTCTTTAAGGAATGAATTTCTCGGCCCTAAATCTACTTATCCTATAATTTTGAATGTATGTATTAATGAAAATGAAACTGATAAGTTGCTTAGAATACTTAGGATGCATCCCAAGTTCATAAGATGTACCATGGATGACATTAAAGCAATTAACTTATTGATTTGTATACATGAAATTCTCATGAAAGATGATCATAAACCCTCTATAGAGAATCAACATAGATTAAATCCTAACATGAAGGAAGTAGTTAAAAAAGAGGTGATTAAGCTATTAGATGTTGGGGTAGTTTATCCTATTTCAGATAGTGAATTAGTTTGCCCGTTCCACGTGCTTCCCAAAAAAGGGGGTATAACCGTAGTCAAGAACAAGAATAATGAACTTATTCCTACTATGACATTTATTGATTGGAGGATGTGCATTGACTACAGAAAGTTGAATAAGGTAATGTGAAAAGAACATTTTTCCTTTCCCTTTATAGATCAAATGTTGGAAAGGTTGGCAAGGCACTCTTATTTTTGTTATTTTGATGTCTATTTGGAACTCTTTCAAATCCCTATTTATCCTAGTGACTAGGAAAATACCACTTTTACTTGTCCCTATTGGAAATTTGCTTATAGGCATATGCCTTTTGGTCATTGTAATGCCCCTGCCACTTTTTAATAATTTATAATGGTTATCTTCTTTGATTTTATAGAGAATATTATGGATGTGGTTATGGATGACTTATCCATGTATGGAACTACTTTTGATGGTTATTTAGCTAACTTGTCTTGAGTTTTGCAGCATTGTGAAGAGGTTATTTTAGTCCTAAATTAGGAAAAATGCCATTTTATAGTAAGGGATGGAATAGTTCTAGAATACAAGGTGTCTGAGTAGAGCATTGAGGTTGATCGAGAAAAAGTGGAAGTGATTGAAAAATTACCTCCACTAATGTTGGTAAGGGGAGTAAGAAGTTTCTTGGGAAATACTAGTTTCTATTGGTATTTTATTAAATACTTTTCAAAAATTGTAAAACCTTTAATGAACCTCATTCTTAAAGATGTTTCCATTTATTTTAGTAATGAATGTCTCGATGCTTTTCATAGATTGAAGGAAGCAATGATAATATCTCCTTTTGTGCAATCGTCGAATTGGAATCTTCCATTTGAAGTTATGACTAATGCAAGTGATTATGTAGTTGGTGCTATGTTGGGCCACAGGGAAAAAAGATAGTTCATGCAATTTATAATGCTAGTCTTCCTCTTGATGAGGCCCAAGTTAACTATGCTACCATAGAAAAAGAGCTATTAGTAGTTGTTTTTGCCTTTTAAAAGCTTTGGTCTTACTCAGTCAAGTCCAAAGTCATCATTTATACCAACCACTCCTTCATAAAGTATCTTTTGAGAAAGTAAGACTCCAAGCCTAGATTGATTCGATGGATATTACTACTACAAGAGTTTGACTTAGAGATAAGAGACAATAAAGGGATAGAAAATCTAGGGGTGAACCATTAATCAAGGATGAAACAAGAGTCACAGGATAGGGAGGAGGGTGAACTACCAATTGATGAATCCTTCCTAGATGATCAGTTATTAGCAATAGAAATATTGGATGCGCTATGGTATGCTAACTTTGTCGAATACATAGCGTGTGGTGTCTTGCCCCCTAATTTGAGGTATCACTTGAAGAATTAGTTCTTTAAGGACTTGAAGTATTATTTTTGGGATGAACTATTTCTATAAAGCAGTGTATTGGTGGGATGTTTATAAGGTGTGTTCCCAAAGATAAGGTTACAAGTATTCTCCATCGTTGGGAAATTTAAGCACTTCAAAGACAACTACAAATGCTTTAAAATTAGGTTTCTATTGGCCAAGTATTTTCTGAGATACAAGATAGTTTGTGATATCTTGTGATAGTTGTTAGAGTACAGGGAACATTTTAAAGTGAGTTGAGATTCCTTTACACTCTATCTTGGAAATTGAGGTTTTTGATGTGTGGGGTATACATTTCATGGGACGGTTTCCACCATCATGTAACAACAAGTTCATCTTAGTGGTGATGGATTATGTCTACAAGTGGGTAAAAGAATTAGCACCCCTCCAATGATGTTAACATGGTTGTAAAACTATTGAAAAACATTATCTTTCCAAGGTTTGGGGTGCTAAGGACGATAATCAGGGATGGAAGTTCACACTTCATAAATAAAATTTTGAAGCCCTCTTGAGAACGTATGGGGTAACTCATAAGGTTACCATGCCATATCATGCTTAAACTAGTGGCCAAGTAGAGGTTTTAAATTATGAAATTAAGATTATCTTGGAGAAAATGTTAATCGTTTGAGAAAGCTCTGGCATATGAAACTCCCATATACTTTATATGCCTATCAAACTGCCTACAAGGCACCAATAGTTATGACACCATTCAAGTTGGTATATAGCAAATTATGTCATATCCCAGTTGAGATAGAGAACAAGGTGTATTAGGCTTTCAAGCTACTCAACTTTGATATGAATACTGCATGTGAGAGAAGAAAGCTTCAACTTAATGAGTTAGATAAACTATGATTATACTCCTATGAGAATGCCTAGATTTATAAAGAAAGGACTAAATGATGGCATGATAACTATATTCTTTGAAGAGAGTTTAATCAAGGAGATATGGTTTTACTTATCAATTCTCATTTAAATCTTGTTTAGGGCATGCTTTCTAGATGGTTCAGGACTTTTAAAGTCCATGTGGTCTTTTCGAGTGGAGTTGTTGAAGTGTGGAGTAAAATAACGGGATCTTTCAAGCTGAATAGGAAGCAATTGAAGCTCTATATTATAGAGGCAAAAAGTGAGAAAGGGGTCACTTATACCCTTTCTAATCCCCCTTCATTAGAGAATTGGGCTTAATAGGGGCCAACCTCATGACCATAAATGAGAAATTCTTATGAGGCAACCGAATTTTCCTCTATCTTTATTCTTTTATTCTTCCTCATTTTATTTTATGTTATTTTGATTTTGGTTATTGTTTTTATAAGAAATTAGATAGGTACTAATTTAACATCTAATACATTTATTTATGCACTATTTTTATGAGTGGCATCTTCGTAAGGACTCCTTCGCTCTACTTCCTTTTGATCATTGAGTCGGTATGTTCCATGCACCATACACTCATTTATATTATATTACATTGGGGACAATTTAGATCTTAAGCTTTGGAGTATGGGTTTATTATGCATTGAGGATTGTCTAGGATTGCCTTTTTTTTTTAATTTTTTGATTTCTTTATTTAAAAAAGAAAAAAAAATATAAGGAATGATCTCCTTATGATGATATGAATCCTTATCCTTTATCAATCATTGAACTAGATAGATGCTCATTACTGGGGACTAGAAAAAATTTTTTAACCCATGTTCCAACTGATTCTCAAAGAATTTTGATTTCCAGTTAGCAATAGGGGAGAATTATACTTTAATGTTCTTTTGTCATATAGGAGTAAGCATTTATGTGGCTAGCGTTATAACCTTTATCATATTGGGAAAAAAGGAAATTAATTTTGTTAAAGATTTAAAATCGGTAAGAGCTTGAGCCTAAACATGGATGAATTACATATCCAATCATGATTTTTCTTTCCTTGTGTGATGTCCTCCAATGGTGTAGGAGACTAGAACTTGTATTGAATATTTTCAAGGCTATATATAACTTTTGCATGGATAAAAGTGTTTGACGCACATGTATTTTTGTTTGTAGTCCCCATTAGCTAAAAATTCTACTAGATCCTATTTTTTTCTTTTCATTATCCCTTTTGATCTTATGATACTAATTATTGTTGATTAAACCCATATATGTAACCTCTAAGTATGAATATAATCCGTACCCATGCCTAAGCTAGGGAAGTATAATTTTTGATATAATGGGTTATGTGAGTAATATGGTGTAAGCTTAGGGGTATGAAATGAGGTGTTTGGTTTCCTCATTATTTATTTATACTATCTAAAAAAAAATTAAAGAAAGAGATAGAAGAAGAAGAAATATTGCAAATCAAGTATTATCTTTATGGTGCATATAATTGCAGGTAGTCATAACAATTTATTATAATGTATCAAAGGGAGTAGTTGGAAGAAGTTCTTTGATAGAAGATGAAGCTTATGTGAATACTATTGTTATTTCTTTGAGATCTCGTGTTTTGCATTTCCAAATATCTATCCTACGTTTTTAGCCATAGCCCCATTACAACCAAATAAAAGACCTCATGATTTTTTACATGCATTAGTTTTCAAAGTGGTGGATAATTGAGATGATATGCAAGACTATAGATTGAATACATCCACTCATAAGAATTTTGAGCGATAAAATTCTACCCTTAAACACATGAGAGATTGAGAGTCCACATGCCCTAAAGTAAGCTCTACCAATTTAACTACCTAAATGTATTAATTTTACTACTTCTAATTTGAAGCTAGTTACATGGATTTCTTTATCTTAATTTGTCTTAAGGGCTAGATGGAAGGGTTATCCTCAACTTGGGACACTTATGATTGTAAATAAATTTTTAAATGTGATTTTATTGAAAGCTGTGAATATTACTTTGTTAAGTCCTAATGAAATGTGTTTATCTTATTATATGTTGGATACTAGTTATAGGATATATGGGGGTGATCTCTAATCCATTAGATTTCTCTCCTACTATGGTTCTTATTGATTATTTTCTTGAGGACATGCAAATGTTTAAGATTGGGGGAGTTTTTTTTGATAAGTAAAGAAAAAATTTATAAATAGAACATCCGAAAAGCTAAGGTTACAACCAACTCATTACATGACCAGTCTATCAATACAAGGCTGCCATTGTTGAAAGTTGCTCTTACGATCCAAATGCAAACATCTACTAGCTATAATAAAACTAATGTCATGTAGCAAGTTGCTAGGAGTGTGAACTGCATTACGAAAGATTCTCAAATTATGTTCATACCAAATTAAAGCAAAAAAGGTGACAAAGGTAGCACGTCATATAGCCTTCTTTTCCTTTAGTTGTCTCGTAGAGTGTGCCAAAACTTTAATCTCTTCATCCCAAGAGCGGATAGCATCACAACGATGAAATGCCATTCTTATCTTACTCCATATCCCTAAACTAAAAGCACATTCTATGAACAGATGTTGGATAGATTCTTCTTTATTTTCATCACAAAGAACACATGTTGAGTCATTTAAAAGACCCAAATTCTGTAATCGCACCTTGGTGAGCAATCTCTCATGAATAACAAGCCACATAATAAATATATGCTTAGGAGTAGCACTAGAACACCACACCAAAGGGTACCACCAAACCCTTTCCCTCCGATAACGCAACACATTATAAGCCTTGCTAATGCTATAGGAATCCTCATTATCCATCATTGGGTGAGGCCCATGAAGAAAATAAGGGGCAAAAGTAGAGCGAAGACTAAGAACCTATTTAAGAGGCCAGAAACATAAATGGTCCATAGAAAAGCCCCACACACTTCTAGACCGAATATAGATGGCACCCATTTAACCCACAAAGAGTCTTTCTTGTTACATATATTCCAAAGGACTTTCCCCAAGGCCGCTCGATTCCATATTGAGAGATCAATAAGCCCCAAACCATAAGAAATTTATTATTTTTTCGGGGTGCACACCACTCGCCATGCTATTAAGGCTTTCCTAGAGGTATCAACCTTTCCAGTCCATAAGAAATTTCTACACATGCTCTCCAATTGATGAATCAACTTCAAAGGTAGAATAAACAATTGAAACCAATACATTTGCATGTTAAAAATCACAAACAGAAGGAGTTGTGCCCTACTAGCATAGGAAAGCAAATGAGAATGCCAAGCAGAAAGCCTTCTCGCAACCTTATGAATCAAATCCTGCATCTGAGCTTTAGTTAAATGAGAAGATGAGAGAGGAGCCCCCGGGTAAGAAAAAGGAAAACATCCTTTAGAAAAATGAAGCTCCTGGAGGATCTGGGCCTTATTCCTCGCATCCACACCCCCAAAATAAATACAACACTTTTGAGGGTTAATGATGAGACCTGACCTTGCCGAATAATCATCCATCACCTCCATAAGCTTTGAAACCAAATTAAACTCCCCTCGACAGAAAAGAAGTAAATCATCCGCAAACGCAAGGTTTATAATTTGAAGTCTCTTACACTTAGGATGACCACGAAACTCTTGGTCACACCATGACTGCTTAAACATTATAGACAAATAATCAACCACAAGCACAAATGAAAAAGGAGAAAGTGAATCACCTTGCCTAAGGCCTCTCTTACCATGAAAAGGAGGAGATATCTCTCCATTTAATGATAAAGAGTAGGAGGCTGAAGTAACACAAGAAAGAATAAGCTTTACCTCTTGAAGAGGGAAACCATAGGTATGAAGGACCTTTTGCAAAAATAACCAATTAACAGAATCATAGGCCTTCCGGATATCAAGATTCAACATACACCTCGGGGCGATATGCTTGTGAGAATATTTCCTAACCATTTCAGAAGCAGGCAGAATTTTGTCACCTATACACCTTCCTTTGACAAAACATGACTGAGCTTGATCAATGAGCACAGGCATAAGGGACCGGAGCCTTGCTATGAGAATTTTAGAGATTATTTTGTAAATCACTCCACAACACAATATCGGCTGATACTCACTAACTTTGGACGCATTCACTTTTTTTGGAATAATCATTAGAGCAGTAACATTAATAAGATAGGGCACCAACCCAGCAGAAAAAGAATCAACTACGACTTCAAAAATATCTTCACCAATCATGCCCCAAGCTTTCTTGAAAAACATAGAGGAGAACCAATCCACCCCAGGAGCATTATTATCTCCTATAGAAAAAACTGCAGCTTTCACTTCAGCATGTGAGACCGGGGACAAGAGTTGCCGCCTATGTGCATCTAAAAGAGTACCCCCAAGATCCACCACCTCTTGTTAAGATTGGGGGAGTTGATAAAAATATAAAATATACATTATCTTAGTGTATTTTAGGATTGATTTATGGGTATTTGATGCATATTTCATGTTTACATCAAGGATACTTCTTTGTTTTGTATTCTTATGTGTAGTTATTGAATCAAAATTGAAAGATTTGATAACTTTTGGAAGTTAAATTAGAATTTGGGGCCATGATAAGATTTAGAATGCATAGTTTGAGAAGAAAATGGATGTGTGTGTATAAATAATTGAAATTTCAACCATAATTCAATGTGAACTTAAATAAACATAGAAGACCATAGTGTAGGTGTCTTCAATAGATTTCCAGTGAAACTTGAATCAAATTAATCTGAGGTTAGAATAAGAGTTACATCTAGAATACCGAAGGCTATCCAATCGACCATGAATTAATCAATATAACACATGCTATACATGTGGTTCAATTACAACATTTACGAAACTTATTTATTTATTTCTAGATTTTTTAGGCTTACATATATGTATTTTATCTTAGGATTTAGAGGATCTTGATTGTAACTTTCTTATAGCTACTAAATAGTAACTACATCTAGAATTAAAGTATTGAAGAAAAATGAAGGATTTCTTATTCAAGATTCGATACAACTCTCTACCTTGAAAATTTGAATGAAAATATTGGTTCTTTTTTTCTCTTCTCTTTAATTAATTCCTATGATTGAATTGCATATTTATTTGATGTGTTCTTTATTCCTAATCATGTGTTAGCAGATTCTTTGTCTAGGATTGGGAAAGAACCCAACTTTTTGGTAGTTGATGATGAATAAATATACGTTCTTGGTGAAATTTAGAATATTTAACTTAAGTTCTTGTGATTAAATTTTGTTAGCTTGCTTGATCACCATTTTAGCAATCATAGGTAATTAATCAAATGAAAGAAAGGTGAAAATTAATACCAAACATGTAGAAATTAAGTAGGGAATTCAAACCATGAGAGTAAGCTAGATTCCGTGGGGACTCTATTGGATTAGTAAGAAGCCTAATAGGTTTAATTTAATCATAATTCCATGAAATTTGGTAATTGAGCTAAATTTGGAATGATCTTTAGACCACAAAAGAGGCTTTAGATTAATTTAAGCTAATTCAGCTTTTTAGTTTAAAGCAACACTGAGAGCTAAAAAAATTCATCATTGAGTACTAAAGTTGTGGTGAAAACTCCATCTCGGCCCTTCATTCTATTAAATTCTTCCCAATTAGCTATTTTTTATTATTATTTAATCTTACAATTTTATTTGCTTTTACCTTACTCATTGGTTTAGCTAGTTAAAAATATAAATTTTGGTAATTAATCCCTAATCCTTATTGGATCGAGCTTGATAGCTACAATGAATCTGTGATCTTGTGGTTTTTCCTATCAGAAGCCAACCACCATTTATCTCTATTGAGCATATCCATCGGTAAAATATTTGGTAAGCATATTGGAATATGTACCTATTCAAGGTTTTAAGTTTTACATTCACGTTTATTTTGTATTCTTGACATAGAGGATGATGCTCAAATTACCATTATATTGGGAAGACCTTTGTTGCCTATTGCTAGAGTGGTACTTAATGTGAAAAATGAAAAACTCTCCCTCAATATTGAGGATGGCAAATATAATTTTTACTTATCTTTCGTGGTAAAATTTTCATTAATTGATGACACTTCTGCAAGATTGATACTGTGGATGTGGTTGTTAGAGAGAACCTTACTAGTTTGATCTCAGTTGATTCACTTGAAATATATTTGTAAGTGTGAAGCAATTGATGATGAAGAGGAGGAAGTAGCTACATATTCTACCATACTTGAGGAGAGCCCATAATATTTCATAGAACTAGAAACATTGGTTAAATTTGATGAGTTAAGTGATCAAATTCATAAAGAGAAAGTTGCACTCAAGGTAGAACTAAAAACACTCCCTCTCTCGCTCAGGTATGAATTCTAAGACTCTAATGGTGAATACCCTATTATTGTAAATGTTAACTTGACTCATGAGGGAATTTGAGAAGTTACTTGAGGTTCTTAGGTTTCCTAAAGATGTAGTAGGTTATTCCATATATGATATCAAATGAATTATCCCTTATATTTGCATGCATTGAATTTTATTGGGAGAGATGTACAAATCCTTGATGAAACATCAAAGGAGATTAAACCTAAATATGAAAGAGGTTGTAAAGAAAGAGGTATTAAAATTACTTGACACATGGATCATCTACCCTATCTTAGATAGTGAGTAGGTGAGCCTGATGCAAGTGGTAGAGAAGAAGGGAGGCATGACCATTCTTTGAAATGAGAAAAATGAACTTATTCCAACTATAATAGTTACAAAATGGTGTATGTGCATTAATTATATAAAAATTAACATAGCCACTTGAAAGGACAATTTTCTCTGTCCATTTATTTACCAAATGTTAGAGAGATTGGCTAAACACTCATCCAGATGGGTACTGAGGATTTTTTTCAAATCCCTATTCATCCTATTAATTAAGAGAAAAAGATATTTACATATATGTATGACACCTTTGCTTTCCATAGGAGTCCATTTTGTTTGTGTAATGTCCCATCCAAATTTCAAAGATGTATGATGGCTGTATCTTTTTATTTTACTGAAAACACTATAGTGTTATTTAAAGATGATTTTTTTTTTTGTTTATAGAAATTCCTTTGATGATTGTTTGCATATCCTCTCTAAGGTCTTAAAGGGATGTAAACAAGTAAACCTTATACTTAATTGGGAGAAGTGTCATTTCATGGTACAATAAGGAATTATTTTTTGTCACTTAATCTCTAATTGGAGAATTGAATTCAATTGGGAAAATATTGATATCATAACTAAGATTCCACCCCCAATTAATGTGAAAGGAGTTAGGAGATTCTTAAGTCATGATGGAATCTATTGGTTTTTCATTAAAGAATTTTCTAAAATTTCTAAACCTTTAACCTATTTACTTGTTAAATATGTTTCTTTTTCTTTTTATTAGTTTTTCTAGATGCTTTTGATTAGTTTTTTCTAGGTTCTTTTGATAGGCTGAAGGAATATTTGATAACTACCCTGGTAATAAGACCACCTGATTAGAACATTCCATTCAAGGTATTGTGTGATGTAAGAGAATATGTAATTGGGGCGGTACTTGGGCAAAGGAAATAAGGGAAGATATATGCAATATATTATGCCAGTAGAACAATGGATGGTGCTCATATGAATTATGCAACAATAAAGAAGGAAATCCTGGTTGTTGTGTTTGCCTAGAATAAGTTTTGGTTCTACATGGTTGGATTAAAGGCTATAGTTTTAATAGATCATGGAATCCTCAAGTACCCATTAGCCAAGAAGGATGCAAAACCAAGGTCATTTAGGTGGATCCTTGTTACAAGAGTTTGATTTAGAAATAAAGGAAAAAAGAGGTACTAAAAATGTGGTAGTGGATAAAGACAAAGATGATGAGGAGTTGTTTGATGATTCATTTCCTAATGAAGGCAACCAATTTCATTAAGCAAAAGAAGCACACCCATGCCCTTAACTTCACATCACAACTCCCTTCACCTCTTCGTTTACCTTCAACCCTCTTCTTGCTCTACTCTACATGCACAAGCCGTGCACTACCTTTGCATTCACAGGCTATGTATTGCCCCTACACGTATAAAACCCGCATGACCTCTTCTCTTTCCTTATATAGGGTTAATTTATGGCTTCCATTCTCATATATTATCAATTCAGTGGTGAAGATAAAAATGAAAATACCCCCCTTTGAACCCTTTTGGCATTGTTATTTTGATTTTCATGTTTCAAGGGAAATTATGCCTACTCAACAAATTGATTGGTCATTCCTTGAGATGTTATATCTTTAGGTTTTTGTTGACTACTAGTTGAGTTGAGGTGGTCTAGGTTGCTTCTTTAAACATGGCAATCATACAAGTGAAGGTCCTACTCTTGAGTTCCTTAGCTTGTTTCACTTTGATAGGTTAGACCAAAGCATCATAATGTTCAATGATTCTCATCAAATGCATATTGATTGTTTTCATATTTTTTTCCTAGCATTGGGCACACTTGCTGTGATAACAACGAATTATGGGATCAACAAGCATTTTGGTCCCAAATTACTCTGCCTAGTTAGCCGAGTGTACCTAAACCTTTTAAAGGGCACAATACCAAAGCCTCTTTTATTTATAACCTTATCTTTTGATATGTCCAAAGGTTTTTGGTGGAAAATTTTTGGTAGGGGTGAGAGCTAAGGTAACGTGTGAAAACGCAAGTTATTTACTATAAATTATATGTTAAGGGATGATTACCTTGATGGTGGTTACCTCCTACTCGAGCATCTAAGCAATGTTGGAAACCACTTAACCGATGACATTGTTGTAGTTGACATTATCACATTTATAACTCGTTGGCTCGGATACACCCTTGAATGTATCCTAACTAATATGCCAAGGGAATTATTAGGGTTACTTAATTCCATTAACAAGGAAATAATTGTTCATGAGAGCATGCACTATAAATTAGTGTACAATCAATAAGTGTGTTATCCACTTCCTAACAGAGACTTTACTGCTATTTCTAATGACAGATCCACAAATTAGCTTCTATCTATTGCCATAACTCACCTTTGTCACCTAAACCCTTAGCACACAAATTCCCTTTATGACTCTTTCATTGAACCACATGGCTTATCATTGCTTGCTCCTCCGATCCCCTTGTCTCTTGTTATTAAACAAGGCCCTTTCTTGTCTGACAAATCATGGGGTGCCCATTTTGAGTGGATAGGTGCACTATTCAAGGCAATTGAAGCCTAATTTTCTAGTATTTAGGATTTCATTTCTCCAATTAACTAAATGAATACCATGATACACCAGATGTATCATTAACATCATGAGCATATATACCCACCACCACTACAACTGCATTCGGTGCATTTATCTTCCCCTTCCATTTATTTCTCTTTCCCAAATTAGGGAAGATGTTTCCTTTAATCATTGGGGGAAGATTAGTGGAGATTAGTTGGCCATTGTCATTGTTGTTGCAGTTTACTAGAGATTAGTGAAGATTACTTAGTCATTGTTATCTTTGTTACATTTAACTTTCATTTGCTTATCCTTTATTTTTTTATTTACCTTTTATATATTTATTTTTTATTTATTTTTGTTAGTGTACTTTTCTTTATTTAGTGTGTTCTTTTATTTTCTTTTATTTTGGGTTGCATGATTTTGACAAAAAAAGGGGAAATTAGGAAATGTTAGGCTAATAATGATAATTCGATAGTCTTCTCTACACTGTTTGGTAATACATTAGCGATCCCTATAGATTTAGAGCAAGTATAACAAAAAATGCCTTTAAAATGTTTTGAAGTGTGAACTTTCTAATTAAAAGACTCTCAAACACTTATTATTCTATCATTCTAGTGGCTTATCTTTATTGATCTACTCATCTAAACTAAGAAATAGGAAGTAGAATTAGTAGCATTGGCACTAGTGATATCTTGAGCCTTTGCAACTATTCATCTTTTTTACAGTCTCACTACTATCTATTCGTGTGTATTCTCATCTGATGTGTGAAACTAGAACCTATATTCTTTATCTTCAAACCCACATATAACTTATGCATGCATTAACATGATTGAGACACATGTCTTCCTTTCATACCTACATTAACTAAATTTCCTACCAAATAATTTTTTCTTTCCTTTTCTTAAACCCCTTTGAGATTAAGACTTGATCCTTTGATTTAAATCCTACATTAGTAACCATTGATCATGAGTTATTTCCTTACCTTTGCCCAAAACTAAAGAGCAATAATTCTTAAATGTATTTGTTGTTCATATATGAAGAACAAGCATGGGACAGTGATGAGGAAGTGTTTGATAGAGCATATATTATGCAAATGATCCAATTGCATCTTTATTTTGGGAAAAAAGGACATAATAATGTTGGAGTTGTGATGTAGTTGATTGAGCATCTAAGTATTGATAGGTAAGAAGGGGTTGTAAATAAAGAAAAATGCCTTTGTTAACTTTTTGAGTGTGTTAGTGCATTATTGATCTCAGAATTTGATATATATTCTTTTAGTCATAACTTCATTTATTTTTAGGCCATTAACTATAATCCTATACTTACCTTACCGTTTGTAGTATTCCCATTGCAACCTTAATATGATTTTTGCTTTGTGTAATGACTTTTAAGTAGTAGCGAATGAGAATACATGCAATCATATGGTTGATCATAATTAGCATGGACAATTTTGAGTAAAATGATTACATCATTAAAATACATGATTGTAGAGTGAATATAGTTACCTATAGCGAGGAATTCTACTTCTTTATTTATCCTTTTCCTGGTAAAAATGTACATATATATGATTTCAAGCTATCTTAAAGTGCCATAATAATACTAATTTGAGAGTTAAGACTGAGGATGGCTGATAATGTTACTTTTATACTCCCATTTTCACTGCTCAAAATTTATGTAGGTCTTGTAAATGTATACCTTGTTCATATAGTTTGTTTCTTTCACCTAAAGGCTTACTCTTCATTCCTTTTTCTTTTTTCTCCTTCTTCCTCTTTCTTTGTTTTTTTGCTCTGAGTTAGTTGGGGGTAAGCAATAGTTCAAGCATGGGGGAGTTGATAGGCTCATTATTTTCTACATTTCTACCTTATTTTGCTTACATTTTATGACCTTGTTTTATATATTTCATGAAATTTTTGATCGGCTTTGTCTATTGTTTTAGCTACTTCTTTTTTAGTAATTAATTTATAGGGATTTGCAAAAAAAAAAATACAAAATAAAGGAAGAGGAGCACGAATTTGGAGCAAAGGTCCTCTATGGAAGCCATTAAAGGAAGAGGAACCACCCTTACATGGATACAAAAAGAGGAGAAAAAAAAGTAGTATAAAAGAGGATGAAAAGCACAACTATGTTTCACCGTGCAACACAACCATGTTGATCAGTGCAAAACTATGTGGAATAATGTCAAGAATAAAGAAAAAAAAAAGTTGTAGTTGTGCAAGAATGGAACAATTATATGACATAATGATGAGAGCAGAGAAGTTGCATGGTTTGGATGTGCAGAATTGGCACATTCATGCACCACAATGCTAAGAGTAAAGAAGATGCATGAATGGACTTTGTGAGAGAGGCAAAATCATGTGGCAGAATATTGAGAGCAATAAAGATACAATATCTGTCCATGCAAATTTAGCTTAGTCATGCACTCAATGACAAAGAGAAAGACCAAGATTGCAACATGATATGGTTGTTCAAGACAAACAAAGTCATGTGATGGTTACTCCACGATGCATGACCCATCCCATTTCAAAATTGAGTCATATCTAAATGAAAATAGGGAAAAGGAACCGTCTCATTGGTGTGGGAGAGAAGATTTTTTTTCTCTCTTTTTCTACAAATAAAAAAACATCATTAATATGACTCAAACTTTTCTCATTAATTCTAAGATTTAGACCTAGTTTTACATCTTATCGGCATTCTTGACATTAGATTCAAATGTTTGTATACTATTTCATCTTTCTATCCCTCTTTTTTTATTTGATATACTTATGAGTGAGTAGATTTCTTTTGAATGATTAGATCTAGTCTAAATTGTTCATTAATGATAAATTTGTTTAATTTTCATTTTGATTGCTTGAATTCTTGAATTTAATTGTTAAGTCTACAATTATAGTTTATTTTCTTGATCATCTACTTGACTAGACATAGGTATTTAATTAAAGAACTTAAAGGTGGAGATTAATAACCAGAAATGTAACCATTTAATGGGATAATTTAGCTATGAAAGTAGGTTATAATCTCTTGGGAGCTTTATTAATTTAGCATAGAACATAATGGATATACTTTGATTTAATACCATGAAAAGCAGTTATCAAATTGGTTTAGAAATGAATATTAGAACTTGAAAGAGGCTAGTAGCTAATTTAGGCTATCTCACCATCTTATATTTAAGTAATTATTTGGTAGTTAAATTGATTTTTCATTAATTATCAATTTATGACAGCAATCGAATCCTAGACTTTTAATTTGATTATTATTACCATTAACATTACCAATTGATTTTATTTTGTTGGTCATTTTCTACTCTCTAAATTTGATTTATCTAGATAGTTGAAATAGTAAACATCAATACTCAACAATGACGTTCTTGAAGTTCCTGTGAGATATGACCTTGATATGATATAATAAGTTTGTGCGCTTATGGATTTAGTCTATTAATGATCCTTGTAATTTTTTCATGTTAAGTTTTGTATAGTAGATTTCTTAGTACCATTATAACAATAGGTCCCAATTCATGGTCCCTTAATGGGAATTTGTGGCTTTGATGGATTTCTTGTGGGTACACCTTGAAAGCTAGTGTTTTTAATTGAGATTTAGGACTATCCGATGTCTTATTCAGTATCTTTTGTAATCATGGACTCTTATGTTTCTTATATATTTCTTTCATTTGAACTTTATAGCAATTGCCCGATCTTGTATATCATGCTCATGTATCAACATACCAGGCTCACATACAATGCTCATAGCCTAACACATATGATGAACATACGATGGCATACTCATGCATATATATGAATATTGAGCTAACATGCTCAATCATGAACATGGAACCATAGACAGCTCCAAACCACAATAGAAAGAAGTTTTAATAGCAAGTTTTTTGGGGTTTTCATAACAATTTTGAGCCCACATACACTATTTTATGTTTAACTATTTACCAAATCTATAATGTGTAAAAGAATACCAATTCATGTATGTATTCCTCCTAAATGATAAAAGTATATGTGATAAACCTATAATTGGTACATCTCAATACATTGGACACAAAATTGGTAGTTGGTACCAACATCTTATAAAAACTTACATGCTGTGAATCTCTAATTACGTAGATGACCAAAAGACATATATGATATACAAACCTGAACAAAGATGTAGATCTCTAATACTGACCATGTAAGTGCATGAACTTGACTCATTGATCACTAACTTCATCATCCATGTACTTCTAGCCCAGCTCATATCCATCACCGGAAAACTAGAAATTAAAATGATTTGATCATTTAGTTATTAACTAATTCCAGTATTGAATATATTTGTCATTATTCATTAATGCAAAAATATGAAAAAAAAAAACATACATGGCTTGGATCTATATTCCCATATCTCTTTTATAGTGTTAGATCCATTGTTCTACAAATATAGCATCCACAATAATTGTAGTTCTATTTTTGTGGACATTATTAAATAAATTAAGTTAACTCTCTAAATATTAGATATTAATTAGAATAAAAAAAATACAAAACAGTTATCTTTTTACATGCCATTATAGGATTATGTTTAGAGTTCCTTCGGTTTAGGATACCATCTCGACCTCTCCTTATATATGACGTCTATAGTGCCCTAATAAATATAGTTGATAAACAATATTATAACTATATATACCTAAAAAAAATTAAAGTAGAATATGTGCATAAATAAGCTAATGAAGTAAGAAATAATAATTGATAAGTATGCTAACATGTTAATTAAATATTTCCCTTTGAAGTGAGTGGTAGAAAAATGAATGCAATATGTTCAAAGGAAATTAAATGCATAGACTTTGCTTTAATCAAGACAAATGACATATAAAACCCAATGTTTACTAGTAAGGTGAGGTATGAGATAAAGCTTGTTGGTGTACCTCTCACTGAAGATGTGATCTACTATATAATATATCTGCCTTCCCTCACGTATTATAGCACTATCAGGTATGTAGTGGGGACACACAAACACAATAGAGGTTCCCTATGTCATAATATGACTAGCTACCAACCAGTGCATAATAATAATAATAATAATAATAGTCATAACATCAACAACAACAACAACAACAACAACAACAATAACAACAACAACTAATAGCTCATATAAGAGCTCATAAATATTCCAACATAATATTATAGTAGGAGGAAAGGATGAAACTCAAATATAACTTGCACCGAACCGCCTCCACCCATACAAGAAGAAAAAAAGGGGAATCTTTTAAGTATAATTTAACTTTTAAATAGTACTAGTAAATTGAATTAGTGCTGAAAGCATTCTCAACATACTCCATTTTCTTTTTGTATCATGGTGCCTTGTAGCCAACTTTAAGGTACCCTCACAAACGGGGAAGAGAGATATGAAGAAGAATTTAAAGCTAAGATCATTGGTAGGGTATTTTTAATCAAGTTTTATGCTTTTCCAACATCAAAATTTGCTTACAAAAAATAATAAACATGATTCTTTTTCTTTATTTTCTCTTAAAATATTTAATTCAAAACAAATTGATTATTAATTTATGTAAGATGAGAACTTCCTACATATATAGGTGAGTGGTATAAACTTTTGAAGTTCTATTTAAAATCCACAATGAGCTACTATAACAAGAAAAATAAGGTAAGACATGCTACTGATCGACAAGTAATGATAGAAGGTTGGGTCACCTACACAATCTATTGATTACAATAATAATGCATATTTATTAATAACAAAAATAGTTGGCTATTTCTAACCCTTACTAGTTAATTATTTTACTATGGACATGAACATCAATTTACTTGATGTTATGCCTTGTTTTTCTAACTTAAACCAATCATCAACCACAAAACTTACGTAGTTATTAATTATAATAACCCAATTTTTCAATACCAAAACATTTTGTTCTACAACATTGTAAAAGAAGAACCAAACACACTTAGAAAAATGGGAGTGTTATCTCCACACCTAATATAGGATAGGCAACTGTTGCTTGTCCCATGTTAGACTTAAGGCTAAGAAAACCAAACAAACCAAATACAATAATAGAGTGCGCAAATATAAATTATAGTAATACCAAAAGAAAAATATTTGCAATACAAGACCACAATGGGTCCCCAAAATATCCGAATTCATAGGAGAGAGTAAACTAAAAGCATAAAAATATAATAGAGATAATATACTAATGGAGAAAATCCTGAAACCTTGGTCCATTGAGAACCTATATCGATCTTTAGGTTTCCACTCTCATGCCTCCAAGCCCAACACAAGGTAGGTCAACTACCAACCAACCTAAATAACTTGCATAGGGTCTTCTGCGCATGGGATTGAGCAAGTAACCTAACAAATGGGTACTTTAGTATGCTATGTACTGTATTATCTAATTTACCTCTTTAAAGAGAGTCACAAGCATGTAATCCCATGTAAAATTATGGAAATCATGCTAAACACCTATTATGCTTACACTATATAATTAGATATACTTGCATTATTAGGATCATAGAATACATCAAGATTTCATGGCATACTAAATTAGATAATTCATAACTCAACATGTCAATCATCACAATATAGAGATCATTTATAGAAATCATAGATTCAATCAAGAAGTTTATTCAAGCAACTCACTAAACTCCTTCACATTCTATAGACATGAATTTCTCGTGTGGTTCATCTTTCAAGTTACATAATCCATTAGGTTATTTATTTATAATCTATTATTCCTTTTTAAGAAATGGAATGATTACCACCCCATGGTCTCACATACTATGTAAGCCTATCCAAACTATAGAACATAAAGTTTGGCCATAGCCAAGTAACCACTAATGGACATAAAGTTTGATTGAAACTAAGTAACCACCAATGGATATATAATCTAGACGGAGCTAATAAACTACCTAGGTGACTAGACCCTTTATTATCGACGTGCCCTATTATATTATCAGTTTTTAGAGTAGGTAAGGTACATGAATCTACTAGGATCCTTATTGAAGGTAGACTAACTCTCTATAGCTAATAGAGGATAAGATAATTTAAACTTATGTACTACTAGATCATCTTTTACTTTAAGTAATTAGTATGTTATTTTCTAAGGTTATGTTATCACATAAAGCCCATATAAACACCAAAGAAACATTCATATAATCATTCTATCTTCACCATCATTACCATGAAAACATACTAGAGGAATTTCATTAACACTTATCCAAGTTTAAACCATCCATAAAGTTAAGACATTTATGCAAAGAGTCTAGAATATGTCATTCAAAAGTATTATCATAGCATATTTATTCTAATTTACCCATTAACATCTTTTAAAGTTACTTATCAATGATACCATACTTTAATTCCATTAGTCCATTACCTAGGTCGGTTAATTCATGCCAAGATGTATGCTTTCATCATTTGAAAATAGAACCAAGAATATCAACGCATAGATAAATGATGGGTTGAGCTAACCATTTGACTATTTGAATAATCAATCGATTGGTTGGGCACAACCAGTTGATGGGTTCAAACAGAGAGTAACAAAACGCTACCATATACAAGCTATTCATAGGATTAGGCTAACTAGTTGATTGTTCTAGTAACCAATCAATTGGTTTGGTTTAACCAATCAATTTATTTTCTCATAGAAAACATGTTTTAGATATTAGCATACAATTAAGGCTCCAAAATCCAACTATATCAAAATCATAACATCTCCATCACAAAAAATATAGATTCCATATGCTCATATACTAAGTCGAGGATCATTTACATAGAATCAACCACATTTCTTATGAAATCATATTTTTTCTCATATTTCTTAAATATTCTAATATACATCACTAAAATAACATAGTGTCATGTATGCATAAAAACATTAGAAATTGACCAACTATATTGTATCACATGCTCATTCATACCACATTTCAAAGGAAAGAATGACTTACTTGAAATCTTAGTAAAAATTCACACCTTAAAGTAAAACCTTTAGATAGAATATTCCAACTTCCAAAACCCCTAAAACAAGTAGTTAAAAAGCTTATAGACCTTCATATAATTCTTATAAATCAAGATATACAAATTAGAGAAAGAAAGAAAAATTATCACCTCCAAGAGTATCCAAGGAAAGAATTAACCGAGAGAAAAACTAAAATTTTATCAAATCTAACACTTTTTTCTTAAGGATAAAATAAGAGAGAGCTAGAAGAAGCATCAGAAGAGGTACATGTCTTAGAGTAAATGTTCCAAGTGAAGATGAGAGGAGCACAAGTGTGGAGAGAATCTCAAAACATTTTGTTGGCTAAAAAGAGGTAAGGGAGAGATATGGTTAAGTCTATTTATAACCAATAAATTGGCTAAGAAATGAATGAGGGGATGCACTAGATCACAAACCTTAATTTTATTATTCAAATTTGGAATGAAAGGGAAAATTCTTCAAGAATAGGGATAAATTTTTTTCAAATCTCCAATTGAGATATCTTGAGAATGCAAATTGAGATTTTCTAAAAAAAGGTTTAGCACAAGTAAGAAAATGTCAAATTGGACTGGGAAACAAATACCTTAGTTGTGTAAAGGTGATCTAGATCAAATCATTAGTCCTAGGATGGTACAGAGGAGAAATGAAGAAGAAGACAAAGGGTGAAGTCATCCTCCCCCTTTTCCCCAAAATCAAACCTCAAATCTTCTCAAGATAAGGAAAAGCCAAGGTAAATGCTACAAATGGTTATAGATTACTAAGGATCCAATTCAAATTTGGATTACCAAATTCCAAAATGTTAGAATAATGTTTCCAAAAAAATTAAGGCTCAAAAATTTACTTAGCTTGATAAAGTAGTCAATTAGTTTGGTCGGCAAGTTGACTATTTTATAGACCAACTAATTAGTTTTCCAAACTAGTCAGTTGGTTCTATCTAATAAAAATATAAGCTAAAAATTATAGACTAGTCAAATGTTTCATAGAACCAATTGAGTGGTATAGGAAGAAAACTCATTTTACTCAAATTTTTTCAAATTTTCCAATTCCTTTTTAAATCAAACACAAAATATAATTCTAAATCAAGATCAAACACTATTGAAAATCCATTAAACACTAGAATTTTACACTTTATAAATTTCAAATTGTGGTGTATTACATTAATATATTAAAATCATGAATCAATATCCTCAATACTTCAATTATACTTATAATAATTAACAAGATAAGATAAGATAGATAGGGTAATACACTAAGAAATAGGGTCATGGGGAACATAATCTTGATTCACCTTACAAGTATTAAACTGTTAAACTCTAGCTTATAATACCCTCTGTGGTATCAAAACTCCTCATATCACTAGGGTTTACTTTAGGTGAAGCATACTTTCACACTTTCACCATTTTGATCCATGATCCCTAACAATGTCTCTATGACAATTTTGTCACCATTTTATCCTTTTCCATTAGTTTTATCGCTCTTGGGCTTTACCCAAATAAGGAGAAGCCATTTTTGATCAAGTGAAAACCTCACGAAACATCCAATACACTAAAATTCAATACCATAAATTGATAACATAATACAATACTACAACATTCAAGTCAATACAAGCTTAGGATCTATATAATCCTCCCTACAAAATAACTTAGTTCATGTATAGAATAAAACCTATATTACAAAGGATATAGGAAAAATAAAAATAAAAAATAAGAAAAAGTACACTTGATAGGGTTACTAGTACAAATGGGGTGGATGATCTTACTTCCTTCTTGAAGTTCATCATTAACCATGAACTTGAACCTCTATAGCCTCTCCTTTTGAACATTTAAGTTTTCCACCTTTGATTTTCCTTTGATTTAAGTTTTGTTTTTTTCCATAAAAATTGTAACACCCTATTTTTTACTAAAAAAAAATCCATTTTTAAAACATCTATGAAAGCAAAACAATGAAAATAATCCAATGAAAAAAGAGTTGTTGTCACTGTATCTACTATAAGACATATGTACTACCATCTTTTTCAAGCTAGATAGAAGGATAAGTATCCAAACCATTAAGACACATGAGAAACAAAGTACAGTTATAAAATAACACAAAGGATATGAAGGGTTTACAAACTATGGTCGTATTAAGCCCAAAATTAGTACAAAAAATTCATAATGAAGAGCAAAGAAAAGATACTGGAATAATGTCTCAGTTACTAAAGGACCATCAAAAAAGAAATCCAATGCTAGAATGTATTAATTTCATGCAAGCATATGGCCATCTATAAGCCATCCTCACCAATTTGCGCAAGGTCCTTTGCTTGTGAGATTGAATGAGTCTATAATCATACACATTATACTTTAGAGGATGCACATAACATAATAGACTTATACATGCACATTAATCTAAAGAATAAAATACTTAATGATAATATGTAATTATGGTTAACTACAAAGATCACTAGATTTAAGAATCATGATGCTTATCATATACTCTATTGAAAACTATAAGCCCAATAGTACAAAAAATAGGAGATATAATATCACTATAAGCTTTAACAGGGTATTTATTCCACAATATAACATTATGTTGGTTTGTGTTGGTGTTGGAGAAGCTAAAGGTAGAATCATGAGTTTTGAAATAAACAAGAGTTGTGCTTATTCACAGGATATGTTGATGTGAGTTTTGGGTGAAAAGTTGAGAGTAAGGAAATAAACACGGTGGGAGGGCTCATGTTTCATAAACATGGATCATGTTTTATCTTATTTTTGAAACACATTGCTTTGCCCCATAAGGATTCTTCTATTATAAAATAGGTATGAGAAAACCCTAGCCAAACTTCTTCTTCTCCACAAAATTCTCCATTATTAGAGAATTATAGATTTGTGTAACCAATTTACTGATTTACCTAATCATCTTCTAATTACACAATGGAAAGAAAGATCTCTATGCCCCCTTAATTGTTCTATATTATGGTTTAATCATAAATTTTTTATCATCTTATTAATTTTAATTTTGGTTTGGATCAATTCAATCCATGTTATTCCACAATAATTTATTATTAGAGCTGTGGTTAATGAAGAGATATAGTCATTAAAATGGGTACAATATTCAATATTGAGAAGTTTAATTTATTTATCAATTTTATATTGTGGAAATTAGAGATGGGGTCAATTCTAATTTTGAAAGGATTGAAAAAAAAGTGTTATCCAACCATTCAAATAAGTTAGATTTGATAACAGATGGAAGATTTAAAGAGGTGGATCTAAGGTTCTATCTACTATACAACTATGCTTGTTAAATAAGGAATTTCATAAATTCGTAATGGAATCAATGGTGGTTGTCTTGTGGTTGAAGCTTGATTCATTATCTATGATAAAATCTATAAAAAATCAATTATTATTAAAGAGTCAACTTCATGACCTAAAATTAGATGAAATTCAAACTTTAAAAGCTTTTTGGATGAATTTGATTCTATTGTAATGGATTTGCACAATCACATTAGATGATGAAGATTTAGCCATTATGCTATTTTATTCTTTACATGCTAATTTTAAGCATTTTTAGAAAACTATGTTTTATGTAAAGGATGAATTAGTCCTTAAGGATTTGAAATCCACCCTAATACAATGGGAGTTGATTGATAGCGGTAATTTTAGGGGTCATTTGGTATGAAGGATGATGCTATTATTGCCCATGATGATAGTGATGGAGATGTTTTGACAACCACTAATAGACAGACCAAGATGAGTGATAGATGGGTTTTGGATTTTGGGTGTTTTTACCATATTTATCCCAACCAGAGTTAGTTTTATACATTTGAGGTGACTTAGGGTGGAGTTATCTTAATAAGCAACAAAATTGGTTGTAAATTTGATGGGATTGGGTCGGTGAAGGTGAGAATGTATGATGGTGTGGTTAAGACACTATCTAATGTGAGGCATGTCCCTGAGATTACCAAGAACCTTATCCTTTTGAGTTCCTTAGATTGTAATGGGTACTAGAGTGTTATTGAGGATCGTAACCCAATATTTACAAAAGGGGGCTTTAGTGGTGATGAAGGGGAAGCGGGTCGGGATATTATATAAGTTGGTAGATTCCACTGTTGTGGGGATGACTACTATGACATTGCCAAGGTTGAAAGACTCAAATATTACGAGATTTTAGCACATGAGGCTAGGACACATGAGTATTAGAGGAATTACTAAGCTCTCTAAGAGGGGGGCTATAGGTACCATGGACTCCTGTAAGCATTGTGTGTTTGGCAAGTAGAAGTGGGTTAACTTTTTAATAGTTAAGCATAGTCTGAGAAAACATCTAGGGTATATCCATTTAGATTTATAAGGCCCCGCAACAGGGGTTTCTAAAGGTTGTTCGTGACACTTATTCATAGTTATTCATGGATTCTCTAGAAAGGTATAGGTGTATTTCTTAAATCATAAGAATGAAGTATTTGCTAGAGAAATCATAACAGGGGTTTTCAAATGCTAAAAGACCTTGCTAGAGAAGCATAATGGGAAGCAAATTAAGTATATAAGAAAGATAATGGTTTTGAATTTATTGAGTAGAGTTTCATTAATTTCTTCTAAGAGAATAGGATAGCGAGACACCACACATGTTTCAGAAAATAATAGAATGGGGTTACTGAGCAAATGAAAAGAACCCTATTGGAGAAGTCTCATTGTATGTTATCACAGGGAGGGCTAGGCAGATAGTTTTAGCCTAAGGTTATTCACCTAGCAGCATACCTAGTGAACTAGTCACTAAATTGGTCCATTTAGTTGAAGGCACCTAAGTATTTGTGGTTTAGTAAGCTAATTGATTACTCTAATTTGCATGTATTTTATTTCTTTTCTTATGCTTATATGAATGATGGTAAACTTGAGCCTATAAACAAGAAGTGCATCTTTCTTAGCTTTACATCCGGAGTGAAGGGGTACAGATTATAGGACCCAACTACATCCAAATTCTTGACTAGCAAGGATGTTACCTTCAATGAGTATGTGTTCCTCTAAAAGACTAAATCTTGTGATGGTGTCTATAAGGAGGTGGAGTAGGATAGTGCTTCAAGTCAGGTAGGGGTTGACGTTGAGTTAGATGATAGAGACTCTTCTGATAGACCCACTATTTCTAAAGTGGGTGGATCTAAGTAGTAGGTGGAGCAAAGGGGAATTGCTCTAGGAAGAGCATAGAGGATTGTTAAGCCTCCAATCAGGTACAGTTTTAAAGAATTGGCACGCTATGCTTTATCTAGTGCAAATACAATTGTTGATGTACATGAGGTAACATCATTCTTAGAGGCTATTAAGAGTTCTAATTCTGCAGAGTGGTGTGCTGTTATGGAGGAGGAGACGAAGTCCTTATTAAAGAATTAGACATGGAGACTTATAAAGGAACCCAGGAAGAAGAAGATTATTGATTGTAAGTGTGTGTACAAGTTTAAAAAGGGAGCTCTAGGGGTTAAGAGACCAAGGTATAAGGCTGCATGTGGCTTTAATTAGATTCTAGGTATAGATAATAATGAGGTATTTTCTCTTGTATTTAGACATACATGTATTTGCACTTTGCTTGCTATTGTGACTATGCATATTCCAGAGTTGAAGTAGTTGGATGTTAAAACTATATTTTGGCATGGTGAGCTTGCTGGGGGGTTTACATGCGACAATCTAATGGGTTTGTTATTAAGGGAATACATGATCATGTGTGCCTATTAAAGATGTCATTGTATGGTCTAAAGTAGTCTTACAAATAGTAGTATAAATTTTTTTGATTAATTTATGCTTCATCATGGTTTCTCTATGAGTGAGTATGATGGATGTGTGTACTTGAAGGAGATTAAAGGAGGCTCATAAGTGTAACTTTTGCTATATGTTGATAAGGTGAAGGAAATGATAAAGAGTGATTTTCAAATGAAGGATCATGTAGTTGCAAAGAGGATCCTTAGAATAAAGATCGTAAGAGACCTTGAGAAAAAGCTTTTGTATATGTCACAAGAGTCCTATAAGAACAAGGTGTTGGATAGTCTTCATATGACGGATGCCAAAAGAACTCCATTGGCTACTCACTTTAGATTGTTTGTTTTTTATTGTCCCAAATCCAAAGAGGAGAGGAGTTCATGGCTAGTGTTCCATATTCAAATGTTTTTGGTCTCATGGTAAGTATATTTATTAGCATATTCCCCATATACCGACTCACTAGGTGTTTAATTGATCTCTAGATCTGCCATATAACGACATACTAGTGGCTATTCTGTGTACTCGACTTGATATCACTCAAGTTATTAGTGTGGTGAGTTAATATATTGCGAATCTAGAGAAGGATCTAGCAAGAAGTGAAGTGGATTTTGAGGTACTTGAAGGGTACACCATCAGCTTGTATAAAGTATGGGAGATCGATTGATTAGCTGGTTAGATTCATCAATTTTGATTTTAGTGGAGACTATGATAAAAGGAGATCCACCAATGGATATATTTTTTTTAGTGGTTTAGCTATTTGTTGGAGTTCTTCCTTATAGGAGATGATAACCTTGTCCACTACTAAGGTAGAGTATATGGCTATGATTGAGGCTTCTCATGAAGTCGTGTGGCTTGGTTGTTTAGTAAGTGTGCTAGGGTTTGGTTATAGTGCTTTATTCATTCAAGGTGATAGCCAAAGTGCTATCTGTTGAGCAAAGAATCATAATTTTTTTTATCATTAAACAAAGCACATTGATACCAGATATAAATTTATCAAAGGCATTGTTGTTGATGGCAAAGTTATGTTGGAGAAAGTAGCTATTTTGGATAATTTGGCCAATATGCTAACAAATCTACTAACCGTAAGTAAGTTTGAGTGTTGCTCGAACTTGATTGATTTTTATAGAGGTCATGAGGTCTTTTTGTGGGCTAGGAGTTTTTTGAGAGGTCTTTACAGGTCATGTGTCCCACATACTTTGTCAAGGTGGAGAATTATGAGTTTTGACTGGGTATTTGATGCACAATATAACATTATATTGATTTATCCAGGTATTGGAGATGTTTTATACGAAATTATGAATTTTGTGTCAAACACGGGCTGTGTTTATTCATATAATATATTGATGTGAGTTTTGAATAAAAATTTGAGAGTAAGGGAATAAACACAAAAGGTTTTTTTTCCTTAATTTTGAAACATATTTTGCCTCGTAAGATGTTTTCTAGTATAAAAGAGAAGTAAGAAAACTTCAGTCATCAAGTAGTGCGATCAACCTTCTTCTTCTCCATAAAATTCTCCATTAAAATAGAATTATAGATTTGTATAATTGAGTGATTGATTTGTTTAATCATATTATAATTACATAAGAGCATATTTAAATACCTCTATTTTTCTCTCAATTGTTCTATTTTGTGATTAAATCATCAATTATTCATCATCTTGTTAATTTTGATTTTAGTATGGATCCATTCAATCCACGTTATTCCACAACAAATAAGAATACAATATCACTTAAATCATCACCAAGATTTGTTCTAGTTATTATATTAATGATATAGTGGTCACATCATGCATATCTATATACAATTCTCAAGTAAGAACTTAAGTTCCCCATCATGTCACTTAGCCACGATAGCACACCAATATCAGTGGTCATCAAGGTAACCATATGGAAGTAAATACCATATTCTACTACTCTTGGTTAGAAGCTAATGTAATGAACAATATCATTTGATCATCATTTATCCTAAATATTAAGTGTAGACACTACCTAATTGCACTAGTGGTGTAATATAGAGTAGCAGAGGTAGCATAACCAAAATGGGTTCCCTTGCTTGTAGGTGTATACCCATAGGTGAATATAATACTAAGTATCCCTAGTTAACTACTTTGAGAGTTGGAGAATTTTAGACTCTAGCAATTTCTTTTTCTTTTAGCAATTAATGTTTTATTATACAAAAAATATAGACTAAATCAATGGTCTAATGCCATAACAAACCGAATACCACCATATAGCCATCTCATTATACTCAATATTTCTTGTAAAGATTATTAAAGTGAAATTTCCCATTATTCAACCATTTATGCTAAAGAATGACAAGACCATGTTTATTTCATCTATATATATCCAGATAATAACTTAACCTAAGTTATACCAATATGATGATTAGAATGTTAACAACCATAGATATCCAAAACCACCATTTCTTTCCAAATACTTTTCCCTTCATTTAAAAGCCAAGTTCTAAGGCAATCCCTAAGGTTAAGGTAGAAGTCATGGCCTAAAAATTTAAACAACTCAGGTTGGAAGGTCATCATACCCCAACATGCCTTAATTAGTAGTGGGTTGACCCCATAAAACAAAGAAATTAGATCAAGTTTTGAACATATAACTATGTTGAAAACAATGAAATTAGTTGACAAGAAGTTCATGTTAGGCAACACACTAAAAGACTTAGTCATTTGACAGATCTGGGGTATTGGTCAACCATTATCAACAATATTTAGTTGGAAACATGCACAATTAGCCTTCGATTAGATATATCATTCGACAGACAAGAATAAGCATTATCAATTGACCAAAAACACCAATGAGTTTATAGGGTCACAAGGGATATATTAACTAAAAAGTCATGTCAATCAGCCAACAACACTAGAACTCCAAAACCATCTCAAGAACTTAGCAAAACATTTCCAAAATCATTCATGTATTTTAACACTTCAAATCAAAGTTCCTAACATGATTAACATGTACTCATGCTTGGATTTCTAATTAAACAACAAGAACTATGCTTACGCATTACAATCCCCCATAAATCTTTAGATCCCCTATAACATACTTTCCACTCCATTTATGCACACATTTCTTATAATACAAACACATCCACAATATCATTAACATATGCACTTTTACATGACTCATTATCCTAAGCCTACACAAATCCAAGTGATTATTTTTCCTCAAAAAATAATGTAAGACTGACTTACCATAGCACCAGCCAACCAAACACTACACAAATAGAGAAGAGTCTCCTAACTAGAAGTACTCAACTCAACATTAGGAGTAACTTTAAAAAACAAAGTTAAAACATTAGCAAATATTCTTGAAATCTCACAAAATTAAAAACAAAATAAATGGTTAAGAGAGAAATTAGATAACACAACCTATATAAAATAAGAAAACTAAAGAATGATTCAAGCCCATCAAAATTTTCCTAAATTGAACCATACCTTATTTAAGAGAAAAGAAGAAGAAGAAAGAGTTAGAGGAAGTATTAGAAGAGGAAGAGATGATAAAACACGAAGAACAAAAGAGAAGGCAAGTGAATGTGGAAAAGAGGAAAATAGGAAATTTTAGTGGTTGACTTTCCCTCATGGGCTTTAGAAAAAAATCTTTTATGCTTAGCATTACATAAAAGAGAGGAAGTTGAAGATAAGAGGTGAGGTTAGGACTAGTGATATCATACTGAAATTCCAAATGATCTTCTAATCTTGTATGCAAAAATCTACTTTTAATTCAATAAATCATGTTTAAATGGTTCGATAAACTTGTAAAATAGTTGAAAAACCATTCACAAAATCAAAATTAAGTCCCCAAATCATTTGGAAATAATTTTGAATTAAAACAGACACAATTTTAGTTTAGCTCAACATTTAGTTGATTTCTAGGCTATATCGATCAATTGGCTATTCATCAGCTAGAACACTAACAAAAATCACAATGTAAATCACTTGATGAGGCTAAGCCATCAACTGATGAGCTAGAAAATCTATTCAACCTCTTTTTCCCAAAAAATTCAAATCATTTGTAAATCAAACCCAAAATGCACTCTCTAAACAAGATCATACACCATCAAATTATCATCAACCACAAGAATTAATACACATTGAAGGCTTAACTCTATGGGTAAAAAAATGGCTGAGGATTTCCTTTGATTTACTCATCTTTTTCATTTTATATAGGATGTAGAGTGGGAGTTAAGGGAACATGTGGCAAAATACCAAAATTTCAAGTCTTAGGACCACTTGGGCACTATCAAAATACTTATAGATGTAATTTGGGATTCTAAAATGTCATCTAGTGACCACCTAATTAAATTATCCATCCTATAACATTAGTTACCCTATAGGGTTGTCTCACTTAGATATAACATCAATCACCTTATAATCACTGTGTAAGATTGTCCACCTTATAGCATCCCCTCACCCTGTGATAATCTTGCAGGAAGAGACAATTGAAATATAGAATAGAGGAGGATTAAGGGCACATATGGAATTTGGAGGAAAGGAATGATGCATCATTTTACAAAATGCATCATCCTATATCATTATCTCATCCTATGAAAGTGGTTCCACCCTATAAGAAACCCTAAAGACGCTAGAATAATATTTTATCCAAATGTAAAAACAATCATTATTACATTACAAAACACTAATTTTAGGTCTTTTAGGATGTAAATTCCCACTTTTCCCATAATTAGGTGTCATAACCCTATAGGGCAGGGAATATGCACTTTCATATTATTATCACACCTCAAACTTAAATTATTGCTAGTCCTAAGCAAATAAATGGAAAATCAACCAAAGTAATGTACTTAACATCAAATTTGTATGTTGGAATTAACTCTTGGCATTTGACCAAGTCAAGAAAAAAAATAGAGAAGAGCTTGTGGGAAATTACCAACTCACTGGTAGATAAAGTAGAGTTGCTTCACATTGTGCGTGTTTTTCATGTGCAAGGCCCGTTACAAAAATTCCCTATGTAAACTTAGCATCACTTGGCTTATTGATCAACAGGAGATATTAACTCCAAGGTGTGTTAGAGCTTCTTGGGGTTCTAGATCCTATAAGGTTAATCATCTTATTGGGTGAGCACTCTTTTCCTTTTCCTTTTTTTTTTCTTCAAAATGATTTGCTTCCTTAAGCGCATAAGGTCTTTGGCTCAGGTAAATATTTGGGTCAAATACACAAATTTTAGGTTATTACACCATATCACCTATCTCGAAAGTGCTTATAACATATAGTTTACTCTACAACACCATTGAAACAAGTGTGCATATGGGTCTTATAGAATCGCCTCTGGTTACTAAGTGATATGGGCATCAGAGATATAAATATCACTATTATCATTGCTAGGTTTTCCTACCATAGCTTCTTTTGATATAAGATAAAAAAAATACTCCCTCAAAATTATCAAAGACTTTGCCCTATAAGGTTCTTTGCTCTACAAGATCCAATTTCCTTCTTAACTATAGGGTTGGTTCAGTACTAATTAATCCAACAACCTAGTTTACCATGAAAATAATCTAGATGAGGTTACATAGGTTGATGTGCAAGAGTGTATTGTCTAGAAACTCTCCTTATTTCATAAGTTAGGCAATATAAAACAAAGTTCAAAATTTTAAGCACATTTTAAATGCTTCACAAGACATTGTCAAGCCACTATCCTACCAAGAGTTATAATATAAGTCCATGCATACTACTAACTTGTACATGTTAAAAGCATGTAGGGATTTTTGTGTTGCAACATGAATCATGCTATAGGGTAGGTTAGGGAAACTACCCTAAACTTTATAAATAGTAATCTAACAGTAATTACACTCCCCTAAGAGAAAAAGTAGTGTCATCACTATTATAAGGAAGTGGGATCTAAAAGATGGCACTAAGGCCAAGTCCCTACAGGGTCACATAGTAACAAAGAAAAATAATTTTTTTCTCAATGTAAAGGTATAATATAGAGAGTAAGAATGATATCAAAATTAAACACGATCAAAAAATGAAAAGAAAAGAAAAAGAAGAAGCATAAATGATATAGAAAATGAGTTCCACCATCATCCGTGAACATGTGAGGACACAATGAACATATATGTTATAGTAATGTTATAACTTTGCTACAACACCAATAATATAAAAGTCACACTAAACAATAAAAACAAATGACAACAAAACAACACAAAACATCCCCCTAAACTTAAAGAGATGCAGTGTCCTCAGATCATAGACATATAAAATACCAATAAAAAAATAGAAGAAAAAAATGGGAAAAGAAGACTCCTTTAAAATAGTGGTACATGAGGTGTGGGTTATCCCCTTTACAGAGATCAATGGATTATTGGGGCCTTTGGTGTGCATTATGGCTTCAATAAGCAGCAAATAGTCCACTTGTAGAGTCATTAAATGCTATAGTGCAGTTGTTAGGAAGATGTGCAAAATCAAATAGCCTATACCCTTTAGTAGGGATTTCTATAATATGTTCCTTAATAATAGACAACTCTTGTTGGTGCATCTTAAGAATTTACGGAAACGGTGACGTAGGTGTGTATATGTTGCCCACTCTTATTAAATTTTTTTTATAAGAATAAAGTGAAAGATAAAACCAGAAATGGGGATACTACCATACCTAATATAATGCAAACCCCCATTTTCTATCTCATGTTAGATCCAAGGTTAAAAAAAAACTACCTAATAAAACATAAATCATCATCAATAACAAATCATTGAATCAAATCATCATTGATGAAGTTAGAAAACATGCAGTAAAGTAAACATTGGTTTTGAAACCTTAAACAAGTAACAAAAATATAAAAGTTTGTTTATAACCCATATAAAATAAAATTTTAATTATTGGTAATCAAAGATAAATAATAATCTCTTCATGGAAAATATCTCCCAATAACCTATCTCTTGTTCAAACCAACATTGAATCAAACCTCAAATACCTACACATAGAATACTAATACATGTGTAGTATCAGTATAATGACATACTAAGTAAATAACACTTAACACATAGTGATAACATGATCACACAAAATCACATCCATGGTATAAAAAGTAAAACATAGATAATATGTTATCATATGAGATCATGGAAAGTATAAGAGCTTGCTAAATTAGAGAATAAGATAAGAAAAAGAACATGACCATATACTAATGCATAACTTATATAAAACACATATAATATCAATTAAATATAAATCCCTAACTAGACATGATAATCACATATAGTAACATACAATCTATGATACTATCTAAGTATCATAGGTAAAAAGCCCAGAAACATGTTTGAAAGTGGGAAACATGTGATCACATGAATATAGAATACATTATATAATTCACACCATTCATTACTATTTATACTATTCATCTCTATTCACTTTTATTCATATTAAAACCCTAAGATCACATAGAATACTTAAAATAATATAAATACTAAGATTATAGTATAGAACACATAAAATAATAGAAATCATACACATGTGAGGTCTACTAATTATTTTGTTTTGCTATTTACATCATCACACCATCCCGCATGTACCACCCTCTTTACTTACTCATTTTCTTATTATAGATATCATTGTTTTCTTATTCAATGTATTCCATTTATTCTACATGAAACTAGCATTCATTTAATCATTAAGTACAACTGATATAAATATTACAACACATACTTCATTTATGAAAATTTTAATGATAGAGGCTTCTGGTCACCCATAAAATAACTATTAACAATAAAAAGACTCAAGATACCCATGAAATAATCATCAAGAGCATAGAGACTCTAGACACCACCAAAAACCACTAAATACCCTAATTTCCCAAGTATGTATAACCCTTATAAGGATTGTAATTCACCTATAATGTAGAAAGAGGAATCTTGCTAAAGGTGTTGAAACCAATAACAAACATGAAACATACTATTGCACTTAGACGGATAACACCATAACAAAATCATAGAGTAGTCATCTAATAAACAACCCTATACTAGAGGCTATCTCGAGGCTACACAATGTGGAATATATACAACCACTAGCTTAATCACAATAGGTAGTCATTATAACTAACTATATCTTTATCTCATTTTTTTTTCACTTATCATGTGAATTATTCACAATTTCCAAAATATATATATGCCACTTCCACTATCCCATTATTGAAAATTAACACTTTGGATAGCATACAAAGTTGCCAATCAAATAGAATGGCTCGTACGAGGAGAGCTACCTCTATGGAAAGGAAGAAGACAGATAAGGGTAGTTCTTCATCCCCTAAGGCATCTAATTCTTCTCCTAAAGAACCTTGAGATGCTATGGAGATTTTTCATCATGATGATGGGGTGATTTATAACGTTCGTATTCAACTGAGTGTATGTGATATGCAAGGGAACCCTACGGATTTACCTTCTCATAATATGAGTCAAAATGATCCTAAAACTAAGAAGTCTTCTATGGATACCGCAATCATTAGGGATGAGAACTCTTTGCAACATGTTACTAAATCGGATTTGTTATGTAACGTATCAGGTGATCAAGGATTGAACCCTGGTGGGTTATCCTCCTAGAAGGATAAGGTTATAGGGAATCAGATTCCCTCTATCTCTACCTAATTGCATTATGTTCCTCCGTCTTTTTCTGGTGATAAAGTTAGTGTAACTTTATAGAAGGATAAAGTAGAGGGTAGATGTGTTGATTGGTAATGGGCGAGTGTAGGGTACATTATAGTGTATCAGCCTACTTTGGGACAAATGCTCAGTTTTGTGAGAAGGAATTGGTTGCATATCAAGGAACCAAAGATACTAATGCATGGGCAAGGATTTGTTGTCTTCAAGTTTGAATGTAAAGAGGATCAAGATTGGGTTCTTTATAATCCTTGCTGGACATTTTTCAACAGACCGTTTATCTTGAAGCCTCGACATAGGAAGTTCCAATTTACTAAGGCAAGTTTCTAGTTCCTGCCTCTTTGGGTCAAGCTAATAAACCTTTCCTTGGATTATTGGGATGTTGATTCTCTTAGCAAGATTCCTAGTGCAGTGGGAAGACCATTGCAAATGGATGGTATTACCTCCAATGGTGATAGAAATTCTTATGCTCTAGTGTTGATGGAGAAGGATGTTACTAAATGCCTATTAGAATCCCTTGAGATCTTGGACCCTGATCTAGAAATTATTAACCAGAAAGTGGTTTATGGGCAGAGGTCAGCTTATTGCAATGCTTGTTATACTACAGGTCACTTGTCTACTAATTGTATGAAAACCAAGACAGCTAAGCAGCAGGTACCAACTCAACAACAAAAGAACTCCAAGTACTCTAACTCAGCAATTGGTCCTATTCAACAGTAGTGGAGGGTGATCCATAGGGGGAAGTCAAATCATAAACATAATACTATGGCATCTGATTCAAGTAGAGGTAACACAGACCATCCTTCTACCTCTAAGACTTGCCAGGCCACATTGGTGGATTTAGAGAATAGATTCTCACCCTTGCAAAGGAGTGAATCCATGTTGGATCATAACATTGGCCATGTGAGGTGCAAAGGTAAGGGTTCAACTGAAGATGCTCAAATTATAAATACTATAATTGATCATATTAATGATAGGGGTCTAGAATATCTGAGGCTTGAATAAGCCTTATAAGAAAAAGGAGCTAAAACAATGGCTTATAGTGAATAAAGTATCCCTCATGGATTGGTAGAGACTAGAATAAAGCAACATAAGGCTGCTATAGTATCTTGAAGATTAGGTAATAAATGGAATTTGTTATACAACTATTCCCATCATTATAATGGCCAGATTTGGTGTATCTGGTATAAGGAATTTTGGGATATACAGCTTATTGCTGCTTGTGAGCAGGCCATGTTGTTATAGGTGATTGAATTAGCTACTATAGTATTTTTTTCTACATTTATATATGCTTTTAACATAGGTGAAGATAGGAAGGGACTCTAGGACTGGTTGGTACTTCATAAGGTGGACAATGTGCCCTAGATATTATTAGAGGACTTCAATGTTGTTTTACATGCTGATGAAAAACACCAAGGAAATGATTTGAATATGAATGATGTTAATGACTTTAGAAGTGTATAGCTAATCTCTTGGTTCAACACTTGCCGTTCTCAGGGCTCGAGTTTACATGGAGTGACAGAAGTTTGGGAGATAACAGAATCATGTCTAAGCATGATAGAATTATGGTGAATATACACTAGCTGTCCTTATTCCCTCACTCTTTAGCTAAATTCCAAGCTACTATTTTCTCTTATCATAGCCCTGGAGTAGTTTAAGTACCTACTATGGTGAATCAGTTTAGGAAGTAGCTTAAATTTTTTGATATGTGGAATTTTGATCTAGATTTCCTTCCTTTTGTTGGTTCTATTTGGTTTAGACCTTCTACTGGTTCTTTTATCAATAAATTCAAGAATAACCTATGCGATTTAAATTTCATGCTAAAATAGTTTAATTGGTCCAAGTTTGGTGGTATCTCTTCAAAGGTGCAAGACCAATGAGCAAAACTCAAGACCATTCAAGCTGCTCTTGATCTAGAACCTAGGAATCACAGGCTGTAAGAGGAGGAAAAGTAATGTTTCAAACTGTATAAACATCTAGCTTTATGTGAAGAGAGATTTCTCAAATAGAAATCAGGCATTAAATGGCTCAATCTAGGAGACTCTAATTCTTACTTCTTTTTTGCTTCTATGAAATCAAGACAGTAGAAGAGAATGGTGCATAAAATTCAAACAGTAGAAGGACAATGGATTTATAATTTTGAGGGTGTCAAGAAGGCCTTTTTGGACTATTACATGGGTTTCCTGGGATCTAATTCTCCTTCCTCAGGCTATATCTCAAAGGTTATTATTGGTATGGGCCCTATCATGTTAGTTGAGCATCAACACTACTTATTACAACCTATATCTAAGAAAGAGGTAAAGGAGCCTCTTTTGTCTATTGGTAACTACAAGTCTCCTGGTCTTGATGGGTTTATTGCTGGCTCTTTTAAAGCTTCCTGGAGTATCATGGGTGAGGACATTTGGCACCTGGTTAAAGGCATTTTCCAATCTGCTATGGTGCCTCCTTTCTTAGGTCATACTTTGCTTGCTCTTATCCCCAAAACAGAAGTTGCTCAGTGTGTCAATGAGTTTAGACCTATTACATGTTGCTAGTTTTTGTATAAGAATTTGGCTAAAATCTTATCTGCTCATTTACAAGTTATGTTGCCCTATTTGATACATGCCTCTCAAGCTGGTTTTGTAAAGGGGAGAGTAATTGGTGATAACATATTACTTGCTCATGAACTAATACATATGTACAAAAGGAGGAGTATTTCACCAATATGTATGCTTAAGGTGGATATTAGGAAGGCCTATGATTTAATTAGTTGGAGCTTCATGGAGCAAATGTTATTAGGGTCACATTTTCCTCTTCATTTTATCAGGCTTCTTATGTCTTGTGTAACCTAGGTTAAATACTTCTTGGCACTAAATAATGGTGTCCTCGAGCCTTTCTAGGGTAGAAGAGGGTTGAGTTAAGGTGACCCTTTGTCTCCTTACCTTTTTGTCATTATTCTAGAGTACTTGAGCCAAATGTTGCAATCTTTATAGCACAACCCTGAATTCCATGGTCATCTAAATTGTAGGAGATTGAATATTATTAATTTAGCTTTTGTAGATGACCTATTGGTATTCTGTAGGGCCGATAATACTTTTTTCAATTAATCAAGCTAAATTTTAATGAGTTTAGTGCTCTATCAGGTTTGCATATCAGCCCGGAGAAGAGTCACATCTTTTTTGGTGGTGTTAACTAGGAGGTGAAAACCTTAATCTTAGTTGGTTTACAATTTAATGAAGGAAAATTGCCTTTCAAATACCTAGGCATGCGTTTAGACTCATCTAAATTGAAGCCTGTTGATATGGTTGCTTTAGTTGATACGATGACTAGTAGAATACAACATTGGTCTACTCGTCTACTTTCACATGGAGGGAGGATTCAACTACTGAAATAATTCACTTTTGGGATCACTATGTACTAGAGTCAAGTATTTATTCTTCCTAAGAAACTGTTAGTGAGGATAATCACCATTTTTAGAAGCTTTCTCTGGACTGGTAAGGCCCTTTCTAGTAAAAGATCCCTCATTGTATGGAAGACTATTTATTTTTCCTAAGAAGGAAGGAGGTTTAGGCCTGGTTGATCCCCAAATTTGGAACATTGCTGCTATAGGGAAGCATCTATGGAATCTCGGTTAGAAGAAGGATTCTCTTTGGATTAAATGGGTTCATTCTTATTATATTAAACAATAAGCATTCGATCAAGTTCATTTGCATGGTACTTCTTCCTGGTTTATACAAATGATTTTTTTCCCTAAGATCTACTATCCTTCCATGGATTCAGCTGCAACAAGAAAGATATCAGTTCAGTGTTGGTGATTTATATGATTTTTAAGAATTGAGGCTCCAACAGTTCCTTGGTGGAGAACTATTTGGCATAGTCCTACAGCCCCGAGACATAAGGCGATCTTCTGGCTTGCTACTCACTCTCGATTGCCTACTAAAGATAATGTGTCTAAGTTCAATCTTTATCTTAATGTTCATTGCTGCTTCTGTGATCAGGATGAGAGCATTCTTCATTTGACTCTCCAATGTCCTATAATGAGCTATGTTTGGAAGTCTGTCAGGAAGACAATGGGTGGTCGCAGGCTTGGTAACAATTGGTGTGGTGTTCTAAGAGAGTTATCCTGTCCAAGAAGGATAGGTGGTGTGAAAGTTTAACTATCTTGTGCTCTTTATGCCATTGGTCTTTATGAGATCAAGAAATCCAAAAATGCTTCTCTATTTTTGAATGTTGATTAGGATTGTCAAAGGATTATTAGAAACATTTCTCATGCTTTGTCCTCAATATGTAATCACCCAAATAGGATGGCTAAGTTTGGTGGGTATTTATGGTGTATAGATAAATTCTATAGGATTGGTTGTAATCTTCCTTCAAGGTAATAAAATTTTCATCTTAATTAAAAAAAAGGTTACCACTCAAACATGTCATGAAGGCTATCATATCACTTATTAAAATTCCACATGCTCTCTTAATTAATTCCAACCATTCCATTATGCACGCATATTATCAATGCGTGCATTTCACAAAAAATATGCTTTAGAAGCAAAATAAAAATCATATAGGCTTGATTCAACTATCTTACACCAAAATTTAGAGGCCAAATCATGCATCTTCATGCTCAACATAGAAAACTTCAATAAGCACAAAATATTATAACCCTAGTAGCAACCAAGTGACCAAACATCCATCATACATGACATAATGCAAATCAATCCCTAAACATACATTACCCATAACCCTAGTAGCATACATGTCTTCACTTATATTATGCTCATAATATTCATTACACAAAACATTATTTAGGCTTACAAACATACTCTTGAACAAGTATCACACTTCCACTATAAACTAACATACATCCTTAAAATGTAAAAAAACACACTAACACAATTTTTTACCTACTAGGTGTTTAATCGAGTTTACATATAATCCCAAATTCAAGCACCAAAGAAAAAAAAAGGAGGGATCACCAACTTTGGAATCCAACAAATGTATTTAAGATTTTCATTAGAAAATTAAAGGAACAAGTTAGAAAGCTAATTAAATCAGAGAAAATTAATAAAAAACAAGGAAATTCTATTTAAAATAACTTAAATGATTAGGTTTTACAATCCAAAACATCAAACCTATTAAATTCAGAGGATTGATCCAAATTATAAAACATAATCACAAAAATATTGATTTCAAATCAAAACTAGTAATCACTTGAGTAAAATAACACCAAATAAAAAAATTCTAGAAAATCATTTCTAAAAATTAAGGTTTCTGACCATGATATGTAAACTTGGTTAATTCGTGATAAATTATTTGAAATGGTAGTTTGGAATTGAATTTAAGCATATCATAACTCAAAATATATAATCAATTTAATAAACTTAAGCAAGGATCCATCCAATTTCAATTAGTAACATCATGATTAGGGTTTTGACATAGAAATCCATTTTCAATCGATTACGCACAAAATTTTCAAATTGATAGTTTTAATATATAATTAAATACATTTTAGAACAATTTATAAGATGAATTGATAAAATAATATAAAATGATACAAACTTGAGATATATAAATATATTATGATTAAAAATCAAAATTTTCAAAATCAATCAAATTAACACAAACCAATCAGCTAGAAATGCACAATAAATACATTAAAAAAACTATTTTTTCTTAATTATATCCAAATCACACTCAATAATCATAAAAAAATATTAAAAGTTTGGAAATTATATAAATGATTCAAGTTTGATGGAGATCAACTAAGGTAAGGAAGAAGGTGGTAGAGGTCGGCGATATTGTCTCTAACGATAATGGTGGTGCGCTACTATGATGGTGGCTAATAAGATGTTATTTTAATCTGCATTGTTATACTGTTGCACTCACTTGTTGCTTGTATAGGTGTCTGTGTCATGCTTTGCATTACTACTATTCGTGCTTGTTGTTGGTGGTGATAAGATGGCTCCATGGTTGGTGATGGAGAATGAAAGCAGTGGAGAGGGAGCTGGGTTGGTAAGAGTGTGATGTCAAGATTTAGGTTTCATCATGAGGAGAAAACTAAAAGGAAAGAGGAAAAAGTGGAAAATATGGAAATGAGGTAGATTGGTGGGGTTGTGTTGTTTTTACTTAAAAAAATATGTAAGAAAATGGATTTCAAAAATATTTTAAAATAAAATAAATTCAATAATTAAAGTCTCGTAAAAATCTAGAAATAGGTTTTAAATGAAAATCAAAAGGATTAATACGATTAAAAGTTATTCTTTAAAATAAATCATAACACTTACTATGATAAAAATAAATTTCAAAATAATATTATTAATACATCAAAAGCATAGAAGAAAATGAATTTGGGAAAGAATATCATAAATAACTGACGTAAATAGTTTAACATATTTCTGAAAAAGTTCTTCATAAACTAAAATGAAAAGCATAGAAGAAAATTAATTTGGGAAAGAATATCATAAATAAGTGACGTAAATATTTCATTTTAATTTTTTCAAAGATCTTATCAACCTCATAAAGACAAATAAATTCAAAGATAGAAACATTTTCTATGGATTAACATCTTATAAAGATTTTAGGTTTTTAAAGGGATTTTATAATTTAGATAGTTTATATTTGTTAATGAAATATTACCCTAAAACAATGTTGTAATAACATAAGAAAGATATAATTATAAATGAATTTAAAGTATAAAATCAAAATACACAAAGGAAATAAAAAATATATTCTAAATGAAAATTGAATCTTAGGAATTAAATAAAATTGTAGCTATAAGATTTTTTTTATCTAGAATCATTTGCACTAATAAAAAAAATAAATATAATTCAACATGAGTTCAGAGTCGTTAATAAAATCACAAAGAAAATCTAAAGCTTTAATAAATATTTTTAAGAATCACAATTAATTTAAAAGAACCCAATCTAAAAAAAATTAAAAGTTAAAAATAATAAATTAAAACTAACTTTTTATGATAATTAGTTTTTACAAATGTAGGGTGTTACATCACTACTCCTTAAAAAGAAATTTGTCTTGAAGTTTGGTAAGGGTAAGGAAAGATAACGAAAAATTAATCTGAACCAAGTAATCAAGATTTGACTAGAAGGAATCAAATAAAGTATAAATGAAATAAGGTAGTCTAAAATAAGCAAATAATTAGAAGCTTATAAGGAGTAAAAGAAAGAAGTGAGTAAGCAAGAATACAATAGATGCCAACAACTCACATATTATACATACTAAACTTCACATAATGAGTTTAAAGCTCGAAAATGCTATATATAATAATAGGGCTAAATAAGGGGAAAAATAACTATCAAAAACCTAAAATATAAAAGCTAAAACACACACATTGACATGAAATTACTACTTCCCAAAACTCATTACTAATATAAACAACTAGTTCCACCTTGAATACTCTTTTATCACCATACATTTCATGTCCCAAAGCTTAAGGTAACATCCATTATCCAGCTCTCAAAGATCATTTACTTAGTCAAATATCCCTATAAGACCCTTTGCTCTTTCACTTTTTCAAAAGAGGGTTCATTTACCTCATCATAATCATTAGGGTAAAAGGATAGACACTCACTGGGATCCCATTCAAACCTTTAGTTGTCAACTATCACTATGAGCTCTTCAACTATTTGATTGTACTATCTTAAAAATTTTCCACCCTTAACAAACTAAGATTAATGATGATTAAATCCATATGTCCCACACTGTTAATTATATATGGCTTAATCTAAAGCAAACTCTACAATAAGTAGTACGGTTTATACATATATGGCCCCAATATAAACTCCTCATCATTATGCAATCTAGCTCATCATATAACTACCTCATACATAATATAATATCTCTATCAAGTGATATCTGAAAGTATAATGGAGGGTATACGTAGTAAAATCAGCATCACATCACCAAAAAAATGCACAACTACTCAAACTCCATTATCAAAATTAATTATCTAACTACTTTAAACTCCAGTAGCATGTAAATTTTCTTACCCAAATGGTCCAATATCTTTCACATCATGATCTATCTAGCAAGGCATACCTCAAAATACTTTCATTCATAGAAATATAATTGAAATAAAGGTTACCTAATGGGGTAACTGCACCCTTGAAAGAAAGGAATCTAGGAACATTTGATTCATGTTAACATATGATACAAATTGAAAATAAGTCTGGTATGATAAGGACAAAAAATAAACCACAAGGATAAAAATTAAATATTATAAAAAAAAATTTTAGGAAACTTAACACTACCCAAACACGCTCCTCATAAAAGATAATTTGGGTTTCAAATAATTAACTTTCAAACCAAAACCATTGAAAATGAAACTATAAAATAACTTAAAAGAATAAAAAATTTAATAATATGAAAATTAAATTTCTGATACCAATTTGTAACGACCCCATATTTACTCCTGTATTTTTTTTAAAGAACAAGATAAAAAGATAAAATAAGAAATGGGGAGTATTACCGCCACACCTTATATAAGATAGACACCCATAATCTATCTCATGTTAGTTACGAGGCTAAAAACCTATCAAACAAAACCTAAAGCATCATCAATAACAAATCATTGAACTAAATCATTGCTAATAAAGTAAATGGAAAACCTACAAAATAAACCTATATTTTGATAGTTTTGATAAGCAATACAAATATAAATGTCTAATATGAGCCCTAAATAAAATAAAAATATAATTATAGGCAATCAAAGAAAAATAAGAAGTCTTTAAGGGCTTAAAAATCTCGGTATTCTATCTCTTAACACAAACTAATAATCATCACTAAATCACACCTAAGAGCACTCGCACATGTGTTGTATCAATATGATCATGTACTGAGTAAACAACACTTAACACATAGCAATAACATGATCACACCAAATCATATACATGGTATAACATGTAAAACATGGATAACATACTATCATAACAGATCATGGAAAGCACAAAAACTTGCTAAGTATGAGAACAAGATAAACAAGAGAGCATGGACATATACCATTGCATAACTCATCAAGAAATGTGTGATATTATGATAATTGTAGATAAAAATATGCAATCTATGATACCATTAGAATATCATTGGCAAAAAGTAGAAAGACATGCTTGAAAGTGGGAAATATATGATTATTTAAATTTATAACAAATTATATAATTAACACTATTCATATCATTTGTTACTATTTAATACCAGTAATTGTTATTCATTTCGAAACCTTAAAATAGCATAAAACACTTAGAATAATATAACTATTGAGATTATGATATCAAACAGATAAAATATTAGTATTTATGTTGCCAAGTTATTATTTTTTCTTAGATATATTATCACACAATCCACCATATTCTTAACTACTCATTTTCTTATACACTCATTTTGTTATAGTCCACTTACTCAACTTATTCCATTTATTCAACATAATCTTATGGTCCACATATAAATTAAATCACACTGATCAAAATATAACAACACTTACTTCATTTATGAAATTCCTATACACATATAAGTAATTAGGGTATAGAGTGGTTTTCATACCCTATATAGGGCTTGTAAGTTAGCTATAAAGTAAAAGGAGGGTCCTTCCTAAAGGCACTAAGAACTATAGCAAACATGAAAATTCATTACTACACTCAAACAGATAACACCATACTAAATCATAGGGAAGACATCTCATACACAAAACCCCATTAAAGGTCATCTCAAGGCTACTTGAGTTGGACTATATACAACCACTAGCTAACCCACTATGGGTAATCACTATAATTCATCTTTATCTCATTTCTTCCACTTACAATATGAATTACTAAATAAAAATTAGAATATAGATGCCACTTCCACAATATCATTATTTATAATTAACATTTTGGATAATATACACAATTTCCTCTCAAACACTTTATGAAGGATATCATATAACTTATTAGAATTCCACATGCTCTTTTAATTGATTCTAACCATTCCATTATATATTCATGTTTTTAATACTTACATTTCACATCCAACATGCTTTAAAACATAAATAACTATCGACTCAACAATCACATTACATAGATTAGAGGGAAAGTCATATATCTTCATGCTCAACAAATACAATTTCAATAAACACCAAATATTATAACCCTAGTAGAAACTAAGTGATTGAGCCTCCATTATGCATGAAATAATGCATAATGATAGACAAAATGACCTAGTGTACATGTCTTTACTTATATCAAGCTCATAATACTCACTAGAGCAAACATTATTCAAGTTCACAAACATATTTGCATTCAAAACTAACATAAATCCTTTTATCTTTAGGGATAAATGGAAAAAAGTCACTCTAAAGTAGAATTTTCTACCCACTAGCTATTCAAGTGAATTTACATATTATTCTAAATTCAATCAATGGAGGAATAAGAAGGAAAGGATCATGTACTTTGAAATCCACCAAGCACCTTCCTAGTTTTCCGATAGAAAATTGAAGGACTAAGTTAGAAAAACTAATTAAAGTGGAGAATGCTAATAAAAAATGAGTAAATTTTATTAAAAAAATAACTTTGATGATTAAGGTTTACAATATAAAATGTCAAATCGATCAAAGTCATAATTTTGATCCAAATTAAAAGGTAGAATCACAAATAAATTAAATTTAAATCAAAATTAATAATCAATTAATTAAAAGAACCCTAAATAAAAAATTTCCAAAAAATCATTTTTGAAAATTAAGGTTTTTGAGGCTAAACGTTAATATGATCAATTGTGGATAAATTGTTTAAATTGGTAGATTGAAAATAAAATTAAGCATATTATAATGCAAATTATATAATGAATTTAATAAAAATAACTCAATGATCAATTCGGTTTAAATTCGTAAGATTGTAGTTAAGGTTTTGATTTAGAAATATAATTTTAATCAATATTAGAAATAAAATTATCAAATTAACAGTTTTAATATACAATTTAACTTATTCTAAAATATTTCATAAGATCAATTAATAAAATGGCTTAAAGTTGGATAAACCATAGGTATATAGATATATATCTAGGTTAAAAATCCAAATCCTTAAAATGGACCAAATTAACACAAATTGATCCTCCCAATACACAACAAACACATACAAACAAATTAAAATAACTAATTTAGCTTAATTTGAGCTAAATTAATCTAATATTTAGAAAAGTAGAAAAGGTAGGTTTATAAATTATACCAATGAAGATAGCACTGAGGTACGGAAGATGGTAGTGGAGGTTTATCACACTCTAAGTTAATATGACCATGTGGGGGCATTTAGTAGCCATCTAATATCACCATGAGCCCATAAGGGTTATAGGGCTACCCTAGAGTATTTTTTGATTAATAGACATAACCTACATATCAACATAAGCCCTTTCAAGATACTTTATCTTCATTAGAGTTATTAAGATGAAATCACTTAAAAGATAGTATACCATGTTGATATAAGTAGTCATATCAATCCTTATAATACTTCACTAAATTTGGGGTAATACATTCACCCCTACTCAAAGAATATAACATCGTCATTACACCCTAATCATTGAGTGTCTCATTATAATCTATCCCAAGAGTCATCCCAGTAAGTGGATGACCGATTCATCTATGTTCAGGTTGTAGTTATGGATTCGTTCTAATATCATTAGTAACACCTAAAGTCTGTATGACCATGTGAGGACCACTTGTTAGTGACCTAATAGTACCTCAATGGCTACCTTGGAGCACTTTTGGATTGATCAGTTGGCCTTATAGATCAACATGAGTCCTTTCAAGGTGCTTTGTCCTAATTCACATGAATCTTGAGACATTTTTGGAAAATTTTCAAAATTTCCTAGGAGGGCCACCCATCCTAATAACTACTTTATAGCAAATATGCTTAACTATGGAGCTAGTAGGTTAGAATCACTAAAAGAATGGTATACCATATTGATACAAGTAACCATATCAATTCTTATAATACTCCACTCAATATGGGAATATTATATTTAATCCACTCAAAGAACGCAATACAACATCCTCTTTGTACCTCAACCACTTACTATCTCATTATAGTCTGTCCTAAGAATTTTCTTGCTAAGCAACTAAATAACTCATCCAAGTTCAACTAGTAGTTGTATTTTTGCTATAATGTCATTTGTAACACCCCAAGTTAATATGACCAAATGAAGACCACTTAGTAGCCATCTAATAACACCCTAAACCCACAAGGGTTGTGAAACTACCCTAGAGCATTTTTGGATTGGTCTACTAGCCCTAAAAATTAACATATGTTCTTTCAAGATGCTTTGTTCTTATTCACATGCTTCTTAAGATTTTTTTTTGAAAATTTTCAAAACATCCCAGGAGAGTCACCCATCCTAAAAGAATTTCTAAAATAAGTACACTTAATTATAGAGTTCTTAAGATGTAATTACCAAAAGGATGGACTACCATATTGATTAAGTGGTTATATAAATCTTTATAAAATTCTACTCAATTTTGGGGTATTAAAAGGTCATTTATATTCTCTCTAACTAATGGTGGTGGTGAACTACTATAGTTGTGGCTAATGAGATGCCATTATGCTCTATGTTGTTCTCCTAATGTGCTTGCTAGTTTCTCACATAAATGTCACATGCATAACCCTATATAGTGCCAACACTCCTCTACTCATTGGGTATTACTAAAGGTGAAGTATACTCTAAAGCTCTCACCATCTCGGTGCATAAGCCTTGGTAATGCTACAAAGTGATCTTCTAAGTCTTAATGTATAACCCTAAACATATCTTTATGCTAGAATTTAGACACCATTTTAACGTTTTCTATTGAAGTTATCCCTTTTAGGCTTCACCTAGCTAAATAGAAGCCATTTTTGATCAATAAAAAACCTCATGAAACATTTAATGCACTAAAAGGAAATTATTAAAGATTGATAACATACCACTATACTACAATATTCAAGTCAACACACACTTGAGATCTATATCATCCTCCCCATAAAAAAACTCACCTTATGTTGAGATCTAAAGATAAATTCAAAGGATATAAAAGAAGGGGGGGAAATAGGGAAAATTACATTCTATAAGGTTACTACTACAAATAGGATGGATGATATTCCTTTCTTCTTGAATTTCATCTTCAATTTGGAGCTTGAACCGCCATTGCTTCCCATTTTTCTCTCTAAATTTTTAGCTCTATTTTCAGCTTTGATTTTACCTATAAAATATGTATAGGATCTCCTTTGATTTACTCGTGTTATTTCATTTTATGGAGGACGTTGGGTGGGGGTTAACAGATATATGGAAAAAAATTTAGAATTTCATGTTTGGAATTTGGGTATGCTTGAGGATAAAGAGTATCTTTGTTTTTTTTTCATTATCTAATATGGTTGTAGATGTAACCTATGATTCTTTCTAGCCACCCTATAGGGTCCTCCACCCTACAACATCGAGCCCCCTACAGGATCATCTCATGTAGTGATAGCATCATTCCCTCTATATTCACCATGTAAGGTTATCCCTCTTATAACATCCTCTCACCCTATGATAACACTATAGGAAAAAAAAAGGTTGAATTACATAACGAAGGAGGATGAAGGGTAAAAATAACACTTTGAGAAAAGGAATATTGGCTATCAATATGCACATTCATATTGGCTGACAATTTACAACCTTCTAATTGTCAAACATGCATGAAAATGTACACAAGGCTAATAATATACACACTCACATTGTTATCACTTGTTAAAATACTTCATACTAGAGGTTTAACATGTTGAACTTCCTTAAATATCAACATAATTGAAATATATTCTAGACCTAACCCTCAAGAGATTAAATCTTACAAACATGTAGACAAATCCATATTTTCATGCTTTACTACTTATGCTTTAATACATTCTATAATGTGCTCATATCTATAAAAATTACCAAAACACATGCTTGCCTACCAACTCAAAATGTTAATGCCAACACAACATCTACATACTTATTTACATCACAATAATGTAAGTGTAACTTACCACAAGCCAAGATAACAAAATATCACAAAAGAGGAAAAGAGGGAAAAAGCCTCCTAAAATCTCATAAAAGTGAACAAGGCTCAAAAGTTAGAGGAAAAATCATAGAAAACTTAACCTCCTTCCAAAATAAGAAAACTAAGAGGAGAAGCTCAAATCTCAAAATTTCCAAGAGCTAACCATATTTTTTTAAGAAAACAAAGAGAACCAAATAGAGGATTGAAGGAAGGGAAAGAGATCATAAGTGGAGAGCAAGAGAGGAGAGGATTTTTAGTAGAGAGGGAAGGAGAAAAGAATACTATAGACAAAAATTCTCAACACTTAGGATAAATAATATGCATGAAAAGAGAGAAAATAAGACTAATATGAATGGTTACTATAAGAGGATAATTAAAGAGTCATGAATTTCCCCTTCCCATCCCTCTAATAGATCCATGAGAGATAAGAAAATGTAGGAAAATGAGTTGAAGAGAGAATCATTACTTAAAGAAGTAGGAATAAGACCTTAGTTTGGATGCCAAGGTCAAACCTTTGAACAAAAAAAGAGGAAAGAGGGACAAAAGGTGGTCAACTAGTAGATCAAAATGCTATTTGATCTCTAACGACAAATCATACAAGTAATTAGAGATATAGTAAAGGAGAGAGCGACGAAGAAGAAAACAAGGAAGATGAGGTCATTAATGCCACTTTTTTGGAATTCAAAAATATAAATCCAATTATGTACACCTAAATTGGGTCTAAAATTCTCCTTAAACTCTTAAAATTTAATTTATAAAAAATCCCAAGCTAAGCCTAATCACCAAGTTACAAAATCATTGAAAAATAATAATAAAATAATTTGGGCATGAAAACGTTCAAGTGAAGTGAACCAGTTATCCAGTCAACTAGTGCTACCAAATAATTGGTTTCTAAGATGCAGTTGACTAATATTGTATTCTCAAAACCAAATCCTAAAATAGTGGACCAATCGACAGATATAGGACCGCAATCGGCTAATACCCCTAAAAACCATCTTCTACCATTTCCAAATCCTTTACAAATATTGATTAAGATCAAATATTAATAATAAGCTTAAAATATAATCAAACACATTTTAATCATGGTCAAACACGTAAATTAACACTCATCAAAGAACCCAAAAAAGTGGGGTATTATAGGAGTATGCTTAAAAGTTTGTTTTAGACTAAAATATTGGTCAAAATAAAATAAAATATAAAAGACCTCAAATATTGATCAAGTAAGAGTAGAGATGAGTAGTTGTGCCTTCAAAGCATTTTTCTTAAATTTATGTAAATTTTAATAAAATAAATACTATTAATAAGATCTTATTAGGAAAAACACCAAATAATTGAAACAAATTAACAAAAATTATGAAAATCATAAGAATAATTTACTATGTGTAACCATAAATTCTCTTCAACTAATAATATTATTGTATACAAAAAGTATAATGCTTAAATAAATATATTATTTTGAAAAAAATCAAAAATAAAATATCAAAATTATTAAATTGGAAAATTGGAAAAATAAAAAAATATTACAACATTTTAACTCATTTTCAACTCAAATATAATTTTTTCGTAATTTCCCATAAATATCTAATGCCTTTTTATATCTAAAATCATTGAAAATAAGTGTTATGATTACTTTCAAAAGAAATAGTAAAAAAATTATTATTAAAACAAAATTTTCCAATCTATATCATAAGGTGTTTATAGCTAAAAACAAATTATTGGAATTATATTTTGCAAGAATTAACTTGAAAATTAACAAGCATGAATAGTATTTTTGTTAGAAAATGTGTCTAGATGCTAAACAATCTTCTAGAAAAGTCACTTTGTAAAATATTAAATCTACATTTTATAAAGGATTTGTAGAGCTAAATATATATATATATATATATATATATATATATATATATATATATATATATATATATATATATATAATTAGAATACTTTAGAAAAGATTATAGGGTTTAAATTCCATTAAATATGAGGTTTTTCCCTTAAATAAGCTAAAATAAAGTAAAATTAATATTTTTAGGAATAGGGTATTACAATTAACTCATGGTTTGACATTTCACTCCCATGATAATGCATAAAAAGAGGATAAATGGTGGAAGTTAAGGGATGTATGAGTTAAGTGCGGACCTTTGTGTTAAGTGTTTGAATTAATCTCTTGAATAAGATGACATTAATTAAAGTGAAACAAATTTAAGTGAGTACTAAGATCTTTTTTAGGTTGTGTTGTTATACCTTCTTGGTAATTTATTTTTGTGCCTTTATATCTACCTTTTAGGCTCATATGGATCATATAAAGAGTGTGTATACTTAATGATTAAGTAACATATCCTTGGTGTGTTTTGTGAATCTCTTTCATGAGATATAATGGAATTAAATTTGTAGTAACCAAGAATCAATACAAAATATAAATATTAATCCTATTTATTTCTCTTTAATTATTGAGTAAACTAATTAGCAGTTATTAGCCCTTTTACTTCTCAAACGTATTGTTTTGATATAATATGTTTTAAAAGTTAGACTAATATCTTAAGCCTTTGACATGTTTAGTTTGTTAATTTACCTCTAGTAAGTGAGGAGTTTTGATTTTCATCTATCATTTATACTTGATTGACTAAAGTTAAAATGATATGGATTTCATGTCCTTCCATCTTATGTCTACTACCCTACCCCTACCATTATCAAAACCAAATTGTGCTTCCCTCTCCCAACACTCTGACTCGTATAGCTAGTGTTGTATCTATCTATTCTCCCTCGTTATAAGGTAACATGCAATTTATGTGCACATGTTGTGCATTTTTATCTCTACAAGTTTCATTTGCAATATTATATTGTATGTATTCATATTGTGATTGGTACGTTACTTATTTGATGTTAGAAATATCTATATCTATATCTATATATATATCTGTAGGCTATAGCTAGTACTTTTCCAATTATAGATTTTATACTACTTTTGGATATGTATATGAATATAATATTGTTATGAGTTACAGGTAGTTTAGAAGCCCATCTTTCTCAATGTTATATCCCATATTCATATACTATTATTACTATTGGTCTCCAATATTATTTGTGTATTGATAATCTTGCTATTTTTACATGTACTTCCTTATATAAGATATGTGTATAAATAAGTGGTGGATATCTTAGATTGTGTTAAATTTAACTAAGCTTTTGGGTTGGAATTATAGGTCCATTAATTATTTGATAATGATAGTTATATTTTAGGAGATAAACTAAAATATTTTGACATAAAGGTCAATTGGATATAAATGTATATGTATATGAATTTTTGTTAGTTTCTTATTATAATATTAATAGCATATGGTAAATGTTAAATACATAGGATTATTAGGATAGGATCAGTGATGTTTTTGGGCTTTGAATATCGAAGTAAGTATCCAACCTATTGACTCTTTTAATTTTTTATGTTTATTATTTGTAATATGGGTTTTATCCTTTGTTTATAAAATATTATTTTATAAGTAATGCACCTCTTGATCCTACATCTAAATATCTATGATTTTTTAATTGATTTTGGTACTCTTTAATTTATCAAGTATTATTTTTAACACTGTCTTTTATACCTAAATTGTCTTTGACTTATTACATTTGGATCAAGCATTGTTATTAATGGTTATCTAATTATTTAAGTGGTCATTTTATGTTATAAATTGTTATTATTATATTTATGCTAGTTGAGCCTTTTGATTATTTTACCACTATGCTCCAAAAGGCCAGGTAAGCCCTTATTACCCATTTAGTAGTGTGGGATTGCTAATCAATACCACTAATATTGCACCATATAGAATTTCCTATTAACCCTCATCAAATGATAGAAGAACTATCAATCAGTTATTATTGTTATTCCTTAGTCGTTGGACCCTTAGCAGTGATAATTACTCCAACTATTGTTTATTATCAATTATTTTTCTCTTGTGATTGGGTCCTACTAGATTTTCATCATTTTGTGATTAATTAATTTATCTACATTTGGTATTGTTCTATTCTAATCATATTTATGGTTATTCTATGATCAATTATATCTAGTATAGCTACTTTTAATATTTTCAAAAAATATTTTGGTTTGTGTTTCTACCTATGGACAAGTTACATGTTGAGATGTGATTTGCTCACCCATTTAACATTTTAGGTGAGTCATGTGAGACATTATTTGAAGGTTGAGAATCAAGTATTTTGGTGTTTAGATAGTCTAATCAGTTAATAAGAGTTTATGATAATAATGTAACACTTGTCAGGCTAGCTATTTATTGAAACGAACATTATTAGTAATCTTATTAGACTCTTTTCCATGTAATAATATAATTATAAATGATATTATATTAGTTTGCTTTGTTTAACCTTACTAGCTATATGAGTCTCCTCATATAGTTGGTGGCGTATATCACCTCCCTTTATGGATATGGGTTAGGGGTGTTATAGAAGGAGTATTATAGCCTATTTACATAGCATTAAGTATTTGTGTGTTATATTATGGATAACTAAAACTTTTCTAGACCATTAGGTCATAGGTTTTAGATCACTACGGAATTATTGACCTTAATAGATGTCTGCTCTAACTTGAGTTGGACTTACTTCATAGGTGATCTCATATTAGGTACAATTGTGTTTATGAGTTTGTTTTTATGTTAGGTCCTCATAGCTCTAGGTAGATAAGGTTCTATTAACAATTCCCCTCTCACTTAGTACGGTAATTTAGGTGAGAGGAGGAACGTGAATGATGCTACTAGGACAAGTAATGTTAATCATGCAATAGATCAACTAGAGGTCTAATACAAGTGATCATGAATGTAATATTCCAGTACATAGCAGCACTACTGGGGTAACAAGTAGGTGGGATAACCTTCAAACCAACACTAGGAAATGAAGCTCCTCAACCACTATACTCCATCATTGACTTCGTGAAGCTGAGGCCTCTAAGTTATGTTATTGATGGTGATCCATAGGAGGTGGATGATTGGCTCTCAAGAATGGGCTAGTTTTTTAAAATTTCTAATGTAGTATAAGGAGGAAAAAGTTTTGTTTGCTACAAAAAATATGGAAAAGCAAGCAATGAACTTGTGTAAGATTACAAAGGTTTGTTGATTTGGGACAATGTGGAATGATTTTAAAGAGTTATTTAATATAGAGTTTTTTCCACACATATACAAAGACTAGAACGTTTCCGAATTCCATTGGTTACAGCAATATTCGTATATCAGTGGTAAAGTATGTTAAGTTATTTACACACCTCTATCTTTTCTCCGTGAACTATTGCTAATGATGTCACTAAGGCTATGAGGTTCCAAGATGGATTAAAATTTTCCATCCGGAGGTAGGTGTTTACGTAGCAACTTCAGACATAACATGATGTGGTGGATACATTTATAGCTATAGAGAGGGAGAATAAGTAATTTGCTACCCAACAAATGGAACATAAGAGGAAGGACACACCGATAGAATCTCATTATGGAACCAACCAAACTAGAGCCAATAGAAAAGGCCTAAGGTACATCCATCCGGTGGGAGTTATACAATGAAGTGCACTCATTTTGGTCGATTCCACCTTGGGATAGAATCTTACTTAAAGACGAAACCTTGCTTCAAATATGGTAGCTTGAAACACCAAGTTGCTAATTGCCCCCAAACACATGAAGAGGAGCGGTAATAGTTTGGATATACATAGGCAACCTCGAGAGAATGTCAGAAAGGGACAGATAAACTATGGACTAATTTCTACACTTACTAAATAGGATGCCCATCAATCTAACAGTGCCATCATAGGTACCTCTAAATCACTAATTATTTTGCTTATACTCTTAGTGATATTGGTGCCACCAACTCTTTCATTTTTGGTGCCTTTTCTCACAAGTTATATTCATCACCTATGCCCTTAGATGTTGAAATATTTGTGACCATGCTAGTTTGTAGATCTTTTGTGACTAAGCTAGTTATTGAGGGTTGTGTTATAGAGATTGATGGAAGAAATTTGTTAGCAGACGTTATCCTCCTAGATATGTATGACTTTGATGTCATATTTGGCATGGATTGGTTATCCCTCCATCATGTCAAACTTTATTGCCACTCTAAGAGTTTAATCTTAAGGATTATGTGACTACTCAAATTTCAGTTCTTTAGCTTCAAAATTCATCTTCCACCCCTCCTTATCTCTACTTTCAGAGTTGGAAAAGTATTACGGAAAGGTTGTATGGGGTACTTATACTCTGTCCAATATTTTAGCTTCCATAAATTTATGATCTATTTAACCTATTGCAAAGAACTAAGGTATTTTCCAAAATAGATTTACAATCTAGTTACCATCGATTGAAGGTTAAACCTAAAGATCTAACCAAGATTGCCTTCAAAACCTGCCATAGCCACTATGAATTTTTGGTGCTATCATTTGGATTGAACAATACACAAAAACTTTTTATGTACCAAATGAATCAAGTCTTCTAACCATTTTTGGATTGTTTTGTGATCGACCAGGTGAGCTAGCTTATAGAATTGCTTTACCATCAAACTTGAGTGGAGTTCATGAAAAGTTTCATATGCCCATGCTTATGAAGTATGTGCTTGATGCCAACCATATGATTCAGTGCTGACTATTACAATTAGTTAAGGTTTAACTTCATGTATGATGAGTAACTAATTGCTATCATTGATATAAACACTAATAAATAGATTTAAATCAAAGCCTCTATGTATTCCACTATCGAGTATAGTGGTTTTTTTCTACAACCACCATGTATACTATTAACAGGAAAGGTAATTATCGAATAAAGGTATGCATGGTGGTTTTAACTTATAGCATCGTGTATACCCTAATAGTGAAAAAGGGTGTACACAACAGTTATAAGTTAAGACCACCATGTATACCTTTATCCGATATTTACCTTTCATGTTAAGGATATACACAACGCGATTTAGCTTATAACGGTTATGTATACCCTTCTGCACTATTAGGTTATACATGGTGGTTATAAGTTAAAATTGTCATGCGTACCTCCTACTTTTTATACGTAATCATTCTTTAACCTAAAATTGCTTGACAATTTTTGCTTTCCCTCTAAATATCCAAACAAAGTTAGTTGAAGTGATGAAGCTCTACAATAATCATTCTCTTCTCTCTTCTCTTCACTAAAGTTCTTGATCATTTTTCCTCCTCTTTATTTCACTAGTGTTGGCATTCTCTCTCTTTTCTCATAGTATGTTCATTATTTCTTTAATCGTATTTTCTTTGAAGTTTAGGCTTTTTGTATAAATTTATCTATTTTCTTAATTTTGTTTATGCCTTGCATTTTCAAACTCCTTCATGTATATTTATACTATATATGATGATGTGGTGTATATTGATACACACTATGCTGTTAGTTTCTAATTTGATATATCTTGTGAAGGTATATTATCAAAATATTTCAAAAAATAGAGTATATAAAGAAAATAGATAGTATTGTAGAAATTATGGTATTATTACTATTGCAAATGTTGTTGTGTTATATATGTATTTTGAGTATGTTGGTGGTTGTTTCATAACTTGGATAATATTGTTATATTCTCCATTTTTGTTTGCAATTTGAGGGGAAAACTTTACTTATTTCTTGCTATGGATCGTAAGTGGATACATAAAAGTAGGTTATCTTGAGAATATATAGACGGTGTTTAAGACTTTCTTAAGATAGTGGTTAAACATTTAAAAGATCCTTTGCAGGTATCTTACCAATGTGTAGATTGTGGAAATACAATAAGAAGAGGGGTAAATGAGATATGAGGTCATCTCATTTTCTATGGAATTGATAAGAGTTATACTTGGTAGATATGACATAAATATCCACTTTTTAATGAACCTAGTGTGGTTGACCACAATAACATTAAAGTTGTAGATGATTTTTCTTACATTGAGAACCTAACCAACAATGTTGAAAAACATTTTAGAGACCATCCAAAAATATTTGAAAAGTTGGCCAATGATTTGGAGACACTTTTGTATAATGGTTGTACTAAATCTATAAAATTATATGTTGTATTATGACTGTACAATTTGAAGATGGGTAATGGATGGATAGATAAAAGATTCACTTTTCTTCTTAGGCTCTTGAAAGATATGCTTCTAGATGATAATGTGCTTCCTCACCGTAGTTATGAAGCTAAGAATATTTTGTACTCTATGGGTTTGAATTATGAAAAGATTTATGCTTGTTCTAACAATTGTATTTTGTGTTATAATGAATATGTATCATTAGATAGTTTTCCTCGATGTTAAATGTCATGATACAAGAGGTCTAAGGTTCGTAATAAGGTATTGTGGTACTTTCCAATTATACCACAATTCTGACACATTTTTTAATAAGGAAACTATAGAGAACCATAAATGGCATATGGAAGAAAGGATTTCAAATGATAAGCTTAGACATCTGATATATTATCCACAATGGAAGAAAGAATTTTAGATGAGAAGCTTAAACAATCCAACGGGATGCATTTTGTTCACTCAAAATGAACCCTTTTAATGGAAACACCAACTATAGATTATGGCCCCTTATTTTGGAGATCAACAATCTTCCCCCATCATTATGTACGGGGAAGAAAGGGATGATGCTATTCTTACATATATCTAGTCCAAACCAGTCGAGTAATGATATTAATGTTTATTTGTCTACCCTTATTAAGGATTTAAAGTATATGTGGGATTATGGAGTTGAAGTAGTTGATGCAAGGAGCCAAGAGTCTTTTAACTTGAGAGTAATTTTATTTTGTACCATAAATTATTTTCCTGCTTATGATAATCTTTTTGGTTATAGTGTGTATAAACACTATGCATGGCCTATTTGTGAAGATAATACAAACTTTCTCCTGCTACTGAAGAGTAGAAAGACTGATTATCTTAGATATTGTAGATTCTTATTTATAAAATATCATTGGAATAGGATAAAAAAATATTTTAATTTAAAATTTGAAAAAGAAAGATATCAAAATTCTCTCATGGGATTTCAGATATTGGACAAAGTAAAAGATTTGAATGTGTCTTTTACAAGAAAAAAAATAAGAAAATAGTCCCTTCAAGTAGGTGGAAGAAGAGGTTAATCTTCTTTGAGCTTATATATTGGAAGACCTTAGACATACATCATTATATTGATGTGATACATATTGAGAAAAATGTAATGTGTATCTACTTGTATAATTGGCATGCTTTTGAATGTGCCAAAAATGACAAAGGGTGGCATCAATGATCAGTTAGACTTGGTCATATGGGTATAATAATATAATTACACCCATAGAAGGTGGGAAATAGAAATTTTTTTACCTCTTACATGTTATGCTCTTTAAAAAAAAAGAGAGAAGATTAGTTTCTGTGAGTGTTTTCATAGAGTGAAGGTTCCTAAAGGATATTTATCAAACATCAAAAAACTGTTTCGATGAAGGATTTGAAGTTATTGAGTATGAAATCTCATCATCATCACATTATCATTCAAGACTTATTGCTAATTGCTATATATTCTATCTTATGAAATTGAGTTCAAAGTATCGGTACCAGAGTTTATTTCTTTTTCAAGGAACTATACAATAATATTATTGACCCTATAAGGTTAGATAAAGTATAGAGTGCGATTATGACTATATTATGTTAGCTTGATATTTATGTTCCTCTATCATTCTTTGTCGTCATGACTTATGTAACAATTCGCTTGGTTAGAGAGGTAAGATTATGTGGGCCACATTTTCATTTGATGTATACATTTGAAAGGTATATAAAATTCTTAAAAAGATATTTAAGGAATCTGAACAAGCCTAAAGCTTGCATTGTTGAAAGTTATCTAGTGGAGGAGGCGCCATAATTTTATTGTGAGTATTTACCTAATGTTAATACTATAGGCCTTACTAAATTACAACATTTAGGTAGAGAAGAATAAAGGAAAAGGTGCAAAGGATTTTTCATGGTCATCGTTAATGATAATAAAATAATTTTACAAGCTCACCTCTATGTCTTTCACAATAAAGATGATGTTCAACCATATAAGGATCAACACATGGATAATTTGAGGGCTTTAAATCCGTCTAGGAGAAAAAAATGGATATTAGATAAACACAATATCTCCTTTTTTGAGTGGTATTCATCTTAATCATATGAATCTAATACTGAATTATATTAGTTATCACATCATCCTTATAGGAAAATGATGCCATACAGCTCATATATGATCAATAGTTATACTTTGTATATAAAGGAGTAGGATGAAAAGAGTAATATGTAAAATAGTGGTGTCACTGCAATCTCATAAGCTTTGTATATATCAAGTGCCAAAGACAAAAACCCTATTCATGCATCAATGACATACTAAGGGGGTGATAGAGCGCATATGGCTATTAGGTTACACATCTGTTAGAGTTCCTTTATTTGGGTGTAAATGGGTTGATAATCAAAATAGTACTTATATTGAGGAATTTGGATTTAAAAAGGTAGATCTTTCAAATCTTGGTCATAAGCAAGACCCATTTATATTATCCTAACAAGAAAAATAACTATTCTATCATGTGAATACAAAAAAAAAATGAAGACAACAAACAAGGGGAGAATGTTTTGGCTATTGACTTACCTTTCTCGACTAACCATGATGACATTACCAATGAGCTCTATACTAGAGATGCTTACGAAGAAGAGTTCTATGTACTGAATCAAAGTTTGTGCAAAAGAGGGCACAAGCCACAAATTAAATTCTTATAGATGAAAGGAACCACTTCCTATATATTATTTTGTTTTATTTTGTGCATAAAGGCTTATTTTTTATATTTTGACTATATCTCATAAAATATTACTTTAATTACTTCCTAATATATAATATTTGTTCATTGGTTTAGGTATAGAACCACATGAGGATGATACCCATGCTTAAGAGGTTGGAAAAAATAAAGAATGAGGAGAAACAAATTGACGCATTGCTAGGAATAGAGAAAGGGGAATTATATTTAATGTTAATTTTGATGAATTAGGGTATCCGGTGGGTAAGAAAAGAGATGTTTTCATCAATTATTGTAACTCTAGGGCTTATGTGCACATCACTATCACTTATTGAACTTGGATAGATGCCCCCAAAGAGTTAAAGGATAGGGTGTAGGATGACACTATAGTATTATTTGAATATAATAAATAGGTATGACTTTTTTTTTGTTATTACCATGTGATCATTTAATTGTATGCATACTGACTATTTGATATTTTTATAATATTGTATCAAGGATTTAATGTTGGAAAACAACATAAGAAACTTGTTATAAATTGAACTACAAAGTCTTAGATAGATTAGGAATCGTGGATGGCTACCAATCATATTTACATAGCTAATGGTACTATCATATCCATGACCTTAGATATCTATAGGAATCTGATAACCTTTGATCAATGGAGGGAGTTCTATTTATAGAGGACTTCAAAGGAATATGAAGTACTTAGAAACATATTATTATTAACTTTTTACTATAACTATAGTGTATTTATCTTACTTTTCAAACTAACATAGTCATTCTAATAAAGGACTAAGGCAAAGAGCTCCAAAAATAGAGATAATATAGGGAAAACCATTTAAGTTTACAAGAGAGGATGTACAGTCAATAAGGTAGCTAGAGAAGCATTGGTATGAATATATATATATATATGCCATTATTTTATAATATAATATTGTTACAAGTATTTTTACTTGATATAATAGGAAAAAAACTAATAAAGAAAACCTATATCCCCAATGTACCCCTAGAGCGAGCTGATGTTTGGATATACAGTAAGGTAAATAACGAAAAAGCTATCAACAAATCAACTCAATATATGGTTGAGAAAATTGTAAGGTACACAATATTTTTTTTCTTGGTTTAATATTGTTAATTATACTTAAGTATTTTTCTTAATTTATATAAGAGGGTTTGAGAAAGAACTATCCAGTCGGTGCTTTTTACAAAGAAGGTTTGAATAACCTTTTGACGCACTCATTGGGCACTTATAATTACGGGTTTGAAATCTCTAAGGTAAATGGATGTTACCCAAGTTCTTTCCCTTCAAAGGAAAATTTTGAATAGATGGAGAAAGAAGTGGTAGAGTTACGTAAATCACAAAAGGAAATACTTAGTAGGTTAGATAGTATGTTATCATATTCATATTATCTAGGTCAACCCTCCACATCTAGTATCCCTAGAACCTTATTGAAAATTAATGAAGTAATATACTACACTACACTCTATTTACTTGAATGTATTTTTGTTTACCATAATTTTAATCTTTTGATTCTTAATTATAGGGCCAATATCCTTGTGGCTTGCAAGTTATAGAGGATGGGCCTATTATAGGAAATGCTACTTTATTTATTGAGTCCAACTCAACCCTTCATAATTTGTCATTAGGGGTTGACAAATTTTTTATCTCAATTCATAATGTCATTGAGGTATACTTATTAGAACTAGTGCCACTTGATGTGGCATATAATCATAAAGAATAGGATATACCCAAAATTGTGTTTACTAGGAGGGTAATTAGTTGGATGGCTGAGTAATTGTGTAATTATCAAGGATGAGGTAATATAAAATTTTTCAATTTTATATTAAATTCTTGTTACTTAAGTGATAATATATGATCTAATAATTACGCCATCCACTCTTTCTTACTTACTGAGAATAGTAATATTATAGAAAAAAGTATTAGTTAGAGAGAAAGAAAAGATATGGAGTATGCAAAAGCTCAAAAAGCCTTGAGAATCAAGCATCGTGACCTATCACCTCCTTTTACGTTGTATTTGGACATGATGTTATCATTGGATGGATATTCTATTAGGATTCCTAGTCTAGCGTATTTGCACATGAAATCATAAGATGTGAATATCCGGATTGGGATAGAGGATATCTTACATGTGTTACAAGGTGAAATGTTACAAAATTAACATATAATATATAAAAGGTAATTTAAATAATTTTGCATTTAACTTTATTTTAATTATTAGTGGGAAGTAACATTTTGATACTAAATATGTAATTTATTTTTTCATGGTCAGAGGTTCTTACAGGATAATTTATTATTTGATGTCTTAGATGGGTTTGATTTGTATAGCTTTTTATGTTCAAACATGATCATTAATGAAAATAATAATATTGAACATGCCCCATATGTGGTTAATGTGATGAAGATGGCTTGACGATCCCTCTTATTTGCTCCAGTTTCCTTTTATATGCATTGGGTACTAGTGATATTGCATTTATCTCCAATAACCATATATTGGATGCATTCAATTGATAAAAATCCTCGTTCTGATCCAAAATCATTTGTTAAAGGGTAAATATTTTTCTATATAATGATATTAATTAGAATATCACACACACACACACACATACGTGCATGTATATTTTTTTAACGTATGGATACCACATCATTTAGGTTATTTAAGGCTTATTTTAGGGCACAAAATAAAGGAAGGGCACCACCAACCCGTATGTCTTGGAAAAAAAATTAAGTTTTGTAGTTTTACTATCATTTAAGAATCAATGTCAATTAATATTAAGTATTTAATATGAGAACCTAATAATGTAATTTATATTGTTTTAGTGACTATGATAACAAGATGACGTAAATTGTGGATACTACATCATGATATTCATGAAGGAAATAATTTACAAACATTAGATGGGATAAGGAGAAGTATGTATCTACTTTGTTAATATTAGTTATGATTATCTATATACATCAATACTAATATGGTACTTTCTATCTTGTGTAGGTCAATCAACCTTTTGAGCTTCATAAATATGATAATAACAAGATTAATGAAGTTAGGAAACAATGGTTAGATATTGTCATAAGTTTTTATGATGATTATTTTTAAGATCATATGTTCTCCTCTCATTTTTTTGTACCTAAAGGGTAACTATGAATGAAAAGAAGAATTTTGTATAAGGTTTTATACGCAAGTTATATAATGAAAGTATAAAATTATTTATTTTTTTGTGAACCTTATGAATTATAACGATTTATTTTGGATGTGGCAAATACTTATGCCGGTGAAAGTATCTTAGAAATATCTACACATTTTTGTAAGAGAAAAAAAGTGGTATGGGAATGATCATATGCTCTCATTTAAAAAAAAACATGGGGGGAGGGGAGAATACACGGCGGTTATAGCTCAAAACAACCATTTATTCCTTGAACAAGATCCCAACTCTCTAAGAGGGGGAATATGCAATGTTTGTGGCTAATAATCGCCATGTTTTCCCCTTCTCAATGAGATAGGAGCTTGTTACAAGAATACATGATGGTTCTAAGCCACAACTGCCTTGTATTCCCTTCACTAAAATGTTTGGATGGTTCGTGTTACAGGTATACACGTTAGGTCTAGTCTATAACCGTTGTATATATATGAAGCCAATGATTTTTGAGTAAAATTTAAAATATTATATAGTAGGTTTTAGAATATTTGTGAATATTATAGATGACGATAGAGTAGGCGAGGGTTACAACCCGCCACATATACCACTTTTCTAATTGCCATCTAGAGGTTTTCTATAGTGGTGAAAGGAGCAATTTTTAAGATGAAGAGTAGTTCATTTGGTCAAAGTACAATGGAGGAACCAATCAGCTATAGAGGCTATGTGGGAGTGAGAGAATGAAGTCAAAGGGAAATATGAGCATTTATTTTCTTACTAATGCATGTAAGTTTTGAGGATGAAAACTTTTTTTTAGGAGAGGATATAATAGCCCAAAATAAATACTAAATATAAATAAATAACTAACAAATATTGTTCCTATTTATTTCTCTTTAATTGGTCTTTAGTTATTGAGTATACTAATAAGTGGTTATTATCCTTTTCTACTTCCTTAATGGATTGTTTTGATATAGTGCGCTTTAAAAGTTAAAGTAATATATTAAGCCTTTTGCATGTCTAGTTTGCTAACTTATAATTAATGCACCTATTGACCCTCCATTTAAATATCTATAATTTCGTAACCAATTTCCGTAATTTTTATATTATAAAGTATTATTTTCTAAACTATCTCTTATACCTAAATTGTCTTTGATTTATTAAATAAGGATCAAGCACTATTATTAATGGCTATCTGATTATTTAAGTGATCATTTTATGTTATAAATTGCTATTATTATATTTCTACTATTACTACCTTTTGATTATTTTGTAACTATGCCCCAAAGAGTGGGGTAAGCTCTTATTAGTCTATTTAGTAGTGTAGGATTGCTAATCAAAACTGCTAGTAGTCTACTATGTATGATGTCCTATTGTTCCTTAATAAGCGTCCAAGGGACCATTAGTTAGTTGTTAATATTGTTCTATAGCCGTAGGACCCCTAGCAACACAATTACTCCAATGATTGTTCATCATCGTTTATTTTGATTTTATGATCGGTTATTGAATTGATTGTGGGTCCTGGTAACATTTCATCATTTTTTTATCATTAATTAACTTATCTACGTTTGGTATTATTTTTTATTACCATATTCGTAACATTCCCATTTTTCAAAACTAAATGAATAAAATAAATAAATAAATATAGAAGTTAAATACAACGAGGATATTACTAGAATAATTAGTACAAGTAGATACTCTTGTTCTGCATACACTAGCTACTATGGTTAGATAAAATAAGAAAATACATCAAATATTATTATTAACTCAAAAAAATGGCAATGTCTAATAAACTCAACAAAACTATCTGAATGTAAAATGGAAATAAAATGGTTTATACAACCCGAATCGATGCAATTAGTTGTTAGCAGTAAATAGGACCATGAAAATCACTACCACTCTCATTCTTTTCCACCATGTATGCCATTTACACCTTGAACCTATTTATACTCAATCTGCACTAGGTTATCTATGTGCCATGTACATCATGGATCATCATAGCCCCATTTAAAACACGTAATAAGTTAGATAGGGAAACAACTAATTAACTCGCTAGTACAATAGAATATAATATAGATGTAAATATACATACACCGAGTCATATAATAAAACCATATGAGAATAAATGAACATCTGATTATTAATCTACACTTTAGTTAATCATGAAATCTTATTATTTACGTGGGTAAATGAAATACCTCGTTTCTAGAAAACCCTAGTATAACTGATAATTATGTGTATTAGTTATAATAATTATTTTGGACACTTGATAATAAATATATTTATTAATATGTTTAATACCAAAAAGACGTATTAGTTATAAAATTTAATTTAGTTCAAATATATGAGAGAGTGCATTTAAATTTTTAATCTTAGGTTGGGTCGTAATAGGTATTCATTTCATCAAATAAACCTAGTCTCATAACCTTAAATTCTACTGTTGCCATCATTTTCCCCCATTTTTACACCATCAACAATTTCTTCTACACACTATCTCTTTGATGCACCTTCCACCACTGAAGCCGCAACCCTAACTGCAGCAAAATATGTAGAAGCTCTCCACCAACCTACAACAAAACCTCCCGGAACTACCCACAAGCTACACACAAAATCTCTACAACCACACCACCATCGGCCACTTCTACTGTTCCTTCCCCCCCCCCCCCACTTTCAATTTTTCCTACCATTCCTAGTCCCTCACAACATACCAATACTCTTGTTGCCACCCCCATCCTATAAAATTAACCCCTAAATCCAATGTCCTACCTTTGGCTATTTTATCCAAAGCTCCACCACACCCCTACACCCAATATCACTGAAGCTCTTCTCCTCTTCTTCAACCTTGTGCTACACCTTTCCTTCTCTCTTCTTTCTTCATCTTTGTTTCCATTCCCTTCCCCTTTCATTTATCCATAACCATCGACCTTTGGCCAAGTTTTTCGATGCCTTCCTCCTTGTTGCACCATTATCCCCCGAGCTTGCCTCTCTTGTTTGTTCAATTTTATTTCGGTTTCCTCTTGCTTATTTAACTAGTTAGTAGCCTAAATTATTTTCGTAATTGTGGATTACTATTATAATATAATTTTGTATGCTAATATATGTATGTGTTTGGATGTTAAATACCTAGGTAATCCTTAAGAGCTTCAGAGATAACCTCTTTTGTATAAGCTTAGATTTAGGTAAATCCAATCACTCATAGGATTGTACAAATTATGTGTAAGTATGATAGAAACTTTTAAACCTAGAATCATGCTATAATTTATTCCTTTTTAGTATTTTATCATGTATGATATAATGATAACATGTTAAACAATTAGTGTGCATGATTATTGATAATTAAGTTGCATGCAAGGAATATGTCAAATGTTTTACATCTACAAGCCTATGATTTTGTTAGGGAGTCCATTATTATCATGTTATGATTCAAATCCCATGGTATATGCATCATGAATGATCATACATGGAAGTAGAGTTACGATATTTCACATGGGCACGTATGCACATGATTAAGATAGCTTATGATAAATTCTAACCGCATAGCCTAGGGTTAGGGATATTCTCCTCCATGTACTATAATGATAATATTCCTATTTTAATGATATTTTATGCTTTAAATGTGTACATGTATGCTGCATGAAAGTTGTGATACATGATAGTCGCATGATTAGGGCTTTTATGGGCGTAATCCAATAAATGCATGAAAAGTAAAAAAGTATAGTTAATCGCTAAAATGCAAATATTACCTACATGCTTAAATAATGTGGAATATTTCCTTTTTTCCTTGTCATGAAAAATCTCTCATAGTGATAATGTTTGGTATGAAAAATGAATAAATGTGGTACAAATAATTGAATGCTAGGATGGCCTTATAATTTTGATAAGTTGACTATAGATTTGACTTGGCTTAACAAAAACCTATAACCTTAGGGTTTATACAAATAACTGGAAATAAAATGGGAAAAAGTTTAATTATGGAAAATAGGAATTTTTGTGCATTAAGTGACTTACATGATCACCTCATAAAATATTAATTACTTAAAATGAAAGAACTCGAATTGGGAATGGTTTCTCTCTAGGGGTCACAACCTTAGAGGTGAGGTGTCAGCCCTCACTTTTGGTTCATTGGTGTGCCATTATGCCCTAGTTTTTAAGGTCCTAATCTACTCAATAGGTGACCTATGGGCCTTATAGGGGGTATTGATACTTAAGGATAAGCTGGCCGAGGTTGAGAGGATACTATGTTACTTTTGGGGGCTGGTATGACCAAGGGTACCATTGTGTCCCAAGTCCAAGGTAAAGGTGTTGTGTTACTTATGGGAGCCAATATGACTGGGGTACCAGTATGCCCTTAGGTTGATTTCTATCCCTCTTGAGTAAGGAAGTAAAATGGAAATGTTTGTTGTGTAATAAAGGTGATGGATTATTTATTCGGTAGTTTCTATAGTGCCATACCTTGGTATTGTGATGTCTTGTTGGTTTGGTAGTTACCTTAGTGCCCTACCTTAGCATTGTGCTAGATTGTTGGTTCAGTAGTTGCCTCAGTGCCTTAGTTCCCTACCCTGGTGTTGTTTGGATTGTCGTTTCGGTAGGTACCTTAGTCCCCTACCACTATGATTGGAATGCATTTAACTAATCAAATATGATTTTACACTTTGGAATGATGAGAAATGGTTTGGTATGTTTACTTTTGAGTTGATACTTGGGCATTAATATATTATTTCTACGTGAATATTATTGTATGGCTCATGCTTGGTGCATATGTATGTTTTTAGGTTTTTATTTGACTATGTGGAATATGGGTATGCTACCTCCTATGAAGTATTGTGATTTACTTAGTATAAGGAGGTTATACTAATACTAATTTTGTAGATGACTATGTGAGGGCCATGGGATATCATGAAGCTTATAAAAGGTGGTATGACAAGTGGAATCCTAAGCAAGAGGTTCCATTTTCCATATGGGCCTTTGGGTCTAAGAGTTAGGACAACCGGAGTTGTACCTTTGGGTGCTGATTTTTGTTACGCTTGGTTTTTCTTCGAATTCTTATGTCCCTTATTGTACTTTGGTCATATTGTTATACTATGACATTTATTCATAATGCTATTATGTATTTTTTCTATTTCTACTTATTTACTCTGGTTGAGTTAAGTTTTATCCTTAGCAACGGGAATAGGAAAGGCGAGGAGCCAAACTTATGCTAAGTGTGTCGGAAACACTCGATAATGTATTAATTAACATGTTTGCAAAAAATAAAAATTAAGCTGGTAAAAAGGAGGTGTTACAGTAAACTGAAATACCCCAAAATTCTAATTCTGAAAATTATGGCTAAATAAGGATTTATTAGGAATATTAATTAAATTAATTATTTTATTAAAATATTGGGAGCTATTTAGGGATAATCAAGGGAAAAAATGATAAATAGGTTAATTAGAAAGAATTAGGGAGTAATGCTAATTTATATGGGATTAAAAGAAAAATTATCCAAAATAGCCTAAATTAAGTGAAAAAGGAATTAATTATTATTTTATAAATATTATTATCCTAAATAACCCAAAAACACCAAAATACCCAACCCACATATTTTTCCCTTTCTTTTTCTTTTATGTTCTTTCTTTTCCTTCCTCTTTTTCCCTTTTCTTTCCCCCCCCTCAACCTGGGCCAGCGTCGCACGACCCAGCTTTCCTGCGTGGCCTAGGCATGCACCGCCTTCTCCTCCCTTCTTTTTTCTTCTTTCCTGGCCGGTCTAGTTCTTTTTTTTCTCCCTAAGCTGCCCGGTCCCGATATGTTCTTCTTCCCCGAGGCGTGGGCGGCGAACGAGGAGCTGCAACCCAGCGCTCTGTCGGCCACCATCGCTACCACCGTCCTTCCCTCCTTCTCCCGTCACTTTCTTTCACATTTTCGACCCCAACCAACCTATTCCCCTCTCCCGAGTGCCCTACCATTTTCCCTTTCCCTTTTCCCTCAACTATGCTGCCCCTGCCATGGCAGAACCGCCTCAACTACCGCCAACGGATGGCATTCCTGGCATCTGCACCCCCTTGTGTTCTTCCCCTTGTCTTTGCCCATCCAATCGATCTATATATACCCCATAGCCTGCCTCAATTTTAATTTTGATCTCGAAAATCCAGAAACAGCCCTTCTTGCCACCTCCTCTTTAGACTAGCAAACCATAGCCACTGCCCATCGCCGCTAACCAAACCACCCCTAAAACTGCTCCTTACACCACCCTCTACCTAACCAAACCCTCCTCGTCTCTTGATATCTCATGCATGAGCCACCCCGACCGTGCAAAGTTGCCCTCCCCAAATGACCAACTTCAGCCCCTGCCGCCCTTGCACTGCGACCCGCTGTCAATTTTGCCGCGACCAATGCCACCTCTACCCTCCAAAACAACCAGGGGAGCCTCCTCTACCTCCCCACACCTCTTGATGGAAACCTGTTAGGGTTTCTAAAAAAGGATCGAAGAATAATCCAGCGCGGGGTTTGATTCGCCAGAATCAGCCTAAGGAACTTTCCAAAGGAAGATTCAAGAACTCAGAAGCACAGTATCAGAATGGCAACTGAATTTGAGAAGTAAGAACGATCAAGAATTGATCGAAGAGAGGGAGCAGAAGTAGCAGAAGATGTGAGTGAGAGATTCACCGAGAGAGAGAGAACGCGAGAGAGAGTTCGAGAGAAAAGTAAGAATCAATTTCTTATTCAACCAAAAAGTCTGTATCAACATTCCATATATTCCATATTTATATGGCATACAAGACCGTATAAAATAAACAACGCAGCTATACACAATCAGCCCATAATCAATCAGCCAATACTCAACCGATGCAGCCCAAATACACAAAAAAGAAGGGGAAGGTCGACGCTGGACAATTCAACCAACCCAATTAATTACAACTCCAAACCCCAAAATTACAAGGAAATATTTATACATCAATTCCCATCAGCTAAGAATAATTCTAGCTAATCATGGTTATTAAGGGTCGATTAACCCACAATCCAACTAATCCATTAACCACAGATCGGGTGGCGGGTCATACAGCTAACTTAATCCCCATTAGCCAATTTTGCAAGCAAATGCATCACATGGGATTACATAACTCAAAAATACATTTTTGCAACAAAACTTCCACAGCTACAGCATTTTGATTCCATCCTCCATGTGCTGCATTAATACTTCCTAATCAATCACACAATAAGACAAATAGTTATAAGTATAAAATGATTTACAGCAATTATCAGAATTAATTAAATATAAATTTTGGAGATTCATATCATTCCCCTCTTCTTGAAAAGGTTTCACCTCTGAAACCTGAGTAATACCCAGAAATGGACTAAGATCAGCAACATTAAAAGAATTACTAACATTGCCAAACTTAGTAGGTAAATCAATCTTATAAGCATTATCATTAATTTTCTCTAACACAGTAAAAGGTCCATCTCCCCTAGAATCTAATTTTGATTTTCTAAGGTTTGGAAATCTTTCCTTCCTAAGATGTACCCAAACTAAATCCCCAGGTTTAAAAACCATTTTTCTTCTTCTTTTATTAGCATGTTCAGCCATTTGTTGCACCTTTTTATTGATTTGTTGACTTACAGATTCATGCAGCTTCTTTATATTATTAGCTCGAGATTCAACATCAAAATTTTGCAATTCAGCATTAGGTAAAGGACTTAGATCTAAAGGAGTCAAAGGATTAAAACCATACACAATTTCAAAGGGAGTCTTTTTAGTTGTAGAATGCAAAGTTCTATTATAAGCAAACTCTACCTGAGGTAAAACATATTCCCACTGTCTAAGATTCTTTCCAAGGGCAGCTCTTAACATATTACCTAATGTTCTATTCACTACCTTAGTTTGAGGGTGACAAGTTGTGGAAAATAATAATCTAGTTCCTGATTTTCCCCATAAAACCTTCCAAAAATGACTCAGGAATTTAACATCTCTGTCTGAAACTATGGTCTTAGGTATGCCATGTAATTTAACTATATAAGAAAAAAATTATTCAGCCACAGCCACATCATCATTGGTCTTATTACAAGGTATTAAATGAGCCATTTTACTAAACCTTTCTACTACAACCATTATTGAATCCTTAGCCCTATTAGTTCTAGGTAAGCCTAAAATAAAATCCAAAGAAACATCAACCCAAGGTTGGTTAGGTATAGGCAATGGAGTATATAACCCAAATGGTTTTGATGTAGTTTTAGCCTGTCTACAAGCCACACAATTAACACAATATTTTAACACATTCTTTTTCATGTGAGGCCAATAAAAATGATTAGTTAATATGTCTAAAGTTTTCTGAAATCCTAAATGTGCCATTAATCCACCATTATGAGCTTCTTGAATTAATAATCCCCTATATGAAGACTCGGGAATACATAACCTATTTTCCCTAAACAAATAACCTTCAATTATAAAATATTTTCCCTATGTAGAGATTTCACACTTCTTATAAATTTCCTTAAAATCAATATGTTCCAAATATAAAGGCTTAAAACTAGAAAAACCTAGCAAAGTAGTGTCTACAACATTTAATAAAGCATATCTCCTAGATAGAGCATCTGCAACTACATTATCACTTCCTTTTTTATACTTAATCATGTAAGGAAAGCTTTCAATAAACTCAATCCATTTACCATGCCTCCTATTTAACTTTGATTGACTTTTTAAATACTTAATAGCCTCTTGATCAGTATTAATCACAAATTCTCTATGCCATAGGTAATGTTGCCAAACTTTTAAAGCTCTTACTAAAGCAAACAATTCTTTTTCATAAGTAGAGTAATTTAAAGTACTACCATTTAATTTCTCACAAAAAATAAGCTATTGGTTTGCCCTCTTGAGAAAGTACAGCCCCTATTCCTAACCCTAAAGCATCACAATCTAATTCAAACATCTTTTCAAAGTCAGGAAGGCTTAACATAGGTGCCTGGGTTAATTTATTTTTAAGTGTCTCAAAAGATTTTTGCTGTTCTAAACCCCACCTAAATCCATTCTCTTTTTTTGTTATGCCAGTCAAAGGAGCAGCTAAAGTACTAAAATTCCTAACAAATCTCCTATAGAAAGAACATAACCCATGAAAACTTCTTAATTCAGTTACACTCTTTGGCACAGACTATTCTTGAATAGCTTTAATTTTGTCTTTATCCATAGATATTCCATCTTTTCCTAACACAAATCCTAATAAAACCACATTTTCTAGACAAAACCTAGATTTAGCTAAGTTAGCATAAAGTTGTTCTGTCTTAAACACATCCAAAATAATCCTTAAGTGTTTCAAGTGTTCCTCTAAAGACCTACTATATATAAGTATGTCATCATAATAAACAACCACAAATTTTCCAATAAAATTCCTCAAAACATGGTTCATAAGTCTCATAAAGGTATTGGGTGCATTGGATAATCCAAAAGGCATCACTAACCATTCATACAATCCAAAATTAGTTTTAAAAGTTGTCTTCCATTCATCTCCTGGTTTCATCCTAATTTGATGATACCCACTTTTTAAATCTATTTTCGAAAAAATAACAGCACCATATAAAAGATCCAACATCTCATCAAGTCTAGGTATGGGATATCTATACTTTATAGTTATCTTATTCACTACCCTACTATCTATACACATCCTCCAACTACCATCCTTTTTAGGTACTAGTAATACTGGAACTACGCATGGACTCATTGATTCCTTAATATATCCTTTACTTAGTAATTCAGAAACCTGCCTTTTTTATTCCTTAACCTCTTCAGGATTAGCCCAATAAGCAGGTCTGTTTGGTATAACAGCTCCTGGAACAAAATCTATTTGATGTTCTATTCCCCTTAATGGAGGTAATCCACTAGGAATGTCCTCAGGAAACAACTCACTATAGTCTTCCAATAATTGTTTCACAACAACAGGTACTTCCTCACTAAGTCCTAACTGACACTCATAACATTCTTTATAAACCATCAAATACACATTGGCCTATCTCTTAATAGCCCTTCCTACATCCTTACTCTTAGCATAAAATCCAGATGTTCCCTTAATTTCTTTTGAACTAATCTCAGCCTCCAAACTTGGTTTAGATAATTCCTTATAGTCAGACTTAATTTTAATTTGGTCTTCAAAAGTCTCTTTTGGAGTCATTGGTGCTAAAACAATCTTCCTGTTATCCTTCTGTAAGGTATATCTATTTTTATGACCATCATGTATTACCCTCCTATCATATTGCCAAGGTCTACCTAATAATAAGTGGGCAGCATGCATTGGAACTATATCACACAAAATAGAATCCTCATATTTTCCTAAATTTAAGTTTACTAAAACTTGTTAGCTAACTTTTACATCTCATAACACATTAAGCCACTGTAATCTATATGGTTTGAAGTGGCCAACTAAGGTTTCTTGGTCACGCATGGAATCGAGGGGGTAAAGCGATATGATTTGGGATTGGATCTAAATGAGATAAGGTGTGGGATGATAAATGAAGTAACGGTAGTGTAAGTGAGAGAAAGTGGGCCACATAGGTCCAATTAGGGTTTTCAAGGGAAAACCCTAGAGGGTGATAGTAGGTAGGGTTGATGTCATGAGATGTTGGGCCCTAACCCACACCCGTAGAAGTCGGGTTTTTCATTATGTGTAAGCGCAAGGGGGAATGGATGCCGGGGAGTGATAAGGGGCACATAAGTCTCAAGATATGAGACGGGCCCCCTTGAGAGGATAGAGGTAGAATGTCAGAGGCATGCATGTTAAGGGTGAAATGCTTATCGAATAATACACGAATAAGACATTATCCATTTAAAGAGAAAGATTGTTGAGCAGAGCCCAGACTGGTCCACCGGCGAATAATAGTGGCCAGGAGCCGGGGTGCCCTGCATGACCGGTCCACTAGAGAATAATAGTGGCCAGTCGCATTTTACCCTGCATGACCGTTCCACCAACTATAATAGTGGGGGTTTTCGTGCTCAACAAACCAAACGTAATGATGATAAGACATGGGAAAGATACGAAGTAATTACAGTGAAACATCATGTGTGTTAGGGCCAGACTGGTCCACCGGCGAATAATAGTGGCCACGAACATTTTACCCTGCATGACTGGTCCACCGCCTATAATAGTGGGGTTCCTTCACTCATAGGGATTGATGAAGACTATGATGTGAATCAACAATATTTACTAAAGGTCTAAAGAATGAGTCTACTAGGTCTGTAGCCGGCCTTTATCATCTATATTACTGCATGTTGCTTATGTGATTATTCCATGTATGTTATGTGTATGATTTGTATGTTTGGCCTTAGCGCATCTGTTACCTTACTCAGTACGTAGCGTACTGATCACCCGTTTCATGAGTGTTGCTCATTCCCACCAGTAGAAGACCCGTCTGAGTTTGTGCAGGTAGGGGACAACGTCTTTGATGCCTATGACACCTACGAGGCATCAGGCGGGGCCGAGAGTTGAACCTAAACTTAGCTTGGGGGTCGAGAGTGATTGGCCAGACTCCATCTTACTTTTGTGATGTATCATTTTACTCTGTCGTACTGTGTTAATGTATTCGAAAAACTTATTTAACTACTCTTTTGGTTGTAATCCTAAACCGCACTCTGATTTTTGTATGACTTGTATTTTATTAATGACTTGTGTTTTTGATGAGTTCATATTTTGACACATTTTATACCCTTATAATCTTAGTTTTTGGTAGTTTATTTAACTAATATAGGGGAATACTTATTGTTTTATGCTTAAGTGGTAAAATTTGCATAAATATTATTATTTGAGCTAAAATGATATAAATTAAGTAAATTTAGAATAAAATATTATTTATTAATATTTATTGAATTTTATTTTATAGGTATTGTTTTTAAATAAAAGAAAATAAAAAAATAAAAAATAAAAATAAAAAAATTGGACCTTTGGACCAACGGCCATAGGCCAAAGGCCCAAAGGCCAAGGAACAAAACAGCGGAAGAAACCAAACGAGCCGCAAGGTCGCACGAAAAAAAAAACAAAAGAAGAGTCAGCCGCAAGGGCTAACGTGGAGGCACAAACAAAAATTATAAAAGGCAGTGTGCGGCATTAATTGAAAAAAAAAAGAGATAGGCGGTCTCTATCGTTAAGCAGAGAACAGGGGGCGTGCGGTAGAGCCTTAGAGGCTCGGTCAAACGGGAAAAAAGTAAAGGAGCTACATAGACGAGACGCAGGGTGCATCACGAGTGCGGTCGAGAGCAGTAGACAGGAAGCGACACGAAAATTGAGGCCAAAGAAGGTGCAGCCTTCAGTGTCAGCCGCCAGCCGGAAAAAGAAAAAAAGAAAAGAATTACCGCACGGAAATCAAGGCACCGAGAGAGAAAATTAGAGAAGAATTAATACCGGTAGAATTTATTTCAGATAAAATTAATTTTTATCTGAATAAATTCTTGATCTTTTATCCAAAATTAATTCCGATTATTTCTTTCTCTTATTTTTAATCTATATTTTAGATATATATTTCTGTGTAATTAATTCTTTAATTATGGCTGGCTGATTATTTATTGTTAGGGAATGAATTGAAACCCTATATTATGATTTGAATTATAATTTTATTTTCTTTGTTTCGTGAGATTGTTTCTTGACTCTATATTAATTGCTATCGTTTATATGTATAATTCTGTCAAGTATAGTTTATTTGGTGTATGCCTTGTTCTGGTACCTCATAAGTGATAGTATGTAGGATTAATTGCTTGCTAGGTGGCCATCTAAATATACTAGAATTTATATGTATAAATTGCAGCTAGGTTAGATAACAATTCACCTAATTGTTTTGTGATTCTAACCGAAGTGGTAAAACGTTTCGATACGTGCGGGTCAAGGAAAAGAAATATAGCTAGACATGCTTTTTGTACTAGTTTGGGTACTTAGATTGACAGCCTTCCACTTACACTTAATGCATTAAATCTAGTTAAATATAGGAGCCGCTTGTTACTGCTATACTGCTAGTATTTAATAGGGTTAATATTGGCGCTTTGTCGTATTAATTTAATTAAGGGAATTAATATAAGGTGTATAGACCTGCTTTTGGTGTGCAACTTGGTCGATCTCATTCTCACGATTAAAAGATGACTTAGAAATAAATATTATATTTTCAACCTAATCTAGTGGTGGATTTTTATTTCCCTAACATATTTCTCCTATCTGCGAGTTTCCCATTATTTCCATTTTTATTATTATTAGTTTGTTTTATTTTATCCCTTTTATTATTTTTATAAACCCCCATTAGTATTTTTCTTATTTATTTATTTAGTGTTATTTAGGATTTTTTATTTTTATTTTTATTTTTAGTTTTAATTATTTTTAAGCTAGTTAGATAGAGGTGAGCCCTCTCAATCCCCGGCTAGAACGATACCCTTATTTACCAGTGCTACAATTGACAACAAGAGGGTTTAAATTGCGTGCCGGCTACAGTCGCACCGGTTTTTATTAATGACTTGTGGTTGATGTTGACCTTGTTTAGCCTTATCACTTAGTACTGGAATGATAGGAGTGAACCGATCTGGTACTAAGTGTGGCGGTAGTACCCCCAAGTTTACGATTTTTTCATTTCGCATTCGTAAAACCTTTTATTAAAATGAAATTTTTCAGTAGTAAATTTGGGGGTGTTACATAAACCAACCAAAGGATCACCTGGAAAATTAAAGTCCAAAGATCTACCACCAACCACAGGAGGATTATATATCACACCCAGGCCATCTTAGAGGATAAAGTTCAAAGGAGATAACAAAAGTCTAAAGACCTACCTCCTCAACCATCTTGTCTCTAAGTATGCATACTCCCTAATAGGGTTTGGAAAAGCCTATAGAGTAGACAGGGAGCCTTAACCAAATACAAATAAAATAAATAAATAAATATCCACAATAGAAAAGGAAAGGCTATTTCGATCCCCAATTTTATGAGACCATCCCTCAAGGACCCAATGCTCACTTGATCAAAAGCGTGTCTTGTTAAGGTGATCATATAATGCACACAAAAAACTATTCTTCATTAAATCTCTTTCTTTTATTGCCAACTGTCTAAACATTAAAACTTCCCAAAACAGAAAAATTTTCAAAATATGAAACTTTCCAAAAATAAAAGGTCAAACTAAAAACCAACTTTCAAAATCCAACTCAAATCTTTAACTAAAATATTGAAATCACATGCATATTAAAATATCAAGCTCGGTTAACCTAATTTAAACATTAATACATAATGTTAACATAACAACCAAAACTCAAGAATTAGTCAAAACCAACATTACACATTAAAAATTTAATTTTATAAGTTATGCTAAGTTTTCATATTCAACCAATGCTTATTATAACCCCATTATGCTAAGTTTTCATATTCAACCAATGCCAAATATAATCCCATATGTATTTCATACGTAATTAAAAATTAAAAAAAAATGATAATTTTTATTATTATAAAAATTAGACATATGGGGCTTCGTTTTGCTACATAGTATCATGGGTAAACTCTCATTATTTAATTATGTGTAATTTTTATAAAATAGTGCAAAGTTGGAGCCAAATTATATCTACCACAAATTTAACATAAAATCATATATTCTTAGGATAATCATACAACATATCATGATGCATAAAACATAATATTAAGAAGGCATAAAACTATAAAATAAATAAAATTTCATACTTTATAGACATCATATTCTATACATATATAACATATGTATATAAGTTTAATAAAATAATGTTGACAAATGTAAACTCCTTATATATAAAGTATAAGGTCTTCAAGTATAAAGAATGATCATGTGGCACCAAAATAAATTCATAAGTTGATGATCTTGAAAAAAATAATTATTCGTTGAACTCAAACAAAGAAGAAGAAGAATGAAAATTAGATCTCGAATCTATAATATTGAAGATAATTTAATATTTTGATAAATCAATTGATGGTTTTTAATTGGTTAAAGATGTGAAATAAATTAGTGGGAGATATAAAACATAAACTAGGCACAAGAGGAAAAGAAAAACGTAGGATTTCCTACTAGAGTTTGTTAAGGGTTTATATGAGCTTTTAGAATAGAAATATATAATAAAACTGCACAAATAAATTTTCACCAATCTCAATTGATAATTTTCACTAAGTTATGTTAAGATATTGAAATAACTCAAAAGATAAAATTTGTAGATATTAAAGTTAGCTTTCCAACAATTTTGTTATCAAAAGAAAGGGTTATGCCAAATTACTAAATATTGGTTTGTTTATCTATAAATTTACACAAATAAGATAAAGAAAAATAAGTCATATAATATCATTTAATATAATTATTAAATACTAATTACAAAGACTAATAAATAAATAAATAAAAATATAAAAAATTATAATATAGAATAAGAAAAATGTGTCACTCTTTAGACTATTTTAACTAACTACATAAATAATGTTAGATTTTATCATGTGAATACATACATGAACTTCCAAATTAATATTTTAATCTCACTAAGTAACTAATGAAAAAATTTTATTTTAAACAAAAATAATATATCATACCCCAATCCATTCATAAGGCAGGTATCTTATTATTTTAATTACTTACTCTTTTTTTCCTCAAAACTTGTCTATTTATGAAATTCTCATTCTTCCCTTTCATAATTCTATATAAAATAAGGATTCAAAATAACCTTTTAAATTGTAGAAAATTTCCAACTACTAATATAGGAATCTTTAACATATTTTCCACATATCATCACAAGAAAGTAACTATTTTATAAAAATAACTACTTTAGAGTTACTAAAATATTTTAAGAATAGCATTTATTCTTAAAACTTATAAAGCTAAAAAAAAGATCTTTTCTTTAATGTTAAAATGAATAAAATAGCATAAATATATTATAATTTCAATTCCAAAAATAAGGTATTACATAATCATAAAAATTTATACAATGGTCACCAAAAAAAGTAAATTAAAATGTTTACAATTATGGGGTATTACTTATGTCTATTTTATGATTAGTTGTATCTTGTATATCGACTTCTACTATTTTCTAAATATATGTTCATTTTCTTTGGATGGTGGGCTTATTATTTGATGAATTATGGTTTTCTCACCCCTTTAATGTTTCTGATTGATAGTACGAGGTATGATTTGAAGGTTGGAATCAAGTATTATGGTTTCTAGCTAGTCTTGTAACACCCCCAAATTTTGGACCAAAAGATTTTATTTTTGAATGCAATGAAAAATATTTTTAAAACCAATTTATGGAGTATCACTGCTACATCAACATAAGAAAAGTATGATCATCACCTAACCTATGTATGCAAGGCAAAATGGAACAACAAAGTAAGGCATGAATACCCTAATAGTATAATAGTAATGATAACAATGATGAGAATAATAATATAGATGGAATAGAGATTATAAAATCCAAATACAAGAAAAAAAAGCCAAGAGTTTAAATAACCGAAAAGAACCAAAAGCACAATGGGTAAAACACATCTATACCAATTAGCCACACTCTTAACTAATTGGAAATGTAACTCTAAATCCTTGAGCAACCACAATATCATCCTCAACATACTCTATCTAAACATCATAATCCTACAAATCATCCTCTACTCAATGGACAAGAATCTAGATAATTATAGTGACGGTATAAATATAGCATATAGTATAGTAAAGTATTGATAAAACAAAATACCTAAAATATAATAAGGGCTCATGCTACACATTCAAGTCATGTAGTAACATGGTATAACACATATTCAAATAACATAACTTTGAGGCTCATGAATGTAGTATGAAAAAAGCACTCTCACACAAGAATCATGGAAGAAGTAACAATACAGATCATACATTAGAGGCAAACAATAGAAACCATATTATAAATCTTCCATTAGTGACCAAATACCTTTTATTTATTAAGACAATCCATTTGAACACAACTAATTCTCTATCATGAACGAAAGTCAAGGCAGCATACACAGATAATGGGATACCTTACCCACCACACAGATTTAGAACACATCGAAGGGGCTTTTATCTGGGGATACCACACCCATCACACGTCAAATGCACCTATTGCGAGGTCTAACACAGATATAGATACCACACCTACCAGACGTGATTAGAGTAACTCAAGGGAACTTATATTGGGATACCTCACCCACTAAACATTTAATGCATCTAATATGAGGGCTATACAAGTTGGGATACCCACCTAAGCAATGGACAATAAAAGATGTGAGGGAGCTTGTACTGGGATTCCTCAAGCACTCGAGATGAAAAACAATGCCATGCTAACCTTCCACAATATAATCCTACCCTTTAAGATATACTCATGCCCCCTATTGGCAATAGCCTGGTAGAGAAGAAAATTGTTGCTAAGTAACAAGATAAAAACACCAGGTGGCTTGCCCATTAACTCCAAGCTAACTATCCTGAGAGTCGAAGAAGAAGGCTTGAACAAAATCTTAATCTATTATTATTAAATTCTGAGTGATATCACAAATCAAATTAATTTCATCAATAGCTAATTGGGTGTTTCCAAGTGATAACACCAAACACAACACAAGGCATACAAGTTACTAATTGGGTGTTTAGAGATTACACCAAACTTAACCACTCAAGGTACCATAATGTTATCATTTTGGTTCAAGTTAAAAATTATGTTAAGCATGGTTGAAATCTTGATGAAAATTTTGTAATTACATGGACACATTAATGTAGAAGTTTCAAAGAAAGAGTATCAAATTAACAAGCAAACATAGTGAATTTGGGCAGACCGGTTAATAGGTTACTAGGACCAATCAAGTAATCCAGTTACATTAGACCTAAAGAAAAACAAAAAACTGTGAAACCGGTCTACTAGTTGTTTTAATCAATTACCTATTCATAAAAACTAGTATATGGGTTTAAGCAAAAGCCTACCACTTTGATCACAAAACAACCAATCTATGGGTTTGGAGGATCGATCAACTATTTATAGTAACTAGTCGACTGGTTCATCAAACCGATCGACTATTATCCCAACAAGCTAATTAAGAATTCCAAATTGAGCGATTGTTTACATAACAAGTTAATAGGTTATAGAAAATAGATCAATTAGTCTGGGTAAAACAACACCCAGACCCATGATCCAACTTTGCAAAAATTTAACAAACTTTTCTAAAATAATCCTAGCATATTTGTCATAAAATACATAAAAAGGCATGCTTTAAATATGAATTCACATAAATCATGGTAGGAATAAATACTCAACAAGGAAATGCTTGAATTTCAGTATACTCATGCATAATATCAAAATATTTAAACATGCTCCAAAACATCAGAAATCAATGTATTACGCATGATTAAATTCAAGAACCTAACATAATATATAAAAATCATAGAACATACCAAGCACTCAAAACCATAATAAAAAAATAAAACCTTATTCATATTAGATAAAATGATGCCTTACCTCTAAGATAATCTTCTAGCATACAATTACTCTTAACTTGATGGTCTCTACTAAGATATTGATTTTTTAAGAGAATCAAGAACAAGAATAATTAAAGAATCCTTTCAAAAAATAAAATGAAATGAAAAGAAGATGTAGAAGAAAACTATCATAACACAACCTCTACTCTCATCAACAACCATGAGGAAAAGAGAGAGAAAACGCTGACTTAGTTGAGTGTAGGCAACCAAGTGTAAAAGAAATGCAGGATGAAGTGAGGGAGGTATAATGTAGTCAAAGGAACATCGTAGAGGGTTGGTAAAGTAGGAAAGAGGGTGTAGGAAGTTAAACATGAATCCATGGTTTTCATAAGAGAAAGGAAAAAGAGGGGGAGAGAGATAAGGTGAGGAATACCATAAAAGTGTATTTGGGAGAAATTTTAGGTAATTAAAACCATAAAATGATCTAAATAATGTAAAAACAATCCCAAAACTTCAAGAGATATTTACTAGCACAAATATATTTTAATTAAAAGTTTTTTACAAACACTAGAAAGAAATTTTAATCAAAATTATAAAATGACTTGAAATCATAGAATAATAAGTACATCAGTTTGGACAGGGAATAAAATTATCAATCCTTGGGCAACCGGTTGATTGGTTTGGGTAACTAGTCAATTAATACTTTTGAAACTCACAATTTTTATTTGAATTTCTATCCATTTTCAAAACAAAAACTAATTTATTTTGTATCAACATAATTTTAAGCACATTTTGAAAGAATTTAGGATGAGATATTACAAGTCTAATGAATTAATAAAAGATTATGATAATAATGTAATGCTCGCTAAGCCAGCTTTGTATTGAAAATAACCTTATTTTTAATCCTATTGGACTCTTTCTTATGTAATAATATAATTAGAAATGTTATTAGTTTAGTTTTCTTTGTTTAGTCTTACTAGCTATATGAGTCTCCTAGTGTAGTTAGCGGCATTTATCACCTCCCTTCTAGGTTGTGGGTTGGAAGTGTTATAATATTTCCTAGTGTGCATACCATAAAGTAAGAATAGGCTTAGTTTCCACTAAACCTAGGTTAGTATTATATTATATTTGTCGACACTAATGCTAGATTATCCTTGAGTATAGTTGTAAGTCCCTATCTCTACGTGAACAATAATAGCTGTACATTAGTTATCTCTAATATGGATTATGTTATGGGTTTGATTATTTTTCCTTTACCTTATAATGGAACTTCTATATGCATTGGAATGTTACCCCATACTATCATGTAAAAAATTCTTACTGTTTTCTTATCGCTTCATTTATTGTTCCCGCATGACTATGACCTAGTACTACATGCCTTGATTATATTTATTGATATGCCCTATGTGTTATATATTATCTCTTTAGGGGAGCCTGTGTTGTATAAGTGTATACACTTTATAGATGACCTATTACATATATTGAATTGAAATTGGAACCTCATTCATGACATGTCGCTTATGGACTGATGATTTGGTCGAGGTTTAAGCTTAGAGTGAGGGTTATTCAGCGGTCTAAGGGTTATTTAGTGGTCTACCTTTTTAAGATCTTTGTGTGATTCCAATATTTTTTATTCTTATTTTCCTTAAGTGTGTTGAATTTTTGAAATTCTATCTCCTTTGAACATATTTTACTTTGCTTGCATTAATGTTTCCACTTTTATTGATTGTGTTCTATGTTTTGAGTTAGAATTGGTTTTTAACCTATTGGTATGAAAATGGGTTGGAATATCAAAATTGTATTGAGAGTGTTAGTAAAACCTATGCTTTTTTTTCTTCCTCAAACTATTATTTTAGAATGAAAAATTTTATTTGTGAAAAAATTATTTATCAATGTCTTTCGTCAATTCTAGTTGAAAAGTGAGATTTTTTTCTTACCTCGACTTTTTTCTTAATATTAAAAAAATTAGGACCAATAAAAATGTGTACCTATGAACACCTCTAAACATTACCTCTACCTTTATCATAATCATATCTTTATCATCAACACCACTACTTCCACCATAACCGCTGACATCATTGCCACCTATATCACTTTAACCGCTAGCACTACTACAATCATCATTACTCATTACCACCATATCATTGCCACAACCATTACCATTGTCATTATAGATAGGGGTGTTCATAAATTGATCCGGACTACAATCCAAAATTCTATATTTTGGTGTGGATTATTTCTATAAGTCTAGTGTTTAACTCATAAGTTCAAACAATAAAAGGGTCCAAATATGTCATAGTTTAGACTAGATAATTTAGAAATTAAATGTTTTTAGAAATAATTTTTCTTAAAAAAATTAGATTTTTTCTTACTATAAAACAAAAATGAAAATAAAAAAAAAACATATATATTAGACTTGCTATGAAAAAACAATCAATTAAAATGAAAATAATCTTCTGGCTATGAGTGAAATCAACATTTATGATGAACTAGATCATTTTTTATACTATTGACTTATATGTTAATTTATCATAACAATATTTCATTGATGGTTAAAATTAACTAAATTAACTCCATAATATTTCTAGTCATGCGTAATGCATTTTGTCAAGCACCTTATATATATAATTAGTGATGAAAAATGATACTCAATAGTATTTTTGTGAACCTATTTCTAAATATTTGTAAGTCCAATATAAATTTTATGAAAGGTATTATTACTGACGTAATGTCGAAAAGGTGGGGAGAAATTTTGGATCAATCAAATGGTTGTATTGAAAGTGTTATATATTGAATATACTTTTGTATAATGTAAATAATTCAAAAAATTATTTTAGCATATTTTTGTTCCATTTTTTCTTAATAGCCTTACATCCGATCAATTAGTATTTTATGTATAAAAAAGGAAACATAGTATCTTTGTTTGGATTATATTAGATATAAAATTGTATTATATTCATAATGTATTGTACATGAATATGACCAAATCAACCAATTATGAGTATCGGCAAGGAGGGTGATCACCCAAAGACCTTGATTTGAGAAGGCCTCAAATTTTCTCTTCTTTTTGTATATATGTACAAGTTGAGTGAATTAATGTCTAATTTGTATTTGAGATGAATTATTAATTTTTTAATATATATATTATTTGACAGATATGGGAACATTAAAGGAAAATTTTGTATCAAAAGATGAAAGTATATTATATATCCTATATTTATCAAAAAAGTATAAATTGTAGAAAGAACCAATTTCCAAGAAAACATCTTGTTGTGGGTGATGGCAATTTATACCATACAACTTGTCGCCTGATCCCAAATTGTGTGTCTTATACTACATCATAAAATAAATAAATAAATAAGTCTTATGAAATGGTCCCACTATGCTAATTCTTCCTCCATCATATTAGTTCTTAACCATTCTAGTTTTTGACCTTTTTGGCTTTGGCTATATTTTTAAAGAAAAAGGAGAAACAAAAAAATTACCTAAGAAGATAATGTAGGAACCAATTTTCTTCAATCCATGACTAATGTCACTATAAGAATAACAACAATCAATACCGATGATTTATATCATCTATATTAAGAACATATTTGTCGATAATAAATATTATCAACAATCATTTGTGGGTATTAAATTATTGGTACAGGTGGGTTGGTAATAAGCTTATTATCGACAATAATTTTATCATTGGTGTGATGCATTAATACCGACAATTTCTTCATCACAGTTGGACATAATACTTACGATTAAGTAATACAGAGAAAAACTAATCCCCTTAATACCAACGATATGAAATTTAAATTTGAAAAAAAGAAGTGAAATTGAAAACCCTTAATACTAAAAATTTAGTCTTAACGCTGACAATTGCTTTTCCTTAATACAGAAAATAGATCGTCGGTATTAAGCTTTAACACCGATGATAATAAATAATTATCTCCCTTATTGCCAACAATATATCGTCAGTATTAAGCCTTAATACCAATGTTAACAAATGATTTATTCAAGCTCTATTTCAATTAAAATGCTCATTACTAACAAATCATCAATAATATTTTCTTTTGAAAATATGATAGAAAATGAAAAACCTAAACATATTTCACTTGTCAATAATAAATACTAAAGAATTGATTTTAAACACAAATATTGTTATATAAACATAATTTAAAAAACAAACATATTATTATTACATTTGGCATGTCAATAATGACATAAAACCTAACAATCATCTTCATCTTCATCTTGATAATATGGCGGAGATGGATAACCTAGAGACCATGCAGTCATAAAAGCCCTCATTTGTGTTAATTCTTCTTCTTGTCACTTAAATGCTCCTTGTTGGTAGGTTATAATCTTGCTCATTTCATTTTGATTTTTTTCTATTTAATGCTTCCATTATTGTTCTTGAACAAAATCGCCATGCATTCAACTCATGCAAGAAGTAGCATGACTTGAGCCTTGCCCTACAAGCCTTTATCCTGCACCTTTTTAATGCCCTAGATGACTACATAAGATGTCCTCCAATATCAATTCTTCATCAATTTTAGGAGGTGTAGGATCATCAAAGATATAAGAAGCCATTTAAGATAAGGTCTCCTCTCATCTTCGTAGCATATTATTCTGCACATATAAGTAAAAGTTAGACATATTATAAGGAATGTTATTAATATATATTATAATTAATTATATATTAGAAACTTACAAAATTATCTTCAGCTTGGGGAGTGACCCATTTATTATTTTTAAAATGCATTTCTCTATGTGTCTCCATGGCAAACAACAATTTTTTGTCTCTAGATTAGCCTATACATAAGAAAAAAGTTATTGTTTTTAAAATGCATTTCTCTATATGTCTCCATGGCAGACAAAAATTTTTTGTCTCTAGATTATCCTATACATAAGAAAATAGTTAATAAATTCACAATATTGCATGATAAATAAATAAATAATGGAAAACCCAAAAATACCTTATTGTAACGATATTGTGACAATGATTGTGTACCATGACAATAAGGGGTGGTTTCTTTTGCCCTATTAGCAGCATTTTTTTATGCCAAAACCTTCACGAATAAAATAATAAGTTCGGTCTTTTTCTTTATATATATGTCATTTTATTCAATTTATATACTAAAATTTAATATTACCTTTGCATCCTCCAAAGTCCAAAGACCAATACACCTTTGCCATACATCTTGTTCGAAAAAAGAAGGCATGTAGTTGTTGTATTCCTACCAATCCTTCTTATGATCGTATTTTCAATCTTTTTATCGATCAACCACCATTCAATTAAGGCCTAATTCAATTCATGGCTATGAAGGATTTGCCCTCTATGGAGCTAAATAAAAATAATGCTACATATATACACAACCATAAGTTAGAAATTATATAACTACCATTTTATAATTTAATTAAAAAAGATATAAAATAAACTTTACCTCAACTTTTTGACAGATATTTGCCTTATCCTCTGGAGGGACATGTAACCACCTCTTATAACACGATGGTATCTTGTTCCCAATATTATCTCCAAAACATCTAACAAACCATTTACTATATGAACCTATCACATTTAACGTATTTGCTTGAAAATCAAAGTCCACCTCAAAATTAATTTTTTTTTACCTTTTCTGTCAAACTCCTACAACATCATTCTACCCTTATTTCTTTCTCATGCCCTCCTCCTTGGACCTGAAACATATATATACAATTTTATTATTGAAATAATAAAATTCTTAAGGTAATAGTGATGAATCTAAACATAATGGACCAAATTTGATACCTTCTGAGTTCTGACACCCAGAGCGTAATCTTCAAGGACGCGATGGATCATGTCCATCGCCATTGCCACTATGACCTTAGGCGACAATGTCAGCTATATAGAAACTATGATTTGTTATAACTAAACATAATTACCTTTGAATAGAACCAAGATGGAAATTTTTTCCTTTGCACTTCTTTCAAATTATCACAAACCCCACGTCGTTGAATATCATCCATATGTTTACTGTAAAAATAATGTATTTTTACTATGTACTTATATATAATACTATGATAAATATAGAGAATATTATAATAGACTTGCTCCAAATGTTTCTATATCTCTAGATAATTGTTCAAAACATACCATTAAGCGTCTTTCTTAACTTTATCTACTATATTCACATGAGTCTTCTTACCAATAGAGCGAGCCTAAAATTGGAACACCGATAACTAACACTTCTCCACAACTATATCTATATTCCTATCTAGCCTGTTGAACTTAGTCTCAACACCTTTTAAGTACATAGAAGAAAAATTCAATGCTTCATTGGCTACGAAACCTTTAGCAATAGAATCTTCTGGTCGAGCATGATTCCATATCTACTCCCTCAAGTCTTTTAACTTCCTCTTAATGGGATGCATCCATCTCCCATGAACCAGTCCACTGAGTCTTGCTTCTTCAGGTAAGTGGATTAATAAGTGAACCATGACACTAAAAAATGATAGAGGAGATATATATTCCATCTTACATAAGATAAGAACGATATGCTATTCTACTTTCTCCAAATCTGCTATGTGAAGCTTCCATGCACATATTTGAGTGAAGAAGTTACTTAGCTTGATAATAGTGTCACTTATTTTCTTGTTGTAAAAAGAACTCATACCCATCGGTAATAGATGTTGCATTATGATATGATGGTCATGTGACTTCAACCTGCTCAATCTAGTATTGAGAATATTCTTCCTCAAATTACCAACAAAACGATCAGGAAATTTCAAATCCCTCAAAAAGTTAAGAAATGTTGTTTTTTCATGTGATGAAATTATATATTCAGCAGCAAGTTTCATTAATTTACTCCCATCATAATAAAGATGTAGTGATGAGTTCATATTTTGACACATTTTATACCCTTATAATCTTAGTTTTTGGTAGTTTATTTAACTAATATAGGGAAATAATTATTGTTTTATGCTTAAGTGGTAAAAATTACATAAATTTTATTATTTGAGCTAAAATGATATAAATTAAGTAAATTTAGAGTATAATATTATTTATTAATATTTAGTTAATTTTATTTTGCAGGTTTTATTTTAAAAAGAAATTAAAAGAAAAAAAAAGAAACTTGACCTTTGGACCAAAGGCCGAAGGCCGAAGGCCCAAAGGCCCGGAACAAGAGACAAACAAAGCCTAACGGCTCAGCTGACCTGGCAAAGGCACACAAAAAATTATAAAAAGCAGGCCAACAACGCAGACAGAGAGCGAGAGGCTGAAAGAGGTAGCCTCTGCCGTTAGGCGGCAGAGCCGCAACAGAGAAGGACAGAGACGGGGCGCAGAGGGAGCCGTTAGGCTCTGACGAGACAGGCAGAGAGAAACGACAGAGAAGAGGGCGTGAGGCAGAGAGGAGGCGCGCGGAACAGGCACGGAAGACGACGTGCTATCAGCCGTCAGCCGAAAAAAAAAAGAGAAAGAAATTCTTGCACAGAAATCAACGCCGACGAGGAAGAGAAAAATAAGGAAGAAATTAATACCGGTATAATTTAATTCAGATAAAATTAATTTTTATCTGAATAAATTCTTGATATTTAATTCAAAATTGATTCCCGTTATTTATTTCTCTTATTTTTAATTTATATTTTAGATATATATTTCTGTGTAATTAATTCTTTAATTATGAGTGGCTGATTATTTATTGTTAGGGAATAATTTGAAACCCTAGACTATGGTTTGACTTATAATTTTATTTTCTTTGTTTCGTGAGATTGTTTCTTGACTCTATATTAATTGCTATCGTTTATATGTATAATTCTGTCAAGTATAGTTTATTTGGTGCATGCCTTGTTCTGGTACCTCATAAGTGACAGTATGTAGGATAAATTGCTTGCTAGGTGGCCATCTAAATATACTAGAATTTATATGTATAAATTGCAGCTAAGTTAGATAACAATTCACCTAATCGTTTTGTGATTCTAACCGAAGTGGTAAAACGTTTCGATACGTGCGAGTCAAGGATAGGAAATACAGCTAGACATGCGTTTTGTACTAGTCTGGGTACTTAGATTGACAGCCTTCCACTTACACTTAATGCATTAAATCTAGTTAAATATAGGAGCCGCTTGTTGCTGCTATACTGCTAGTATTTAATAGGGTTAATATAGGCACGTGGTCGTATTAATTAATTAAGGGAAGTAATATAAGGTGTATGGACCTGCGTTTGGTGTGCAACTTGGTCGATCTCTTTCTCACGATTAAAAGATGACTTAGAAATAAATATTATATTTTCAACCTAATCTAGTGGTGGATTTTTATTTCCCTAACATATTTCTCCTATCTGCTAGTTTCCCATTATTTTCCATTATTTTCATTATTAGTTTATTTTATTTCTTTTATTATTTTATTATTTTGATAAACCCCCATTAGTATTTTTCTTATTTATTTATTTTAGGTTATTTAGTGTTTTTATTGTATTTATAGTTTAAGCTAGTTAGATAGAGGTGAGCCCTCTCAATCCCTGGCTAGAACGATACCCTTATTTACCAGTGCTACAATTGACAACAAGAGGGTTTAAATTGCGTGCCGGCTACGGTCGCACCATGTAGCTTATACCTAATGTTCATATTGGATAAGTCTCATCATCCATTAGCAATGTTCTTTGAATTAGCAGTACCAAGTATAGTCTCGATCAAATTAGAAGAAACAATCTTCTCGATATGCCTGACATCTAAACTATGTTTTAGTATAAACGTAGACTAATATAGAAGCTCATAGAAGATGCTTTCTTCTTCTAATTTCATTTATTAATGTTTCTCTTTCTCTTGTGACAATATTCCCCAAATGGGTGATCTTGTACATGACTTAACTACATCAAGATATCAGTAGGCGAAAACTTTTGAGGAGGTCTTTACTGCATTGGACGATTGTTTGGAACAAATCGTCTATGGCAAATATATCCTATCTTACCTCTCAATCTAACAGATGGAGTGTATTTATTGCAACTAGGGCATGCAAGATATTCTTGCCCAGTCCATCCAGAGAGATATGATTGAGCAAAAAAATCATTAATAGTCCATAGCAATGTTGCACAAAGTTTAAATATTTGATTATCAAGAACATCTCATGTATCTATTCCTACCCATAAATTTTTCAATTCATCAATCAACGGTCTAAGAAACAAACCAATATCCATCAAAGGTCTATGACAACCAGGGATAAATAAAGTCAACATAAAAAATGGGTCTTTCATGTATTGCCATAAAGGAAAGTTATAGGTAGTCATAATTACTAGCCATATGCTATAATTGCTTCCCATGCCAAATGGATTAAACCCATCAGATGCTAACCCCAAAAAAATATTTCAAGGATCAACAGAAAAATCTAAAAACTTCAAATCAAAATCCTTCCATGCTTGTCCATCAAAAAGATGTTGTAGCACCTCTGGCTCCCTATAACACCTAGTCATATGCCATCTCATATCTTTAGTAGTGTGTCGACAAGTGTACAACCTCTTCAATCTCTGTGTTAGTAGAAAGTACCTTAATACTTTATGAGGTATTTTTTTCCTTTATACCTTCATCAACCCATTGAGAGATTCCACATAATGGACAACTATTTCTTTTAGCATTTTCTTTCCAAAAAAATTACACAATCAAACCTGCACAAGTGAATCAATTCATACCCTAAACCTAACTTACTCATCATCTTATTAGCATCTTAATGCGATCTGGGGAACATATTTCCCTCTAGAAGAGCATCTTTCAACAATTTTAATAGTCCATCAAATGACTTATTACTCCATTTGTTCAACACCTTATGATGCATCACCTTTACTAAAAAGTTTAGAGAAAATAAATTCTTGCATCTAAGATATAATTCTATCTCCATCTTCTTAAATAATTCTTCATAATATTCATCCCTATCATTCCCCAAATCACCACCTAAGGGTTCATTATCATCAATGTCATATGCATGAGGCTCATGAGTACCACCTAATAAATAACAAAAAAATATGTGTCATCTCATCTCCTTTCTCCTCCTCAATTGACATTGACTCTGTTTCACAGTGGTATATCCATTTCTCATACGTTGGCATAAACCCAAAGCAGAGTATATGACTTTTAATTATATTAGGAGGGTGCCAAATATAATTTTTGCAATTCTTATAAGGATAGCAAAAAAAACCCGTCCGAATTTAGACATTTTTTTGTCATTTTAATAAACGTTGAAAGCCCATTCCAAAACTCATCAAATGTACGATTCTGTAACTTCATCCAACTTTTACCGATGGTCGTCTTATATGTTAAGTTTGTTTTAATAAATAACTTTCATTTATCTTATGAATAATTAATTTTAGCACCAAAAAAAATGGAATGAAGTCAAAATAAATCTTACACCCTTATTTTAAGTTAACATTAACTTTATTTTATTTATTTTGATTTCACAAGGTTCAACTATATAAAATTAAAAAAAAAGGTATCAAAGATTATAGTTTTTTTCAAATCATTAATCAATTTATTTTCATCTAATGTCAAGAATTTTTTATTTTTGTTTAAAATTCTTAGAGATTATTAATTATCATCTAGGTCCAAGAACCTTTTTTTTCATATTTTTTTGAAGCATATATCTCTAAATTTTTTATTATTAATTATTAATTATTAATTATTCTATTTAATTATTTTTTTAATAGCTAGGTTGAATTTTACCATTAATTATTATTATTATAAAATAAATTATCGGTACTAAGAAATAAACCGAAAATTTTATTTTTCTTATATTTTAATAAATTTTTGTAGAGGGAAAATTTTGTGCTACTAAATACTGATGATATGTATCGTCGGTCTTAAGAATTTTTCATCCTTTATTCCAGTTACAATTTTTTTCATTGCCTATTCTAATACCGACAATAAATCAATGGAGTTACAGCTTAATATAGATGATTAGGTTTCGTAAGTATCAAAATTGTTAGTGTTATACCTTTTTCTTGTAATTGTCGGTATTAATTATAAATTATAATATAAGTTCTAGAATATTTTTTATTTTTATATTTTTTTTGAAGTATTTATCTCTAAAATTTCTTTTTATTTTTATTAATAATTATTTATTCTCTTCAATTATTAATATTTTTAATGCCTAGGTTGAAGCTTACCATTAAATATTATTATTATAAAATAAAAAGTAAATTATTTTTTCTAACTAATTATCTTTAATATAATTTTTAGTAACAAATATTAATTAAATCTAACAAGCTCATCAAAAAATAAAATAAAAATTACATATAACAAATTTAAAAATCTAGTAACATGTTGCTTCTAAAAACATATACACATACTAAGATATTGAAGTATATATTAATTACAAGCCATCCACTACAATTTACTAATTTGTTTCTAATATAACATGCACAATAACATCAAATGACAATATATAATCTAATTATACACATAATCTAACTATAATAATCTAATAACCCAATTATATAAAATATATTAAATCAATTCTACAAAACTAAAACACAAGAATCTAATACATCAATCAAACCCTAACTACAATAACATAATTTCAACATTATTTCAATTTAATTAATATATCAAATATTACCATAAATCAAAACAAATAATTAATAAATATACCAACTTAATGTTGTAGGGTAGCTTGGCAAGTGGTGGAGTCATGACAGAGAGGAGGCAGTGGTGCGGCAACAACGAGGTGGCAGAGCTAGTGGTGCTCCAACGTTGGGCCGCAAAACACATATAACAAACCATTATTAGCCATTTTTAAACCTAACAAAACTTCAAGACAATATATTACAAGCATACAAACCTTCAATTGTAAATAAAATAATAATAAACAAAACACACACACACACACATACACACACAAAAATTGATGAAGATTGAGAGAAAAATTGAGGGATGGAATCATGGGTAGACAGAGAGAAGAAGAAGATGATGGTGAATAAAGAATTAGGGCTCGTGTGCAGTATATATCTGTCTCTTAATAGTAACAATTTTAATCATCATTATTAAAAAAATCAATTGGTAGTATTAGCTAAATTAAATAGGACGACATCGTTTTCATTATCCCAAATAATTGATCTTCTAAATAGTAATAATTTATCGTCAATATTAGAAGACAGAAATTTAAACAACGGCATTGTCTTAGAAAGGGTAGGAAAATTTTTCCTATTACCGACAATAAATCGTCAGTATTAAGTCCCGAATTATCATTAATAAATATTTCATTATTACTCGTTCCGTGGTGGTTTATTTTCCTCCTGTGAGAGCTGAAATTTTCTTTCGTACTGCCGACGATAAATAATCAGTATTAAGTTCACTTTAATAAAAAACATTTAGGGGGGGGGGAATTTTCCCTCCATGGAATTTTAGTGAAATGTATTTCCTATTATAGATGAGAAGATCATCGGTATTAAGAAACAAATCATTTGTTTTAATATAAGATATATATCGTCAATATTAAGAATTTTCTAGCCTTTTTTTCGGTTACAACTTTTTTGTTGTCTATTCTAATATCGACAATAAATCATCTGTGTTACAACTTAATACCAAAGATTAAGTTTCGTCGGGATTAAAATCGTCGGTGTTGGACCTTTTTCTTGTAGTGTTTCAATTTATGTTATTCAATTCTATATAATTTTCTTCCTCCCACAATTTTATTATGATACAACACCAACTTCAGTCAAGAGCTAAAAAAGTAAAGGAAAGTAAATTCTATCAATTCCTTCAATGATTATGCTTAGAAAAAATAGCATATTGCAATTAATATGAGGACATCATGGAATATACTTATAGTACTCATAATAGATAACAACGTTATTAGGTTAGAGTTTTTATATGATGTGATTGATGATGGAGATGTTTAATTATGGAAGATGAGGTAAGTGGCTATGAGCAAGCATAATTTCATCAAATGTTGTATGCAAACAATGGAGATGCCTTAAGTGGACTAAATTTGGATTCGTAAGAGAAGGTTATAAAGATAATAGTTGGGTGAATTATATCAGGAAGACGACATCATTATTGGGTTGGAGTTTTTGTTTGATGTGATTAACGATGGAGATGTTTTAAGTGGGTTGATTTTGGATTCAACTGGAAAAGTAGCATGGTGAAAAATATAAATAAGTGTGGTGAAAAATATACACAAAATAGGTGATACATAATTATATTAATTTTGGAATTTTTTTTAAAAATTGGTAGCGAAAGATCAAGTTGTTGCTAAAAAATAAGTACATTAGTGGTAAAAAAAATCAATATATTAATAGTAAAAGATTAGTACACTAGTAGTAAAAGATCAGTTTTAAGTTAAAAAAATAGTAAAAATTCAACTCGCTAGTAAAAAATCGGTTTATTGGTGGAGAAAGATATGTAAAATAGTGATGAAAGATAATAAAAAAAAATAGTAGTAAAATATTAGTTTTAAGTAGAATAATATCGAAAGATCAACTCGTTGATGAAAAATAAATACATCAGTGAGAACATATTAGTATATTAATGGTGAAAGATCAATAAACTAGTGGTAAAAGATTAGTTTTAAGTAGAATAATGATGAAAAATCAATTCGCTAGTGAAACATCATTTTTAAGTAAAATAATGGTAAAAGATCAACTTGCTAGTAAAAAGTCAATACATTAATGATAAAAGATGAATACATTAGTGATGAAATATTAGTGCATTAGTGATGAAATATCAGTTTATATATTGTTCTTTTATCAATAGTAAATTAGTAGTGAAAGATTAGTTCAATAATGGTGAAAGATATATTTAATAGTGATAAAAGATACTTAACTTACCAAAAGAAAAAAAGAAGATAAAAGATGCTTAGATATATGGTAAAATATATGTGATAAAATTTACTTAAGTATATGGTAAAAAAAAATATGTTGAATTTTTTTTTTTTAGAAAAATGATGGTGAAAGATATGTTAAATATTAGTAAAATTTGAAAGATGTGTAGTTGTGGTGGAAGACAAGATTTTGTAAAATAATTATTTAATCTTAGTATTTATCTTCTGAAAGATCATTTTATGATTGATGAAAATTTTTCTATAGTTTATGGTGAAAATTTATATATATATATTAATGAAATAAGAGTTGAATTATTGTGAAAGATCATTTTTAATATAGGGAAACAATAAATATATTCTACTTAAAGAATAGTTTAATCAATAGTAATAATGCTTACTATATTATTTGGTAAAAGATCAGATTAAATGTGATGAAATATGATTTTAATGATGGTAAAATATTGAGTTAAGGTTAATAAAAAATTAGTATTAAAATTGTTAAATAAGAGTTTAATGTTGGTGAAATATTAATTAAACACTAATAAAAATTCATATGATTTCTAAGCGTTTTTTTCGTTAAAATGCTGACGACACTTGTTGCATAATATTGCACCGTCCAATAAATTGTATAGTATAGAAAATGGTAGTTGATGTAACTATTTCATCTTTAAGGAGCATGTTTGAATTACTTGAAGTTTTAGAATACATCTTTGACTTCCTTATCAATCATACGAATTTATTTTCAATTGATAGTAATAAAATGTAGAAGTGATATGATAATCTCAAGGTTGTTATAGTGCATGACACTTCTATTATATCATATGCTTTATTCCCTAATAAAATATGTTATACTTGTATTTATCTTCTAAGATAAAATCTATTATCCAAACATTTTTGTTTGAAAATTACGTTAGATTATTTTACAAATGTTTCATCTGCTTATCTATAACAATATCAATTGTACGAATTAATGTGGCATAAGGACCAAAAAATTCTTTGATACTAAAATTGATTAAATCAGCATTCTACTAAACCCTAAGAAAAACACAATTCTAAGAATGGTATTGATGGATTTTTTTTTCCCTTTTCAAAGTCATAGAATATCAAATCTTTTTTTTTTCATTTTTGAATAAATCCCCTATACTTAATTTGTCATCTTTTTGTTTTCCTGGTCTCTAGATGGTGCAATTATTGGATATCTAATATGATGAAAAATCGACAGTGCATTAATGTTTGACAAGCACTAGCAGCATCGAAGAACAATAGAAATACGAGATTTCATCGAACAATATTTCGTACTTTGTTATGGCATTGAGTTTTGTGAAGATATTTCGTAATGAATTTAAAAGATAAAAACAATGTATTTTTTATTATATTATTACCTTCATCAAATAAGGATATATACTCGTTGTTAAAATGATAATATTTGTCATTTATATATATATGGAGTCTCGTTTATATTTTAGCCCGAGCCCCCACACAGCCAGCAAGAGACGCATATAAAAACATAGGATATTTTTCACACCTCTATATAATATCCCATACCAAGCGCCATATTAGTTTGAAACTATCCGGCCCCTAAACTCATAGGATCAAATCTGAAAGAAGATTGAAAATGACGGTAATGAAATCATGACACTGATGCCACGTAGCGAAAAATATAATTTCGATGGAAATTAAAACACATAAATATTATTCAGGAGTATAGGCATATGCAACCTCCTTCTTGACACTCCTCTAGTTATTTAGTTATTTACTATTTTCCCAGAATATACAAAACACCACATATCATGACTGCAGATGCCAACTCCATCCTTATTCAAGTACCAAATTACTTTTACGCCTCGTACTTGATATATATATATATGATCCATTATTCTAATTAGGTGGTGAGAATGGATGGGAGGAATTCAGATCTAGTCCCTAAAATCCTCCCTTTAGTATCTGGGAAACACTCCACTCCAGGAAGTTCCAACACCTCACCATTTTCAGTAACCTCAACTGGGTACGTAAGCAAGTGACCTGGGAGGTCATGTTCAAAGGTCTCACTGGAGTACATATCCCAGTACCGTTCAGCAATTTCGTTCACTTTTCTAATGCAGTCAACATTCTCGGGGTTAAGGAAGACATCGTCTAGCAGGCCCATGTGTTCGTACCATAATGACATTCTGAATCCATGGATTTGGCCTCGAGCTTGCTGATCATGACTTGAGAGATGGTATGGTTGGTAGGCTCCCATTGCTATCTCTGAATCTCTTGCCCCGTCCATTGATCTTTGGTTTATGTTTGCCGATCCAACTATGATGTATTCATCATCAACTGCAGACGTGTATATATATATGCACAAATTAACAAGTATAAATCTCAGTTAGTTAAATGAGTAGTGAAAACGGATCAGAAAGCCAAAAGGACCTCGGTACGCGGAGCAGAAAGAACATACCTATCATCATCTTGGCATGCACATATATCATGAACCGCCTGGCTGCTTGGGCGCGGGAATAATCAGTATCAGGTTCGGGCTTTTCTGAAGGTTCGTACTCCCCACCAATACTCTTACGTGTTTCTCGATTCCCAAGACAAAAGAAGGACAAGTAGTCCTTGGGATTAGCATCGTCAATCCCCTTAGCATGAAGGGCTTCTGCGATATCAATATACATCATCTCCATGGTCTTCTTTTGCCAATTCAATATTGCCTGAACCGATCCACTTTCTGGAATGCCTTCTGGCCACATTGGAACCACGATGATCACGCTAAACCTCTCACCTTTCTCAATCTTGCTTACGATCTTAAGAGAAATCTCTTTTGGGATTAGATGTAGAGCACCAATATCCTCAACCTTCATATCATCATCATCCGGCTTCCAAGCAAATGAACTCCCAAGAAAATACTGGTTTTCTATGTAAATGAACCTCTTTGCCCTTCTGATTGCATTGATATACGCGTCTTGGATACTTCTGTCGATGATGCTGTCTTTCCCGCTGATGAGTCCTGCTTTTGCTGCAGCCTCCGGGGAATCAGGGAAGCCGAAAGCAGCCCCACCATCAATAGACCGAAAGAGCTGCACGTTCCATGTCTCACGGTCTTCTTGAGGGAATGTAACGGGAGATGGTGGTATGAACATAGCGTCAGACATTTCTAACAAGTTAAGAAGCAGCTCCTTTCTGTGACCTTGCTTCTTCCACCTCTGCTCGAAATTGAACAGCACATCCCAAGCAATCGGTCCTTCTAAACGAGAATGGATATCATGCCAAGGCTCTCTCGGACCGCCCTTTTTTATGTCGGCACCCTCAAAATTAGGCTGATGGAAATCATCGTGGTGGGCGGTGTCTAAAGTCCTAAAAAGGGAATGAAACTGAGTATCATACCTGCCATCACAGAGATCGATCCCGCCGACAAAACTCACGACCCTTCTCTTCTCATCATTTCCGTTAGGCATTGCACTATCAACTACCACAATCTTCTGATGATGAGTAAACATTGTGGAAATCTCCATGTCCTGGATGATGCTCCTTCCACTATCCGGATTACGGGGACACAGCACACAGCGCACCTCCGAGTCTCTGAAGTAGCTCTCGGTTTCTTGGTCGTGGGTTTGCATTAATCCATCCTTCTTCAATAGCCCCACCGAAGTCCTATCATCCCAGACAAGCATCAGTACCCTCACCCCTTCACTAGCTTTCTTCTTGAGCATCTCCCCTAAAGTCATGTCATCTCCATGTTTCGGCCTTCTCGTGTCCCTAACCAACCTGATCTGAGTATAAACAGACCATCCCGCAATGTAGATCAAGTGCTTGGCATCATTAATAGCATCGAAAATATCTTCCCAACAGCGGTGTGGCTCATAGTACTTTCCTCCAGCAATAGGGATCTTAGGGACGAAGTTGTCGGGGACATGAGCATCCTGGTAGAGCGTGACCTTGCAACCACGCCTCTGAGGAAAGAAGGTAAAAGGTACGCCAGGGAATTTAGGAGTCGCGATTCCCCTGTCCCAGCTAACCTCTCGATCGACCCCGAAATACTGTACCTTGACATGAATCTTTGAGGCTTTGTGCAAGGGCTTGTGATGTTCGTCGTCGAGGAGCTCGAGCCACACATCGACCTCTTCTTCATCTACGAGCTTGGTTACGGGAAGATAAGCTCGTCCGACGACGGGGGCTCCGATCGCGTCGTCTTCTTTGACGGAGAAGATCACATTGGAGGCATAGTGAGCGCAGTAAATGTGGAAGCTCTCGTACCATCTGGGATTTTTGCGGTCTTCTAAGAGCCTTGTCCTGCCTACCCTGGCCTTCTCTAGATCGATGGTAGCATAGAGCTTGTTGCCTCCTTTTCCTAAGCTGACAAGATTCTCAATCTGCAAAGCAGAGAAGAAATTGAATGTTGATTAGACCCGCGAACAAGATGGATGGATGTATGTACAACTACAGTGACCGTAGATTATATGATATTCTATCATCACCACGATGTGAATCATAAGAACGAAAGGGAGAGAGAGAGAGAGATGTATCCATTCATTACGTGTTATGATCTGTATAACTGCAACTAAACCACGTGTACATACATAAATACATCCATGCATACCAATAGATGAGAAGAAGCAGAGTGAGATTCATCAATGCTGTAAACCAACTAGTACTACTCAGTCACGACGATTAAAGCACGTGATCCTAAATAACGGAAAACAGGTCTTATTCTAGCTGACTAGTAGTTTAGACTGCTGGGGTGAGAGAAGGGGGAGGGGAGAGTGAATGCATCATTACCTTGTGAAGCAAATTCCGGCCGGTTCCACCGGAAAGATGATCAACTTCATAGATGGTAACATGAAGAGTGCCATGAAGTAGAATTTGCGCCATATGATGATGATAACAGAAGGAACAACCTAACAGTATGCAAACGAAATTTAAACTACAGATAGATGATAAGCAAACATACAGGCTGAAAAGTAGAACTTCATAGCCCCAAAGATTTGTAGCAGAAGATACAAAGTCTGCCTACTAACCTGATCACAAACAAAGAAAAAAGAAGCCAAGCCTAGTTCAACTACCGACTTTGAAACAAAAGTATTCAAAAAAGGATGAAGCCTAGAGCAGGTGCTTGGACTTCCTTTCTGGCTGGCTAAGCGATCCTATCATAAATAGACGAGAAAAGAGGAGGAATTTATGGGAAAGATTAATTTTATGGATAGCGTTTTCCAATTGGTAATTAATCAAGGGTGGCTGTAGCTAGCTAGCCTAGGATCAAGTGAGGCTGTGATACTACTAGGCACCGCAACAGACCGAGACCGACTATAATGAGTATATTATTAGTACATAACGACATACGCGTGGGCCATTAGTAATCCGACATACAGACCATTACTATTAGAAATAGAATGACTATTTTAAACGTAGTACTATTGTAGAATATGGCAGAAGGTAAGCCGACTCATTACTATGAGAAAATGAATACTGCCGTACCATATTTATCATTTTTTTAATGTATCAAAAATAAATTTATTTAAATAATTTAAATATGTTTTAAAGAAGTAATAAATGTAATTTTAATATTTAATGTATGGATAATATAAAAAAAATTAATTTTTTAAAAGTGATTTATTTTTTTATAAAAATTTGCTTTTAAGAAAAAAGAAGAGTTGTTTTTTAGGAGAAGGGCATTAGCGTTTGAGATACAAGCTCTGCAGGTAAAGGTATTACCCACCCACCCACCGTGGTATGAATGAATTAATTAATATAACTAATATGAATATTAGTCCTGGTCAAACGATGTGAACCACCCGAAAGGGACGTAAAGGTTGTACAGTTCATGCTCCGCGTCTGTATACGTGTGTGTAAATAATGGACGTAATGATCATCACTTTCAGATTCTAGAAGGGGCATGTATTCGAAGTGCGCGGATTTGGTGTGCGTATGTAATGGAGCCCTACGAGCTTTCTTCAACCTTTATTAGCAACACAAAATTGACTATTAGGCAGGGATTTTTTTTCTTCCTTCTCGTGTGCCCTTCTCGTTAACCTTGACGTTCCTCGTATTAAATCTCGTGTCAAGCCACCATATGCGTTTGTGTTTCTAGCTTCCTTCTGCCTTAAGGAAGAATGTTGTACATGTATATCATTTTTATTTTTTACTTTTTGTAATTTAGTTTCCTTCTGCGGAACTTTCTGGGAACCGAACTGGGCCTTTTAACAAATTGGACGGTAACAGCTTCCTAAGGCACAAAGTTCAGGTATATCATTTCTATATGTTCACATTTAATACAAGATTATAACAACAACAACGCCCGTGATATATAGTTTGTACACTAACAGTAATTAAAACTCGATTAAGAAAAAGCAGATGTCAGATAATCAGGGTGAGACCCGAAATGTAGATGTCTCGGTATTTATGTCCCGAGCTACCTGCAGAAGGTGTTCAATGTTGATTTCGGGGTAATGCTGTAAGAGATACAAGTTCGCTGCAAAATCACCACTCAGGAGTCTGCTCTTCACGCATAGTAGCATCGCACAGCATATCCGTAGAAGCATGTCCTGTGGACAAAAGTTGAAAAGACTTTGCCTATCAGCATAAAATAAAAGGCTAATTTCCGTTCTCTCTCTCCCTCTCGCTCACGCCCCCCCCCCCTTTTTCTTTTACAATAATGTATTGAGGTAGCTGGGTAGGAGACACGAAGAGACACCTGAACGCCGGATGCATTACTCAGAAGAGAATCCCATATTCTTAATACACTTCTGAAGTCAAATTCTTGAGTCAGTAGCAATGTGATCCATCGGAAGGCATAGAATTGAGGGTTCACCTGCTCGTCAAGGGACAACGTTCCTCCCGTTAATTTGGTGATCATAAAGCCTCCTTTCGTCAAAGTAGTTTCTTAAATTCTGCATCACTTCCCCCCCCCCTCTTTCTACCATATGAAAAGAATACTACTGACCTTGCTACTGAACTCAAGATGCCACCACAGTTCCTCATCATTCGCCTTCAAGATCTCCATAAGTTTCGAAAGAGTGGAATGGATTCCGACTGATATGTTGTTATCCAACTGTTGGCAGAAGTGATCCACGGAATCACTAAGGAGTCTCACAAAACAAGAAAAACTATCTGCTTCCGCATGAGCCTGAGTGATAAAACCAAGCCACATCAGTGAATCAATTACCCGGAGTAACAACGCAACTGAAATTTCACAAGTTCACGAAAACCTTTTGATTAGTGGAACTCGTATAAGATCACTGATATATAACCGATGGTTCTTTTAATTTTGCTACTCCTAAAAGATAAATACTAGACCAAATTGATTTGGGTCCAACGACAAACACAGATTACGGAAGCAGAAAAGTTCTAGGTCAAAATAAATATTACACCATGGTGCACAACAAACCAATCCATCACAGGATGATCCGACAGTCAAACCCAACTCAAACATTTGCCATCCCTAATTGTTAAGCAATGCGTTTACTTTCCATCATCAAAACCTGCATTTAAGCAAAACATAGCCATTATATAGGAAGATACTTACAGCATTTTGCTGGTCAGTATCAGTACTGAAAACATAGTAGATTGGTGCTAAGACTTCATTCATTCCTTGCACGTAGCTAGTCGTAGGATTGAGTTTGGCAAACAAAAGGAGGATATTTCTCATTGCTTCCTGATGAATGAGTGTAACGAACAATCAAAATTTATCTTCCAAGCCCAAAAGGAGAGCAAATGCTCAACACCAAATCTGTCTGGTAACAACATAAGTATGGTTCGTAATGGGTTATCATACCCTATTCTTCTTGCTCAGTGATGATCCAGCAGAAAAGAATTTCATATCAGGATGCGTCCGTTGGAGGTCTCGGTCAATCTGATCAGCTATCTCTGTGTACTGCAAACCAATATGCCCAATCGTGATAAACACAAGTTATTACAAAATATCAAGGCTTCAAATCGGCAGTAGCTGAAGGAAGGCACTCACCTCAAAGAATTTATGCCAAACACTACCCGTGCCAAGGCTAAGTGGGTGGTCTTCATTAGAGACATCAAGTCGCCTAAGTGCCCCAGCATCATCATCATTGGTTGGTCCCCCAGAATCACAGACATCCCCTTTGACTTTCAAAGACTCTGACTGTCTAGAAAAATCTTCCAATAAATGTAATGCAGTTTGTATTCCTAAGCTTCAAAGTAAGTAATACTAGAAGCATTGCCTTACAGGACTCTTCAGAAGTTCCACTTTTAGTTTGGCATACTTTAGTCGATTCTCAGACAAAACTTTCTCCCATAAGTCTCTGGAAGCAGGCAAATAACCCAAGAGCAGCTGAAAATATTCAACAAGTCATGATAAATTATTCGCATAACAACATCATTCCCATCCAAGGATTAAAAAGGTGGACTGCAAATGGCAATGCCGTAAAGTTGCTTAAAGGCTTCACATGCGAGTATTTTTTTTCTGCACTGCATTGCATACATTCTCTACTTTAAGACGGTCAAGAGGATACAGAGTACAAATACCCAAAAGCAATTGCCAAGCTTTCAGATCTATGTCCATGAAGCATGAGCTACATTAACATGAAAAGTTCTCAACAGAGTTGACAATGTGACAGTGGCATTAGATGCCTGGAAATGCAACACATAATAACAAGCACACAAAACTGCTGGCATGGATTGGACCCTCAAAAGACACAATGTTTAAGAACAAGTTGAAAAGTGTCATTCAGACATTATGCTTTGGAAGATTAATGGATCTTTATGAGCTAACCAGCAGAGAAGTGGGGTGGATGGTGCACATATTACAGTGTGGTCTAGTTTACTGATCAAGATTTAAACTAACCAATTAGTTAGCTAAAGTAAATAAATCTTCTGGTTTCATTACCCTATTCAAATCACATATATCTATATCCTCCATGTACATAATACAGATTAAGTAATAAAAAAATATTCCTTCATTTCTATTTTCTATTCACAATTAGCTCCAAATCTCAAACCTCTCTTCAAATCTTCACATGTTATCAGGATATTATCCATTTCCGACCTATTTTCTTGATTCTTAGTAAATAAACAACAATGGCTGATACGGAAATAGTGGAGGAGAGTTCTGCACCTTGTAAACCACTTTCAAGATCACAGCGTTTCCAGCAATGGCAACATAATGCAATTGAATATTTCTGATGTTGTTGGTCAAAACACCATTGAATGGCAACTATTTCTTCGGTGGATCACAGCTATGCATATGGCATTAGGTGTGAAGGTTAAGCTATGATATCCCAATGCACTCAGCATTCTATAAACAAGGAGCGTACTCTAGGGAAGACTCACACTTGAGAACTTACAATCCTTCTCATGTTAAGAAGGCCTTAAATGGATATACAAAGTTAAATATAACCCAGATGGTTCTATAGAGAGACAAGCATGTTTAGTGGATAAGGGATACAATTAAGTGCAAGACATGGATTATAAAGATACCATTCACCTGTGGGAATCAGGATGCATATTGCATTGGCAGCTACCAAATATTGACATTTTTTTCAGCTGGCTATTAGTAACAACATCCCACATGGTTTCTAAGATGAGGAGGTATACATGTAACCACCATAAGGCTATACAGCAGCTAGGAAGGTTTGCATGTTAAAAGGTCCTTATATGGGCTTTAAGCAAGACTATTGTCAAAGGAATTATGAACTCAATAGCTTCTCATTAATCATGGTTTCATCCAGTCTAATTATGATTACTCCCTATTCATTAATGGACAAAATAGTAGGTTTATGGAAGCTTTGGTGTATGTTGATGATATCCCCCACACTGGTAGTTTACATGGCATCCTTCACACTGACAGGGATAATTTGGGAATTAAACTCTCAAGCAGTAGTCACACTGTTTTCACTATCAAGGATTGAGGTCTTGCCAAATATTTCCTGGTAGTTGAACGGACTTCTACTTCACAAGGTATTGTTCTCAATCAATACAGTCACAATGTTCTTGATTCTTTTGGTATGTCTCTGTGCAAACCAGCACGCTTTCCTCAACGGAAGCTTGTATACCTTACTCTCACTCATCTAGATATCACCAACTCTTTCAAGCAGCTTAGTTAGTTCCTTCAACAGCCTTGAGTTCCTCATCATCAAGGCCTTTTTTCTTCAATATCTTTCTTCAACTGCTCATAGAGGCCATTTTTATTCACAGAAACCAGACCATCATATGTGTGTCTACTCCAATGCCGATTGGTGTACGTGTACAATGACACAAAGATCTTTATTAGGTTTCTACATTTCCTTTGGTTCACTGATTTCTTTGAAGTCCAAGGAGAAAAAAAAAAAGAAAAAAAGAGCGGTTCATCCACAGGGGCAGCGTACAGGAGTATGACTTCTAGTAGTGCTGAGTTCTTGTGGTTAACTTACACACCGAACGATCTTCATGACTCTTTTCACTGCTTATTACTTTTTTTAGTGATAATAAGTTTCCTAACTTATTGCAGATAACCCAGTATTCCATGAGAGGACAAGCATCTTGACGTTGATTGTCATTTAACATAGTATAAGAGACGAGAAGGCTTCTTGCAGATTGATTATGTACCTACGCAACCCCACTTTAATGACTTAATACGCCTCTAGGAGGAGATCGGCATTCTTAACTTTGCACAGCTCTTGGATTGAAAAATACTCCTGAGACCAACTTGAGAGGGGTTGTAAAATATACCATAGGTTATGGTGTGGTCTAGTGTACTTGATCAAGATTCACACTAACAGACATAATTAGGTCACATAATTAGTTAGCAGATATTGTTCCGGTGTAATCAGCCTGCATCAAATCTTGTGTGTGTGTGTGTGTATCCCTCATACTGTCGTACATAAGACAGCTAAAATGATACAAAATATCTCATTCCTCTCTCTCCATTTCTGTTTGCTATTCACAATTAGTTACCAGTCTCAAACGTCTCTCTAAATCTTCACCAAGGGCAACATAAACAAAGTAAGAAATGCAAGAAGCATTCAGAGGATCTAGCTTTGACTTAACAACAGGAAATTCAAGCAGTCAAAGTTTTGTGATGGCATAACAAACTCAGAAAGGAGGGAAGCTAGCTAAAGAAACAGCATACTCAATGCTAACATTCAAGAACATGAGCTATTAGTGTTTCTGATAGTCAATAATACCAAGCCTCCCTTTTCCTTCTCAAGTTCTGTCCCACTAATCAAATTTATCCAGAAACCCTAAATTATAGCTCCTTCATACCAGGAACGCAGGCATACACAATAGAGACACCCTCCACCCCCATAAGTACTAACAGCAGCAAAGATGAAAACATGTACTTATTAGCACCTTTTGGCTTCATAACATATATTATCTTCCATTTTCCAATGAATATGCATTTCGAACAGAAACAAGGAATGTGACTAACTAAATAAATACTGAAAATTGAATCAACAACATCCAAAATAATCTTTCGATAGAAATTTACATTATGAGGCAATTTTCCAGTAACCAGTTACCGAAAAGCTTATAGCATCCCTAACCTTCCAAGTAGTAGCCCTCAAACTTCCACCATCAGGTATTCCTGTGCTTGCTACTCGTTGCAGCTTTTCCATATTGATCTCCGTCTGTGCTAACTTAGCAAGAAAACAAGACCACATTTAATTATAGCATTTTTAACAAAACTCGAGACAAAAGCACAAAAATAACCTAAAATTTCACGATCCTTCAACAAATATTAATATCTAGGAAAATTGATAGAAAAAACCACAGAGGTGTCACTCACCTCATACTCAAGGTCCGACCGCTTCTCATCCAATTCAATGATCTGCTTGGCACTTAGAACCACCGTTTCTTTTTCACTTCTAACTCTCCCTTTCAACTCCAGATCGTCTTCCAATTTTAAATCCCCACTTTCCTTATCATTGTCCGACCCATACCCAATACTATGAACAATCGGCTCAAGCTCTTCACCTAACTCAAACTCAACATCCAGTCCGGCTCCTGACCCATTAAATTTCTCTTCATCTTTTCCATCTATTCCTTTAAGTAAACCACCAAATCGATCAGGAAAAACTCTCCGCGCTGAGTCTGAGATCTTGATTTTGCCTTTGAGCATGGTGAAAATTATGTTTTTCGGTTATGGGCCTTATGCTATACGTAAAAAGATCAGAAACGAATAATGGTTCGATGAATGAGTCAGGGATGGAAAGGTAACTAAGTTGGAAGGGGCGAGCGCATTGGAAAAAATCGTACGATGAGAAAGGAAAGAGAAAGAAAGGGGTTTTACGGGGTTCCATGACTATGTTCCGTCTGCCTCTACTCCTTTTCTGTCTTCTGGGTGCTCTGCAAGGGAGGAGAACGGTAGGTAGTTAAGAAAACAGCTGACTGGTAGGAGAAAAAGGAGCGTGCAAAGGTGACGATAGTGTTGGGTGTGGGTGCGCAGCTTTTTTGCAGGTCAGGTTATTTTAGTTTTGGTGTATGTCCGTTTCGGGTTTAGATCATTATAGATCTAAGATATATTAGATTAATTCATCAAGTAAGGTTTGAATTTGAGTTGAATTAATGAGTGAGGTTCGTCAAAGTTCCTATTGAGTTAAAGTTAACTTAACCAATTAGATTATTTTAGATTTATTAAATTGGCTTGAATTTGGATTTAATTAATTTTAAATCGAATCAAATAATTTTTAATTTGAATCAAACGAGTAAAAAATTACAACACTATAAATAATAATAATAATAATAATAATAATAATAATAATCACACTTTTTTTTCTATATTTTTAAAATAGTATAAAAAGGTAAATATCTATATATTTTATACAACTTTTAAATAAAGTGAATAAATAAGATAAATTTACACACGCTTGATATCCATCACCTTAAATAGTAGGAGAAAATATATTATATTTTTTTCTTTAACTATTGAAATATAATATTAACTTTTAATAACTAAAATCCTTCCTACCTAATTTTAATTCCCACTAAAGTATATAAGGTAAATGACATTGCTAGACTAATAACCCATAATTTAAACTTTTCATAACTAAAATCCCTCTAATGTGTTTTTATTCTGCACTACAATTCACAACTAAAAAGTAATTAAGTCACACTACTAAACTACTAACCCATCAATATCACAAAGCTTCGGTTCTTCCGTACTTCTCTTACTAATACCCCATTCCACAATCAACCATTCAAGTGATTTCTTTCTCAAAATTCTCTCTTGCTTTTGTTATCTATACCTTTAATCCTTTGCTAGTTTGAAAATTTTGGGTATGAATATTCGTCATTGATTGTATTTGTGCCTTCAATTGTGATATCATCATCCGCATATATTTGTTCTTACTCCAACCTAATTATTTTAAATGTTTCATCAATTAACTATTTAATCCTTTGATTCCGATGAAGTTGAGATGGTTACTTTGATTATCACTTGTTAATTCTAATTTACATAATGAATTTGATAATGAAATTATTGTTGGAAGTTTGGTGATGTATAATCACATCCTAATTGTCAATTGTGACGGAAATTAGTGGCACACATGTTCTTTATGTTGAGATTTGTCAAGGCTAGGTAGGGGGAAAAATAGTAAGTAATTGAAATTTTTATTACTAAAACCAAATATCATGAGAGTACAAACTAAGAGGAACAAAAGTGTACAAAAATGTACTACTAATATATGCTAGACCATTCATAAAGACCACCAATTTAGAAAAGAATTTATAGGTTGAAAAATCCTCAAATCTAGTAGCAAGCTATGTAATAATAACTTTCACTAGTTGAACATTCTCTCTAGAATGATGTTGAAGGATTTTATAATTCCTCTCCATCCATAGATGATATACACAAGTTGTGAAGAGTGCTCATAAAACTTCATTACTTATTTTTGGACCTATACCTCCCTTTATCATCCATTTTAGGACTTGATCCCAATTGTTAAGTCTAACAATTATGTGACTCCAAGTTTGTTGGGTATATGGACACGCAAAAAAGAGATATGAATGGCTTTCATTACTTTACGTTGTGAAATAGTGTGGATTGAAATAATCCAAACAAAAAACTAAAATTAACAAGATTATGAACGAGCGAGGAGTTGATCATAAAAAAAAATTGAGGGAAAAGTAGAGATATTTATTCATGCTATTATATAATTATAAGATGATTAAACTAATCAATCAATCAATTATACATATTTATAATTCTCTAATTAATAGAGAATTCTATAGAGAAGAAGAAAAAGATAGCTTGCATAAATAGATGGCTAGGGTTCTCTCCTATCTCTATGATGCTAAAAGAAACCTATAGGGTAAAATAAAGTATTTCAAAAATAAAGAAAAATACTATTCATGTTTAGGAAATACGAGACCCTCATATTAATTTAATTACTCTTGACTTTTTGCCTAAAAACACATTAAAATAATATGTGAGAAAATACAGTCTTTGTTAATAAACATGGGACCCCTGTGTTTCTCATAGATCCCAAATATTAACCTTAAAATTCTCCACTACCTACACAAACCAACACAATGTTATGTTGTGTATCAAATACCCGGTCAAAGCACATAATTATCCACCTTAATATAGTATTTATGATTCATGACATCTAAAAACCTTTACAAAAAATCCTTAGCCTGAAAAAAAGTGTCTCATGGCCTATGAACACCAATCAAGTCTGATAAACACTCGAACTTACCCATAATTAGTGGCTTCGTTAGCATATTAGCCAGATTATCCAAAGTACCCACTTTCTTTAATACAACTTTGCCTGCAACAATAGTACCCCAAATAAAGTGATACCTTATGTCAATATGCTTCATTCAACGATGGAAAGAATTATGATTCTTTGCTAAATAGATAACACTCTGGCTGTCACCACGAACTATTAGAGCATCATGATAAAACCCCAACTCTTGTACTAAACCACCAAACCATAAGGATTCCTAAAAGGCCCCTATCATAGCCATATACTCTAGATTAGTAGTGGACAAGGTTGTCACCTCCTATAAGGAAGACCTCCAGCTAATAGCTAAACTACTAAGATAGAAAACATATCTACTAATGGATCTCCTTTTATCAAGGTCTACACCATAGTCAAAGCCCATGAACCCAACCAATGAACCAATTGATCTCCTATACTCAATACAAGCTAATGTTGTTCCCTTTAGGTCCTTGAGGATCTACTTCACTACTTTCCAATGAGCCTTACCCTGATTCGTTATATATTGATTCACAACACTAATAGCTTGAGCAACATCAAGCTAATTACATATCATAGCGTACAAGATACAACTAATAACATTTGAATATGGAATAGTTGGAATGAACTCCTCTTCCTCTCTGAATTTAGGATAATCCAAAGTAGACAATATGAAGTGAGTAGCCAATGGAGTGCTCACCATCTTAGAATCCATCATATAAAACCTCTCCAACACCTTATTCACATAGGATTCTTCTGACAACTACAAAAGCTTCTACTCATGGTTTCTAATGATATCCATGCCATGGATCCTCTTCATAACTCCAAGATCCTTCATCTCAGACTCACTATTTAGCATTACCTTCACCTTATCAACATCATACATATCTTTTATTGCAACAAGCATGTCATCAACATATAGCAAAAGATGCATAAAAAAGTCACCCTCAATCTCCTTTAACTACACACATATATCATACTCACTCCTAGAGAAGCCATGCACAAGCATAAATTGATCAAATCATTTATACCACTATCTAGAAGACTAATTAAGACCATATAGTGACATCTTCAATAGGAACATATGATCACGCATCCTCTAAACCACAAACCCATCTCCTCCTCAAGCTCCCCATGCAAAAATATAGTTTTAACATCCAACTACTCCAACTTAAGATTATGCATAGCCACAAGAGCAAGAAAGGTAATAATAGAAGTATGTCTAACCATAGGAGAAAATTCCTTGTTATAGCCCACGCCTAAAATCTGATTGAATTTGATACTTTTACCTTGGTCTCTCACCCTTTGGAGCTCCCTTTTTGAAATTGTTGACCCATTTCACATCAACTATCTTTTCCTTCTTGGGTTCTAACACAAGTTCTCAGATCTGATTCTTCAATAAGGACTCCATCTTCTCCTCTATAGCAACACACCACTGAGCATAATCAAAGTACTCAATAGCCTCTAAGAATGATGTTGGACCATACATATCAACAACAATCTTTACTCTAGATAAAGCATAGCCAGACTATTCTTCAAAACCATACCTGACTAAAGGCTTAACAATCCTCTATTCTCTGCCTAGAGAAACGCCCCTTTACTCCACTTGCTCCTTGTTTCCACCCACTTTAGGAATATTGGGTCGATTAGAAGAGTCTCTACTATCCAAGTCAAAATCAACCTCCACTTGGTCCAAAGAACCATCCTACTCCATCTCTTTAGATACACCATCACAAAACTCAGTCTTCTAGAAGAATACAAACTCATTGAAGGTAACATCCCTACTAGTAAAGAATATAGATGCAGCTGGGTCCCATAGTCCATACCCCTTCACACCAGACGTAAAGCCAAGAAAGATACACTTTTTAACTCTAAATTCAAGTTTACCATCATTCCACATAACTATAAATGAGACAACCAAAGATATGCAAATTAGAGTAATTAGTTGTCTTACTATACCACAAATCCTCATGTCTCTTCAACTCTATAGACTGATTTGGTGACCCATTCATAAGGCATACTGCCATGTGAACCGCCTTAGCCCAAAACTCTCTACTTATACCTCCTTGTGAGAACAAGAATTGAGTCTTCTCCAATAGGGTTTTATTGATCTGCTCAACAACCTTGAAAAATACCCTAGAGGGGGTGAATAAAATTTTATGGAATAGAAATGACAAAATAAAAATTAACACATAATATAAAGTGGTTTAAGAGTAAATTGTTATTCACATCCACTACTAAAAATTTCTCCCTTTTAGATTTTGAAATAATGATTTATTTTTATTGATCCACTACTACGGAAATAGGAAATAATAACGGGACATTAATAACGGTGGTTCGAAAACCGTCGTCAAATCCGTGAAAATTAATGCGCGGGAAGTTTTAATAACGGTTTTACGTAATAACCGTTATTACAAGTGCAAGGTAAAATTTTGCACGGGAATTTTAATAACGGTTGACGTAAAACCGTTATTAAAACATGATTTAATAATGGTTCAAACAAGAACCGTTGTCAAAATTGCCAAGGTTTTAATAACGGTTCCTCTAAAAACTGTTATTAAATCATGTTTTGATAACGGTTCTTGAAGGAACTGTTATTAAAACATGATTTAATAACGGTTCTTACAGGAACCGTTATTAAAATCTCCTTTTATTTCGTTCTCTTCTGTTTTGTCCCAAAAATTTCAGACTCTGCCGCTTCCCTCTCGTACTCTCTTTCTCTTGCGAACCCTTGCACCACCGCTCCGGCTCCTCTGAATTAAGAGAAACCGTCGCACCACCATCTCTCCACCACCCCTCTGCCATTTTTGCGAACGTAGCCAGCATTTGTACCTTCGTCGTTGCCGTTCTCAACTTGTTCTCCGTCGCTCCCTTTACGTATGTGTTGTTCTTCCTTCATTGCTTAATTTGTCTCTACTGATATGTATATATATATATATATATATATATATATATATATATATATATATATATATGCATGCATGTTGCACCGAAGAGGTTGTGTTTGATGTGTTGGTGAAAAATTTGTTGTGGCCTTTTTTGATTGTGGCCGGCCGAGACCTTAATATATATATATATATATATATATATATATATATATATATATATATATATATATATATAAATGTGTTTATAATCTATTTTATAAAAATATGTATTATCATTTTAAGAGAATCCACAAGCCTAAAATATATATTATTATCATAAGATATGTACGTTCTAAGTATAAAATTAAGGTGTATATATTTTTTTAGCACTCACATTATTATGCAGATGATCATGTGTATTTATATGCTTTTTTTAATATATATTTTGTAAGACATGTATTTATATTCCGTAAAATGTGTGTTTATATGTGTTCTATTATATGTATATATATTTATATTATATTTATATATAAGATGTGTATATATAATCTTAAATAATTGTGGTTAGGGTTAGGGTTGGGGTTAGGGGGAGGGTTAGTGTTAGGGTTAGGGCTAGCTATAGGTTTAGGATCATTATCTTATGAGGTTTAGTGTTATTTTTTATTATAATTTATTAGGGTTAATTATTGTTAGGGTTAGGGGGAGGGGGAGGGGAGGGGGATGGTTAGGGTTAGGGTTAGGGTTAGGGTTTATCATTTATTATACTAAATATAAACTAGGGCTATAAGGAAAAATCCTAAGGATAAGGGTATTGTGCATGGGGAAAAGTTGAGGAGGTTGGTTGGGCATCGGTGTTGTGATCGATAAAAATTAAATAGAGATGAATAATTGTGTATAATAATAATAATAATAATCATATAGGATTTATTAGGTTGTACTATATATATACATATATATATATATATATATATATATATATATATATATATATATATATATATATATATATATATATATTATCTTATTAATATCTACTTGATTTTACTATGCGTAGCTTGAATGATTTGATGATAGTTTGATGTGTAGCTAGTTTGTTAAATATATAACTAAAGATTATGTCCTTATTTTAAATAGTTTGATGTTGTTAGGTTTACATAGTTGGTTATGATCTGGTAGAATATATTTATGATTTGTCTAGCTAGTTGAAGATCAGTTTACATATTCTGTAATTTAGATCCTTTTAATTTCAAGAACAACCTTGATGATAAGATTTAGTGGTTCTCATTTGTAGGTAGTGAGATGACATACCCTCCACTGTATTTTCATATGGCGCCACATAGAGATGTACGGACTCATATGATATGGTTATATGACGAGCTATGTCATTTGTACGCGAGTGGCTCATCCTATCACCCCTTCCATTTCAGATCTTATCACCTTCTGTTGACCCTACCTCAGATAGAGCCATGGGCATCGGCTACGTCTACTTTTTTGCAGTGGTTTGTCTACCACACTGATGCACCACACCCGAGATTTATTGAGAGTGAGCTGTTTGCTAGAGAGTATGATAGGATATCAAGAGAACTGATGGTCATCGATGATGAGTGGAGGTATCGTCATAGCTTGCCTTGGAGTATCCACCTCGGTTACCCTAGAGTATCCGTGAGTAGACTCTCTTGCGATGATGTCAGGGATCAAATGATATATCGTGATGAGTGGAATTTTAGAGTTATAGTTTTTAGTCGGGCTCGACGAGGCTATCGGGGGATTTAGTTTTAGATATGAGTTTTCGTTTTTTAGGTATTTGAGTTGTAGCAACATTTTGATGTATATAGTGCTGCTATTGCTTAAATCCTGTAGTATGCATATCTTTTGTAATTTGAACTATTAATTGTATAATATTTTGCTACGTATGTATGTATGCATATATATATATATATATATAATGAACTCTTTGTAAGTATGAGGAGTTTCATTGATCAGCATTAATATAATTTTGGAAACTTGTTAGCATGATTCGTATATATATATATATATATAGAGAGAGAGAGAGAATAACATGATACATTTGAGATTAATTCTTTCTAAGCAAGAGTGATTTGAAAATTATTATACTTATAATTCAATTGATTTTTAATAATTACTTTCATGTGGGATATATCTAGATTCAAATAATATGGATCAAAAATGGTTGTCTACAAATCGTCTGTCTAGAGAATATAACGAAGGAGTGGAGTTTTTTATCAAGTTTGTAGTTGAACATGCTCGAGACTCTAGTAGAATAGTCTATCCTTGTTTGAAATGTGCTTATATTCAGCGTGTCAACGCTAATGATTTGAGAGATCATTTATTTGTATATGGAATTGATACAAGTTACACTTGTTGGATATGGCATGGGGAAACAGAGTCTAAATATGAAAATGACGATGTTGGGAGGGATAGTAGTGGATCATCATTTGATAACTATGAGGAACATTCGTTAGAGGAGATGACTCAAAAGGTTGAGGAAAGTGTTCGGGATTGTCCAAAAATGTTTAAGAAGTTATTGAATGACTCGGAGAAACCTTTATACAGTGATTGTAAGACGTTTACGCGTTTATCTGCTACTTTAAGGTTGTACAACTTAAAGGCATGTAACAGATGGAGTGATAAGAGTTTCACAGAATTATTGTCACTTGTGAAGGATATGCTTCCTGATGATAACGTTCTACCCGATCGTACGTATGAAGCAAAGAAGATTCTATCCTCTATGGGCATGAGTTATGAGAAGATACATGTATGCCCTAATGATTGTATTTTATATCGCAATGACAATGCATCTTTGGATAGTTGTCCTAATCCTGAATCCAAAGCACCACGATACAAGAAGAACAAGGTGCCCGCTAAGGTGTTATGGTATTTTCCTATAATACCAAGATTAAGGCGGATGTTTAATGATATTGAAGATGCCAAGAACCTAAGATGGCATGCTGACGACAAGATAGATGACGGGCTTCTTAGACATCCATCTGACTCTCCACAATGGATGACGATTGATGGGTTGTTTCCTGAATTTGGAAAAGAAGCAAGAAATGTGCGCCTTGCGCTTTCTGCAGATGGAATGAATCGGCACAATCAAGGCAGCTACAGTTTATGGCCAGTGATTTTGGTTATATACAATTTACCTCTGTGGCTCTATATGAAACGCAAGTATATGATGTTGTCTTTACTCATTTCTGGGCCAAACCAACCTGGGAATGATATTGATGTTTATTTGGCACCTTTGATTGATGATTTGAAGTTCTTATGGGACATGGGCGTTGAAGTATTTGATGCATATGGTCAAGAAAATTTCACTTTGAGAGCATTGTTATTCTGTACTATAAATGATTTTCCGGCGTATGGCAACTTGTCAGGTTATAGTGTGAAAGGCCATTATGCATGTCCGATATGTGAGGAGAATACTTCATTTGTTCAGCTAACACATGGCCGAAAGACTGTGTTCCTTGGGCATCGTAGGTTTTTATCGAAGAATCATCATTATCGTAGGCAAAGAAAAGCGTTCAATGGATTCCGAGAAGAAGGGCAGGCACCAATCCGGTTGACGGGTCGACAAGTGTGGCTGAAGATGAAACATTTGAGTGTCAAGTTTGGGAAGAAGAATAAAGATAAGCCTCCATCAGTTGGGTGGAAGAAGATGTCAATATTCTTCAACCTTCCTTATTAGGAATCTTTCTACGTGAGACATGCCCTTGATGTGATGCATATTGAGAAAAATATATGTGACAGTCTTGTTAGCACATTACTTAATGTTCCACGCAAGACTAAAGATGGGATAAATGCTCGAATGGATATGGAAGAAATGAGTATTAGACGGGAACTGACACCGCGAGACAACGGAAGAAGAACATATTTACCGTCGGCGTGTCATACTCTTTCCAGAAAAGAGAAAATTTCATTTTGTGAATTCTTGCATAGTGTCAAGGTTCCAGAAGGGTATTCTTCAAATGTCAGAAGGCTCGTGTCGATGAAAGAGTTGAAATTAATTAACATGAAGTCTCATGATTATCATATCTTGATGCAGCACTTGTTGCCGATAGCTATACATGGAATTTTTCCAAAACGTGTTCGAATTACTATCACGAGGCTTTGTTGGTTTTTTAAAGCCGTCTGCTCTAAAGTTATACATCCTGATAGTTTGGACGCCTTGCAAAAAGGGATTGTGATTATTTTGTGCCAACTTGAAATGTATTTTCCATCGTCATTCTTTGACATTATGGTACATCTAACTGTTCATTTAGTTTATGAGATAAAGATGTTAGGACCTGTTCATGGGCATTGGATGTACCCCTTTGAACGATTTATGAAGTTGATAAAAGGTTATGTAAAGAATCGATATCGGCCAGAAGGATGTATTGTTGAGAGTTACCTGGTGGAAGAGGCAATTGAGTTTTACATAAAGTACTTGTCAAATGCTGAAGCTCTTGGTATTCCTAAGTCTCGACATGCGGGCAAATTTGAAGGACAGGGTATTAGAGGCAAACAGTTTGGGCGTGTAGACCCTAACATGTTCCGTGCAGAATATCTATATGTATTACACAATAGTGATGATGTTCGGCCGTACATTGAAGAGCATATGACTTCTTTACGGATTGAAAATCCATCAAAGACTGAGAAATGGATTATCGATAAACATAATCTTTCCTTTATTGATTGGATAAGAGATCGCATCATTCCACTCATCGGACATTCCCCAACTTTAATTTCCGAAACCCTGCATTGGTTGTCTCAAAAACCTCGTTATGAAGTTTTTCAATATACCAGTTATGTGATCAACGGTTGCACTTTTTATACAAAAGAACAAGATGGGAAGAGTACAATGCAGAACAACGGGGTGACTTTAGTGGCTGAGGCAATGCATGTTGCTAGTGCGAAAGACAAGAATGCAACTTATGCAGATATGAATTATTATGGTGTGATTGAACATATATGGGAGTTAGATTACACTGTATTTAAAATCCCTGTATTTGGCTGCAGATGGGTTGATAACGTCAGTGAGGTTAGATATGAAGATGGATTCACATTAGTAGATCTTAATAGGGCAGGGCATAAACAAGACCCATTCATCTTAGCATCACAAGCGACACAAGTATTTTATGTCACTGACCCTGCTGATAACAGATGGTCTGTAGTACTATCTACGAAAAAAAGAAATGGCAATGAATGTGATGATGAAAATGATGCCAATTGGAATAACGAGTGTGTCTCAGCTATGCAAGCAACTCAATTATTGAACGATGATAACAATACAATTAATGAGGAGGAAATATATGTCAGGGATTATCATCGTGAAGTAATATATGTATCAGATCCTGAATCTAATCCAAAAACAAGGGGGAAAAAAGAAGTAAAAGAAGGCAATGAGGGTAATAATATTGTAACATATAATATCTATGTTGGTTTTTTTCAACTCAATTATGCTCAATACATAACATTCTAACATAATTTATTTATTGATTTCTTTTAGAGATATGGCCAATAAGAATATTGATAGGGACAACAGTGATGAAGAAGGGAAAAGAGGGCCGACAATTATGAGAATCATCACAGATATGAGGAATAAAGGAGAACTGGTCGAGTTGGGATGGAATACTTACAATCTTCCCATTGGCCCTTATGCAGACATGTTCTTGACTTACATTTCACTCGTGACACGTAACCGAGTTCCTATCTCCTATAATAATTGGAAGCAGGTTCCAACGGGTCATAAGGAGTATATTTGGAAGGAAATCACGGTAAATATACTATTTTATGTAATCATTTATGTATGTAAAATGTTATTAATTTTCATACATTAATATCGGTATACATTTGTATGTCTTACAATGCAGAGAGTATTTAATGTGCGAGAGAGTAGGAAGAAATGGCTTCTTAGACATTGTGGGGAGCGTCTAAGAACATTTAGGTCATGTTTAGCTCGTAGGAAAATGTACAGAAAGAGTGATGGTTCTCTACAGCAGAATCCACCCAAACGATACGGTTTCATCGATCAAGAAAGTTGGAACCAATTTATTGCATATCATCTTACGGGTGATTTTAAGGTATTTGTTAGATAACAATTAAATTTTTTTATCGATCCTAGTATTGTGCATAATATTGAAATAACTATGTCACTATGTTTTGGCTCGTCACATAGGAAAAAAGTGCCAAAAATAAAGAGATTGTGAAGCAGAATAAATACCGGCATAATATGGCTCGCAACGGGTATGCAGGCCCTGAAGAGGAGTTGGTATGTATTTTGTGATTTATCTATTTACAGCGTACTGACGAATTTTATAATATTGGTATATTATAAGAATATTTTTTGATTTATAGCTCATAGCCCAAGACTTAGACCCATGTACCTCGTCCATTAATATTAGTACATTATGGAAGAAGACTGGAGCAACAAAAGATGGATATATTAATGAAGATGTAGATGTTGCAGCGATAAAAATTATAAGTTTGTAGATATTTAGAACCCTGCTTACTTTTCTTTTAGAAAACTATTATATTATACTTATTCATGTAAGCTAATTTTACATATATTATATACATTACAGGACAAACTTCAAGCGTCAGATAGTGAGGAGGGGGTAGACCAATATAACATTGTATCATAGGCTATATGAATTGTAGAACACCCTGGAAGACACAGGGGTCTTGGATTAGGTGTTACGAAAATGAGCCTACGTGGTCGATCTCGTGGTTCTCGTAACACTGATGAGCAAGTCGCCATCCTTACACAGAAATTGAACGTGGCATTTGAATGGATGGCAACAATGGAGCAAGAGTTGTCATTTATTAAATCTCAAGGGTATAAGCCATCCGATTTAGTCGACCATGATCAGCTTCACATACCTAATGTAAATAATTTCAGAGACAGTTGTGAAGTTGATGCACGTCTTTCTTCTCTTTCCGAGGTAAGCATTACATAACTTTGAATTGTTATTAAATGTATTCAGTGTCATAAATAATTAAAAATGTGTAATATTTTTGTTTAGGGTTTGCATAAATGTGACTTGTTAGCGAATGATCTTTCAACTCTTTTGGCGAAAGGAAGGGTCCGCATCAGTCACAGTACCCAAACGCAAACTGTCCACGGGTACAACTTAGCCCTTCTTACAAGGCCGATGAGTATTGAGACTCCAATCATTGGTAGTGCGCCCTTGCCTTGTTATAAAGAGGGCAATGAGGCAACCACATTGCTATAAGCTCATGGAAGCTTCGTGCCTTGGCCTGTGGATCAGATACGTCTCACTATTGAAGAGGTATTGACATTCAATATCTTCATTATACCTAGTTTAGTAGTTACATTGTTTATACCTTTTTCATATATATATGCTCAATACATATTTTGTTTATTATTATTATTTAAGGAATCAAAGAAGAAGACTGCTCCTGCTAGTAAAACCAAGAGAGGTACTAGTAGAACGAGCAACACAAAAGAGGGCGCTGCCAAAGGAAAGAGAGCTAAATCTGAAAAATCAGTTGCCCCACAAAAGATTCCTTCTTCGGAAATATGCCAACCTCCACCAGCATTAGCTTTATTGTATTTCTATGCCCAAAACTACCTCGGGAATAATTATATTTCCATTGATTATCATCCTGAGTATGTTGGAAGGGATGATGCTACTTACATGGTATCGACAGTTGACATAAGCGACATTTATAATCAGGAATGGATGTCAACCACGAGTGTCGCCGTTTATGTCACGTAACCATTATTTCATATTTCAGATTTTAGTACTCTTGGAGAAATAGAATTTTTATGACCTCTTAAGCTTATATGAGTTATTAGTTATTAACAAATATCCATTATTATTGTCGTCCATATTTAGGTTGGTAGCTAGTCGTGCTGCGTTGGAGGGAATGCTGTGCTCTATTGTTTTTGTGTGCCCATACTACATAGCTGACAGTAGTACAATAACAGAAGGTAGGCACATAAACTATTTAGCGGATCGCATTTTGATTGAGGGACACAACAAGCTCAATCTCATACCTCACCTCGCAACTGAACATTGGATTTTGTACGCCATCCGACCTGATCTTAATAAAGTTTATGTGTTTGATTCCCTTTGAACCTATGACGTGCCTTTTGAGGTCGCTCGTCGTGGTGGGAAGGAATTTATAGACATATTAGTATACTTTTCACTTCTTACTTCATTAGCTTATTTATACATATATATATTCTACTTTCATTATTTAAGGTATATATACTTACAATATTATGTATCCAACTCTATTTATTAGGGCACTACGGACGACATATCAAAGGAGAGGTGGGAATGGTGTCCCAGACCCAAAGAATCTTCAATATGAGCCTATCATGGTAAGTAGGAAGACAACTATTTTGTATTTTGTTTTAATTCAAATTAATATATAATAGTTAGAGAGCTAACTGAATTTATTTGACAGTGTCCACAACAGCAAAACGGCGATGATTGTGGATACTATGTATGTAGAGCAATGGATCTTACAGTCCAGAATAGATCGGTCAACATAGATCCAAGCCATGTATGTTTGCTTTTCCATATTTTTCTATTAATGAATCATGACATATATATTTTTGACCTAATGGCTAACTGTATATTAATTGAAACATGGGTGTTGTAGTTTTTCACCGATGACTATGCACGAGGCCAGCAATATAATGTTGATGAAATTGATGAAGTTAGAGACCAATGGGCCAAGCACGTGCACTCATTCATTCGGTATTAGGTAGCGATCTATATATTCTACATGCATTTTCAGGTTTGTATTTCGTCTACATCTTTCGGTCTTCCAGCCTAGATCTGTGAACTCTTTACTTTGGGGTGTAGAGCTACCAAGTTGTGGTATGCCCATTAATATTTATTCCTAAGTATAGTTGGTGTATTGAGACATGCATACCAATTATAGATTGATTGAAATTATGGTGTGATACCCTGCTGGTATGAATTGATGTTGTTTTACATTGCAGATTTGGTAATTGTTTGAACATACAACTGTATATGTGGGCAGGAACAAAACAGAAAAATGCTAAAAAAACATATACTTTTAATAACGGTTCTATGAAAACCGTTATTAAAACCTATGCTTTAATAACGGTTTAAAATAAAACCGTTATTAAAAACTGAGGTTTTAATAACGCTTTTGTTTAAAAACCATTATTAAAACTCCTTATAATCTGATATTTATGTGCATTTAATACGTATTAGAGGGTTTAATAAATGCATAATCAATGACCGAAACGGTAATTCGATAATGTTTTAACAACGGTTTTTGTATTAACCGTTATTAATATATGGTTTTCAACAACGGTTTTTTCTTATAAACCGTTATTAAAACCTTATTTTTAACAACGGTTTACTACGAAACTGTTATTAAAAGCTCACTTTTAACAACGGCTTTTAAGTAAAAACCGTTATTAAATATGACGTTTACGCACATATTCACGGGTTTTTGTGTATTTTTCATGACGGTTATGAACCGTTATTAAAGATATAATAACGGGCAATCTAATAATGGTTTAAAACCATTATTAAAACTATAAAATAACCGTTATTAAAACCTCTTTCCGTGTTAGTCGATGATCACTCTTCTTTCATTTTATGAGCCTTACTATCTCAATGACCCTCTAAGATATGATTTATAACTTGATCTATTTATCTTCTCTAGACTCACCACACGAATCTCTCAAGAATGATATGCCAACACTCACTAACCCCTTTAAATAAATTTTTAAGAGGAGGTTGTGATTACTGATAATTCTCACCAAGAATACAAGATATAAAAGTGTAGAACTTTGTATGAGATGTAATATAACTAGGTGTAATGTGAGATATTACATTTGGAAAACAATGAGTAAAGAACACTTTTTTGTAAAAACTCTAAATTATGAAAGTTCATAAATTTTGAGTGAGCAATTAAATTATTTGTATAATACGCCATCCTAAAATCCTTCAAAATTTGTTAAACATTATATTGGTTTAAAATAAATTAGTTTTGATTTTGGAATGGTCTTGAAATTATAATAGAAATATGAATTGTAGGAAAACTGATCGACTGTTTTACCTAACCGATCGATTGGTGCACTTAGAAATTTATTGTTTTGTTCTCAACAAACCAGCTGACTGTGCCCAAGCCAATCGATTAGTTATCCTACGATTTCAAATCCATTTATAATTTTGATTCCTATTCCATTATAATATTTAGGAAAACTTCTAATTAGAATTTAATTGTGCGAATAAGAATATCTTAATTCTTTGGGATTATTTTCATATTATTTAGATCATTCTATGATTTTGTTTAGTTAAATTTTTCGAAAAAGTACTTTTGAGACGTGCCTCATCTTCTCTCTTCTTCCTCACCTATTCTTCTCATTCCCTATCTCACCAACCCACCACCATGTCCTTTCTTAACTACACTCAAACTCCATCACTCCATCAAGTCAGCCCTCACCTATTGTTTGTCTCCACTCAATCTCACCAATCTCATCCATCTCTACCTTATGAATGTCAACTAGGCTCACCTCTATACCCTCCATACCTAATCAATTTTCATTCCTCACCTGTTTTTCTTACTCTCTTCTTCCTTTTCTTCGTGGAAAATTTTCGTAAGTGTTGAGTGTTCCTTCATTCTTCCCTTTCTCCTCTCTACAAAAGAAAAATAAAGGTTTGCTTTAGTTTTCTCCTTTATTTGGTCAAGAATTTTCTCCCTATTCTTTTTCTAATCTTGACTTTAGTTCTCCCTTGTTTCTCTTAAACAAGGAAGGATTAAAGTTTGAGAAAGGTTGAAGATTTTAATTTATTTTCCTTGGTATTCTATTTCTGAGAAAAGTTTGGGTTGTCTTTTATTCTTCTTCTTCTTCTTCTTCTTCTTCTTCTTCTTCTTCTTCTTCTTCTTCTTCTTCTTCTTCTTCTTCTTCTTCTTCTTCTTCTTCTTCTTCTTCTTCTTCTTCTTCTTCTTCTTCTTCTTCTTCTTCTTCTTCTTCTTCTTCTTCTTCTTCTTCTTCTTCTTCTTCTTCTTCTTCTTCTTCTTCTTCTTATTCTTCTTCTTCTTTGATTTTAATGGATTTTTGAAAAGGGATTTTAATGGTTTGTGACTTCGATTCTCTTAGGAATCAAGGTCCTGATATATAGCTATAAAATAGGAGTTTTTATGCTAGAATAATTGTTTCCAGGTATGGCAGTCTTATCTTTAATATGAAAGAGGTTATGTTGCTTATTGAGGTTCCATGTGTTAGGTGTGTTTTGTGGGAGCATGTCTTATTATATTCTAGAATTTGATCATGTAGTAGAATCTCTTCCTCAAGTTAGCATTGTTAGGTTTCTCTAATTTTTATGCATGATTTGGGCATTTGAATATGATTCGTTTAAATGCATACATGATTATGTATCCATATAATTCTATGTGTATAGCATGTCTTTCTATGTGTTTTATAACAGAGAAGTATATTAGGATTAATATAGTAAAGTTGATAAAATTTTGGGAGTGTGCATCACAAGTCTGGGTAATGTTTAGCTAGATCAGTCGATCCGTTCATTGAACCCATCGACTGGTTTTACAAGCAGTCACATGGTTTTGAAAATTTGTATCAATTAGTTGTGATATCAGTCGATTGGTTTTTATGAACAATCAATTGGTTTACCAAACCCATCAACTAGTGACCTTACAACCAAAAGTGGTTTGGTTAGACCCATTGACCAGTTAGACCAAACACGTCAATTGGTTCCTATGAACAATCAATCATTAAGACCAACCTATCGACTAATCTTTTGGTGTTATTTTAGTTTAGGTCTTATATGACCAGAATAGTCGACTAGTCCAAGGAACCAAATGACTAGTCCGGCTGTATGCCACATAGTTTGATTGTTAATTATTATTATTATGTTGGGCCTTCTGTGTTAATAACTCCATGTAATTATAACATTTAAATCATGATTTCAACTATGATTTTCCTAAATTTAAAAAGAGTCAAAATGGTGATATTTGGGACTTTAATTGGTTAAGTCATCTCTAAACATCTAATTGGTGGCTTTTATGCCTTGTAATGTGTTTGGTGTTATCATATGGAAAAACTCAATTAGATTTTTGTGGATTAATTTGTGATTTATGACATAATTTAAAAATCTATAATAATAAAATAAGATTCATTGGAGAAATTTTCTATCAATCTCTGGGTAGTCTATTGGGAGTTAGTGGGTAGGTCATCCTATGGTTTATATCTTTTACTTAGTACCTATTCCTTTCTCTATCGGGTTGTGGTTGATAGGAGGTATGCGCATATCTTTCAAGTATAGGATTATACTATAGTAGGCTAGCATAACATCAGTGTCTAGTATGAGTGGGTGAGGTATCCTATGCACAAGCCCCCTGATACTTCACATTGTCCATTGCTTAGGTGGGTGTAGTATCCAAACTTTTTATCCCTTTCGGCAGAGGCATTTAAGGTGTCGTGAGTGAGGCATCATAGTATAAGGCCCTTTGATGTACTTCAACCATGTGTCAAGCGTGTGGTTTCTTGATTTGTGTTAGCCCCCGCGGTAGGTACACTCGATGTGTGGTGGGTTTGGTATCCTTATAGAAAATCCCCATCGATGTATCCTGACCCCATGTGGTGGAGAACTGGGTGTGGTTGAACAAACTATCTTATTAACTAGAAACTGTGTGATCACTAAAGGTAGAATTTTAATATGGTTTATATTGTATGGATTATGATGTATTTATCATATGTTTATCCTCTCCATGATTTTCATACAAGAATGCCTTGTTGTATTACTACCATGAGACTAAGTGTCAATTTATATTGGTATGCTTATCACCATGAAACTTTGTGACTTCACTGTATTACATGTGCCTTACCATGTGTTTAGGTAGTATGTTTTACCAGTACTTCACTATATCGATTATATATTTGTGTGGCCAATACGATGATCTGACTTCTGTTTAGGGAAGTAGAGGACAAATTATAGTGATAACACTCTCAGTTAGAGTATGCGAGGGTAATAACATAAGTTAGTAGTCAACCATTACTTACAGTTAGAGATTTATATTTATGGTAAGATTTAGGCTAATCGGCTAGAGGTTTTTTTCCCACTAAGTTGGAGAGTTTTTTTTCTTCTAGTTATTTAAACTCTTGTCTTTAATTCCCTATATTTGGATTTTTAAACTCTCATAATCCTTCTATATATATCATTATTCTCAACTTGTATTATTGTGTGTTGTTATATTAATATTATGAGCATGCATCTTTTTGTTCGTTGTTCCATTTTGCTTTCCATCAAGCATGGTCTAGGTGATTATTACACCTCTTTCATAGTTGATGTAGTTGTAAAATTCCCCTATTTTGCTTTTCAAACACTTCTGCACTATATTCGAAATGAAATTTTCTAGTGGAAAAATTGGGGGTGTTACAATTTGAGAGTAAGAGATTAATTGCTCAATCAATGTTGTAAAAGAGTAGTTGTAATAAATACAGTAGGACCTTATTTATAAGGGTTTCCTTGTTTTATAGTTATTAGATACAAAATAAAAAAATTTTGTTTAGCCTAACGAGTAGAAAATTAGCATTTAATGCTGACTAGTCAATCGGTCAAGTTGAACCAGCCAATCGATTGTAAGGCCAGGCAATATGTACATCAAACTAGTTGACTGTTTATGTTTCGACTAAATATAGAAGTTACCATTGTGTAAAATAGTTAATCAACTTGAGTTGATTGATTATGCATAGTGCACAATTAGTTTTTACTATATATGTGACTGGTGACATGGCATGGTAAGATCAATCGATGTGTTCATTATTCTAGTCAATTTGTTTGTCCAAATTAGTCCATCGGTTATGAATTAGTTAATTGTTTTGGCAAAAATACTCAATGTGTTTAAGTAGAGAAGAATAATTTCCTACGAGAATGAAACCCATGAACTGGTTGGTTAAACCAATTAATTGATTTTATCAAACAAGTCGATCGTTTTGGTGACATCAATCAATGTGTTTAAATAAAGACAAATAGATTTCTACTAGAGTGAAACCCATGGATTGGTTGGTCAAACCACTCGATAGGTTTCAACAAACAATCGATCATTTTGGCATAACCAGTTGATGTGTTTAAATAGAAAAAAATGGGTTTCTTCAAGAGTGAAACCCATGGACTATTAGTTAAACTAGTCAATTAGTTTTAGCAAACTAGTCTATTAGTTTGTAAGAAACAATTAATGTATTTAAATAGAGACTAATGGGTTTCTACAAGAGTGAAACCTATGGACTAATTGGTCAAACCAGTAGATCGGCTTCAGTAAACTAGTCAAATGGTTTGATAGAGCCAATTAATGTGTTTAAATAGAGATAAATGGGTTTTTACAAGAGTGAAACCCTTGGACTATTTGGTCAAACTAGTGAATTGGTTTCCAAACTAGTCAATAGGTTTGATAGAATCTGTCGATTGATTTTATCCACTAATCAATCGGTCTGAGGTTAACTCAACCTATGTATTTGTTCAATTGGTCTGAGGAACAATCGGTTGATTCCAACTAAAAATAATCATTTTGTTTTAAAAATACTTTTAAAGAGTTTATGAAATGTACAATAATTGAAATATGAATTTTTTTCAACTTAACTCTTTACAAGAAACCTAAGACTCATAATATACTGTCCTTAATCTTGATTATTTTCCATGTGTTTTTTTCTTAGGCCTAGAATCTTGATTGCTCTTTTGCATTTTCACCTTTGGAGTATGCTTAAAGTGAAATAAGCTAATTGTTGTACATACACACTTAAGCAAACGTATTAGTTATCAAGATCCATTTGTTATCATCAAAACAAGTATAATGACATTACTTAACCTTTGAGATCAAAAAATCCCCATTATGCTGTGGTCTCTCAACATAGATTTGGTGTCTTGCTATCCCATGGTCTTGGCAGAAATAAGTGAAACTCTGTTCAACAAACTCAAGACCATTATATGTCTTGAAACACTTAACCTGCTTCCTAGTCTGCTTCTGTAGCAAGGTCTTCCAGTGTTTGAAAACACCAAACACATCATTCATATGCTTTAAGAAATAAACCCATACCTTTTTATAGAAGTCATCAATAAATGTGACCAAATACTGCAAACCACCTTAGGAGACCACTCTCACTAGAACCCTCACATTTAAATAGATATACTCAAGAGGCCCTCTCATACTATGCTTAGTTTTTGAAAAGCTAACCCTCTTCTGATTGCAAAACATACAGTGTTCGAAAAAATCTATAGTACCTGTACCCTATCCATCCAACAACCCCCTCTTAGAGTGCTCTATCAAACCCTAGACACATATGTATCCTAGCCTTAGGTGACAAAGTCTCATGGCATTTGAGTCTAATAACCTCAGCGATGTCACTGTAACTATCTCCATAATAGTGGAAACTAAAAATCATATAGTGTTTCAACCTGCTTCCCCTTCATTGCCACTAGAGCCCATTTGTAAATCTAAGGGTACCATCTTCAATAACATACTGGTACCCATTATAATTCAAGGAACTCAAAGAGATGAGGTTCTTGGTCATCCTAGGGATATGCCTCATGTTGGACATTATCCTGACCATACCGTCATGCATCCTCACCTTCACCATCCCAATCCCAATAACTTTGCAAGCATCATCATTTTCCATCAAGATAACTCCATCCTAAGAGTCCTCAAATGTCTGAAACCAACTACGGTTGGGACACATATGGTAAGAACACCCAGAATCCAAGATCCATCTATCACTGATCTTGTTCTGTCTATTAGTGGCCATCAACACATCTCTATCATTATCATCATGGGCAATTGCAACATCACCCTTTATACTAGATGACTCACTAAACCTAGCATTGAGCTTCTTATTAGAAAAAAATTTCCTAACATACCACTTCTTGTGACACCCATAGTATGTCAAATTCTTCTGCCAACTCTTCGACTTTGATCTTGACTTCTTATAGTCACCAGACCCTCAATCATGTATCCTTCCCCTAGCTACTAATCTATTACGAAATGAGTCCCCAAAAGTATCGCTACCAATCAACTAACTATCAATCAAATCCCATTGTAACAAGTTGAACTTTACATCCTCAAGGACTAACTTGTCCTTCCCATATAAAATTATCTCATAAAAATGCTTAAAGCTTGTAGGCAAAGAATATAACAACATAATGGCCAAATTTTCATCATCTAATTTAACATCTATATTATACAAATTCATAACTATAGATTCAAATTCATCCAAGTGGCTTTTTAAAGATTAACTCTCACTTAATTTTAGGTTATGAAACTAACTCTTCAAAAGTAGCCTATTTGCTATTGATTTTTTCATGTACAATGAATCAAGATTCAACCAGAAAGTAGTTGTCCTTAATTCCTTCTCCACTTCCCTCAATACCTCTTTTGACAAGCCCTGTTATATGGTAGAAAGGGACTTTAGATCTATATTTTAAAATATCTCATCTGTCATCGATTCTAGCATACTCAAATGACCAAATAAAGCCTTTTCCAATCCATTCTGAATTAGAATTGCCTGCATCTTTAATTTCATAATCTAAAATTAGCAAATCGATTGAACTTATCAATATTGTGTTTTGTACCCATCTCGATTACTAGATCTTCAAAGACTATAGCTTTGACACCAAATTGTTGTGGAATAGTGTGCATTAAAAGGATCCAAACCAAAAACGATAATTATAATATTATGAAGAATTGAGGATTCAATTACAAAATAGAACAATTAAGAAAAAAGCAGAGATCTTTATTTATGCTCTTATGTATGTATAAGATGATTAAACTAATCAATCAATCAATCACACATATTTACAATTCTCTAATCAATGAAAAATTCTATGGAGAAGAAGAAGATAGCTCCCATGACTTGGAAGCTAAGCTTTTATCATATATCATTTATACCAAAAAAATCCTATGGGCTGAAACAACATGTTTCAAAAATAAAGAAAAATCATGGTCTGTGTTTAGGAAATACGAGATCCCTGTGTTAATTTCCTTACTATTGACTTTTTGCCCCAAAAAAATATCAAAAGAATATATGAGAAAATGCGGTCCATGTTAATAAACACGGGACCGTCATGTTTCTCATAGATTTCAAATATTGACCTCAAACTTCTCCACTATCTGGAAGAACCAACAAATGTTATATTATGCATCAAATACCTATTCAAAGCTCATGCTTTGTGCACATAAACAAGTATGATCAATGTTTTAATCAATAGTATTCATGATTTCCTTAGTAACTAATCTTCCTTGGATCCCCAACTAGAGAGTGATTTGGTGACATGGGATGCTAAGCTTATTTCAAACCACACCATACCATAGAACCCTAGGGGATGTGTGTCATAATCTTTCATATTATTTTTTATACTAAATTTGTCATTCAAAGTGTAATGGGTAATAGCATCCAAAGTTGTTAATAAAGGACTAATACTCAATAGAAGATTCATTATATTTTTAAATGTTTGAGTGCACATGGAGGATATGGATATCTCTTGTAAATTTCAATATATAATATGAATGAACACATTTCAACTAAGGAATTTATTTATTTGTTTCTTTCTACCATAACAAACATCCTTGAGAAACTATATTCCATTTGCTTAACTAGATCAATCCTAATCCCTCTTCTTCCATAGGGAGATAAATCTTATCCCATGCGTTGGAGCTTTTCAAGACTTATCAATCCTTTACTAGAGGTATGATCTACATCTAATGATGATTTACCGAGTGATATTTATAGGGAGCATCATTACTAACCTATGGTAGGTTTAGATGCCTTATAAAATAGATCTGACTAGTTATAATCTCCCTACTTGGCTCACAACTACTCCCTTGCTTGATTTTTTGTAATGAACTTCTCTAAATGGGAAGAAAAGTCAGCAAAGTTGAATTTTTTTGCTAGAAAAAGGGACACCAATGTAATTAAACAATAGAGTGTCTTTAGTGAACAAATATTTACCAGATATGTATTGTCTTACCTCCAAAGGAAATATGTTACTATAATTAATGCAAAATTTGTTAGCATTAAGTGTAATACCAAATAGGTTAGAGAAATGATTAAATATTGAGCATATAGTATCAATAAAATAAATGTTCTAGTGGCAAAGAATAATAGATCATCAAAAAATATAAGATTAACCTATTTTAACTTCTTCTATTTTGGATTTGCTTTAAATTGAGGAGAAGACTATACTTCAAGGAGTGCTTTATTTAGATCTTCCATTACTAGGATAATGAAATATAGAGACAAAGGACCCTTTTATCATACTCCTCTTTTTACCTTGAATGGGGGAATTTAGAAGGAGTATATAGTAGTGTTGACACAACACATAATTAGCTTAATAATGTGAAGAGGAAAATTAAAACCTAAAAGAATATATTGTAGGAATTCCCAACTCACCGTATTATGCCTCTCTCATGTCTAATTTGAGCATGCTTCGGGGTGAAAAGTACTTGGTGTTATATCCTTTGACTAATTATCATGCCAAAAGGTTGTTATCCCTAACAATCCTACCTTGAATAAAGCCGGCTAAGATTCTCCCATTAGTCTGGGTATAATTGGTTGAAGCCTATTCGTTAGGACTTTATCAATAATTTTATATAGAAAGTTATAACAAGCTATAGGCTTGTAGTCTCTAGGTTTTTCTACACTGGGAACTTTAAGGATGAGATTCAAAGAGGATACGTTTAGAGATGAAGGGATGTGGCCAATGATGAAGGATTCTTGTACTAATTTATAAACATCTTCTTTTAGGATTAGCAAGTAATGTTGATTTTTTTTTGAATTATATCCATCTGAACCGAGTGCTTTATCACCATTCATGGAGACACATGCTCATTTAGTTTTAGTCTTGCATATTGGTGCTAGTAAAGTATGATGGTAATCTTTAGTAAGTATTGCTCCTTTTGTAATAATTTCTTCATTGAAAGGAGCATTATAAATATGATATTTACCCACTAGTTCTCTATAAAAATCAATGAAGACTTTAGTAAGAGACTCTTACTTAATATGAGTAACATCATTCAAACCCTTCACTTAGCTAATCTGATTATAATGTGTCCTCCCTTTGACATGTGCATGGAAAATTTTGGTGTTATTGTCTCTTAATTTTATTCAGTCAATTTATGCCATTAGCTAAAAATATTTTCCTCACAAATATTATAACATTTTAATCTGGTCATTGCTTCTTGTTCCTACTTGTGTATTAAGTTTTGTTTGGATATCACTCAATCTTATCCTTACATTCTAAACTTTATCTGAAATTCCACTGAAGTGATGGGAATTTACTTGCTTGAGTGGAAGTTTCAATGCCTTTAGTTTGAGTATATCATCCTATACTAGACAGGTATGCATGATCGAGTTTTGTTTCAAATAAACTATTGATAGGAAATCCTCATGAGAGATCCACGTGTTGTAGAATTTTAATGGTTTTGCCTCTCTCTAATTGAGTTCATCTAATTTAAGTATAATTAAAGCATGATTTGAGATGAGTGGGGGCATAAAATGTGTTGTTTTACCTCCATGTTCCTCAAACCATTCTTTATTTCTCATTATCATGTCCAATTTGCATCACACATAAGCATAATCTTCTCCTTTTTTTTACTCCAAGTGTAGTGCGCACCAGTGTACTTGACATCTTGTAAACATATATCCTTTGTGCATTGGATAAAGTCAATGATATCATATCCATTAATCCCATCTCTATGGATTTGTTCCTCTATACTCCTAATGACATTGAAGTCACCCAATAACATAATAGGTTTAAGGAATTGGTTTACCCATTGAATCTAACTCAAAGATTTTTCCTTATGGCACCATCATTTGAAGCATAGATGAAAATGGCATTATATGATAAAGGTTTGGATAAAAGTGAGATAGTGTAACAAATTCCTTCATCACATGTATGAACATTTCATATATATATGCATTACAACATATCAAAATTCTCCCATTTGGATGATACATGTAATTATCCAATCAACTTTTCTCTTTTTTTACTCCAAGTGTAGTGTGCACCAATGTACTTGACATCTTGTAAACACATCTCCTTTATGCATTGGACAAAGTCAGCTATATCATCTCCTATAATACCATCTCTATGGATTTTTTCCTCTACACACCTAATGACATTGAAGTCACCTAATAAGATAGTAGGTCTAGGGGATTGGTTTACCCCTTGAATCTAACTCAAAGGTTTTTCCTTGTGGCGCCATCATTTGCAGCATAGATGAAAATGACATTATATGATAAAGGTTTGAATAAAAGTGAGATAGTGTAACAAGTTCCCTGATCAAATGTATCAACATAATCAACGTTTTATATATATGTGTTGCAACATATCAATATTCTCCCGTTTGGGTGACACATGTAATAATCTAATCAACTTTTCACATGCCTATTATAACTTTAGTGGCATTTATTTCTTTAACTATTGCTTCAACTAAACCTCCAAGAGTAATATTATTCTTATGAATCCAAATAACTACCTCGTTATTCAATGTTCGTTTGTGTCATTTGGTAATTCATTACTATTTACATAATAGCTGACTATGCGCAAAAAAAAAAAAAACTTGAGAAACTATGGAATGTATAGTATTTTATTTTTAGGTTTGACTTTTATCCTATATGATTAAGGCAAAATAACTTATTCAATTGAAAGATAGTAAATATGATCAGTAAAGATATATAAAGATACCTAGTAATGATGCTTGAATATATAGTGTAAGGAGCCAAAGAAGGTATCTTCATATATTGTGTTAGTTCTATATGAATTACCACAAATTTAGTGCATGTTTGTGCTTATCCTATTCTTTTTTCTATCATATACAAATTTGAAAGAAGTTACAACCGCAAGTCTAAAAAAATAGAAACACTATTCTTATAGTATTTTGATCAACAAAATAAAAAATCTTATAATAGTCCAAAATACATACCTTTTTCTCCCCCTCCATTATTTGTGGTAGTAATACATATGATCTAAAAATCCTTATACATACGTACATATACATACACACATATATACATATATACATACATACACACACACACACACACACACACACATACACACACACACACATGCATGTTCATACCTATTCTAGCTAGCGAGCTTAAGCTATATAAAATAAATAACTTGAAGACAAGAAAATTAGAGTTTTTAAAGGTAGAACAAGTAAAAGAAAAGTTAGCATGGCTATAAAATTAAAAGATATGTTTACATTGGGAACTCTTAAGGAACAAATACTTAAAGCCATAAGTATTTCTAGTTGGTTAAAAATGTATTTCCCTACATAAAATCTTCCTCAAATTATCTAAAAAAATCACCTTTTATGAAAGTTTTTATATTTTTATTGGAATGAAAGCTAGTAATGGTGGTGGACATGGAATCATAAGAGAATAAATCAATTAACTCAAGAAATATCTAATGATATCTTGTTATCAAAATTGCAGAAAATGCCTAAAAATTTATATATATAAATATATGTGCGCGTGCATGGGTGCGTGTGTGCGCATGCGTGTGTGTGTGTGTATGTACGATGCTACGTGTGTCTATGCGTGCGCCCATGTGTGTAACATAGTTTTTAGAAATACTTATAGTAGTTTCAATCACCTATTATGGGTAGTTTTCTAAGTTAAAACATAAATATCTATTTATAAAAATATCACCACCTTTTTTCTAGTGGTAAAATACTATTGTTTCCTGATAGACTTGCGGCAATTTCCTACATCCGCTATAGGTAGTTTCCACCACCTAGTATAGGTAGTTTGCTAACCCAAAATATAAATATATAAAATTTATAAAAAAAATTGTCATCATTTTTCTTTCTAACTCTCAAATACTATAGTTTTTTGAAAGACTTATAGCAGTTTCTTCCACCTACTAAGACTACTTACTGTATATAGTTTCCAAATCTAAAATATAAATTTACAATATTTAAAAAACTGTCACCACATTTTTTTTTTCTAAAAATAAAAAATTATAGTTTCTTGAATTACTTAGAGTAGTTTCTACCACCTACTGTGGATAATTTTTTCAACTAAGTGTTAGTTCTCAATTCTTTCTAAGAGGGATAGTTCTCATTTGATATTTCTTAGACACACACACACACACACATGCAACCACATATGTTAAATAAATTGATGGTTGTGAGTCGTGAGTATTAACAATGACATAGATGAGTAGTAAGTAGCTAGGAGCTAAGTAAATTGAAACACAAAAATTGTTTAGTATAATTGTTCTAACTCATTATCCTTCTCTCTTTTATATTTATCTTATACTCCTAAAAAGTTTCCAGATCTCCTCTTTACCTTTTATTTCCCTACTCAAAGGAAGTATAATACTTTTGAGTTGACAACTTTATGCTTGATCTTCATTCACTAGATAAATCAAATATATGATAGGACCATCCCGAATGGTGAAGAGGGAAATTAGTGGCAGTTTTGTATTTTAAAATTTTTCAATGACATTAAATTTCAATTGTTTTATCATAATTAGAGAGATTATTAATGTTAAAATTTGAAGGGGATGTGTACCAAAATAGGAAAAAAAGGTGAAATTATGAAATTGAATATATATATATATATATATATATATATATCATCATCATCATTTATGCCCAACAAGCACCAATCATACGTATCTTAGATATATAGATAGGGTAGTCACAACATGTATATATATATAAGTAAGGTTGTATCATATATGCATTAATTTATAACAAATTAGAGAGGTAGCTAGCATTCATACCGAAATGAATTACTAAAATGATAACCAAGAAAATTTTTTTACCCTGAAATGGAAATTGTGATTGTCTTGTAGATATTTAGTTTTCCATTTGTTGGTGTTATTTGAAAAAAATAAAATGCATCTACATTTAAAAATATTAAAATTTTAGTTAAAAAAAGTTATTTACCTATTTTGAATCACTAATGCAAAAAATAAAAATCAAAAATCAAAAGGAATAGAATAATTTGGGAGCACCAGAGAAGCACTAGAGAAGATACCGATAAATCAACATGAAACAAACTCTATTATACCCCAAAAAGGAACAAAAATAATAATTTCAAACTATAGTTGCAACCTCCCCTCTACCTATTCCCATTGCACAATAGAAATTTAAACATTTAAAAAAAATATATATTCTAACCACTCTTAATAAAAAAAATAATAAAATAATGGTTAAAATAGAGAGAAGAGAAACCTAAAAACCTTATGCAATCATTAGTTTGTTCTAAATATGCCTGCAACATGTGTAAATATTAGTCAAGACCATATACACACTCATTTTAATCTTCATAAAAAAAACCTAGAGACATCTTCTTGGCTATCCATATGTGGTATATGGATGGTGCTGAACCAACAGTTATGGCTTTTGTGTGTATTAAGTTCTTCCTCTTGCTCTTCTTAACTACTCTCAATGCACTTGAAATAAATGTAAAGCCCCTAATAATGCCCAAGAAATCCTTATTTCCCTTCAAAACCCATTGTATAACCCCACATTGAAAGAAAAGATGGTCCCAGTTCTTTTGTTCAATAAAGGATAATGGTCATCTTATATATCATAGATTTTTTAAAAGATTATAAGTTTTGGATTTTCCATGGGCATGTAGTGGCATGTAGCGCCATTTTATTTTATATCAATATACTTTTAATATAATTTTATATCAATATAATTTTAATGACATCAAAGGTATTTGATTAGTTGACTAGTTCTATAATAATATTTGACTAGTATAACTAGTTGACAAATTTTCACAAACCAGTTGACTAGTTCTTCTAAGGTAATAAATTGGGTCTTAGGATGACCAGTTGGCTAGTTAAGGCTATGACTAGTTAACTGATAGATCCAAAACTCATGTTTTCACCCATTTTTCAAGCCTTTTTCCAAAACCAAAACTATTTTATTCTATATCAATATAATTTTAAAAACATTTTGAAAGAATTTAAGATGACGTGTTACATTTTATATAAGGAACAAGTGTTTTTCTGTTGAGCTTGCTCGATGTTTTGTAAGTATGATAAAAATTTAAACTGAGGCATGGTGTGTTTTAAGTTTAAATATGAGTATCAAAGCATTTTTAACATTTTTTGGATATTTTTAGTAAATTTTAGTGTAAAGAGGTTTGTATATTAGTATTTATTTGATTATCAGCATGATTTATATGTTAATTATAATATGTTTTTTAATGTTTCATACCATGGCATCATGATTTAGAATATTTTAAAATGAGTTGATATTCATGAATTAGGATTTATATGTGATTGTTGGTTTCATAGCTAAAGTAGTCAATTAGTTACATGTATAACTAATCAACTAGATGTACTAGTCAACTAGTATTGGCCTATTAATCAACTTGTTCACTAGCCTCCCAAACATTTTCTCTCACTACCTTAATAGACAACTTGTTAGGGGATTAACTAGTTAATTGATTATATTAGTCAATTGGTTAGTTGCCCTATACCAGTCGACCAATTCCTCTATTAATTTATTTGGCTAGTTTTTTTTTTCAAACTAGTTAATTATCCTAAGTGAGTAGTTGACTGGTTGATTTAGGATCTTAAGTATTGTTTTATGTTTTTCTTTTATCATATTACCAGTATTTATTGGCTTTTGTTCACTTGTGGATTAGTATCTATAATTTTAGATGTCCAATGCCTATAAAATAGGCATTGGTCCTTAGTGACTCATTGAAGTAATTATAAAAGAGTTGGATGTTTACACTAGTCCTTACGGCTAGATAGGATATATACCCTATGGCTGCAGCCTTTACATAAGTCTTTTGGGACTTATTTATGATGTGATCTCTTGAGATCAATTGGATGATTATTTGTGTAGGCCTATGCATCTTATTTGTGATGGTGATAATTTTCAACAAAATATTAATAATGTAAAGTAAAAGAGGAATTAAGTTTGGAATAGGATCTCCATTTCTTAGGTTTGCTTCTGAGGATGGGTTAGCAATGGCCTTCTTAGTTTATCATGTATGTTGAATTTAAGGCTCCATATCTACTCTATTAGTGTCCATGGAACTCTAAGTATGTCTAAACATTTAAGGCCTAAGTGATTGAGGTGGTGTGACTTGTGATATTATTAGTGTGGTATTTCTAGTAGTGAGGTATACACTAGATTGAGATATACATTTTCTTAATGTTTAATAGTAATTATTAGCTTATCTAGTCTCAATTCTGGATTAAATAAAAGGTTAATGTAATACCAAAAAGTTTACTATTAAAAATTTCATTTTATAATGGAATCTTATAACCATAATATTAGGTGTTACCGTTGTAATTAATATAAGTTTGGTTTACCATACCATCCTCACATCAATAACAAGGTTAAAATCATTAAAAATAAAACAGAGTAAATAGAAATGAGAGAAGCTTTATAAATGTAAATATGAGTTTGGATATTAACTTCAAACTACAATAACAAAATATAATAAAAGGGATACCATGGATTGAAAAGTCCAAAAGGTATCTCAGTAAAGGCATAAACCGAATAACATGACTATTCACCCAAACACCCAATACAGGAAATATTACTTCTTCCCACACAACACATCATATGTAGAAAAATCATCCAACAGGTCCTCAAAGACCTACATAGGAGCATTTGAGTCATTTGCTTGTGGGTATGAGAAGCGCCCATAAAAAGGATAATCACTATGCTATGTACTGAGTAAGGTAACCATATAGTCAAAATAGGAAAAACATATAATCACAGCCATTCATAGTGGAAAGTACAAACATGGAGATACATAAAGCAATATAAAGTGTTTATTGGTCTGGATTTATTTTATTAGAATATAACAAGTTCCATTCTTTTATTTATGTTAAGTCAAGGCCCCACTATTCTTAAACTAGTGGAGTAGTTTGAAACTCATTTCAAGGTCAACACACTTGAGTGTTTTACTTTGAGAAGTGTTGGGTCTGTTCCACCGGATAATAATAGTGGCTTAAGTGTGTTGTCCTTGAAAGTTATTTTAGAACACTCCACTATTCTTAAATTGGTAGAATGATTTAAAGCATGTCTTAGGGACAATACAAATTAGCCATATTTATCGTCCGATGGAATAGACCCAACACCTCTCAAGATCAAACACTCCAAAGCCACTATTAGTAAATTGGTTGAATGGTCTAAAGCATGTCTTAGGGACAATACAACTAAGCCACTATTATCATCTAATGAAATATACCTAATACCTCAGTTCGACTCATGTAATTTTCCACCTTAAATAATTAATATCTTACCCATTAGTTAATTATCTGAAATCATATTCTTATACATGTTGAGTACAGGGACCCACTATTCTTAATATAGTGAAACGGATTAAAGCACCTCTCAGAAACAACACACCTGAGCCACTATTATCTTCATACGGAATAAAACCAAAACCTATTAGGAAAAAATGATATCGAGCCAATATTATTAAACTGGTGGAATAATCCAAAGTACCTCTCAAGGACAACACACTTGAATCACTATTATCATTTAGTGAAAGGGATATAACATCTCGATTCAACTCACGTGATCTTTAAATTAAAATATTAGTATCTTATCCATGAGTGGCTTTATAAGTACAAAACATAATTACAGAAATCAAGACATAAACATACTGATAACAAGACTATTCTCAAAGGTTAAGATGCTTACTTTTCCACAACAACCCTCAATTCACAATTTAGACATAACTTCTCTCATATTGATCCTTTATACACCAAGATTAGTATATCTACCTAAAATATTATTATATTTAACATACTAGAAAATCAAGGTATAACTTTTACATCTTACACATGCGATAATAACCCTACCTCAAAAGTTACTATTCATAAAGCTTCTAAAACCTTAATTTCATAGTTAAGTTATAATTTTTTCTATAAGGCTCGTATAATTACAAAATTTAATACACATCCCTAAAAAATAAATATTAATGACATATTCAGAATTCATGGTCAATCTCTAATATTTTACACATATGATAATAACATCGTTGTTTTAAGGTTACTATTCCCAAATTAGGCCATTTTCTCATTTTGATAAACTTATGACATTCATAATCACTCAAATACAACATATGATATTATTAGAATATTTAAAATTTTCTTAACCCCATAAAAAACTAAAATTCCCATATTAGCCAAAATGTCCTTAAAGTAGTCGATAGCCCTTATTTTACAAAAATATTATATCTTCAATATTTTTATTTCAAAATCGTCCATTTATCATCATACATCTTAAATATACTTATTTCCAACTTATCGTACTTATTTAGGCTCCTATTAATCTCCCATATGTTATACTCATCCACAAAATAGGACTTAGCATAGCAATCATCATTTTAACATATCTTTCAACATTCTTACTCTCTTTCTATCATATCATCCACATTATCAGATCATATCATTAACATCATGCATTCAACCATATAATAATAATATCAGGATAATACACATAATAATGCAAGCATTTAACAAAAAACCCTAGACATCAACTAGTATCCTTACAAAAAAGCATTCAACCTCTAAGTATGCTTATCCTATCCCACCTCTTCCAAAATGTTCGGTAAATCACCTAAGAAAAAAAATAACAAAACATAAACTTAATGATATAATTAAGGAATTTTTAAGCCAATGGAAGGGTAAAGGAAAGGAGAAAAACCAAACCAAGTCTCAAAGGAAGTCTTAGCTAAAATTGGTGCAATAAGGAGAGACTTCGGTTGTCTTGGTTGAAAGGGGGTGATCATTTTGGTGGTTGATGCCTAAAAGGGGGTATTTTTAGTGGATATAGCTAAAATGTAGGGCTAGTTTCAGTGGAAATGTTGTGGTGATTTTTGCTGAATGAAGAGGGTATAATATTGTGAGGTTGGTCTTTGGTATTAGGGAAGGAATGGGAAAGGCTGCCCATGGTGGCGTTGGTGCCTTAGTTGAGCTCGCTGGTAGTGGGGTTTTGAGGCTGTTTTTGGAAAGACAAGGAGAGAAATTAAGGAGGGAGGAAGGTTGTGTTCATGGTGCAAATTTTTTGATAGAAAACAAAGGGAGAAGGATATAGGTTCAGGCATTAAATGTGCCTTATGTACATATTGTAACACCCCTAAAAATCACAGTTAAACATTTTCATTTCATCTCTAGCAACCATACACCACAAAAGGGGGTGTTATCACCATAACTAGTATAAGTCTAGCTCTCGGCTAGCCTCATACGAATAATAAGGCTAATAAGATAAAAACTCAACTAAAATATGATAAGAAGAAAAACTTCATAACATAAAAGAATTATGTTTTGATATAAGGAAATATTAGAAATACAAAACATAAAAGAGTTAAGTGTTGATGAAAGGAAATACTAGAAATACGGAACATTGTTCAGCTACATTAAACATTAATTAAAACTAGTAGGAAAACAAGTTTGGAAGATACTTTCTCTGACCTCAACCCTGAAATACCATAACATCACTTTACCCTGACCAAGTCATCATATGTAGCAAAGTCATCTATGGCATCATCAATTGCCTACACAAACTCAAGAAGGGTCACTACTAGTGGGAATGAGTAGCACCCATGAAAGGATTGATCAGTATGCTACGTATCGAGTAAGGTAACAATATAGTCATGTAGGAATAAGATAATTCATGATATTACAGCCAAAAACATGTAGAACATAAGTAGGTTATAGTATTTTTCCTAATACTGTCAGGATTCAAGCCATTAGTTAAAAATTTAGTCATCTCTTGACTTACATCTATGTGGGTTCGAGGACCTCACTATTCTCATCAGTGGACCGATAAATATAATTCAACCTAGGGCAGCACACTCCTAGATAATATTCACACTAGTAGACTAGTAAATGTAAAATAATCTATGACAATATGCTCTTAACTACTATTATAACTTGTGGATTGGTAAATATAATATAACCTAGGGTAGCACGCTCCTGGCTACTATTCTCATCGGCGGACAGTTAATATAAGTATATGTTACAATTGATCTCGACTTATATGGTGTTCTACTATAAGTAATCAGTTTCTTTCTATCAGTTATTAGTGTCCAAAGGTGTTACTACTTGTTCTTGGGGTCCCCACTATTCTCATAGGTGGACCGGTAATATGATACAACCTAGAGCAATACGCTCCTAGCCATTACTCTCATTAGTGGACCGGTAATATAATACAACTAGGGTAACACGCTCCTATCCACTATTATAATCGGTGGATAGTTAAATGATACACATGGGCCCAACTCAAATGATCTTCCACTTTAAGTGATTAGTGTCTTATTCAAATTTATTATTTCCCCATGTACTTCCCCATCTTCCAGCATCCAAAAACTCCCCCATGTTCACTAAGCTACCAAACAATACCTTCATCATCCCCTTAATCCTTTCTTCACAACTCTCTTCCCCTTAGTCACCCCTTAGACATAGCCATACTAGGTTGGACTTACCCCTATGCAATGTCAACTCTCCCTATGAAAAGTTTACCCTAATCCCCCTTTTATTATTACTCTTCTTATTACTCCACATTTTTCCCAAGGAATATTTAGAATACTTTTTTTTCTTAGACTTTTTCCCTTATGCTACCTCCCACCATCTTGTTCCAAAATGTGCTAACAACCAAACCCTACCTAAGACTCATTAATTTCTCAACAATTATTAAGACAAGAATTATCATATAATAGAATTTTATAACACCATATAACTTAGAAGTTAAGACCACACATGCACTTACTTTAGGTCCTTGCAAGCTACACAACAATCTTAGAATATACATACATACAGACACACACACACACACACACACACACACACACACACACACACACACACACATATATATATATATATATATATATATATATATATATATTATACACTTATTCTACAACCAAAATACATAAGCACAAACCCTAGCTATAACTATATCATTACCTAAATGGCTCCAGTCTTGAAGCAATGAAATCCTAAACCTCCTCATTAGTGATTGCATATTCGGTACCTCCTTTTTCTACCTTTTTCCTTTTTCTCCTTTCCTTAATCAAAATAATAATGATAATAAAGATAATGACAATAATAATAACTAATTAGTTCAAAATGCTTAAAAATAAGTAAAGAGAGGGAGAAATATGACCAAGATAAGCAAGATGATGGGAGGGTGGCATGGCACCATTCATGCCAACGACGATAGTGTAAGGAGGAGGGCTTTGGGGTTGGAAATGGAGTGGGGCTGGTTTCCTTAGGGTGGTGAGGGGTGCTAGCACGAGGTGGACTAGTAGGAGGGGTGGTGGTTTAAGGTGCCAACGGCGACAACACTCATGGTGGTGCAACCAAGGAGAAGGGAGGAGAAACATGAAGAAATGGAGGGAAAAAGGGTGGCAGAGAGGGCTAATTGCATAGGAGATGTGCCTGTGTAGGAGGGGAGGTGTAAAGAGAGGGGAATGGGCTAGTGGTGGCGGGGTTGTGAGGTGGCACAGGGTAATGCAAGGTGGCATAAGGCAGCTCTAGCTATCCACATCACACGCTTGGGGAGAGGAGAGGAGAGGAAGAGGAAGGTGAGGGGTTTAGTAAACGTAGGGGTTATAGGGAAGGGAGAGGATTGGAACTAGGGTGGTGGTGTGGCTTGGATGTGGTGGTGGAAGCTGTAACACCCCCAAAATTCACTCTTGAAATTTTTTTTTGAAAGAATAAAGCAGAAGCTAGAAGAGAATTTAGGGAATGTTACCGCCACATCTAACACAAGATAAATGTCCACTATCTATCTCATGCTAGATGCAAGGCTAAAACCTGTCAAACAATCTCAAACATCTAAATGAAATCATCGCTGAGCTCATCAGCGGAACCTATGAAATAAATCCGAATTTGAAAAGCTTATCAGAGTACGAGAAATTGAAAGTTAATTACAATACCCTTGAAAATTTAAATGTAATACTCGTAACTTCCAAAGAGAATACCATTAAAAAAAAATAAAACCTGAAGGATCAATATCCGGATTGCCTACTCCCTCAAGTCAAGCCTTCCACCCCAAAATAGTGTCCGATCTTAAACCTGCACAAGAGGTCTGCTCCCCACCATCAGTGGATCATCACAAGACCCATTCAACCAAGGTAGTATCAGTACGGGTCCAATACTGAGTAAATCCCACTACCCTATCTTATGGGAGAGACATAAACTATAACACCAATTGCATATTAATTCATGGTACAATGCATTGATACAATATCATGCATACTCAAAACCCACAGCATAAATCTTGCCATACCCTATAATAACATATGAAGCATATGTAACATCCTATTTAAACATATAAGCGTGGTATAACCGAAATATAAAGTGGCTCATGCGCCTCAGGTAGGAATAATCCATATTATTGAAAACTCAATACGTGGCATACTCACATAAGCAACATGTAGTAATACAGATAATAAAAGCCGGCCATGGTCCAATTAGACGTATTTTCTTTTGAATATCTATTAAATGTAGTCATCTCACACCACAATCTTTATTAATCCACGTGAGTACGGGAACCCCACTATTATAGCCGGTGGACCGGAATACATACACTCAGGGCAGAATGCTCCTGACCACTATTATTTGCTTGTGGACCGGTATCCAAGGCAGAACTCTCCTGGCCACTATTATTTGCCGGTGGACCGGTCTGGCCCCGACTCACATGGTGTTTCACTGTAAGTACTTAGTGTATTTCCCATAGCTTAGTTTATTTACTTTGGTTTGTTGAGCACGGAATCCCCCACTATTATAGCCGGTGGACCGCAAATCATGCAGGGTAAAACGCTCCTGACCACTATTGTTCGCCGGTGGCACTATCTCTAGGGCACCCCGGCTCCTGGCCACTATTATTTACCGGTGGACCGGTCTAGGTCCGGCTCAACATCTTCCTCTTCAAGTGATTAGTGTCTTAATATATCTTATTTGAAAGTGTTTTACCCTTGACATGCATGGCTAACTATATCCACACTTATCCTCCCAGGAGGGCCCGTCCCATATCTTGGGACGCTTGCGCCCCTTATCACACTTCGATATTTATTTCCCCCTTGGAAACCATAATCGGACCTATGTGGCCCAACTTTCTCTCACTTACACTACCATTACTCCATTTATCGTCCCACACCTCATCTCATTTAGATCCAATCCCAAATCATATCACTTTACCCATTGGTTCCACCTGTGACCCTAAAACCCTAGTTGGCCACTTCAACCCTAGTACCTTTCTTCTCCCACAAGTAACCTCCCCTTTTCACCCAATATTTTTTTCTCCCCCATAACACCCATAATCATTCCTTATAACATAAAACTCTCTCTCAACTCGCACCTCACTCACCCTTAAACATTTTTACTTTCTCCTTTTCCAGATTACTAATTCTTCCCAAAACCCTAATCGGGTCCCTTATACTCCATTTTAGCAACTCACTTCCCATTTATTTCTTTTTGTCCTTTCATCTCCATGTCATAATAATAATCACCCTAGCATGCATGTCCTAGAGGGTTACATCATGTCACAACACATCATATTTGCATCATATCCATATTAGCACATACCAGACAAGAGCACGAGAACATACCTCGGTTCCATGCTGCGCTACACAATAAAATAGATAACACATAGAATACAGCATATAGACCGTATGAGGCATCCAACACAAGTAAAACATGTAACACACCCACAGGCGGCCTTAGTTACGTCCTTACGAAACACCCATAAGTGGAGGTAAGTAGAGAGTTACCTAAGTCCGAAGCTAGCTAAGTGAGATAAGAGGGAGAGAGAAGATTACTAGCTCGAGGATCCACAATAAAGCTTTCCTAGATCGCCAATAGAAATCAAAACTAGGTTAGAAACTATCTTATCAATTAATAATTCACATATTATAATTAAATAAACACAAACAAATACAACGATCTTTCTTGGAAAACGTGTCCAAAACTTAGGACTCAAAAGCATAGCTCTATTAAGATTTAAGATTAAATATAAATCAAAACAGATTAATACAAATACCACTTGGGACATTTCAAATTAATTTGGAAAGGCTAAGAAGGACAATCGATTATAAGTTAATTTATCGAAAATAACTTATTTATTAGGTTTTACAACTAAATAGGTAACCCAACCATTTTCATAGAACCAAATCCAAACCGATTAGATTAAAACATAATTTAAATGATTTAAAACCCAAAGATAGAAACCAATTAGATAAAAGACGCATAGTAAAAATCAATTTTATAAAATCATCCCCGAAGATTAGGGTTTTTAATGCCTAAACTACGAATCGACCAAATCACTTCGATTACCTCAAATTGATAGCTTTAAAACACAATTAAACTAATTTTAGATAAATCTAGATAATTAATTTCAACAAAACAATCTTCCTAGTAGCCAATTTAAGACTATCTATATTCAAAATTAGAATTTTAAAGCCCACAACACAAACTCGGGTAATTCAAAATAGTTAATTCAAATTAAAGGTATTAGAAAGCAATTAGGATCATTTCAACTATCTCTACAAATTTAATTTTAGAAAAACAATTATACACATGATCAATTTCATAACCTCACTTGAAATCTAGAGTTTTAGGCCTGAAAATACAATTCGGTTGAATTCTATTAATTTAATCAAATTGAATGTTTAGAAATGCAATTAAACACATTTTATAACATATCAAATAATCAATTGATCAAAACCAATAAAAGAAATACCCAATTTAGCACAATTAGGGTTTTTGAGCCCGGAACACAAATTCGATTAATTCTTGCTAAAATATATAAATTGACGATTCGGAAATGTAATTAAATATAATCTAATGTAATTTATATAGTCAATTGAATAAAATAACCCGATTACACAATCCAATTTAGACTCGCGAGAGTTTTGACCTAAAAATCCAATACTAATCAATTACGCACAATTTTCCAAAATCAACGCTTCCAATATAAAATTAAATACATTTTAAACGATATTATAAAATCAATTGAGCGGAATGACTCAATTATGCGACCCAATTTTATCACACACGAATTTTGACCTAGAGATCAAATTCCAATAATTTCTGCATAAATTTCTCAAATTGACAATTCCGACATGAAATTAGATACATTTAAAAACATATTGTAAAACCAATTTACCCAAAATAGCTAAATCGGACGAATGCAAAATTTTTTGGCATAACCCAGCCAAAAATTCAATTTCCAAAATTCCAACATAAACCATACAATTAACATATCCAAATCAATCTTACAGCACATATATACATAATCAAACAATCAATTTAGGTTTACACAAGCTAAATCATACTCAATTAATCAAATCTATATTAGGGTTTTTCAGAAAATTATACCAAACAAAAACCGACAAATCGAGGCAAAGGAAGGCCGGGGAAACTTCCTCGGGGGCCAGGGGTGGCTCGCCGGTGGTCAGCAGGGCCTGCCATGGCCAGACGGCGGCACACCATGCACGGCTCGTCGTTGTCGCGGCCTGTTGCTGCTGCTGCTACCGCCCACTGCTGTTGGTGGCTACTGCGGCGGTGGTCGGCTGCCGACGATCGACAAAGGAGGAGGGAGGGGTTGGGGAGGAGGTTTTGGTTGGCTAGGGTTGCGGGACAGGGGCAGGAGTCGAAGGGAATAGGGAAACATAAGAGAAGGGAGAGAAGAGGGAAAAGAAAAAGGAAGGGGGTCGGCAGGTAGGGTGCAGGATTTTTTTGTTTACCAAAAATATATAAAACAAAATACTAAAGTTTAATAATTATTATTGGAAGATTTTATCTAAAATTTATTAGAAGAAAATTATTTCGTAAGGTTCCGAAAGATTAAAATAAATAAAAGAACTATATACAGAGTTTCGGAAATATTTTCGGAAGAATTTGCTAATGAATGTAAAAATTTATATTATTTACGGAAATACATTATAAGACCCCAAAATAATATTTAAAAACATATAATAAAATATTTAAGTCAAATTCTAATAAACCGAGACTAATTTTAATAATTTCCGAAATCGGTTTTCCGCAAACTAAAAAGCGTAGAATGGAAGAAAATTAATTTCAAAAAGAAATTCTTAAATAAGCTCCGAAAATATTTTGAATTTAACTTTCCGAAAATATTAACGATTTTGGAATTGAATAAATTTAAAGTTAGAAATATTTTTTTACAGGTAAAATAAATAAAATAACTTTAACTATTTAAACAGAAATTCTATAATTTAAATAATATATTTCGTCAACGAATATAACTTCAAAATAATGCCGTAAACACATGACGAAGTTATAATTGAAAAAAAATCTAAAATATTAAAAATAAAAATACGAGAAAGCACGGGAATACATATTTTTAACCGAAAATCGAATTCATAAGAATATAATAAAATCATTGTCGTGAACGAATTTATCTAGAATGGTTCGCAACGACAACGATTAATTAAATTCAAATATGAATTCGAAATCGTTGATAACTCCATAAAATGAGTCAAAATTAAAAAAATTAATTGTTTACATCAAATTACGCTAATAAAATCATTAAACTCAATAAATCTGGATTTTAAAAATACGGGATATTACAGCAGCATCTAAAGGTAGGGTAGGGGAAATTCACGGGGGGTGATTCGGGGGAAGAAGGAGAGGAGAAAGGGAGTGGGAGGGTTTATAGTCGAAGGGGGAGGGATAAGGATAAGGGGAGGAAGAGGACAATGGGACCGGTCGGTGGGTGGCTAGCGGTGGAAGGATGACAGGGTGCAGGTGAGCAAGGGGGAGAGAGATGTATAGGGGTATGCTAGTGTGCATGCCCTGCATGGTCAAAAAGGGAAAGGGGACTGGTTAAGGTGCTATGAAAATGGCAATGGGAGAGGATGTGCAGGGGGCATAAGCATAAGGTCGGGACAAGGAGAGAAAGGGAATAGAATAAAAAGGGGAGGGAGAGAAAGGGAAGAGAGGAGGGGAATGGCCGGTTGGGTCTTCGCTTGTGGGGGAGGATAGGAAAGAAAAAAAGAAGAAGAAAGGCCCTTGGGATGATTAGGGAAGGAAAGGAAGAGAGGAGAGGGGGAGATGCTAGGTAGTCGAGACACAACTTAGACCAGAGGAGGGCAGAAAGAAAAAAGAAGGAAAGAAAAGGAAAAGGGAAAGAAAAAGAGGAAGAAAATGGGAAAAGAGAGAGATGGTGGGATCTTTTAGGTTTTGGGGGGTTTATGGGTAATTAAAAAAAATAATTAAAATTAGTTAAGAGTTGCTATAATTTATCTATAATTTATTTTAGGTTTGATAATTAAAATAAGAATACAAATAATAATAAATTTTTAATTCTAATTTTTTTGTTATTATTTCCATTATTACTATTATTATAATGTGCACCTATATTTTAATTTATTTAATATTTTATTATTTTATCATTTATTCTTAGAAAAATTTGAGGTATTACACACATACACACACGTAGGAAAGGAAGATACAGGAGGTTGTGTGATCGGCCAAAATTAAACCCCAAACCTTTACGTTGAGGAGGGGGAGTCAACTGGGGGTAGATGTAGGCTTTTCAAAGGGATTCATGCACGCAATGGAAGGGAAGAGAACTGGTAGAGTGAAAAATATAAGGGGAAAGAGAAGAAAAAAAAAGGATAAAAGGAAAATATTGTGGGTTTAGATTTAGATTTAGGTTAAAAATAATTCAAGTTTGGGAATTAGGATAAATTAATTAAATAATCATCTAATATTAGATTTAATTTAGAAAAGATATTAATATACAAAAATAAAAATTTGGGCTTAGCTAAGATTTAGGATTAGGGATTTAGAGTAAGATAGAAAAATAAATTTTCCGAGGTTAGAATTAGGTAATGATATTAGTTACTCGAGATTAGGATTATCTAAAATTTTGGGTATTACATTACTACCCCATAAGAGAGACTTCATCCCTAAATTCAATGAGTCAAGGTTGAGGAAGAAGAGATAAAGGATATAATATCCCAAATTTTAACTAACCCTAACCCTAATAATTAATATCGTATCCTAATTCTAATCTTAAGAAATTAATATTTCTATCTTACCCTAACTCCCTAATACTAAATTCTAACCTAACCCTAAGTTTTATTTTGGATTATTAATGTCTTCTCTAACTTAAACCTAAATCCCAAGTAATCGTTTAACTTAATTATCCTAATACCCTAACCTAATTTATTTTAATCTAAATCTTAATCTAAACACACACATTTTCTTTTCCCTTTTTCTTTCCTACTTCTTTCCTTACTTATTTTTATTTTTTTTAGTCCACCTCTACTAATCCTCACCTTTCTCATCTCTTATCTTCTTCTTGGGTGCATGTCTACCCCCTGCTTAGCCTATCCTTCTAACCCCATCAAATCTCCCTTTCTCATTTACAGGTTCAGGGTTGAGTTTTGTTGCTTGATCACCTCACCTCTCCTATCCCCTTTCCCACATACATATATGTATATAAGACATATTTAATGCCTACATATACTCCCCTTCTCCCTCTATTTTCTAGTTAAAATATTGCACAAGAAAAGCAACCTTCTCCTCCTTGCCACCGCAAAAACCAGTACAAAAATCTTCCACTAGTGAGGGAAATTGAAGCAACCATACCCTGTCGGTAACCCTTGTCATTTTTCCCTCACCACCATCAGTCAAAGTCACCACAACCTACACCTAGCGACGGGCCAAACCTACTAGTGCTCCACCTTTCCCCTTCAAAAGCTTACACCGTAACCCCTTTTCTTTTCCTTCCTTATTTGTAGCACCAATAGCCAGTGCCCCCATGCCTTTGGGCCATCTCCATCGAAAAAGAAACCCACCACCTACACCATTAGCCATTACATCCACCTTATCCTTTTCCTTCTCCTTGCAGCAGCAACTTCAACCACAACTTAACCCACTTCCCTTTAGCATCTTTGGCCAAAGCCCTCTCCTCCACTTTGGTATCTTTGGCCAAAGCTACTTCCCCCTTTTCATGCAGCATCCACCAAAACATTCACCCCTCCTTTCACCAACACAACTGATCCCCCTTGTTGCACCAAACTTGGCCGAGATGCCGAGATGCCTACAAACTTCAGTTAAGTTTTCCCACTCTTTCACCCTTCCATTTATTTAACCTCTTATTAATTATACCATTCATTGTAATTATGTTTTGTTATTTTTTCTTTGGTGATGCTTTGGAGGTCTCAGAAGAAGCGAATTAGGAGAGTGAGTTTAGAGATCGAATTTATATTAATAAGGATAATTATCACAGTCCTAGGGTTCTTGATTGCTATGTTTTATACATTTTTTTTATGTTGTAACTTTTTATAGTGATTATGTGAAATCATACATGATTAATGACACTATGATATGTTGTTGGTATTATATGATCGTATATAATAAGTAAGGTTCACGCTATAGTGTTATTTTTTGTGGAAAAACCTTCGGTGTGAAATATAGTTGTATCATGGGCTTTAAATATAGTATGGTGAATGTGAAATGATTACGGCAAGTCCTTTGTAGAAAATTTGGATTTGGGAATGATGTTATTAAACACATGATACTCGCATGAACTAAGGGTTATTTTATTGATAAAGAAATTTTAGTCAATGTTGGTTAAATATGGGAATCATAATATTCTAAGGTGTTGTATCATCCAAAATGTGCCAAGTAACCTAGATGAAGCTTTTGGAGTATCTATGAATGACCTAAGTTTAATAAAGTATGAAATTATGTTGATTTGGGAATAATAACCTTAAACTAAAGAGGCTATTATCATATGTGCAAAATTATAGAATTAGACCTTGAAACTCAAATATGTGATTAATATTAGTTTTTTGGTTATTTATATTAAATTTGGTAATTGTTTTAGCTTTATGTGACAAGTTATGACATAATTGTGAAACCAAGGTTTATAGGCTCCAAGAGTAATAACTTTTAAGATAAAGCTATTATCGTATGTGTAAGATATAAGAGTTAGACCATAAATTTTAGATATGTTATTAATAATAATACTTAAGAAATATACACTAAATTTTGTGGGTAAAGGATCCATATGGGAGAAGTTATGCCTAAATTATAAAATTGGGGTTTTGGGAAATAAGGATCTTAACTTTGGACAATGGCCTTCTGACCTATGTGATTTGCTTATCTACCTTAACATGTTCTATACCTATAAATCAATCATGAATAGCACATTAATAATTTAAAATGAAATGTCACATGAGTCAGGCTAAGGTGAGGTTTTCATATTTGTTCCAATAGATGATAATAGTGTCTCAGAAGTGTTTTATCATAAGAAGGTGATGTTTTTAGATCCGTTCCATCGAATGATCATAATGGCTTAAGTGTATTATCCTTGAGTAGATGCTTTAGTCTGTTCTACCAAATTAAGGATAGTGGGGCTTATGCTCATTGTAAATAAGAGTATAAATTGGGTAACCTAATAGATAAAACATTAACGATTTAATATGAAAGACTATGTGAGTGAGAACCAAGGTGATATTTTCAAATCCGTTCTACTAAGGGATAATAGTGGCTCAGTTATGTTGTCCATAAGAAGGTTTTTTAGACCGTTCCACCAGTTTAAAAATAATAAGTTCTCTAAACTCAACGTAAATAAAATAATAAAAATGGATATATGTAATAAAGGGGTCTGGATCAGTATTTACCTTATGAGACTTTTTTGTAATATGTATGTGTACTTATCATCTGCAATGAATGCATGTTTTTATCTATACCCCTGATTTGATAGTATGGTTACCTTAATCAGTACATAGAATACTAACCATCTTTTTATGGATGTTATTCATTCTCATAAGTAAAAGACCCTGATGCTTTTGTGTAAGATTTTGAAGACCCCCTAGATGACTTTGCTGCTTTTGATGCACTATGTGGGAATGAGTGACCTCTTATCTGTATTGGGTTTTGGGCGAAGAGTAATGTTATCTAAATGATATTTTATCTTGATACCTTTTTTGCCTCTTTGATCCACGACATCCCATAGTTTTTATTATATTTTTGTATCCTGGAGTTAATCTCCAAACTCATATTTGTATTTATAAAAGTTTCTTGCAGTTCTAATATCCTTGTTTTATTATGTATGATTTTTTCCTTTTGATTGGTGTAAGGATGGTTTGGAAAACTAGAATTATGTCAATTATGGTTGTAACACCTAATATTTTGCATATATATTTCCTTTGTGTATCAAAAATTTTCTATAGTAAAATTTGGGGTGATACAAAGGATGTAAGGAAGGTGATCCCAACAGTTAACTTTATTGGAGTTGACATTATACTAACAAGAACTACTCCCTTAAAAGATATAAAACCCTAAAATCTTATATAACTATTCTAAAAATCTTAGGATACTTCTCACGTGTATCCTTCTTTGTCTCCCAGGTCATCTCTTCTAATCCATGCCGACTCCAAAGAATCTTCACACGAGAAACTGAACTAGTTCAGGTCCATCGAATCTTAGTGTCGAGAATCCTCAAAGTTTTATCTTCATAGGATAAAGAATAGTCGAGCTTGATCTCATCTGGTCTAATTCTATAAGATAGATCTACAATATACTTCATTAGCAGGGAGATGTGAACTATGTTATGAACTTGAGATAATGATGGAAGAAGCGCTAAGTAGTATGCATCCTCGATAACCTCATTAAGAATCTCATAAGGACCAATGTATATGGGGCTCATCTTACCCTTCTAACCAAATCTCTTCACCCCCTTAGAGGGTGAAACCCTTAATAGAAATCTTTCCCCCAACTCAAAACTTTCACTATGCTACCTCTAATCTACATAACTATTCTAGCTACTCAACCCTGCTCTCATCCTTTACTAGATCAACTATACCTGTTGAGTCTTCTAACATATATATGCAAACCATCTCTTCCCTAGATACAACAGTCTAGCTGATGTCGCTCAAACATAAGGGTGTCTGACGCTTACGTTTATATAGTGCCTCAAAGGGTGTCATCCCAATTATAGTGTGATAACTAGGGATATAAATGTATTGAGATAGTTAGGTATTCGTCTTAGATTGACTCCTTTAAAGCTCAATTTGGCTCACTCATGTAGTTAAACAAGTTGAGCTCAAGCCTCATTTTTGGGCTTGTTTATTAAACAAACCGAGACCTATATCAAAAAAGAGAGACTCTGTTCATTTTATAACTTTGGCTCTTGAGCTCGACTCATCTCATTCATTTAGTTAAATGAGCTGAGCTTAAGCCCTATTTTAGACTCGTTTAGTTAAGTGAGCTGAGTCCGAGCCCAAGGTTATTTGGCTTAATTTGGCTCATTTACAACCCTATTGATAACTATTATTTTATGAGAACTCAAACAAATGTAGATGATCTTTCGAACTGCCCCAGAAGTAAAACACATAAGCTTGTAACATATCCTCAAATGTTTGAATCATCCTCTTATTCTGTCCATTTGTAGCCGGGTGGAATGTGGTACTTCTCCTCAATCTCGTGCACATAACCTCCTACAACTTCCCCCAAAAGTGTGAAAGAAATATCAAGTATTGATTGTAGACTATGTCAATAAGTGTACCATGCCTACTCACCAAAAACCTCATATAAGCATTGGCCAACTGATCTATACTCTAAATCGACTTCATCGACACAAACACTACTGACTTAGTTAAATTGTCAAAGATAACCCAAATCGTGTTGCACTCACTATGAGTCCTTAGTAACCCACTCACAAAATACATCAAGATGGAATTCCACTTCTACCTTAAAACATCTAAAGGCTCAACCAACCCTACAAGCCTCCAGTGCTCGATCTTAAACTTATGGCAGATCAGACATATCAACACAAACTCCACTACCTTTTGCTTCATGCGAGGCCATCAGTAGATCCTTTTGAGGTCCTTATACAACTTATCCTTTCCAAGGTGGATAAAATACAGAGTATATGGACCCTCCTCTAAAATTTGACACTTCATATTAGTGCAACTCTAAGGTATACACCATCAACCTTTGTAGTGAATGCTACCATCCTTATGAATTTGGAAACCCTCAACTCAACCATCTTGAATCTTCTATCCAATCCTCTTGAGCTTAATATCCCTAGGTTGTCCCACTCAGATCTCATCAAAAACCATTAATGTAATCATCAATGCACTCACACGAATCTCTAAGTTACCATGCTGGATCATATTTATCCCCATCTCATCATGCTCCTCCATCAACCAACTAGCCACCACACAAGCACGCAAGGACTATGATGTATTCCTACTCAAGGCACTAGCAACGACGTTGGCATTATCCTCATGGTAGGTCAACTTAACATCATAGTCCTTTACTAACTCAAGCCATCTCTTGTACCTCATATTCATCTCCTTTTGAATGATTATATACTTGAGGCTCTTATGGTCGGTGTAGAATATGCAACGAGTCATATATAGATAATGCCTCCAAATCTTCCACATATAAATGATGGTTGAAACTCTAGATTATGTGTTAGGTAGTTCTACTCATGTTGCTTTAGCTAATGAGAAGTATAATCCACTCCTTACCATGCTGCATCAATACACAACCCAGTCTGTACTTTAACGTGTCATTGTACACCTAAAACCCGATGGTTGAGTAAACACCAATACTGTGGTCAAAGGCCGCTTCAACTCTAGGAACACTCCCTCACATGCATCATCCCATTAAAACCCAATCGTCTTCTTCAAAAGGTTAGTCAAGGGATGAGATACCTTCGAGAAGTCCTTAACAAAGTATCTGTAGTACTTGGCCGAACAGAGGAAACTATGAACCTCGGGAATGCTAGTTGGCACCTTCCAAGATCTTCGCCAAATCCATGATAAATCCTTCAGCTGACACCATGTATTCCAAAAATACAACTTCCTTAGGCAAAAACACACACTTAGAGAGTTTAGTATACAACTTATACTCTCTAAGGAGTGATAATGTCTTATGTAAGCACTGCTCATACTCCTTTCTACTCTAAGCTTAAACCAAGATGTAGTCTATGAAAACCACCACAAACTGATCAAGGAGTGGCTAAAAAATCCTATTCATCAAGTCCATAATGATGGTAGGTGCATTGGTGAGCTCGAATGACATCACCATAAACTCGTAGTGCCCATATTGCATCCTAAAGGCTATCCTCATGATGACTGCCTCAGGGATGTGCAATTGAAGATATCTCGACCTTAAGTTAATATTTGAGAAGACTAAAGCACCCCAAAGATAGTTAAACAATTCATTAATCTTTGAAAATGGATAGCGGTTCTTCACTATCAATTGGTTCATACCCCGATAGTCGATGCACACACAAAGGCTCTCATCCTTGTTCTTCACAAACAAAACTAGTGCTCCCTATAGAGACACACTACCCCTAAGTCCTCTAACTGAGCCTTCAGCTCCCGCAACTCTATCGATGCCATATAATAGTGTGCCTTTAAAATTATCTCAACTTCTATTATAAACTTAATAGTGAAGTCTATCACATGTGTCGGTGGTATGCCCAAAATCTTCTTCGGGAATACGTTAGGAAACTCCTGAGCAACTGAAATATCCTCCAATTTTGACCCGTGTTTTTTTAGTTCATAAAATCTAAAAAGATATATAGGGTAACCTCTCTACAATAAAGATTACAATGTATGGGTAGATACGACCTTTGTTGTAGGCCTAGGCTTGCATCTTTGCCAGGAGACCCTAGCACCCTGAGGTCTCCACTACATGACTCATTCCTCTACATAATCTATCACCTCTTGGTATCTACCCAACATATCCATCTCCATGATAACACTAAAGTACTAGAGGTCTAACTTAACCAAATCTACTAGGAAGTCTACCCTGCCTATCTCTAAGGAAACATTCGAGTAGAGCCTAGTACAATCCAGTATATCCCTGGAAGGTAACATCACAAAAATAGATACACTAGCATAAGATGATAAGGTAACTCTAGATATGAAAGCAATAGACACAAAAGATAAGGGTGCCTCTAAATCAAACAATACATAAGTTGGTAGCGAGGGGATGGATAATGTACCGGTGACCACATCCAACTATCAATCAACTTGTACCCGACTGATGATATTCATGCACTTACTTGATTGTCCTCCCTAGTATTATCCACAATACCCTCTGGAACCTTAAGTATGTCCTCCTCCCTTCTAAGGGAAAGGGAAATGCTCCTTTGTTCTCCCCTAAGCCTCCCTAGGCGATCCTTTGGCTTGGGTAGGTGCCCTCTACTATTGTTGCTACTATGGTTGGTAAGACCACTATTGATAGCCCTACTGTTGAGGTCCCAACGGTCTCTACTACTGAAAATAACCCTTCCGACACTAGCACTTAAAAACTGGTGGCCCAACTGAACACACACCTTGTATTGAACTGATGCCAACCAGTGGTCTTAACTTGGATGATCTCAAACATATAAATGACATACGAAGTGCTTTGATTTCCCCAAAATTCTACTCTAACCACTCATTTGAACCTAGTTACAAAATGGGCCACCTTGAGACTAGATCTGACCCCTCTATTGGAACCATGGGGGCTCACCTCCCTAGAATTAGATTCTGCCTCCAGAACCCTATGTCTCCAACTTCCTCTTCACTAGAATAGAAGCATGCTCCTATACTTTAATAGCAGTGACACACGCCCACTAGTACAACATGGCTAGGTTCTAGAAAGCTATGACACCATAATCTTGTGGATACTAAAATGGAGCCCCTACTTTAATTGGTAAACAACTGTATAATCTCTATCCACTATGCCCAGCACAAACATCAACAGCTCCATAAATCGAGAGAGGTATTGTCTCATTGTCATGCCTCCCTGAGTTAAATGCATGGAATCCTTTAGCTTGTACTTCTTACTGTTCTGAGGGTAAAACTTAGTGCAGATTATTCTCTTGAAGTCCTCGTAGGACATCAATGTCCCTCCTTGGGAACGACAACTTACCCACCAAGCGTAGGCTACTCCTCAGAGGAAGAAGGTTGATATGCCTACCTTTTGGTTAGGTGGACAATCAACTACCTCAGATGTCCTATGTATGTCCATAATCCATTTCTTTAGGATGACTGGGTCCTTTTCATTGCTTAGATCGGTAGGTGATGTCCCATAACCCTTCAAAGCCATTCATATCCAATACCCTCCTATGGGTAATGTAGAGGTGGTGGTGGTGGCTGAGGCTGGAGCGGCAATGATGGACATCGAACAAACTTGATGAACACCTTAAAAGTCTCGTCCAGACAACGATGTGAATATTAAGAGCCATGGCAACTTGTTGTAAGATAGAAAACATGCTAGGGGAAATACTCCTAGCATACTAACACATAGTACACCTAATGACATTCAAAGATCACCTAGGGGTTATTCTTGATTCCTCACAAGTTAATTTGTATTTGTAATATACCGATAAAATTAGATAAGTGATCATTTGAAAACTAAATTTTTTAAAACAAAACATGTTAATCAAAACAAAAGTACTAATAACAACTTGGACCACTCCAAAATTCACTATAAAAGAGTTTTATTTTACAACAAAAGGTTATAACCAAAATAACAGGTGTTACTATTGTAATAGATGTATGTCTAGTTTACCATATCATACTCACATCTATCACAAGGCTAAACCATTAAAAGTAAAATAGAGTAAATAAAAAATGAGAGAAGCTTTATAGATATAAATATGAGTTTAGAGATTTAACTCTAGGGTATAATAAGAAAATATAATAAAAGGGATACCATAAATCAAAGATTCTAAAAGGTATTTGGGTAAATACATCAAGTGGATAACATGAATCTTTATCCAAATACCTAGTACAGGAAAAATCACTCCTCCCCATACAATACATCATATACAGCAAAATCATCCAACTACTCGTAAAAGACCTACATAGAGGCATCTAGGTCGTCTGCTCGTGGGAATAAGGAGCACTGATGAAAAGGATGATTAGTATGATACATACTAAGTAAGGTAACAGTATAGTTGATATAGGGAAAATAGATAATCACATACATTCACATTGGAAAGTAGAATACATGAGAGGTACATAAAGCAATACAAAAGTAATTACTAGTCCAGATTCGTATTATTAAAATATAACATGATCTAATCTTTTATTTACGTTAATTTTAGGGACCCCACTATTCTTAAACTAGTAGAATGATCTAAAATACCTCTTAGCAACAACACACTTGAGCCATTCTTATCAGCTTTTGGAACATACCCATTACCTCTTATGATAAAATGATTCAGAGCCACTATTTTTAAATCAGTAAAACAATCTAAAGCATCACTCAAAGATAAAATACCTAAGCCACTATTATCGTCTGGTAGAAGAGACAAAAAACCTCGATTCTGATTCACATAATCATTGACTTTAAATAATTAATGTCTTATCAATTATTTACTTACCCTAGATCATATTCTTATTCACATTAAGTCCACTCTTCTTAATCTGGTAGAATAGGCTGAAACGCCTCTCAAGGACAACACACTTGAGCCACTATTATAGTTTAGTGGAATGGAACCAACACCTATCAGGAAAAAAAATGCTCCTAATCCACTATTATTAAACCAGTAGAATGGTCTAAAGCACCTCTCAAGGAAAACACACCTAAGGCACTATTATCATCTCATGGAACGTACATAACATCTCAATCCAACTCATGTGATCTTTTAATTTGAATATTAGTATCTTATTCAAGATTTTCTTGATGTGTACAATTAATAATTAAACCAATCAATACATCAACATACAAATAATAAGATCTTTCTCAAAGGTTAAGATGCTTACTTTTTCTTAAAAACCTAAATTCATAATGTAGTCATAACTTCTTTCATATTAATTAGTTATCCACCAAATTTAGTACATATACCTCACATATTATTATATTTAACATACCCAAAATTCAATGTCTAACTCTTACATCTTACATATGTGATAATTACCCTACCTCAAAAGTTATTATTCACAAAGCTTCCAAAACCCTAATTTTACATGTAATTCATACCTTTTTGCATAAGACTCGTATAATTACCAAATTACATATATATTCCTAAAATACCAATAATAATTACATATCCAAAATTTATTATCAATCTCTAACATTTTACACATATGATAACAATATTACCGTTTTAAGGTATTCCCAAATTACTTCATTTTCTCATTTTGAGGTACTTATGACTTTCATAATCATTCTAAACATTCCACGAGATATTATTATCACATTTTAAATCCTCTTAACCCCATAAAATACTAAAATTCCCATATTAGTCCATATTCACCAAAATGCTCTTAAAGATAGCTGATATCCTTTATTTTACGAAAATTTTATATCTTCAATATCTTTATTTCCAAGTCCTCCATTTATCATCATATATCTTAAATATACTTGTTTCCCATACATCTTACTTAATTATGCTTATATTACTCTCCCATATGTTATACTCATCCACAAAATAAGACTTAGCGTAACAATCATTATATCAGCACATTTTTTGTCATTATTACTTTATTTCTATCATACCATCCACATTATCATATACTATCATTAAAAACATGCAATTAACCATATAATCATAATATCATGACAATACACATAGCCATAAAATAATTTAATACAAAACCCTAAACATCGACTAGTATCCTTACAAAAAATCTTTCAATCTATAAATTCGCTTATCCTATCCCACCTCTTCCGAAACTTCCGATAAATAACTTAAGAAATAAAAAAAAAAACCATTAGAACTTAATGATATAATCAAGGAATGGTTAAGGTAATGGAAGGGTGAAGGAAAGGATAAAAAATAAAGCAAGGCTCGAAGGAAGTCTCGACTAAAATTAGTGCAATAAGGAGGGGTTTTGATTGTCTTAGGCTAAAGGGGGTGATGGTTTTAGGGTTTCTACTGAAAGGGGGTAGTTTCTATGGAAATGGTCTAAAGATAGGGGTGTTTTGGTGAAGATGGATAAAGGTGGTGGGGATGTTTTGGTGATTTTTGCCAAATGAAGGGATAAGAAATGGTGGGGTTAGCTGGTGGTAGTGGAGAAGGATTAACAAAGGTTACTAGTGGTCATATTGGTGGCTTGTTTGAGCTCGCCAGTTGTGAGTTTTGCAGCTCTTTTGGGGATGGAAAAGAGGAGAATGAAGGATGGAGGAAGGATGTGTTGGTGGTGTAAAGTTTTTAACATAAAAAAGTGGGGGAAGGAGGTAGGTTCATACATTAAATGTGCCTTATGTACACATACACACACAGAGGAAAGGAAGAGGAGGGAGGTGGTGTGATAGACCAAAATTCCACCTTAGACCCTTAAGTTGAGGAGGGGTAGTTGATGGGCGGTCTGGGGTAGGCATGGCAAAGAGAGTCGTGCAAGTAAGGGGAAGCGAAGAGAACCTATCAAGGAAAAAATATAAGGGGAAAGAAAAGAAAGATAAAAAGTAGAAAAGGGAAATGTTGTGTATTTAGATTTAGGTTTAGGTTAAAAAAAATAGGTTAGGGTATTAGGATAAATTAACTAAATGATCATCCAGAATTTGGTTTAGGTTAGAAAATATATCAATGGCCTGGAAAAAAATGGGTTAGGCTAAGATTTTAGATTAGGGAGTTAGGATAAGATAGAAAATAAAATTTTCAAAGTTAGAATTAGATTATGATATTAATTACTTGATATTAGGGTTAGCTGAAATCTGGGGGTATTAGAGTTAATTTTTGTAATTAGAGTTTTATCCTTTGTTAGTGCCTTATTGTGCATGGTTGGTTGAATAACATGATCTTAATATTGCATGTGTTGTCATTGATAAGAGTTAATCATATTTTGTATGTGAGTGTATGCTACCCTTACCCTATATTTCCACATAATCTATGTGTTCTATGTGTTATGTGCTTTGTGTGGGTAAGCTATAATACCCCAAAACTTTTAAAACATAAAATTTAATAATTAACCATCATTTAAAATAATTTAATTATTTTGTGGACTTTTGGGTGTATAAAAATGGATATAATTATTTAATAAATTAAAATAAATATTTTATTATTTTATCACACTCTTTTTTTTTTCCTCCCTCTCCCTCGCATGCACGGGCCGGCCTTCTTTTCCTTTCCCCACCTAACTAGCCTACCAACCCCCCTTCTCCTTCCTTCTTCCTTCTTTTTCCCCCTATGTTGATGAAGCCATGCCTGCCTGCACATGCATGCCTTCTAGCCTTCCCCTCTACACCTGCCATGGAAACCTGCATTTCCCTCTCTCCCCCATCCCTTTCCATTCATTTTTGAGCCAAACACATCCCCTTTAGTATGCCTATTTTTTTTTCCTTTTTCCTCCTCTTTTCTCCCTGCCACCTTACACTACCAAGCTAACCATGCCTACTCTCCTTCCCCCTTCTTTTTCTTCTCCTTATTTCATCCTTCTCTACCTATTTTTGATCTCTTTCATTTCCCTACAAACCCCCCTCTTTTCTCCCTTTTTCCTTTCTTCTTCTCCTCCCATGTTTTTGCTCCCACAATGTCAACCACAGCCTCTACCACTTAATTGACCACCACAGCAACCCCTTAACTTCCTCTGCTACCTCCCTACACCACCCAACAACCACCCCTCGCCCCTAGCAACCACCCTTCCGTTTCTTTCTCTTTTCTTCCCATTCTCAACCTCCACCTGGCACCACCTCTGTGCACCACCATATCCCCTATTCCGCCACCACTGCCACAACCACCCCTCGACCCCCTGGTACCTCCCCTACCACTACCCTACCTCACCTTGGCCGAAAATCCCATGTATCCCCTCCCTTCTCCTCCACTTTTCCCTTCTTTCTTCTTCTTCTCCCTTCCTTGCACCCATTTTCCTAGCCCTGTAGCCACCGATCTTCAACCCTCAACCACCACCTACACCCCTATTCCCTTCCTATATAACACTCCCAAAATTCACTACTGAAAATTTTCATTTTATTTAAAAGGAATAGTGAAAGCAAAATACAAACTGTGAATTTTGGGGATATTGCTGCCGCACTTAGTACCAAACCGATTCACTCCTACATTCCAGTACCAAGTACTAAGGCTGAAAGAGTAAAATACAATTTATAAGAAACTCAACCCATATTTAAATCAGAATAGCGTAAATAATGATTTATAAGAAACTCAACCCAATTTATAAGGATGGTGGTTACAAAACAACGATTAAATTGAACCAAGAATTTAAAATAGGAAGAGTGAAACCCTAACAGTTTCGGATAATTCCTTACGCTCTTTTCCTTTGCCCATTTGAATAACACCTGAAAAGGACCTGTAAAGGACACTGCCCATTGAATAGGGAGAGGCCCTACGAATGGAGCCCTTCAGTACTATGGTACCGAGTAACCCTTTAAAACACACTTAAAAATAGGCCCGCAATGTAACACATGATACATACATAATGAAAGGTGTATACATAATATTCACATCCATACATTCACATACTTAACAAGTCAATCAGATATTAATAGGTCATAATGCGAAATCAATACTTCCGGGCCTTAAGCCATTAGTTTATCATTATTCAATTATCTCTTGGAGTTTATATCCATGTGAGTGTGGGAACCCCACTATTATAGCCGGTGGACCGGAATACATACAGGGCAGAACGCTCCTGGCCACTATTATTTGTCAATGGACCAGTCTGGCCACTACTCACATGGTGTTTCACTGGAATTACTTTGTGTCTTTCCCATGTCTTAGCGTTATTACATTTAGTTTGTTGAGCAGGGAATCCCCCACTATTATAGTCGGAGGACCAAAACTCATGCAGGATAAAATGCTTTTGGCTATTATTATTTACCGGTGGACCGGTCTCTAGGGCACCCCGGCTCCTAGCCACTATCATTTGCCGGTGGACCGGTCAGGATTCGGCTCAAAAATCTTCCTCTTTAAATAAGTATTGTTTTATTCGTATCTTAATTGAAAGTATTTCACCCTTGACATGCATGTCACCGACCTTTACTTCTACCCTCCCGAGAGGGCTCGTCCCATATCTCGAGACTTATGCGCCTCTTATCACACCCCGATATCTATTCCTCCTTCCATTTACTCATAATGAAAACCCAAATCCTAAAGGTGTGGATTAAGGCCCATTACCTTATGACATCCAAATTCTCTCACTACCCCTCTCTAGGGTTTTCCCTTGAAACCCTAATTGGACCTATGTAGCCCAACCTTTCTTTTATCATCCAACGCCTCATCTCATTTAGATTCAACCCAAATTCTATCACTCTAATCATCAATTATACATGTGACCATGAAACCCTAGTTGGCCACTCAAAACCCTAGCACCTTTCTTGCATAAAAATCATCCCATGCAAACCCTAGAAATTTCCCATGCAAGAGTCATATCACTCATTCATTTTGATCATAGTCTCCTTTTATTTCCCCCCTCATAGATCATGAGATAATAAGGTCAATCTTATATCCCCTTATTCAACTCACTTCTCATTTGTTCCTTCTTATCCTTTGACCCCATATCATATTATTAAACATCATAGCATGCATGTCCTAAAGAGTCACATCATATAACATCGCATGCACAACATATATAATCGTTATCCACATGCCATAAGGAAATCACATAAGCATACCTCCACTCCAAGGTGCACTATAACTGATTAGTAATTAAGCATAAAGTACACAACATGGCATAATGCAAGGCATACAAGGCACATAACACACACATAGTTGTTCTTAGCCACATCCTTACTCGGTTTAGGTTACCAAGTTATCTCCCACACTTATTAGGTTACCAATCACCTTTCATAATTGTTACACTTATCATATTTCCATTTGGTTGGTTAGATTATCAAATTACCCTTCTCCTTTGTTATAATTACTAAATTGCCCTTTAGTTGGTTAAATTACCAAATTTTCCTTCTTCATTATCATAATTACCATTTTGCCCTTCTCCATTATTATAATTACCAATTTACCCTTCCTTCACACTAAATTACCATTTTACCCTTCTCTTTTATTAAATTATCATTTTACCTTCCTTTACACCAAATTACCATTTTACCCTTCTCTCATTATTACATTATCTTTTTACCCTTCTCTTTTATTAAATTATCATTTTACCCTTCTCCATTATCATAATTACCATTTTACCCTTCTTAATTATTATAATTACCAAATTACCCTTTTCCATTATTATAATTACCACTTTACCCTTTTATTTATAAAATTACCATTTTGCCCTTTACTTCCAAAATTACCATAATACCCTTAACTTCCAGAATTACCATAATACCCTTTTACTTATAAAATTACCATAATACCATTTTACATACTAAATTACCATAATACCCTTAACTTCCAAAATTACTATAATACCTTTTTACTTATTAAATTACCATAATACCCTTTTACTTATAAAATTACCATTTTGCCCCTTACTTCCAAAATTACCATTTGCCCTTCTCTTCCTAAATTACCATAATACCCTTTTACTTACAAATTTACCATTTTGTCCTTCTCTTTCAAAATTACCACAATACCCTTTAACTTTCAAATTTCTATTTTGCCCTTGTATTACACCACTTTTATTAAGTTATCATCACTACATGATTATTAATATTAATACTCCATTATCCTGATCCAACTCCACCAACTATTATGTTTCATCATAATGCTCATTAGCACCCACATATATTAGGCCATATTCTTACACAAGACATAATACTAAAATGCCCCTAGAGCTCACAATAATATTATTCATGCATCAATGGTCACAATAACATAATATAACATGGATAAATACTTAAAATTTTCATTAATAACCAAACTCTTTCCGTAAGCAATGTTTCCACATATGGAATATAAACTAGCATACGTTCCTTGTTATCAATCAATAAAAGCATATATATATCTATATATATATATATTAAACAACATATATCAAGCATAATAACATATTAAAAAAACTTTAATGTGCTAACATATATTTATCCATGTATTTAAGTGGGGTTTAACGATTAACTTAATTCCCGCAAAAATCAAACCTTACCAATATCCCAGTTAAAGATTCAAGCTTTGATTAGCAAAACCAATACCTAAAAATAATATCAATACTTATCACATTAGAAGTGATAAAACCAAAGCATAAGACTTTATAAAACTAAATTAATGAAATACTTAACTTAAATATTATTATACCTTAAAAATTATTAAAAAAAATATACCAAGTCATGCAACAACTCATGCTACTCATGCAGCATGAGCTACATGCAAAACAAGAGGGGTAATGGCTTGAAATTGCAAAAGGGGAAGAAGAGGGAGTCAATTTTAGGTTAGGGTTTTGGGGCTAGGAAAGAAGGTAGATAGGGGAGGATTTAGGGTAAGGAAAGGGTGTAGGGTTAAAGAGAGGGTGTAGTTGGTGGTCGGGGATAGGTGGTTGGCAGCCAAGGGCGGCGAAGACGGTGGCGACCAGGCTGCGAAGGGGGCTGTTGAGGTGGAGGTGGCTGAGAAGGAAGTAAAAAGGAGGGGAAAAATAAGAGGGTGAGGGTGTCGGTTTCAGCCAAAGGAGGTGTGGGGATGGTAGAAGAGGTTACAGGGAGTGGGTTGGTGACTTGGTAGGCGGCAAAGGCAGTCGGAAGGCAGCGGACGGAGGAGGTACAGGGTTGTTACCGATAAGGGAGAAAAAAATAATAAAAAAGAAGAGGGGAGGAAGAAGGGTGGTAGGGTTTCTCGAGGTGGGTGGCCTAGTGGTGCAGGGTGGTAGCAAGGGGTGAAGAAGGTGGTTCAGGTGGTTGGTGAGGCAAAGGAAGCAGCGGGGGGAGGCAGTGGTGCAAAATAGGGATGGAAATGGAAAGAGGAGAAAGGGAGAGAAAGAAGTCAGGGGAAGGGAAAGGAAGGCTCGACATTATGGGGTAAGAGAGGGTTGGTGAGGAGAAGAAAAAGGAGAGGGAGAAAAGGGGAGCAGGAGGCCAACCGGGGTAGGCTGCAGGGTGGTAGAGGTGGTCGGGTGGCGGGGAGAGGGAGGGGGAGAAGAGTGAAAAGAAAAGGGGCATGCGGGCTAGGTGCAGGGGTGGTTTGTGTTCGAAATGGAAAGAAAAGGATGGGGGAGAGAGAGTGACAGGGAGGCAGTTGGTGGTTGGGCATGGCAATTGTAGGGTGGTGGTCAAGCGTGCTTAGGCATGGACGTTGAAGAGCAAGTCGGGGTGGAAGGTAAAAGAAGAAAGAAAGGGAGAGGAGGGGCAAGCTAGGTGTAGTGGGGAGAGAAGGAAAAGTGTGCCAGTTCGGTCCAGGGGAGAAAGGAAAGAATGGTAGGCGCGCTAGACTGGTCGATGTGGGCGGGGGAGGAAGGAAAAAAGATCAGGGTTGGGCTTGCGACGCAAGAGAAAAAGGAGAGGAGGGGAGAGGGAGAATGGGCATGTGACCAAGGTGCAGGGGGAATGGGCGAGCAAGCCGGGTGCTAGTGACCCAAGGGAAGAAAAAGGAAAAAAGGAAAGAAAGGAGGAAAAAGGAGAAACAAAAAAGAAAAGAGAAAAAAAAGAAAAAGGATAAATAGGGGAAATTATAATAATTTAATTTATAAAATAATAGAGTGCAATATTTTTGGGTAATAAATTTATTTAATAATTTAATTTACTATAGTTAAATATTTGGGTTTAAAAAGGTTAAGTTTGGAAAAATATTGGTTTGAAAATTTATTTAAATAAAATGAGTATGATAAAATAATAAAATATTTATTTTAATTTATTAAATATCCCTATCCAATTTTATATACTCAAAAATCTATAAAATAATTAAATTAATTGAATTTAAAAGCTAATTTATCCCATATAAAAGTTATTGATTAATTTATAGGTTTTTAAAATTTTGAGAGATTACACCCTACACCTAGCCACCACCCTCACTCCCCTCCACAAGCCCTCAACCAAACCTCCAAAACCCTTACCCGAACCAACTCTCTCCCCTTGTCTCCCATCCCCTCTTCGACACTTATTCCCTTTCCTTTTGTACATACAGCTCATGCTACCATGTAGTGTGAGTCTTGCTGCTTATATTGAGCAAATGTTGTTAATTTTTGAGGTATAAAAATAGTTAGTATTAATATGTATTAATTAAGCTTTTTGATCAATTTTTTATTTTTTATTACTAATATAATAGTTTTGATATTATTTTTAGGTACAAATTTTTCTAATCAAAGCTTAAACTCTTAACTAGGTTACCGGTAAGATTAAATTATTGCGGGAAGTAAGGTAACCATTATAGCCTACTAAAATGTGTGGTTATATGTATGCTAGTACATTAGGGTTTTTGAATATGTTTATATGCATATTACGTGATGATAAGTATATTATGATTTGTAGTATATGTTGGTAGTTGAAATGAAAAGCATGTTATATTATGTGTTAGGCATATAAATTATAGTTAAGAAAGGAGCCTTATTGTTAATAATGATGTTAAATGCATGTATTTGACATGATAAGCTAATGTGGCCATTTGTATCATAGATAATATTAATACAAGCCCTAGAGGCATTTTAGTAAATTTTCTTGTACAAAAGGTGTGGCCTAAATAAGTATATATGGTAGGTGATTCTATGACCCGTATTGTAATTATGATGTGATAACCCTTTATGGCATGTGAATAAATGGAAATGAATTATAAAATAGAAATGGATGATAAAAGGATGGCCTTAGTGGTTTATTTAAGTTAACATAGATAACAATATGAATAAGGATTACTTAATAATAACAAAAACAAATGGAAATGATTAAGTGTGTGATTGATGTGTTTATTGTGGTCACTTTAATTAAGATACTAATAATTAAAGAGGAAGACCTCGAGATCAGGAATGGTGGCTCTTTAGGGGTCATTATCCTAAATATGTTGTTTAGCCCATGAGTGTTCTAATTTTTTTTGCTGGTGTGCCTTAATGCCCCATTCAGGCCCTACATCTTACTCTATCTAGCTTTACGGACTTATTTAGGGGGTATGCATACTTATGGATTAGGTGTTCTTATCAATAGGGTACTATGTATCCTCGTGCACCAGTGCAACAAGGGTACATTTGCATCCCTAGGTTGATGGTTGGAGGGTATTGTGCTGCTTATATGCCTCAGTATTATTGGTGTACCTTTGTGTATGTAAGTTCGTGATATCCCCCTCGAGTTAAATAAATGTACTTATTGTGTTAATTGAATAGAAATTACTAACCATATAAAGTGAAGATTATTAAGCCGAGCTCAGACCATTCCATTGGCAAAAATAGTGGTCGGGTGCATTGTGCCTTGGAGACCAATTCACCAGTGAATAATAGTGGCCAGGTGTGTTCTATCCTGGGTGTTTCTATTCCACTGATTGTAATAGTGGGGGATCCCGAGTTCAATAAACCAAACCTTGGATGATAATAAACGATGGAAAAAACACTAATCACTTATAGTGGAACACTATATGATTCACGGCTAGACTGATCCACCAGTGAGAATAGTAGCCAAGAGCCTTCTGTTCTGGAGACAGGTCCACTGACATATAATAGTGGTCAAGTGTATTTTTCCTTGGAGTGTATTCCAGTCTATCGGCTATAATAGTGGAGTTTCCATACTCACATAGATATAATTCGAGAGATAATATTGAATAATGTTTGATTAATAGTCTAAGGCCAAAAGTGTTACTTTCATCCTCATGACCAATTGATATAGTATAAGTATAGCCTTGGTGTCTGTCACTCTTGTTAAATGCTGGAGGTGCTAAGAAAATGAACTTCATGTTGTACAATTCTTATTGGTTGCTATGTGTAACCACTCTTATATGGATGTGATTATTTATCTGCTCACGTATAATATTATCTTTATATTTGTTTAAGTACGATGTATTGCATGCAGGCCCTACCTTTCAGCTTGGTATAAAGGGTTACTCACTACCATAGTACTGAAGGGTTCTATTTGTGGGCCCTTATCTATTCAATGGGAAGAGTCCATTGTAAGTTAGTTACACGTGCTATTTAAGCTGTTATTAGGTACAAGCTTAAGGATTGTCTGAAAAACTTTTTAAGGTTTCTCTTTAAACCTTAATATTTCTTTGTTTAAAGATTTTACTCTTGTAACCACTAATAATGGGTTTTTATCTTTTGTACCATCTTTAACGTGCTATTTTGATTTAAATGAAAGTTTGAATTTGTGTAAATTGTGTTATGTTCTTTTAAGCCTTAGAACTTATTACTAAAACGGTAGGAGGAAGCCGGTCTGGTATTAAGTGTGGCGGATAGTTTTTGCTTCCACTCATTTTTAATTAAAATAAAAATTTTCAGTAGTAAATTTTGGGGGTGTTACATAAGCTATTTCCATAAAGTAGTTGTGGTTTACTTAGTACGTGACATGTACTTATAATATATTTTTTATAGAGGAGTACATTAGATATATCGAGCTGTTGGATTAACATCGAGAGTAATCCTTTATGTGTTTATGTTTTAGGGGCCAAGAGTTAGTGTTTTTTAGAGCCTTACACGTGTGCTGTCTTTTAATTGTGTTAGATGTTCTTGTTAGAGTCTTCTGTTTTTTTAATAGTTGTGGTACTGTCAAATAAAGAAAACAACAAAAACTCAAGGTAAACACGAGAATTAGACTAACAAAACCCTCTCCCTCTCAAAGTAGTGTATGCACATTATGGATCATGTCTTCAGTTCTATAAGCATAATCTTCCCAATGATTCTTGATCCAAAATCCAATCCTCATTTTGACTAACATTGTCATCCATCTAATAGATATTTGTTGATTTTCAAATACTATCTTGTTTCTATACTCCTATATCACTCCAATTTTGCAAAAAATGCTCCATTTCATACTTGCTCTCTTAGACCCTTCCTTTGACCTCAAAGCCAAGAAAGAGAATTATCTATGGTAGACCTTGATATTACCCAAGTGTACCCTATCCAAAATTGATTTTCAAACACTATCTTGTTAGACTTTTATGTCTCACAACTTTTGTTATGCTCACACACTTTGTTATAGCATCAAAATTTATACCCCCTTTTAAATATTTTTAATATTTATATTATCACTAATATCTCTTTTATTTATCTATCAGTTTAAGTCAGAAATATGTATTAGCCATGCACTTAACATAAGAAAAGGTTAAGGAGAGCATAATTATGCTAGATATGGTAGTAACACCATATCACCTTGTATTTTAGTTTATGCAAAACTTTGTTTTCAATGAAAATTTTTGGTCTTAAAGTTCAAGGTGTTACAATCAAAAAATCTTACTATAGACTACACATGTCTATGCATGGGGTTCAAACAACAATACTATCTAGAGATTTCGACATCGTCTTATATATAATTTTTTTATATGACTATATTTTTGTATCCGATTGTGAACAATATGATAGGTTATGATGCATTAACTCTTTCTCTCCCTATATGTGTGCATCCACGTACATAATATACTCTCATATAATATTTTGGCAACTATTTTATGTCGTATTATATTTTTTTTATCCTTATGTTTAGTGCAAGAAAGTGGTGGATACTTACCTTATACAAAATATGGCAATAGGGTTAAAGTGCCATGCTTGGTTCTCTTAAAAGCTTGTTTAGTATGGAGTAATAGGGGTATAGAAATTTATTTTTTCCTATTTTATGCTTTTTTATATCAAGGATATTTAAAATAATAAAAATAATTTGAATGAAATTATTAACCATTTGAATTTAAATTAAGATTTGAAATGGGTATTTATTCAAAAAATAATTCTTTAATTTTAAATTTACTATACAAGGTATGTAAAATATTGGAGTAATCTTTTTTACCCCTATTATCAACAAGTACTAAGCCATATAATGCATCACATGGATAAAGGTGGCAATTGGATCGGAAAGGTCAGGTTTGGGTCAGTTTATGGTGGGTTAGATCGTTCTCGGTTGGGTTATTTTGGGTAATTTTTCTTCATGGATCGGTTGTGGGTCAGGTCAAATTATTTCGGATTTGGTTCATTTTGGGTTACCTTTTTGTTTGGATAGGGTCAGCTCGGGTTCAGGTAGTTGTAAATTCAGGTTGTATTGGATTAATTTAATTGGTCATATCAGGTTTAGGTTGAGATAGTTCTGTTTTGAGTCAGGTCGAGTTTAAATTATGTTGGGTTAGCTTATTGGGTCGGGTCTAGAGATGTAAATGGGGTGGATTTTACCCGAAATTTGATGGATTTTATCCGTCCAATATTTAAACTAATATAGATAAATGGATATGGATGATATAAAAAATACCAGTCAGGTTCTGGTGCAGATATGGGTATAATATATCCATATCCATACTCGTACCTGAACCCATACCAATATATATATCCATATCTATACCCATATCCATATATGTATCCATATGTGTACCTATTTACTAGATATATAATAACTCTTTACCCTTAATTTAAAAATAATGTAATATAAATTCAAGTTAAAATTGTTATTTGATTTAACTCTAAATGGGTTTATCTGTCGGGTAATGGATTTATCAACTATATAATATTTATTAACGAGTTAACCAATTATCCACCGGGTAATATATATTCAATTTATACGGATATGGATATGTTAGTGGATACTCGGTCGGGGTACGGGTATAAATTTTGGTGCAGATTTTCTTATCAGGTATGAGTACGGATATGAGTATAACTGCCTTGAACCTGCTCCGTTTACATCCCAATCAGGTCAGGTTTGAGTAAAGCAAGCTCGTATTCGGGTAATTTTGTATTTAAATTAATTTAACGGGTCAGGTTTGGATTAACTTGACAAATTGAATCTTTATAAGCTTTGATGGGTTAGGTTGGGTTCAGGCTGAACTAATTTTAGATTGAATTACTTTAGTTTTAAGTCAAATCGGACATTAACAACCGAAATTGATCTAACTCATCAACCTCGTATGTAAGAATTAAGTTTAACTTCATGTAAGTATATGATTAATAATGTGTTATTAATTGCTATGCGTTTATTATTTTGAGTATTTAATGTTGTGTTTTTATCCAAAAAAATCGATAAAGCTAGAATATCATTGGTGAATAAGTAAGTTAAAAAAAAGTAAAATTTAAATAATAATATATTTTTAAAAGCTTCAAATAAATAATATGATATTTTTGTTTATTATCGTAACTGATTAATATCAAATTTGATAGCGAATCAGGTTGATGGCGGATCGAGTTAATAACGAGTCAATTGATGGCAGCTTATGGGTTGGAATCAGGTCAGATTACTTATATTCAAGTCAATGTCGGATTGAGTTAGTTTTGGGTTGGTTTAGATTAAGTCGGATTGGTAAATTTATCAGGTTATATTGAATCGAGTTCTATGCGAATTGAGTTGGGTCAAATCGAGTTTACCTCTACATGTCGACTTCATCATTTTTTATCTTAATGCACTTGATCCCTTGGTTATATATTTTGTTGATGATGAAAAAGCACTTTTAAACTTAAAGAAGTTTGAGTGATGGATCATACCACAAATATAGCTAGGTCAACACATAGGTGACATAACCCGGGGGGGGGGGGGGGGTAGCCGCTGTCGCATTATCTTCCCTAGGTAATTGATAATTCTACAAAAGTAGGGCAGATATATTTGCTTATATTTTTAGAAAAGCCTCGTCGAAATAATGTGAAGTACTTGTGTGAAATTAGGAAGATGTGGCGCTTACACCATATATTCTAGCATAGAGGGTTCAGTCCAAAGAGCAGCACTTAACATTTATGCTCTATTTGATTCATTACTAGTCAAGAATAGATAAGTGCACCGAAGTTTCATGGTGCTTTAAAAAACTTATGAGAATATGAGAGATTTTCTCATCATTGAAAAGCTAAAAAAATATGAAAGTAAACAAGTATTCCATTTATTTGTCGATTAATTCAGATCGTATGATGAACCAAAACGACGAAATAATGCTGATGAGTATGACCAAACCTAAAACATCAAAACAGGAATGTACTTCGAAACATTATTCCGCTTTAACTTGATTTGAAATTTCAGCTTCTCCGTGCGTTGTTCCTTTTTATGGTGGCGGGATTGGCCGCTCTGGGGAAGGATGTGGAGGGAGTAGATTAGCATAACCACCTCGTGAATTAACATTTGGCCCTGTCTCGTAATCCATCAGCTCTATGGCCTGACGTGAAGACTCCTGGAAATAAGTACAAATAAGATGTTAGTCAAATCAGATAAATATGTCGAATGTTAGCATCTCTCCCTATCTTCCATTTTCGTATCTCTTCTTATGGATTCATCTATTGATGAAAAAAAAAAAAAAAAAATTTGACACTTATCACAGGGAAGCTATCTCATCTATTACCCATGATGTTAGCCGTCATATAGCGACAACATCAATAGTCGTGAGAGACGGTAGCTCACAGGGGAATATTTGTGGGCGTAGCTAGCAGTAACAAGAAGAGCAAGAACTGAGATCAGACAACAGAAAGCCTGCGTTTTCTACAGGTACTCGTCAACAGTATATTAGTACCGCCGATATATAGAGGTTCATTTACAGCACAAAGCATGCGCGGTGGAAGATACCGTACTAGAAGCAAACGGAGGTAGCCATCGTCGTCAACCCGTCGGTATACATGCAGATGCGCGAGACTCGAGTATATCAGGTCGTCTTTTAAACAGGTTTAAGACCCAATTCTGCTTGCAATGCAGCAAGTCGATCTTCCTCAGCTAGCTTTGTTCTTCGTGGAGCGGGGCGCTCCGGTTGCCGGCTGCCTGCTGAAGCCTGAAGAGCTTCAGCAAGAGCTGGCTATAGAAGTTGCTCCCTACCTTCTAGCTCTTCAAGATCTGCCTCCAATTTAAAGTCATCCAAATCGGCCGCTGCAGTACTGTATCTACTTCATCTTCCCAGTCCGCTAAGGTCATCGATCTCATCCATTGTCTCCTCCACATCATCAATTATCCCTTCTGAATTATATGGGCGTTTCTAATGCTAATATAATTAATAGGACGGTCGTTGGCATAATTTCGTATATACTTTGCCGTACGTATACTGATTGGAATGCGTTATCTAAAGTACTATGACCGTAAGTGGTCTTAAAACACTACTGCGATTCAAAAGCCTCTCTGAGAATATGTATATAATAGTAATGTAAAGATCCAATGACTACTATATATATGGGACAGACAAAATATGCAAAAGAACCAACCAACCTCTGTGAGTCCCCTATCAGCTTTGTCATCGCCCAATGTTCCTCGTAACGTCCTTCCATTTCCTTCGCGGCGTATCAAAGTTGAAAGGCAATAATAAAGGATAAGAAATCAGAGTAATCAAGCATGGGAAATGCATGTGAGGAGAAAAATGAGCACAGAAATATGAACATAGCAGCTAGCTTTCCAGTAATTTTTACCATGAGAAAATGAAATGGCCAAGAGGCCGGCAACCAGAAGAATCATGAGAAAGTGAGATCGACCCATAAGATTTCCTTGGTACAGCTTGCTGAGAAAACTGTCGCTCTCAGTCGATTCTCTCTTCGATCAAAATTGTGGACCAATCAAGGGTGTGTTTGTATATGCTGCTGTTTAATTGGATCGAGTGAGAAAGCTGGCAAAGGAATCTGTCTTTGCTTTCAATTTAATTTCTTGAGTAATTTTTATGTCTCAGATCCAATGTAGGAAATTTTATATGCAGTCGGCGCTTGCTTCAACCAGCCAACCGATGGGACTGCACCCAGCCTCGAGTTTGGTATTGTTAGGCATATAACAATATAACCCTTTTCCACGTTTTGAAAGTTGAAACTCACTGGAAGCCTTCAATTAAAGATTATTCTAGTAGTAATGCTCAACTATCATAATACTTAATTAATTACTAAAAATCAGCCGATTAGTAAAAAGTCAACGGGGAGGCAGGAAAGAATCCCGGAACTTGATTGTCACTTATTATGGTCAAAAGCCAAGCATAAGACGTAATTCTCGCTCGTCTAGTTCGGGGCCATAAGGAACCCTGCTGGCTAACATCTGCCTTATCTTCATGGAAATTGTTAGGCGGGTTGCCGACCTTTCGTCCACATCATCAACTAATTTATTTATTTATTAGCAGTCTCATTTAATATGGACTAGTAGGTCGATAAATGAATCAATTTGCCTTGATAATCGACACACTTATTTAGTTAAATAATCTTCAATCGAGTTTTTCTTTGACTCTTTTACTTAATAATTCAAGCTTGAGTTTGAACTAATGTAGATGATCAAAAGTTTGGTTGAACTTCATTTGGAAGCTTATTAGATGTTTATCTATCAATATCACCTTACATATAAGTTCTATTTATGTATTCATTTATAATAATTAGTTTCAAACTAAGTGCTTGCTTGGTATAGGGGGTAATAGGGGTGAAAAATCCTTTTTTTCATATTTACATCTCTTGTGCAACTTATTTAAAATAAATAATTCTTTTTCAGATGAATACTTATTTTAGATCTTATTCATTTATAATAATTAGTTTCAAACTAAGTGCTTACTTGGTATAGGGATAATAGGGGTAAAAATTCTTTTTTCATATTTACATCTCTTGTGCAACTTATTTAAAATAAAATAATTCTTTTCCAGATAAATACTTATTTTAGATCTTAATTTGGTCTAAAATAAGTATTTCATTAAAAATATTTTTGTTATTTATTACCCCTATACCAACGAGCCCTAAGTATAATATTACTGCATAAAGTACAATTTAACATTTTTACATATATAAATGTTCAAAGTTAAACTTAATTTGGCCCAAGTAATTGATTGTGCTAGCAAAAAGAAACTTACTTTTGTAAGTTAGGTCTTAAACAAATTGTCCATGTACTAAATGAGTCATGTGTAGTACATATCTAGATATTTATGAACATTGGTAAAAATATCTAGATATTAGTTTAGAAAAGTCTAGAGATTAAAACAAATCTAAGATTTTATAGTGGGATGCCCTATAGGATGAATTATAACCCCTGGATTGCATATACACCGACATAACCCTAACCATTAGTTAGGGATTAGTTAGGGAGGTGTCACACTATACATAAAACTGAGTCCTATCATTTTTAACTAAGTCAAAAATTGAGATCAATACAATATAAATTTCTTTTACTTATTTTTCATTTATGTTCATTTCTAATTTTTTTTTATTTACTAAGGCTCCTTCCAAAATGATCTAAAATTCACCCCTTCCAACAATAAATTGAGTCAGTAGTTGAACTACTAATGAAATAATTTACGATAACTTAATGTATTTCTATTCTAATAAATAACTCATGAACTAGCTTGGCATGTTAGTTAAATGAGTCAAGCTTCACCACCAATATTTAGGCTCTTATAAAAAACAAGTTAGCTCAGCTCAACTTATTTAATAAATAAGTTAGGGTTTAATAAGGATATGATCTACTTGGCTTTACTCTTTTGCAACTCTAATATGGAGATGGTCATATGGACAAGTAAGAGTTAGGGATATAAGAAATGAGATATAGGAATGCCAAATGTAGAATGATAATACCCCCTCTATAAGTATTTTTTGAATGCTTTTTGATAATAATCTATTTAGAAATATAATAAAAATGTAATATTGTGTTACTATTAACAATTAGTAACACTGTGTTAATTGTTTAAATATTTTAAAAATATTTTTTTTTAAATTAGTGTATTTTTAAAAATTTGTTGTTTGAACGCAAGGTGTTCACCCAAACATAAACTAAATATGTAATAATAATCAAATAATATTGTGATGGTTATAAGATAAATGTTGTAATTATACTATTAGTTATCAGAAAATTTAACTTTAATTGGACTTTCTTTAGGATTAGTGTAGATGAAATAATATAATACTAATATATCAATGGATAAATCAATAAATGATAGTATTATAGTAAAATTTATTACAATAGTAATAGTTTATCATAATTTACTCTTTTTCCTTCAACACTCTATCAATTTCCCACTAACATAATTTTTAATAATTATTTTCATCATATAATTACAATACCTCACAATATATATGTTTTGTATTTGTTATTGTTTCCAATTATGCATAGATAATCGTTTTGAGGGTTCATATCACTCTTTCTCATATTTAATGGAGAAATTGAAAATGCTAGATAAATTTTTAAGTGAAAGAAAGTAACTTTTATGAAAATTTTATCATACATTGTAATACCCATATTTTTGTAAATAGTTGAATGAAAATTGTGCCAATGTTTGGACCTTTGATCTTTATTTAATGATTATGATTTGGTTTGTGGCAAAGTTTGATTTGAAATCATATTGAAAAATGGAGTTTATTAAATTTTTCAAACAAACTGATCGACTGGTTCCATAAACTTATTGACTAGTTTATCATTCCAGCAAAATGAGTTTTCTCAACTAAACCGAGCAACTGGTTGGAGGAATTGATCAACTAATTTGTGGAACATTCGACTGGTAGGCCCAAACTAATCGACTAATTTGTTGAGCTAGGCATATTTTTTGAACTTGATTTTTTGAAAAATCTCTTATACTGAAATGGAACATTACCAATCCATGTTAAATTGTCCCTAAGAGGTTCCTAACCATTTTCATGATCGTTTAGCCCAAAATATTTCCTCAGATCTATTTGAAGGTTGATTAGGACAATTGAAGGGGAGAGATGACCACAGCCTTGTCTTCTTCTACCTATTTCCTTTACACGTTTTCATATCAATACTTCAATCTCAGACACAAATCTAAGTAGTTAGAAGATTCCTTCTATGCTGACCTTCCAGTACTTCTCTTATGTATGATAATTCTAGCCTAATTGTTCTACATTCTCCACAAATACCATTTGAGCTTTGGAGAATAGGTCAGCATATCTTAAATAACATTTATCCATTGAGCTCGAATTCAAATGGTAAATTATAGGGTTTTCAAATTTTTCCTAAACCCTATGTGATTCCCTTTGATTGGTTGGCTATAAGTAGCCCAAATCATCCCTTAAATGTACATTTTCTTTTAGCCGTCAAAATCTCTAAATTTGACATTCACCTTCTCTCTTTATACACTTTAAGCCTTGTAATCTATATTCATACACTCTTCTAATCCTATCTCTAGCTCTCTCTTGTTTCAATTGTTAAGTGAGGAAGAGTTAGATTTTGGTAAAAAGGTTGAGTGGTTCAATTGAGCATTTCTCTATTTTGGCTCAAGTTGGTATGTTCTTATTTCCTTATGTTTTAAGTTCAAAAATATAATAAGCTTTTGGTGTAAATTTATGAGTTTAAGATTATGGGTTTTAACATTTTAAAAGCTGAGAATATCATAGTTGGGAATTATGGTTTAAAAGGGGATTTTTATTGCATCAAGTAAGTGATTCTTACTCCTAGAATTATTATGAATATTCCTACATGTTATGAGTTCCTTCAATTGATTATGCATGTTAGCAACAATGAATATAGCTTGCATAAGTGAAATAAGTGTATAGATGGTATACTCTGAGTAAAAAGCATGAAATTTGGTAAAACATAGGATATGATGATTCCATGTTGTGAAATATAAGTTAGTTTGGTTGGAAATGTGCTAGACTATGTTGATACATGTTTTAATGTTGTTAATGATGATTTATATGTAAGAATCAACATGAATTTTAATGGCTTAGTGGTGTTTTAGGGCAAACCAATCAATTGGTTAGGTTAAACCGATTGACTAGCTCATAGAGCAGTCGACTAGTTTATCCAACCCATTGATTGGTAAGCTTACAAAGACATTGATCTTACTTTTTGCTTAAAACCATCAACTAGTTAGGAAGAACCTATTGACTGGTCTATAAATAGTCAACTGGTTTGCCAAAATCAATCAACCAATTTGAGGAAATCATGGTTTGGTTGAGCCAAATCGATTGACTAGTTGGTGCAACCAATCGACTTATTGATCAAGACCGACTAACTATTTTGCATGATTTGTTTCTTTTTTATTTGGTTATGCCTTGAGGCTATTTTTAGGACTATACTATGATTATTAATGGATAAAATATATATTTTATCGTGGATTAATGGCCAAATGAAGGGATTAAATGGATCATAATTTATGATATACTCCATGAGTAATGTAAAGTTTAAATGGATATTCCACTTACGATAAGTGATGGTAATGAGCAAAGACTAATGAAAATCAGCATGGGTATGATTAATATGGTACAATGATAAAAGGAACCCACATGGTTGGGAAAATAGAAAGAAAAGGATTGATATGGAGTAAACATGGAAATTGCTTTGTTTGCTTTTCTATAGGTCTTCTGTGATCACTTATCCTTACCAATAATATACTAATCATGTAAAGCGAAAGACAATCGAGTTGAGAATGGGTCTAGGTTACCCAATCCTCAATTAGCTACTGGAGGTTAGTCTACCTTTAGGTAGGATCCTGAGAGGTATTGGTGTCTTACCTACTCTAAACACTGATGATGCACTAGGGGGTATTGATACTAAAAGGTTTGCTTACCTAGGTGGTTGGCTTCGGCTTAGAATTTTGTCCATTATGGTGATTAGCTTTGGCATGGACTTATGTTGCTTGGTGATTGGCTTTGGCCTAGACTTTATATCCCTTATTTTGATAGGTTGACATGGTATGTAAGACTATAAGATGGTGTATAGTATATTGATCAATGATAATAAAATATGGATGATAAGAAATTGGTTGATGAAATGTGAATGATGACCAAGTTAATGGTTAATAAATAAATGAGGATGGAAGCTATGGTATGAATGAGCAAAAAGAAATAAAAGGTAGTTTGAGAACTTGGCTAATGGCATAAATGACTAACTGGTTATTGAGTGGAATATTAAATGGATGAATAACCTGTGTCATATGTGAATAAGGAAATAGTATAACCTAAAGGATTGAGTCACTAGAATTACATCCTAGTGGTTTCTTGGATTTTATCTACTATTACTTGTGTCAGCACCTTTGTGATGATAATGTGAAGCCAAGCATGATACATCTAGCATTGTTTGAGTTATTTATGATATCATGTCCTAATGTACTCTTTCCTTTATATATGGTTTATCATGATGCACGTTATATATTATATCCATGTACGATAGATTAGCATACTTGTGTTTACATTGAGGGTGCAACTTGGCTTACTTAATACGTAGCTTACTGATGTGCTAATTTGCTCAGCCACTTGCTCATTACTACAAGTAGAGGGCCATGTGTAGGTCTTTGGGGATGGCTAGTAGATGGCCTACCTCAGTTGGATATTGGCTTCAGATCAAGGATAATTAGAGATTTTTGTGGCGTCTATGGTAGGTCGAGGTTTTTATTTTTGGGATCATACTGTAATACCCCAAAATTTTAGGTAACCTTAATTTCAAGTAATTAATATTTTAACCCAATTCTAAACTCGAAAACAAATTTATCCTTTCAATTTTACCCTAACTCTCTAGTCTTAAACCTTAGTTAGTTATTTTTTTTATTTATTGAAACCTTGATCCATAATCCGAAATAAAATCCTAAAATTTATCCCGGATTATTGTGCCTTTTTCTATTTTATTAAACCTATCTTTGTCTAATTTATTCCCTTTTCAGAATAATTATTTAATATATATCATAATACCTTAAAATAAATTATTTTAATCTAAACCCATATTTCCTTTTCTTTTTATTTTTTTTCTTTTTCTCTTTCCTCTTCTTCCTGTTCCTTATCCTTGCGTGCACATTTTTTTTTCTCTCAGACACTTACGTGCACGCCTTATTTTTTTCCCTCTACTATCCATATCCATCATTCCTTATGTTTATTTTCTTCTGTCTTTCTATCTTTTTTGTTCCTGTGTCCCTCGCCCGGTTACACTGACATTTGCTTGCAGTTATTTTGTTTCTTTCTTTCTCTTTCCCGTAGCAATAAATGCCCTGCCATTTACCTTCCCTTTGTTATCTTTTTTTCTCTCTCTTCTCTGCATATCCTTCCCTGCCTCTATTTTCTGCAGCTTCGACCCCAGCCCAAGCCAACCAGCCTGCGTTGCTGCCCCTACACCACTCCACCGATGCAGCCCTCTACCTTCTCCCTCCTTTTTCCTTGTCTTTCTCAGCTTTGTTTGGTTCGACAGCTCCCACTGTAGACTCCAACACCCTAGCTCCTCCACCTTTCCCCCTTCGTGCTGCCCTATTCCACCGCAGCCCTGCGCCTCGCCCAAACCAGCCAACAGCCCCTAGCCCAGCCTTGTTTTCCTTTGCTCCACCGTCGCCTAGCCTTCCCCCGCAGCACCAGCACCTTCGACCACGCCCCTCTCTCTGCAGTTCCCAGCCGGTCCTCCCCTCTTGTCGTGGACTCCATCCTCACGCTGCATGCATGCAACGTGAGAGGGTGGGAGTGTGTGTTTTAAGTCGTAAGTGCCGTAATGCCTGCGTATATATATGCGTGTGTGTGTGTATATATATATATATAAGGGTGTTTTGATAAATTCAAAAATAATTATATTATCATTATTATTATTATTATTACTACTACTACTACTCCTCCTACTACTATTATTATTATTATTATTATTATCAAATATTAAGTTGGTAATTATAGTGTTGCTAACTTTCTTAGGTGAATTACCGGAGGTATCGGAAGAGCCGGAATAGGCTAAGCGTGCTTAGAGACCGGAGCTTTTTCTGTAAGGATACTAGTCAATGTTTAGGGACTTGTGTTAAATGTTTTGAATGGCTATGTGTATTATCATGTTATCATTATTATGTTGTTAATGTTCTATTATGATAATTTTGGATTATATTCTAGAAAAGAGTATGAACGATAAAAGTAGTGCCGATATGATATTATTACAGTATACCGAAATTTTTGTAGGAGAGTATAATGTGTGGAAAAATAATATGGGCCTAATAAGCATGAAAATTGGGAAATGATGATACAGAAAATATAAGCTTTTGTAAAAATAAGGGCTATTGGCTATCCTTAGGGATATTTTGGTTAATATGGGTTAATATGAAAATTTTGGTATTTTAAAAAGGTTAGAAGGATTATAGTATGCTAATAAATATCATGTGAAGTGTTTGGGCATGATTGTGAATGTCATAAGTTCTTCGGGTGGGAGAATGGTCTAATTTGGGAATTAGTAACCCTAAAGCGATAATGTCATTATCACATGTGTAAAATGTTATAGTTAGGCCATGAATTTTGGATATGTTGCTAATATTGGTATTTTGGGATTGTATATTAAATTTGGTAATTATTTGAGAATCCTAGGAAAAGTTATGAATGACATGTGAAGTTAGGGTTTTGGGAACCTTGTATATAGTAACTTTTGATATCAAGCTATTATTGCATGAGCGAGATGTGGGAGTTAGAATTTGGGTTTCGAATATATTAATAACAGTATTATTTAAGGAGTATATACTAAATATGGTGGGTAAATGATTTGATATAGGGAGAGTTATGCCTAAAATGTGAACTTAGGATTTCTGAGGGTAAATTAGCTTGTAGCTTGTGAGGAAAGGCATTGTTATCTATATGTTAATGTCTTTCTTACCTTAAGAATGTGTTGTACTCATAAAAAAATCATGAATAAGATACTAATCACTTAAAGTGAAAGATCACGTGAGTTGGGACGAGGTGTTTATGGGTCCATTCCACCGGACGATAATAGTGACTCAGGTCTCCTATCCCTGAGAGGTGCTTCAGTCCGTTCCACCGGATTAAGAATAGTGGGGCCCTATGCTCAACGTGAATAAGAATATGATATGAAATAAGAAATGAATGAGATACTAATAATTTAAAGTGGAAGATTACGTGAGTCAGGACCAGGTGTAAGGTCTGTTCCACCCGACAATAATAGTAGCTCAGGTGTGTTTGCCCTAAGAGGTGATTCAAACCGTTCCACCAGTTAAGAATAGTAGCTCAAGAGCGTTTTTCCCTGAGAGGTGTAGGATCCCTTCCACTGGATGATAATAGTGGCTCGGGTGTGTTGTCCCCGTGAGGTGCTTCAGACCGTTCCACCGGTTTAAGAATACTGGGGTCCCTAAACTCAACATAAATAAAATATTGGATCATGTTATTTTCTCGTAATACGAATCCAGACTAATAATCGCTTTGTATTGAATCTTGTACCTCACATGTATACTATTTTCTACTATGAAAGCATGTACTTATGTGTTTCCTGTTTGACTGTATTGTTACCTTACTTAGTACGTAGCGTACTGATCATCCTTTTTACGGGTGCTCCTCATTCCCACAAGCAGAAGACCCTAATGGTTTTGTGCAGGTCTTTGAGGACCCAGTTGATGATTTTGTTGCCTTTGATATGTTGTATGGGGAAGAGTGACCTCTATCTTTACTAGGTGGTTGGCGAAGAGTCATGTTATCCGGATGTTATGTTACCCCGATACCCTTTTTGGACTCTTTGGTGCAGGGTATCCCTTTTGTTTATATTTGTTGGATATTATACTCGGAGATAACCTCCAAACTCTTATTTACATTCTAAAGTTCTCTTATGTCTACTTAACTTGTTTTACTTGTAATGGTTAGCCTTGTGATTGATGTGAGGATGGTATGATAAGCCAGACTTACATCAATTGCGGCAGTAACACCTGGTATTTTGGTTTTAAACTTCCATTGAAAAAAAATTTGGTAGTAAATTTTGGGGTGTTACACATACCTTAAGCTTAATTTATTGTAGCCTCGTACTTTTATCTACTTGTGTTTTGTAATGATTTGGTTGGGGACTGTTAAGGTCATTCAATGTAAACAACATTTCAATTCGTATATGTAATATTTTATTCGCGCACTTTGTTGTTTTAAATATCTTGATTATTTTTATCCTTGTATCTGATATGGGGTAGGCCGTGAACGTCTAAATTGTGTCAAGTACAGTGGTAAGACCCCATTTTTTCTAAGTGTGTTTTCAGATTTACTAATGTTTTAAAAAAAATAAGTAGTAAAAAGTGGTGGTGTTACATACCTTACCTAACTTAGATTACCTTACTCGTCGACAGTAATGGAGAATGGCTGAAAAGAAAGCAATGAAAGATCAAATATAGATTGACTAGGGAAGGTCATAAAATAATCCTACTTGTGTGGTCGTAGCTGGCATGCCATTTAAACCCTCTTATTGATAATTGTAGTATCAGTAAATAAGGATATCGTTCAAAATTGAGGATTGAGAGGGCTCATCTCTTTTTAACTAGCTTAGAAATAAAAATAAAAATAATAACACAAAATAAATAAATAAGATAAATACTAATGGGGGTTATCAAATATTTAAAATAATAAAAGTAACAAATAAAATTTAAAAGGTTTTCTCTCTTCTACCTAGGGAAGGCTCCCTCCTTCCCTTTCTCCCTATGGCAAAGACCAGGAGATCTACACTCGTTGCTAGGAAGCGTCGTTCACCTAGAAATAGTTTACAGGGGAAAATCACCTCATCTCGTCTGGCTGTTATTGTAAAGAATTCGTCTTCAACTTCTGATGATTCTCCGCTTCCAATTCAAGAAGAAATTTTATCAGCTTTGATTTCTGATGTTAATGCGACCATGGAGAATAATAATTTGACTCCTGTTTTGGATGGCCCTAAAGATCCAACACCTCAACCATTGACAATTCCTGTGATTCCTGATCCATATTTAGATATTGATGATTCAATTAAAGAAGATACCGATGTTGATAATTCTGTTCCCAAACCCCATAATTCACCTTTGCAGAAATCATGGAGAGACATTGTTATTAGCAATAGATCCTTTGCTCACATGACTCCTCTAAATTACTATCCTCCTAGTCTTTCTGGAAATCGATGGAAGGTTTTCATATTAAAAGAGAAAGTGGACAAAAATTGTGAGAAGTGGATGGGAACTTTGATAGGTTACGTGATTAGTTTTCTTCCTACTTTAGGACAATTACACTCTTTTATTCGTAACTAATGGTCTGCTATTCAACCTCTGCAAATCTGGTTTCATGATGAGGGGTTTGTAGTGTTCAAATTTAAATATGATCAAGACAAGAATTGGGTTCTTCAATCACCTTATTAGACCTTTTTTAACAGACCCTTCATACTTAAACCATGGCATAGGCAATTCCAATTTGTCAAAGAACGTTTTCAATTCATGCCTTTATGGATAAAGCTTCCAAATCTTCCTCTAGATTATTGGGATGTTGACTCCATTAGTCGCATAACCAGTGTAGTTGGGTGACCATTGTTCTTAGATGGGATAACCCAATTTGGTGATCGAATTTCCTTTGCCCGAGCATTAGTACAGGTTGATGTCACTAAGAAGTATGTTGAATAGATTGATATTGATGATCCTCAAGGCAACACAATCACACAACCTGTTACATATGAATGGTGACCATCCTTCTGTAATTCCTGTGACTCCTTTGGTTATAACTTCTGGTCTTGTCCCAAGAAAGAGAAGTATTTACAATGCCAGGATATAGGTGGCATCACTCATCATAATACTCTACAAAAAGTGGATAATTCCCCTCAACATGTGTTTCATAAGAATCCCAAACCTTCTTCTCATGGTCCTGCATATTTAGCACAGAGAAGGTCCATGTGGAGAACTCGACAACAACCTCCCAAGAACTCCCCAGTTCAAGACTCTTTTCAGCAAACAGATATAAACCACCCATTGAATGATCATGATCCTTTTCAACAGGTTGATAAAAACCTACTTAATTCTCACTCCTGATAATCCTGATAGTAGCATCACTCCACATGCAAGGAGAATGGATGATTGGATGATCGAGGGAAGCAGTATAATACTGCATCTTCTACTACCACCACTTAGTTATGTTGGGAGTATAGAATGTGGTAGGCCTTAATAAGCCTTTTAAACAAAAGGAATTAAAGCATTAGCTTTCTGTAAATAACATTTCTCTTATGGGTACTTTAAAAACAAGAATAAAAGCTGATAAAGCTCTTTCAATAAGGAAGAAATTAGGTCTTCATTTTGATTTTCTTGATAACTATTCTCATCATCATAATGGTAGGGTTTGGTGTTTTTGGGACATAAGAAAATGGCATGTGCAACTCCTAAATGTTCATGTGCAAGGCATACAAGTACATGTTACTTCCTGCACTACAACGATTGAGTTTTTTGCTTCCTTCATCTATGCCTATAACCACGGGAATAATAGGAAAGATCTCTGGCAGTGGCTTGAAGACACATCCATCTCTCATTCACCTTGGATTATTCTTGGGGACTTCAATGTGGTTTTTCATGAACATGAGAAATTTCAGGGGGCAGGTATCTCTGTAGGTGATGTGGATGATTTCAACACCTATTTAAATAATATTTTAGTTACTAACTTGCACTACTCAGGACATAAATACACATGGAGTAACAAGAAAAATGGTTCTCATAGAATAATGTGTAAACTGGATAGGGTTCTAAGTAATGTGCATTGGCTGGATAAATTTACTAACACTTTGGTGGACTTCCAAACCCTCTTTTTTCTTATCATTGTCTTGCAGTGATAGATATGAACCTTCCAAGGCCTCACTTTAAGAACATATTCAAAATTTATGACATTTGGACTTTTGATTATGATTTTCACAGTATTGTCTTAGAGGTCTAGCATCAAAAGCATCACAATTTTCCATCCCCACATATCAAGAACTCACTGCATCATTTAAGATATAGGCTCATGAGTCTCAACAAGACCAAATTTGGTAGCATTACCAATAAATTTAATGCTCAAAGAACAAAACTTGACACGATTTAGAGGAAATTGAGGGACAATCTTGCCTGTATTGTTCTTCACCAAGAAGAATAGGAATGTCTAAGGAAATATGAATACTTTTCAAAGTGTGAGGAAAGCTTCTTGAAACAGAAATTTGGTATAAATGGCTTTAGCTGGGAGATTCAAACAATCAATATTTCTTTGCTAATATGAAAGTCAGACAGAATAGCAGAATGGTCTCCAAGATTCAGCTTCCCAATGGTAATTGGCCAACAGACCCTAAAGCTATCAAGACTTCCTTTATTGATCATTACAAAAATTTGTTGGGGACCGAAGCTCTAACTTCTGATTCTGTGGATCCTGCTATTATGGATAATGGTCCTCTACTTTCTCTTAAGCAGTAACATAGTCTTCTTCACCCTTTTTCCTTATTTGAAGTCAAGACCGCACTATTTTCTATTAGAAACTCCAAAGCTCCAGGTTTAGATGGTTTCACAGCAGGTTTTTTCAAGGCCTCCTGGGATATAATAGACAATGATATTTGGCAATTTGTCAAAGACATTTTCCACTCTGGGCCTTTGCCTTCTTTTATCACTCCTACTCTTTTGGTCTTGATTCCTAAAGTGGATAAACCTTCTAAGGTAACTGACTTTAGACCTATAGCATGCTATTCTATTCTATATAAGATCTTATCTAAGGTATTGGCCTCCAGAATCCAGACACTACTTCCTAATACTATAAACTTATCACAATCCGCTTTTGTTAAGGGTCGGCTCATTGGTGAAAACATTCTTCTAGCTTATGAATTAATCAGAATGTATGGTACATGATGAAAGTGGATTTAATGAAGGCTTTTGACTCTCTCAATTGGAAGTTCCTTGATCAGGTTCTTCTAGGTCTCTTGTTCCCCCCTCATTTTTAGAAAATTCTTATGTCATGTGTTTCTCATGTTTCCTACACTATCTCCATCAACAATGACCTTCTTCCTCCATTCCCTGCACAAAAAGGGCTAAGACAAAGTGACCCTCTTTCACCATATTTATTTTTCATTGCCATTGAATACCTTTCCAGATCCCTTCATCAGCTTTGGAGTAATAAGGATTTCAGAGGTCATCCAAAATGCAAAAGGCATCATATCATCAACCTCTCATTTGCTGATGACCTCCTGCTCTTTTGTAGATGTGATTTAAAGTCTGTCACCCTCCTCATAGACCCTTTCCACTACTTTAGCAACACTTCTAGCCTTCATATAAGTCCTACCAAAAGTACTGTCTACTTTGGTGGATTTTCTGATTATGTAAAGTAGCAAATCACAAACTACCTCTCTCACCCTAAAGGTACAATGCCTTTTAAATACCTAGGTCTTCCCCTTTCTTCAGTACCACTATGTTCTGATCAAATGTTTGATTTAGTAAGGAAGATAACGAACAAAATGCAACATTAGTCTATAAAATTACTGTCTTATGCTGGTAGACTACAATTACTTAGATCTATCATTTATGGGATCCAAATATAGTGGAGTCAAATCTTTGTTCTGCCCAAGAAAATTCTACTCAAGATAATTGGGCTATGCAGGACCTTTTTATGGACTAGTAAAGCCAACCCTAGTAAACGTGCACTCATAGCTTGGTCCACTGTATGTTTACCCCTGCATGAAGGTGGATTAAGTTTGCTTGATATTCAAACCTAGAACATAGCTGCAGTGGGCAAGGACTTGTGGCATATTGCATAAGATAAGAATAGCTTATGGATTAAATGGGTTCATAGTTACTACCTAAAAAGAAACCCTATCTGGGAAGCTACTCTGCCATACACAGCCTCTTGGACCATGAAGAAAATATTTAAACACAGAGACATCCTTCAACCTATTCTTATCTCCATGGATCCTTTCTCATCTTACAAGATTAGTGAAGTTTATGATAAAATTCACCCAAGGTCTGCTTCAATTTCTTGGTGGAAATTTGTTTGGAGAAATAATGCAAGCCCCAAACATAAATTCATTTTCTAGATTGCTGCACATGGAAAAATTCCCACAAAAGATAATCTCAGCAAATTCTACCACATTGCAAACCCTTCCTTTGTTTTTGTGATGCCATTGAGACATTCCCTTACCTTCTTTTTGAATGCCTAGTTATGAAGCATCTATTACAAAATGCTTTAAGTAGTGTTGGTCTTCAGAGTCCTATACACCATTGGCCTTAAGTTCTTGAATTTTTGGCTCGAACTACAAGAATTCTTAGAAGGAAAATATTTTTTGCCAGGACCTTAACTGTAGCATGCATTTATGAATTTTGGCGCACCCAAAACACCAAGCTTTTCTCCCAAAATGAATGTGTTTTGAAGGATCTTCTCAAGAAAATCATTAATGTTGTCTTAGCAAGGTTTACATCTTCCTTTGGAAAGATAAGTAGGGGGTTTATTGAACAATTTTTAGATAAGTTCTATGCTATGAGTTGTAATATTTTCAATCATTAATAAAATCTTCTTTCTTTAAAAAAAAATAATAAATAGAATAAAATGAAATAATAATAGAAATAATGGAAAACCACAAATATGATAAATATGCTAGGGAAATCAAAATCACCACTAGATTAGGTTAAAATATAATATTAATTTTTAAGTCAGTACTTAATTATGAGAATGAGATCGATCAAGTTTTATACCAAAAGTAAGTCCATACACCTTATATTACTTCCCTTAATTAATTAATACGAAAAAGTGCCAATATTAATCGTATTAAATACTAGCAGTATAGTATCAATAAGTGGCTGCTATCTTTAACTAGATTTAATGCATTAAGTATAATCAGAAGGATGCCAATCTAAGTACCTAGACTAGTACACTAAGCATGTATAGCTGTATTTCCTTTCTTTTACCCACATGATCTAAACGTTTTACTACTTTGGTTAGAATCACAAAACTATTAGGTGAATTGTTATCTAACCTACCTACAATTAATACATATCAATGCTAGCATATTTATATGCCACCTAGCAGGTAAATAATCCTATATATTATCACTTATGAGGAAATCAGAACAAGGCATGCACCAAACAAATTATACTTGATAAAATTGTATATATAAATGATAGCAATTAAAATAGAGTCAAAGAACAATCTCATGAAACAAAGAAAATAAAGTTATATCTCAAACCCTAATCTAGAGTTTCAATATATTCCGTAGCAATAAATATTCAGCCAGCAATAATTATCGAATTAACTACACAAAAATATATATCTAAAATATAAACTAAAAATAGAGAAAGAAATAACTGAAATTAATTATGGATAAGCGATCAAGAATTTATTTAGATAAAAAAAAATAATATCATCAAAAATAAACTCTGCCAATATAAAACTCCTCTATTTTTATCTCTCTCTTGACACCTTTGATTTCTATGTGAAATTCCTTTTTTTCCTTTTCCGATGCTGATGTGCCTTGATGATGTGGCTTGCGTTGATGGCTTCTTGGTCCACGCAGCCTCTCTCTCCTACGTTGTTCCTTTCTGCTTGTCTCAGCTTGTGTTGCGCCCTATGTCGCCCGTTGTTCCTTTCTTATTTGTTTTCTTTCTTTTTCATGCAGCTGATGGCTGCTACTACTATGCCTCTGTCTACTTTTATTCTGTTGCTACCCCTCATGCCTAGCGGCTACTACTCCTCAGCGTCCTCCTCTACTGTATGAATTTGGTCGTAATCAAAATACCCATCAAGGAAGCATTAATATGAATGACCAGCTAATCTCTCTAGCATATGGTCAATAAATGGTAGAGGAAAGCGATCTTTCCTTGTTGTGGCATTCACCTTCCTATAATCAATGCATAATTGATGCCCGATTATTATCCCTTAAGTAACCAACTCATTCTCCTCATTTTTTACTACTATGACTCCTAAATTTTTAGGTACCACCTGAATAGGTACCACCCACTTAGAGTCTGAAATTGGGTAGATGACTCCACAATCTAAGAGCTTGATGATTTCCTTCTTTACTACCTCCATTATATGAGGGTTAAGTATACACTGAGGTTCTCGAGTTAACTTGGCTCCTTCTTCAAGAAGTATACGATGCACACATATAGTAGGGCTTATCCATTTTATGTCTGCTATTGTCCATCCAATAGCTAGTTTATGAGCTTTAAAGACTTCCAACAACTTGCATCTTGCTCCTTGGTCAACTTTAAAGATATGATCATTGGAAGAGTCTTTCTATATCCTAAGTATGCATACTTCAAAAGATCTGGCAATAGCTTGAGCTCTAATGTGGGAGCCTAAATCACAGAAGGTACCTGCTTAGTAGTAGCTAAGGGAATTGAAAGAGGAGGGGATCCATACCAATATGGAGGCTTTGCCTATATTTGTGCTATGATATACACAAGATGTGGAGAAAGCATCACTTCTATCTCTTCCGAAGAAGTGTCTTCACCTTTCTCATCTAATCCTAAGCTTTTCATAAGAGTGATTGCTAATGTGTTTTCATCATCCTCCTTAAGGTAATCCTATACTAAAAGATAAATGGCATCAATGGTATAACAAGAATGATCATCCATGGGGTACCTCATGGCTTCAAAAATGTTGAAGTTTATGACTTATCCATCAAACTCCATAGTAAGAGAACTAGTATGAACATTTATCCTTGTGTCAGCGGTTCTCATGAAAGGCCTTCCCAAAAGCAATGGCATTGGAATTGAGCTACTCTCCGTCATATCTAACACATAGAAATCCGTTGGAAATATAAGTGTACCCATCTACACAAGGAAATCTTCTACAAGCCCCTTGGGGAATGCGTTAGAGTAATTAGCAATTTGAATGATAATATTATCCTTCTTAAGCTCTCCTAGACCTATTGATGCATAAATAGATTATGGCATAACATTAATGGATGCACCTAAGTCTAGCATGGCATTTTCAAACCTGTTGTTGCCAATCACACATAGGACAATGAAGCTACCAGAGTCCTTGCACTTCAGAGGTAATTTCCTTTTTATTACCGCGGATAATTTCTCACTCATTTTAATAACTTCCCTCTCTCGCAATCTATTTCTTGTGGTGCATAACTCCTTTAAAAATTTTGCATATTTCTTGCTTAATAGCTTCTAGGAGTGAAATGTTAACGTGCACCTTCTTAAATGTATCCAAAATTGCTTGATCACTCTCATCTTTCTTTGATTTGGATAACCTACTAGGAAAAGGAGTAGTATAAATAGGGTTAGTTACAAAGTTATTAGGAATGGTAGATGATTTACCATTCAAAGAACTTTCAGATTTCAGTTCACTAGCGGGTTGATCAATAGTTTGTCGGTTCCCGCTTTTATTCTCTTGCTTCTTCATGCTCTCCCTCTCTTTTGTGGCGGGCTCTTCTTCCAATTTCTCAAGATTCTCCTCAGCTTTGGTTTAATTATTTTCACATGATTTACCACTCCTAGTCACCACTACATTAGTTGATTCAAAATTGCCCTTCGGATTGGGTATGGGTATTGTGCTACTTGGCATTTTTTCTGGATCATGTAATTAATTTAACTTAGTAACCACTTCTCCCATTTGCCTCTCAATATTCAACACTCTCTTATCCATGTTGAGTTGACTTTTTATTAGCTGATTCTGTCCATTAGTTAGTAACTTGAACATCTTATCATATTTATCAGTGGTTAGAGCCTGAGGTTGAGAAGATCCTCCTTGTGATTTTTGATAAAAATCTGGTCCCACTTGGTGGAAACTTGGAGGATTAAGAACATTATTATTATCTTTCTAACAAAAATTAGGCTGGTTACACATGCCTGGATGATAAGTATTTGAAAATCTAATAGAATTTGCTTACGCATGGTCCTCTCCTCCCATCATCTATGGATATTTCTCACTCTAATGTCCTATTGCCAAACACACTCCACATGTGGTAATAGCTCCATTAGTTGTTGCAATCTGCTAAATAAAAGTAGTGAGTTAGTTAAATCTATCATCAAATTGATTTATACTTACCTCATTTACTCTTGTACGAGTAGAAAGACCATCATATTGTTGAGTAGTGGAGGCTCGGTTCTTCAATAGGGCTTGTGCTGAAATGGGATCTTTATCCATAAAGGCACCACCACCTACTGCATCCAAAATATTCCTTTTAATCAGAGTGAGACCCTTGTAGAGATATTACAATAAATTCTATTCCCTCATCCTATGTTGTGGGGGCTGTGATATCAAGGCCTTATACCTATTGTAATATTCATGGAATGATTTGTTAGGCTCTTATTGGATCCAAGTGATCCTCTTTCTAAGTACTGTAACACACGATATTGAAAAATATTTGTCTAAGAAAGCACTTACCAAGTTGTCCTATGAGTATATCTGCCTTATTGGTAACCCATAAAGCCAGTCTTTCGTGCCATCCATCAAGGCAAATGGAAATGCCTTAATCTTTAGGATTTGAAGATCTGCCTCTTTGGGGCACATGGAGACGCATACAAATTGAAATTATTTTAGGAATTTATTTTGATCTTCACTTGGGAGATCATGGAATGTTGGAAGACAATGAAGTAGGCTGGATTGTAGCTCGAAATCCCTTTCCTTCCCCTCAGCTCGCTCAGGATAGCCTATGCATGTGGGTACAGCTTCAGCTATATTATGAGCTGCTAGCTCCCGTAAACACCTATTAGCTAGCATATGAGTGAAGTAGATGGGATCTTTTGGTGATGATGGAGAACTAGAAATTCTTAACTTTTTAATTGCTCAAATGGACCTCTCTAACTCAAGATTCACTGGTATCAACTCTCCTTGTGGTATTCCTCTTATATGCATTCACAAGTGGATACCTGAAATAAGAGAAATACTTTAACTGAGTAAACCGTACTAGATAAAAATAAAACAAACTATAAAGAAAAACACACAAAGCACTAAGAAAACTTTGCTAGCACAATACAAGCAAAGTTACCAATCCCCTGCAACAGCGCTAGAAATTGGTGTGGCCGTAGCCGATACGCAATTTAAAGCCTCTTGTTGACAATTGTAGTATCGGTAAATAAGGGTATCATTCTAAACCGAGAATTGAGAGGGCTCACCTCTCTATAACTAGCTTAGAAATAAAAAAATAAGAATCCTAAATAACATAAAATAAATAAATAAATAAGATAAATACTAATGAGGATGATTAAATAATAAAAAATTAAAATAATAAAATTAATAAATGGAATAAAATAAAATAATAATAGAAATAATGAAAAACCGCATATATGATAAATATGCTAAGGAAATCGAAATCAACACTAGATCAGATCAAAATAAAATATTAATTTCTAAGTCATTATTTAATCATGAGAATGAGATCAACCAAGTTATATACATAAAGCAGGTCTATACACCTTATATTACTTCATAGAATTTATTAATACGACAAAGCGTCAATATTAACAATATTAAACACTAGCAGTATAGCAGTAACAAGTGGCTCCTATATTTAACTAGATTTAATACATTAAGTATGATTGGAAGGATGTCAATCTAAGTACCCAGACTAATACACTAAGTGTAACACCCCCAAATTTACTACAGAAAAATTTCGTTTAAATCAAAAGTTTTAGCGGAAGCAAGAGAATTAAAACCGTAACTCGGGGGCATTACCGCCACACTTAGTACCAGATCGATCCATAGCTACCGACCCGATACTAAGTGCTAAGGCTAGAAAGAATAAAACCAGAACAAATCATTCATAAAACACGAGTTCTACAAAATCAGAGTGCGAAGGTAAAAAGGTACATTCCGAAATACAATTTAAAAATCCATATATCACAGTCCTTAAAACACGGAATAACAAGGTACGATAAGACCCTTTGAGAATTTAAGTATTAAACTTGTGACTTCCAAGATGAATTTGATTAAACAAACAAATTCCAAAAGGGTAAATATCCGGACCACTTACTCACTCAAGTCAACCTTCCACCCCAATTAGCAACCGATCAAAACCTGCATCAAAGGTCTGCTCCCCACCATTGGTGGATCATCACAGGACCCATTCAACCAGCATAGTATCAGTACGGGTCCAGTACTGAGTAAGGGCGTAGGCGCTAGGGCCAAGCATACAATCATGCCACGTAGTCTGCATACACAATCACATAAGGCACATGCAATAACAACAAGATAAGGTCTGAGTACTTTCCGGTGACTTATCCTTTATTCTCGTTAATAATAATATGTCCATTTCACACATAATCTTTATCAATCCACGTGAGTGCGGAAACCCCACTATTATAGCCGGTGGACCGGAGATATGTACAGGGCAGAACGCTCCTGGCCACTATTGTTTGCCGGTGGCTCGGTCTCCAGGGCAAAACGCTCCTGGCCACTATTATTTGCCGGTGGACCGGTCTGGCCCCGACTCACATGGTGTTCCACTGTAAGTATTTAGTATCTTTCCTATGTCTTATCAATTTTATGTTTGGTTTGCTGAGCACGGTAACCCCCACTATTATAGCTGGTGGACCGGAAATCATACAGGGCAAAATGCTCCCGACCACTATTGTTCGCCGGTGGCACGGTCTCCAGGGCACCCCGGCTCCTGGCCACTATTATTCGCCGGTGGACCGGTCTGGGCCCCGGCTCAGCATCTTTCTCTTTAAGTGATTAGTATTTTAACGTATCTTATTAGAAAGTGTTTTACCCTTGACATGCATGGCTAACTATATCCACAATCATCCTCCCAAGAGGGCCCGTCCCATATCTTGGAACTCGTGCACCCCTTATTGCACCTCGATGTCCAATTCCCCGCTATACACGCAACACCTCGTGATATCGGACCCCACCTGTCACTAGTATCAAGGGTTTCCCTTGAAACCCTAGCTGGACCTATGTGGTCCAGCCTCCTCTTACTTCACTACCGTTAATTCAGTTATCCTCGACACCTCATCTCATTCTGGTCCAATCCCCAAATCATATCACTTTACCCATCGATTCTACCTGTGACCCTAAAACTCTAGTTTTCCACTTCAACTTTAATACCTTTCTCTTCCCAAAGGTAACCTCTCCCGTTCTCCCAATATTCCTTCTCTCTCAAACTTCCATAATCATTAATTATAACAAAACCCTCACTCTCAACCCGCACCTCACTCACCCTTAACCTTTTTCCTTTCGCCTTTTTCATATTACTAATTCTTCCCAAAACCCTAATCGGGTACCTTATAAGACCCTACGTACTATATTTTGCCTCGAGCCTCCAGACTCCCAAATGGGCCTCCCACTGACTCCCTCACATCCCAAGGTATCTTTTCATACGTAAGGTTCGTCCTCATGCCAACGTTAACATCCCCATGCAAGCCCTATCATTTCCCCCCATGTCAACTCTATCATTTCCATCAAACCCTAGTTTCCCCCATGCAACCTTATTTTTATTCCTATGCTTCTATTTACTTGTTTTCCCCTCTTCCTCATCATCTCACAAATTATGAGTTCCTTAAATCGCCTATACCTATGTTAACCGACGTACTTCCCTTTGGTTATCTTAATCGCTTATTTTTCTTTTTCAAGTCCCCACTTCACAACACTTCCTCACAAAACCTAGCATGCATGTCGTAGGAGTCACATCACAACATGTCACATCACATCACACCATACTTGCACCACAACATATTAATACACACAGCCGAGAGCACGAGAACGTACCTTGGTTCCATGCTGCGCTACACAATACACAGATAATATACAATTTATAGCATACAACAACACAAGTATGCAAGACAGGTAAAACATGCAATACACACAAGTGGCCTTAGTTACGTCCTTACCTAAATCGGCGCCGGACTTGGAGCACGCTCCTACACCTCCTGGGGTTTGACCCGGTTCACCTATAAGAGGGAAATACTTAGGGTTAATCTCCCTCTACCGAAATTATCAAAATTCCTATCTTACCCCTATCATGGCCTAATACTAATGCTGATATTAATAATAGGGGTTTATAGATTAAGGGTAGGGTTATTACTATTCTTACAATAGCTTAAATGGATTATCACTAGTTAAAGTGGGTTTTAGTAAAATCCAAAGCATTAGGGTGAGGGTTTCGATATTAGTAATAGTAGTTACTAAAAATACTAGCAATAATAAGAATACTACTTATAATAATAATACTCATAATAAGAATAATAATGGCTATAATGATAATAATGATATTAATAACAATTGAAATTATAGTGGCGTTAGTGATAGTAATATTACCAATAATAATAAAATAATGACAGTATCAAATAATAATAATAATAATAATAATAGTAATAATAATAATAATAATAATAGCAGAAGGAGTAGTAGTAATGAAAATAATAATAGCAATAGTAATAATAATGATAAGAGTAACGACCATAATGGTACCAATAATAATAACAACAATAATAATAGTATTAATAATAACAACAATAATAATAACATCAATAATAATAATAATTTTAATAATAACAAAATAATAATAGCAACAATAATAATAACATCAATGATAATAATTTTAATAATAACAAAATAATAATAGCCAAAAATATTAATATTAATATTAACAATCAATAATAGTAGTAATAATATAAATGATGGTGAGAGCACTAGAAATAACATTAACAGGAATATTAGCGATAATAATAATAGTGAGAAAATAAACATAATAACACAAGTATTAATCATAGTAAGAATAATAGTGATGATAGCAATAATGATGGTAACAATAATAACAATAATAGAAATAAAAATAATAATAAAAATAACAATAATAATAATCACAGTAATAATAATACTAATAATACTAATAATATAATAGTTGTGGCAATACTAAGCATAACAACATACTAAGGTACTAATATCAACGTATGACGTTAAGGATAATAATGATAGTAGTAATCGATACAATAACAACAAAATAATAACAAGGACAATAATAATAATAATGATATAATAATAAGGATAATGATGATAACAATAATTATACAGTTAATGATAATAATAGTAATAGAAATAATAATAATAATAATAATAATAATAATAATAATAATAATAATAATAATAATAATAATAATAGTAACAACCACAATAGTAATGTTAATAATAAAAATAGTAAAGATAGTAACAATAATAACAATGGTAACAGTAGTAGTAATAATAATAATAATAATAATAATAATAATAATGACGATAATAGTAATAATGATAATAATATTGATAATAATAATATTAATAACAATAATAACACTAATAGTAATATAATAACAAAGGTAAGAATAATAGTAATCATAATAGCAGCATAACCATAGGAGTAGTAACAGTAACGATAATGATAGTGATAAAAATGATAATAGAAGTAATAATGATAGTAATGCTTATAATAATATTAATAATAATAATAGCACTAATAATAATAATAATAATAGTAATACTAATAGTAATAGTAATAATGATCATAATAATAATGATAATAATATTAATGAAATAATAATAATACTAATAATGATAATAATAATAATAATGATAATGATAATACTAGGTTAGTAATAATAAGGATAATGTTAATATTAATCATAATAATACTATTAATAGTAGTTAATAGGATTAAATCATTAATCAATTTTATTTATTTATTTTTATTTATTATTGAAGCTTTAGGGTTCAGGGTGTTGGCAACCTGACTGAGGTGGTGGCAGCGGCGGCGGCGGCGCGGCGGCAGAGGCGGCGGCGCGGTGGTGGTGGAGGAAAGGAAGAGAGGGGGAAAAAAAGGAGGTGGAAGCTAGGGAAGGCAAAACCAGGAGAAATGGGAGGTATAGGGTGGTAGAGAGAGAACCCATGGTTGTTTTGGGGGGTAGTGGCGGTGCTGTGGACGGCGGCACAACCGGTGGCGGCGGCGCGAAGGTGGCGTAGGGCTGGAAGGGGTCGATTGGGGAAGGACTTTTCGCACGGCCAGGGCGGCACGTGCGGCGCAAAGCAGGGAGTCAAAGGGGATTGGTTGCGTAGAGGGACGTGCAGGGAGGACCGTGGTGGCAAGGGTAGGCAGTGGGGGTGGCTGTCGGCGGAGCAAAAGCCGTTTGAAGGCAGGGCGGCGCGCGGTTTTGCTCCGATCGGGTGCCCAGTTTTCGAACCCGATTACGGCAGTAAGGAGGGCTATTTATAGGATAATTTGGGCAGAAAATGACAAGAATCAACTGGGAAGTTAGGGGTTAGGATTAGGGTAGCCTTTTTCCGGTGTGGGTGGCCGGCGCAAGGCCTGAATTTTTCAGGCCATAATTGCCTGAAAAAGGGAGGAGAACTTTCGTGTGGGAGAAGACTGTGAGGATTGGTCACATCTAGGGGAACCCAGTCGGGGAGAGGAGGCGAAACGACCAGAGCTGGAGCCGCCATGGCCGGCTTTGCGTCTCCGGCGAGGCTTGCGTGTTGTAGGTGGAAATCGGCGCCGGCGCGAGGAGGAAGAAGAAGAAGAAGAAAGGCGGGCTGAACCGGCGGTCCAGGGGAAGGAAAAAGGAAGGGAGAAACCGGCCGGGCGCGGCGGTTTATTTTTCCCATAAATGAAACGCGGCGTTTTTGTTTATTATTGGGTAAGACGCGGCGTTTGAGTTGGTCTGGCAACGGTTACTTACTTCCTTATCGCGACGCGGCGTTTTCGCGACTTCAGCGTCGAAACGCCGCGTTTTGGGTCACAGACGGCCAGGCTCGCTGGGCCGCGGCGAGAAGAAGGAAAAGGGAGGGGGTTTTGGGCCAGCGGGGCGGCCCAGGCCGGGGAAAACATAAGGAAGAGAAGGGGGGGAGAAAGAAAAAAAAAAGGAAAAAGGAGGGAGAGAAAAAAGGAAAAGAGAAAAAGGAAAAATAAGGAAAATTAGTGGTTGCCTTAACTAGTATAATTTGGGTAATTTAGGGTATATAATTATAAAAATAATAATTAAATTCTATTTTTGGGTTAATTTTGGGATTTTTGGAGAAGTTTTCTTAAATTCCATTTTAATTAACAAAACACTTTAATTTCATCTAATTAAATTATTTATAAATTTTATATTAATTTGAAACTATTTTATCCTTCCCATTTTAAATAAATTAATGTGTTTAATAAATTTCTAAAATAAAAACCTTAATTGACTTAAAATACCACAATTCCTCCTATTTACATACTTATAAATTCCTTCTTGATTTATCCTAATTAATTCCCCTTTTTTTTCCAATAAAGTAGTTTATCTTAATTAATTTTCTAATAATTCCCTACTCGACCATGCTTTCCTAATTTAGGATTTTGGGGTATTTCACTAAGCATGTCTAGCTGTATTTCCTTTCATTGACCTACACGTATCTAAAGGTTTTACTACTTTGGTTAGAATAACAAAACTATTAGGTGAATAGTTATCTAACCTACCTGCGATTTATACATATAAATTCTAGCATATTTATATGGCCACCTACCAGGTAAATAATCATATTATCACTTATGTGGAAACCAGAACAAGGCATACACCAAATAAATTATACTTAATAGAATTATATATATAAATGTTAACAATTAAAATAGAGTCAAAGAACAATCTCACAAAAAAAAAAAAAAATTATATCTCAAACCCTAATCTAGGAGCAGTAAATATTCAACCAGCCATAATTATCGAATGAATTACATAGAAATATATATCCAAAATATAAATTAAAAATCAAGAAAGAAATAACCAAAATTAATGATGGATAAATGATCAAGAATTTATTTAAATAAAAAATTAATTTTATTTGAAATAAATTCTAACGGTATAAAACTCCTCTATTTTTATCTCTCTCTTGGCAACCTTCATTTCATGAAATTCCTTTTTTTTCTTTTCCGGTGCTGATGCGCCTTGCTAACCTGGCTTGCGTTGATGGCTTCTTGGTCCATGCAACCTCTCTATGTTGTGTTGTTCCTTTCTACTTAGGGATGGCAATGGGTCTCGGACCCGACCCAGACCCGCTAGACCCGCCTCATTTTTAGCGGGTCTGGGTCTATGATTTTTGGACCCGATGGGTCTGGATCGGGTCTGGGTCCACATATATCTTAAAGGGTCTGGGTCTGGGTCCAGTTCTAGACCCAGACCCGACCCGCTAGACCCGTTTAATATACATGTGTGTGTATGTATACATATATAAATATATACTAATATTATGTTTGTCATTATTGTCTTAATCTTATATAAGCTCCTTATTCATTTTTTTTAATTTTATTTTTGTATACTTACTTTATAAATAATATGTATAACATTTTATTCTAAAAGCTAGGGGTATAAATGGGGCGGATTTTACCCGAAACCCAACGGATTTTGTCCAACGGATATGGATAAATGAATATGGATATAGATATGGATGATGGAAAAAATATATCCGTTGGGTTCGAGTATGGATATGGGTATGGCATATCCATACCCATACCCGTAACCATACCCGTATCCATATCCATATTCGTTTACCCGATATATAATTACCTTTTTACCCTTAATTTTAAAATGAATATAGTATAAATTAAAGTTAGAATTATCATTTAACTTAACTCTAATTGGGTTTATCTGTCGAGTGATGGATTTATCTATCGAATAATATCCATTAACGGGTAAACGGATAATCCGTCGAGTAACGGATATCCAACGGATACAGATATGGATATATTAGCAGATATGGATGCGGGTACGGGTACGGATTCGGGTACGGGTACGGGTACGGATTTTCTTATCGAATATGGATACGGATATGAGTATACCCGCCCCATTTACATCCCTACTAAAAGCATTAAAATACCATTTGAAAAGTTAATATAACTATTTTAATATATTTATTTTTTCACTTAGATGATTTTTTTTAACAAAAAAATACATTTTAAGTTATATAAAACATAAATGTATTTGTATTAGCATAGATTATTAATTATTTTTTTTAAAAAATAACCGGACCCATTTAGGACCCGTTTAGGACCCATTTACCCGTTAGACCCGATGGATCTGGATCTGGGTCTGAACTTTTAAGACCCGACGGGTCTGGGTCGGGTCTGGGTATGGCTGGACCCGGTCCAGACCCGACCCATTGCCATCCCTATTTCTACTCGTCTCCACTTGTGTTGCACCCTACGTCGCCCGTCGTTCCTTTCTTCTTCTTCTTCTTCTTTTTTCATATAGCTGACGGCTGCTACTACTATTTGAAATTTTACTCTGTCGCTGCTCCTGATACCTAGCGGCTACTACTCCTTAGTGACCGTGCCTCTAATCTTCCTTTTATCTACCGCTGCTCTCCTTTTTGTCCACGTCAGCCCTTGCTTTATGCGATTGGTTCTGACTTTTCTTTCATCCCTTGGCTCACTCTCTCCACCTGACCGCTACTCTTTCTATGTCTTCTTCCACATTAGCCCTGCTAACTTCTTCCTTTCTTCCCTCTTTTGCCCAACTAAGTGTCATGCTCCTTTCCTTTATTTTCTTTCATAGCTGTTATATGGAAATTAAAAATTTACTCGGTGGAAAACTTTGTCATATGAATTAACAAAGTTATCCTTATAATTATTTACTTAACCTGACACAACCCTCATCAAACTTTCCCGTGTTATGCTTCTACTTTTTACTTTCTCTCTTTCTCCTACTTCTCTCCTCCTTCCATCTACAGCCAAGTTTGTCGAATTTTTCCCAATCAAGCATTAGGAGGTAAGTTTTAATTTTAAATCTATAAGTATGAATTTTAATTTTTAATGTATAAGTATCTGAGTTTTAATTTTTTTAATTTATAAACGTATAAGTATAAATTTTATTTTTATTATATAATTAGATTGTCATTTTAACTCAACTTTATTCTAATTGATGGGTGACCGATTCGCTCAATCTTTATTCCGTGGCCTTTGGGTCGTTGGTCTAAAAGGCCGATTCTTTTTTCTATTTTTTATTTAAAAATAATACCCGTAAAATAAAATTAATAAAAATTAATAAATAATATTATACTTTAAATTTATTTAATTATTATCATTTTAACTCAACTAATAACATTTATACAATTATTACCAATTAAGTATAAAATCATAATTATTCACCTATATTACTTAAATAAAATACTTAAATATAATATTATAAAGGTATAAAATATATCAAAATATGAACTTATCACACCCCCACATTTAGCTTCTTACTTATCCTCAAGCATTTTATTACTCTAACCACATAAAATTAAATTAACTAGCCACTTTCTTAGGTCTCACAATTAAACTTAGCATATACAACAAGCCCTTTAAACCCCTAGGTCACCCATTAAGGATGAGTAAGGTCTCGTGAGAGTTTTGTAGATGATGTACCCACAAAATTACACACCTAATACCCTTAACCATTTTTGTCTTAGAATCTTTCACTTTCATATGTCAAGATTAGCAATCAACCAAGATTCAGCCTTGGGAGATTTAAGGGATCAATTTCAACATATGGTTCACACATAAACATGACAGGTATGAATAGATCAAAATTATGGATGAAGATCTACTATACCTTAGCCACATCAAGATCCATCCTCACTATAGATACCCTCTATTATTATTTTTATTATTATTATTATTATTATTATTATTTAGATTCATGGCTACAAATGAATAGAAATACTTAGGTATATGAGCTAAGATGATAAAGATAACAAAAGACTCACATATACAAACAAAGAAGGTTCATGTTCTCATGGATAAAACCTCATGAAAGATATCAAATACTTGTCAAATGGACAGAATCATATGCTTAATTCTTATGACTAATCTCCATCATATAGGACTTACTTATTTGTTGTAGTGGGGTTTAAGGTATAGAAGGATATAGAGTATTTTAGGAGTGTGGTGCTAAAAAGGTTGAGAACTAGTGGAATCCTAATAATTAGATGAAATATAAGCTTAAATCCATATCAATGATACACCTCTCCACCTTAACACCAAAATATAACATGAATAGAACTTTCTCAATATCCTCTCCAAAACTCCCTCTCTTCCTTAATTGTATTAGTTTCTTCTTCTTCTTCTTTTGTATTATTATTTTTTCCTTTTTTTCTCCACCAATCCCCTTCTTAGCATAAATACATATATTTCTTTCACATACACAACTACTCTTTATATCTATAATGATTTGAGTACCTTCCACTAGCTTTAAGAAAGGGTAAGGATATTAAGACCCAAAGGTTATTCAATGTGGGTAATGAAGAAAAATATAATCCATGTATAGGCTCAAAGGGTTTCTATGAGGTGCACACCATGTATACACAAATTAGGGTTAAGATATTTGGTCATGTGGTAGAAAATCCTAAGATGCCTTTATCATTTTCTTAATCAGAGCATGTTTTAACTATAAGCTTCGTATAACACAAGAGTAAGTTCTATCAATCTCTATAGTCCATTACAAGATCTATGGCAAATAATTTGATCAAAGCAATAAAACATATATGAGGTTTATAAAGAAACTTTGAAGCCAAGAAAAACAAATGATTTTATGTAAATTCGCTTAGAAAAAGAAGGTATATATGGTTCAAAAGCTTACTGATGAATGTGATGAATCTCAACATAACATGTTGGTGGTTAGAAAATCATACATGTTCTTTCTCCATTCATATCTAAGCACGTAGATATGTGTTCCCCATACCAAAATTAACACACAAAATCTCCACTTACTTTATCTCGATTTTATGATCATCTTTTTGTTAGATTTCAAAGACATACTCCTCATTAACCAGTGAAGGGCTCCTATGACTCAAAAATACTAAACGAAGTTTGGTAATAATTTTTGTCTTCAATTTTTTAATTTTTTGTTATGAAACACACCCCTACACTTAAATCACACATTGTCCTCAATGTGTAAATAACTAAGGGAACATGTAATTTAAAGTATAGAGATACAAACTTAAATAAATAAATAACTAGAGGGTAGAAAACTCCCTTATCACATTGGGTTGCCTCCCAAGTAGTGCTTGTTTTTATGCCTTCAACCTGACATGATCTCAGTTTTACTCTTTCAAGGTGAGTGCTTCTTGTAACTACACCTCGTCAACACTATGCTTTGTGAATGCTTCATAATAAGGGTTCAGCTTATGACCGTTAACTTTAAATTCATTTTCCGTCCTCTCACTTTTGATCTATATGGCACCATGAGGAAAAACATGAGTAATAATAAAAGGGCCTACCCACTTAGATTGCAACTTACCTAGAAATAAGGAAAGATGCTAATGGTAGAGTAGCATTTTTTTATCCCACAGCAAATTACTTTCCTTGAATCATATTATCATGAAAAGCTTTTGTCTTCTCCTTATATACCATAGCATTTTTAAATACGTCATCCCTTATTACTTCTTATTCATGAATTTGTAGCTTCCTATGCGTTCCAGCAGAGTTTATACTCATGTTTAGGTTCTTAATAGCCAACCATGCCTTGTGTTCCAGCTCCACAAGTAGATGGCATGCCTTTCCATAAACAAGCTTAAAGGGAGACATGCCTATGGGCATTTTATACGCTGTCCTATAAGCCCATAAAGCGTCATCTAGCCTTTTGGCTACAATCTTTTCAATTTGGGCTCACGGTCCTCTCTAGTATCTTCTTTATTTCTTGGTTGGAAACTTCGGCTTGCTCGCTAGTTTGAGGATGATAGGGTGTAGAGACTTTATGTGTCACCCCATACTTACGTAGCAAGGTTTCAATAGTCCTATTGCAAAAATGTGATCCTCCATCACTAATGTTTACTCTAGGCATACCAAACCTAGAGAATATGTGAGATTGGAGGAAACCTGCAACTACATGAGAATCATTACTATGGGTGGCAATCACTTCCACCCATTTTGATACATAATCTACTGCAAGAAGAATATAGAGATAGCCCTTAGAATATGGAAAAGGTCCCATAAAATCAATGCCCCATATGTCAAAAATTTCAACAACTATAATAGAGGTTAAGGGCATTTGGTCTTTATGACCAATATTACCTGATCTCTGACATCTATCACATCTCATGTAGTAAGCATTGACATTCCTGAATAGTCTAGGCCAATAAAACCCCTCTTTAAGGACTTGAAAGTAGTCTTTTTAGCACAAAAATATCCTCTACAATGCAATGTATAACAATGCGCTAAAATATGTTCGAATTATGAGTCAGGGACACATCTCCTAATTATACCATCAATACCAAATTTATACAAATAGGGGTCATCCCAAACATATTAGGATGCCTCCTTTCTAATTTTAGTTCTTACAGATCGTGGCATGTCGGTGGGTAACTTATGTGTCACCAAATAATTTACTATATCAATAAACCATTGTGTGCTTACCTGTATCCTAAAGAGTTGCTCATCCGAGAAATTCTCTACCAAGGGTAAACGTTCATCATCCTGAATCATGCGGCTCAAATGATCGGCTACTATAGTCTCACTCCCTTTCTTGTCCTTTATCTCCACGTAAAACTCTTATAGTAATAGAACCCATCATATTAATTGCTGTTTTGCTTCCTTTTTAGATAATAAATACTTCAACACTGCATGATCTATAAAAATGATAACTTTAGTTTAAAGTAAATATGATTTGAATTTTTCAAGAGCAAATACTACGGCTAACAATTCTTTCTTAGTAGTGGAGTAAATCAACTGAGCATCATTAAGAGTTCTAGAATCAAGGTAAATGACGTAAGGATTTTTATCCTTTCATTGCCCTAAGACTACACTGATTGCATAGTAAGAGGCATCACACATTATCTCAAATGGTAGGAACCAATCTGGAGGTAGCATCATTGGAGCTATTGGTAAGAGCTTTTTAAGATCATCGAAAGCTTTTTGACAATCCTTACTCCAATCAAAAGGCACATCCTTTTATAAAAGGCGTGTCAATGGACGTGTAATACTTGAGAAGTCCTTAATGAATAGTCTATAAAACCCTGCAACTCCAAGAAAAGAATGCACCTCTCTCACACAAGTTGGAGGGTGTAAGTAATGTATAACATCAATCTTAGCTTTATTGACTTCTAACCCCCGGATGAGACAACATGACCAAGTACTATTCCTTGTGTTACCATGAAATGATATTTTTCCCAATTAAGTACAAGATTGGTTTCTTTACATCTTTTTAAGATTAAAGTTAGATTATCGGGACAAGACTCAAAAGTATCTCCAAAGAAACTAAAATCATCCATAAAAACCTCAATAATCTTCTCTATATAGTTATAGAAAATCCTAACCATACATCTTTGGAATGTACCAAGAGTTTTGCATAGGCTAAAAGGCATGTGTCGATAAGCAATAGCGCCAAAAATTAGTGTATTCGTAGCCAACACGCAATTTAAACCTTCTTGTTGACAACTGTAGTATTAGTAAATAAGGGTATCATTCTAAACTAAAGATTGAGAGGGCTCACCTCTATTTAACTAGCTTAGAAATAAAAATAAAAATAAGAACCCTAAATAACACAAAAAAATAAGTAAGATAAATACTAATGGTGGTTATCAAAAATAAAAAAATAATAATTAAAATAATAAAAGTAATAAATAGAATAAAATGAAATAATAATAGAAATAATGGAAAACCACAAATATGATAAATATGCCAGGGAAATTCAAATCACTACTAGATCAGGTCAAAATATAATATTAACTTCTAAGTCATTATTTAATCATGAGAATGAGATTGACAAAGTTGTATACCAAAAGTAGGTCCATACACCATATATTACTTCCCTTGATTAATTAATACCACAAAGCACCAATATTAACCCTATTAAATAGTAGTAATATAGCAGCAACAAGCGACTTCTATATTTAACTAGATTTAATGCATTAAGAATAATCAGAAAGATGTCAATCTAAGTACCCAAACTAGTACACTAAGCATGTCTAGTTGTATTTCCTTTCTATAACCCACATGTATCTAAATGTTTTACTACTTTGGTTAGAATCATAAAACTATTAGGTGAATAGTTATCTAACCTACCTATAATTTATACATATAAATTCTAGCATATTTATATGGTCACCTAGCAAGTAAATAATCCTACATACTGTCACTTATGAGAAAACCAAAACAAGGCATGTGCCAAAAAAATTATACTTGATAGAAATATATATATATATATATATATATATATATATATATATATATATAAACGATAGCAATTAAAATAGAGTCAATGAACAATCTCACGAAACATAGAAAATAAAATTATATCTCAAACCCTAATCTAGGGCTTCAATCTATTATGTAGTAATAAATATTCAACCAGCCATAATTATCGAATGAATTACATAGAAATATATATCCAAAATATAAATTAAAAATAGTGAAAGAAATAACCGAGATTAATTATGGATAAATGATCAAGAATTTATTCAAATAAAAAATTAATTTCATCTAAAATTAATTCTACCAGTATAAAACTCCTCTATTTTTATCTCTCTCTCAACAACCTTGATTTCTGTGTGAAATTCCTTTTTTTTCTTTTTCGGTGATGATGCACCTTGCTGACCTAGCTTGCATTAATGGCTTCTTAGTCCATAAAACCTCTCTCTCTTGCGTTGTTCCTTTATGCCCCTCCCAGCCTGTATTACACCCTACATCGCCCATCATTCCTTTCTTATTTTTTTTCTTTTTTATTGGCAGATAATGGCTGCTACTACTATGCCTCCTTCTACTTTTACTCTATAGCTACTCCTCGTGCCTAGTGGCTACTACTCCTCAACGACTGTGTCTCTAATCTTCCTTTTATCTACCGCTACTCCCCTTTTCATCCATATTAGCCCTCGCTTTTTGCGGCTGGTTCTGACTTTTCTTTCCTTCCTTGGCTCTCTCTTTCCACTTGATGGTGGCTCTTTCTACAGCTTCTTCCACGTCAGCCCTACTAACTTCTTCCTTTCTTCTCTCTTATGCCTCGATTGAGCCTCATGCTCCTTTCCTTTATTTTCTTTCATCTCCTTCTATTCGCTCAATCATTGTTACGTGGCCTTTGGGCCTTTGACCCTTGGGCTATTGTCCAAAGGTCGGATTCTTGTTTTTTATTTAAAAATAATACATGCACAATAAAATTAATAAATAATATTATACTCTAAATTTATTTAATTATTATCATTTTAACTCAAATAATAACATTTACCCAATTATTACCACTTAAGTATAAAATCATAATTATTCACCTATATTACTTAAATAAAATACTAAAATATATTATTATAAAGGTATCAAATATGTTAAAATATGAACTTATCACCTACTCAACTAATTAACAACATTATAGTACTCATTAAGGAAAGTACTCTATCAATGATACAATAGAGTCATCAATCAAGAAGCAAACAAGTCTTGGATTATGTCCTAGTCCTTTTGATTACTCTAGATTCACCATTAAACATGAGGCGTGTCTTAACACTCCCCTTAATAAAGTGGAGGATACTAACTTTAGTGTATATTACACCTTGAAAGAGACATTAATGATGAATTGAAAACCAAATAGTGGAGTTTCCTTCAAATTTATTCTTCTTATCATTGTTGATAGGAAAGAAAAGGCATTATTACAATAAATGAAGCTCAAGATGGAGGCATACCATTAAAACAACACTCGTCTAGGTTCTATCGTAGGACAAAGACTGACTGATGAGTTCATATTTTGACATATTTTATACCCTTATAATCTTAGTTTTTGGTAGTTTATTTAACTAATATAGGGGAATAATTATTGTTTTATGCTTAAGTGGTAAAAATTGTATAAATATTATTATTTGAGCTAAAATGATATAAATTAAGTAAATTTAGAATAAAATATTATTTATTAATATTTATTTAATTTTAATTTGCAGGTTTTATTTTTAAATAAAAGAAAAAAAGAGAGAATTGGACCTTTGGACCAACGGCCCAAAAGCTAAAGGCCCAAAGGCCCGGAAAAAAAAGAAACAAAGGAACAACGAGTAAGAAAAACTAAGCCAAATAGACCTCGATGCACGAAAAATAAAAGAAGAGTCAGCCGCAAAGCTGACGTGGCATAGAAGGTAGCCTTCAGCGGTCAAAAAGAAAGAAAAAGCGCAAGAAACAAAGAGAGAAGGGAGCCAGCCGTCAGGGCTGACGTGGAAAGAAAAAAACAGGAAGGAGGGTGTAGAAATTAAAGCGCCGCACAACAATAAATAGAGGATTCGAGGCCGAGCGGAAAAGTGGAGTGCAAGAGCCTTCACAGGCTCGGGAGATTGCAGCAGAGCCGTAGAGAAGAGAGAGGAGGCTCGGGTGATTCTTCAGATGCTAGGCAGCAAAGCCACAGGGCATTAATTAGAGCGTAGAGCCGCACGTCAGGTGAAGAAGGGCGCAAGGCCTGACGCACAAAAAGAAGAAAAGCTGACACGTGGCAGCACAGGTGACGACGAACCAATTATCAGTCATCAGCTGAGAATAAAAAAAAAGGAAAAGCAATTATTGCATAGAAATCAAGACATCAAAAGAAGAGAGAATAATAAGAAATTTATACCGATAGAATTTATTTCAGATAAAATTAATTTTTATCTGAATAAATTCTTGATCTTTTATCCAAAATTAATTTCGGTTATTTCTTTCACTTATTTTTAATTTATTTTTTAGATATATATTTTTGTGTAATTAATTCTATAATTATGGCTGGCTGATTATTTATTGTTAGGGAATAAATTGAAACTCTGGATTAGGATTTGAATTATAGTTTTATTTTCTTTGTTTCGTGACATATTTTCTTGACTCTATATTAATTGCTATCGTTTATGTGTATGATTCTGCCAAGTATAGTTTATTTGGTGCATGCCTTGTTCTGGTTCCTCATAAGTGACGGTATGTAGGATTATTTGCCTCTAAGGTGGCCATCTAAATATACTAGAATCTATATGTATAAATTGCAGCTAAATTAGATAACAATTCACCTAATATTTTTGTGATTCTAACCAAAGTGGTAAAACGTTTCGATACGTGTGGGTCAAGGAAAGGAAATACAGCTAGACATGCGTTTTGTACTAGTTTGGATACTTAGATTGACAGCCTTCCACTTACACTTAATACATTAAATCTAGTTAAATATAGGAGCCGCATATTGCTGCTATACTGCTAGTATTTAATAGGGTTAATATAGGCACGTAGTCGTATTAATTACTTAAGGGAAGTAATATAAGGTGTATGGACCTGCGTGTGGTGTACAACTTGGTCGATCTCTTTCTCACGATTAAATATTGACTTAGGAATTAATATTATATTTCAACCTAATCTAGTGGTGGATTTTGATTTCCCTAGCATCTTTATCATATCTACGGGTTTCCTAATATTTTTATTGTTATTAGTTTACTTTATTTTATTTAATCCTTTATTATTATTTTTATAACCCCCATTAATATTTTTCTTATTTATTTATTCTGTGTTATTTAGGATTTTTATTTTTAGTTTTAGTTTTAGTTTTATTTCCAAGCAGGTTAAATAGAGGTGAGCCATCTCAATTCCCAGCCTAGAACGATACCCTTCTTTACCAGTGCTACAATTGACAACAAAGGGTTTAAATTGTGTGCCGGCTACGGCCACACCAATTTTTGGCACCGTTCCCGGGGATTGGTAACTTCACCTTTATTTTACTAGTATTTTTAGTGGGTTTTCATTTTTAGTGTTTGTGTTTTTTCTTTTAGTTTCGTTTTAGGTTATTTAGGATTTTTGGTGTGTTTTGTTTTGCTCTTAACCTTTTCCTTTGAAGTGTTAGTGTTTTCAGGTGGCTATGAGAGGATCCTTTGGTTATGGACAACTTTGCATGAATCCTAATGCAAGAGTAAATTAGGTAAGTTTGAGTAGTCTAAATGATAAACTTAACAAACTCACTGCTCTAGTTTTGCAGGTTGCTAAAGCTACTGGAGTTGTTAATACAAGTGGAGTGTGTCATACACAAGGAAATCCATATGCCTACCATTCACAAGTTATTAGAGCAGGAGGATGGACACAACCTAATGCTCAGTCTTTCAATGGTTTTCAAGGACATGATCCCTATACAAGCACATACTATTCTGGAATGAGGCATCAACCCAACTTTGGATCGGAGATGAATGATCATTATTCAGTGACATATCAAGACCCTCACACACACGAATATCAACCCAACTTTGGATCAGAGATGAATGATCATTATCAAGTTCCATATCAAGACCCTTACACACGCGAATATGAAGCTTCAAAATATTATCAATATCCTCAACAAGAATCTTCTCCAGTTTCAGAAATCTCAAGTTCAGAAAAAATAGATAAGCTTTTTGAAGCACTGATAAATAGTCAAAATCGGTTGAGAGACGGGCAAAATCAATTGATGCAAATGAATGATCATTATTTAGTGCCATATCAAGACCCTTACACATGTGATTATGAAGCGTCAAAACATTATCAATATCCTCAACAAGAATCTTCTCTAGTTTCAGAGCCCTCAAGTTCAGAAAAAATGGATAAGCTTTTTGAAGCATTGACAAACGGGCAAAATCAACTTATGCAAAGTCAAATTAGACAAAATGAAAGGGTGTCGGTGCTAGAGGAGAAAATGGGTTATATGGTCAACCTAATGAATCAATTACAAGCACAAGAAGAGCTCTCTAGTACTTTAGTTCCAAATTCAAGTGAGAGTTATGAGGGTGATGATGCCATATCCGAATGTAAGGATGAGCTAGTTAAGGAGGTTCCCATGGAGAACGTTGAAAAGCAAGATCAGGTGGAAGAAGAGCTTATAGAAGTAGAAGAAGAATCTCATCAAAATGAGGATCAAGTGAACAAAGAGAAGTATATGGATGACAAGACTATCACTTTCATCTACCATATACCATCTTTGAACATTTATTCCCCAATTTTGCTTGGAGAAAACCATGAGACACAAGGTAAACCTTTGAACCACATTGATTTTATTTATGCTAACCACACTCCTTGTTTTCCCTCTTTTAGCAAGTTATATAAATCCAAGAGTGAAGAGAGTAATCAAATCACCTTGGATACATCTAATAAGAAGCGTAATGCTCCAAAGGAGAGGTTATGTTGGGAGGATGTGTTTAAAGATTTTGAGATGGGAAAATATGTTCTTCCTTTGATAGAGAGATCACCATGCATGAACATTGGGCAAAATATTCTCTCATTACACACCTGCTTAAACTCCATGCTAGGTAAGTTACGTTCTTGCGGGATCAAATCATTCATTAAATCTAACATTTTGTATTTTTCTTCCTTGTATGATAAAGATGATCATCATGTGGAAGGATTTAGTGAAGCATCTTTGAAGTGGACGTATCCACCTTGAACGAGAAAAACCGAAGTTATTTCAGGCTGAAGACATAAAAACAAGCGCTGCTTGGGAGGCAACCCAATGTGATAAGGGAGTTATCTACTCTCTAGTTATTTATTTATTTAGTTTTGCTTTCTCCATACTTTAAATTACATGTTTCTTTAGTTGTTTACACATTAAGGAAAATGTGTGATTTAAGTGTGGGGGTGTATGTGTTTTATTATTTAAAAAAACACAATTTATTGTTTTCAAAAAAAATTAATTAGAGTTTTAGAGTGTTTGTCAACAAAAAAAATATTGTTTAGATTTTTTAGAGTGTTTAGTATTTTTAGAGTCATAAAAGCCTTAATTAGTTAATGAGGAATATATATTTGAAATCTAATGAATAGAGGATCATGAAATCGAGATAAAGTAAGTGAAGATTTTTGTGTTAATTTCGATATAGGGAACACATACCTATGTGCCTAAATGTGAATGAAGAAAGAACATGTATGATTTTCTAACCACCGACATGGCATGTTGAGATTCATCACATTCCTCAGTGAGCTTTTGAACCATATGTACCTTCTTTCTCTGAGCGAATTTATACAAAATCATCTACTATTTCTTGGCATTCAAAATTTCTTCGTAAACCTCATATATGTTTAATTTCTTTGATCAAATTATTTGCCATAGATTTTGTAATGGACTATAGAGATTACTAGAACTTACTCTTGTGCTATTCGAAGCTTATAGTCAAAATATGCTCTAATTGAGGAAATGATAAAGGCGGCTTAGAAAAGTTTCCATCACATGACCAAATAGCTTAACCTAATTTGTGTATCCATGATATACATCCCATAGAAACCCTTTGAGCCTATACAAGGAACATATACTTTTCTTCATTACCTACATTGAATAACTGTTGGGCCTTAATGTCCTTACCTTCGCTTAAAGCTAATGGAAGGAAATCAAATCATTGTGGATATAAAGAGTGGTTGTGTATGTGTGTATGTGAAAGAAATATATGTATTTATGCTAAGAAAGGGGATTGGTTATGTTTGGTGGAGAAAAAAAAATTGAAAAAAAAACGAAAAAATAATATATGAAAAAAAAAGAAAAAAAAAAGAAAATTGTAAAAATAAAAAAGGGAAGAAAAAAAATAATACAAGTAAGGAAGAGAGGGAGTTATTGTAATACTCCAAAAATTTTGAAAACCTATATTTTAATAAATAACTTTTATTTGGAATAAAATTGCTTCAAGATTTTTATTGTAATTATTGTATGGATTTTAGAGTATGTAAATTTGGATAAGAGTATTTAATAAATTAAAAACAAATATTTTGCTATTTATCATATTATTTTATTTAAATAATTTTCCACACTAATATTTTACCAACTTTATCCTTTTTAAACTAAAATATTAGATTATAATAAATTAAATTATTAAATTAAATAATTTACCAAGAATATTATATTTTATGATTTTATAAATTCAATTAAATTATTTTTCCTATTTTTCCATTCCCCTTTTTTCCCTTTTTCCCCTTTTCCTCTTTCTTCTTTTCTTTTTTCTTTTTTTCCTTCCTCCCTCGGGCTGCCTCGCTAGGCCAGCCCTCTCCCCGCGCATTGGGCCTTCGGCCCACCTCCCCCCTTCTCTCCCTCGCGCACCGCCCAGCATGCCTAGCCCAGCTGCCCTCCTTTATTTTTTTCCTGGACCGGTCAGCTCTCTTCTTTCCTGCGCCGGTCCAGCCGCCCGCCAGTCCCTTTCTTCTTCTCCTCTCGTCTTCTCCCACGCCCGACCAGCGCCCCCATGTCTGCCACCACCTACCTCCCTCTCCCTCTCTCTCCTCCCCCATCATTTTCTTTCTTTTTTTGAGCCAAATCGGCCCTGAACCACAGCCCCGCATGCCCCTCTACCTTTCCCTCTTCTTCCCCCTCTTTCCCCTACCACCCGACCACCACCTGCCACCTGCACCCTCTCGTCGGCCAGTCGTTGCCCCCTTTCTTATCCCTCTTATTTTTCCTCATCTCCCCAGCCATTCATTCCCTATAAATTCAAACCCACATCCCTTCCCCCGAGCCTCTTCTCCCTTTTCTCCTCCTCCCATTCGTTCCCCTTTTTTTTTTATCACCGCCGCCCGCCGCCGCTCGAACCACCAATCCCAACCCCTGCGCCGCCTCCTACCACCACCTACTACCACCCTGCACCACCACGCCGCCCCTCGAGCCCTACACTTCCTCCCTTCTCCACCCCTTTTCTTTTTCTCCCCAGTTTTTCCCCTTACCGCTGAGCCACCTGCAACCACCTCTACCGCCGCCGTCCGGCAACCTCTGCCGCCACCCAACCCACCGTTCGACACCCTGCAACCCCCTCCACAACCACCATCCATTATTTGGCTGAAAACAGCCCCTGAACCCCTCAAATTTTCCCTCTCTTTTTTCCTTCCTTCTCAGCCCCTTGCTGCCGCCTTGCCGCCGCCGTCTCCGCTGCCCTATGCCGCCTTTAAACCACCCTTAGCCTCCACCTACACCCCCTCTTCACTTATGCACCATTCCCCTGCCTTGAAACCTCCCCCAACCACCTTCTTTTCTATCCTAAATACCCTAACCCGAAAATAATGGATTTTGCTCCCTTCACCCTCTTTGAGCCTTTTTCCCCCATGGTTTTTGCATGAAACTCACGCTGCCCATGCAGTGTGAGCTCCCCCTTATTTTGAAACTCATTTGGTTAAGTTTTGAGGTATACCCATATTTAATTAAAGTGTATTATTATTAAATAAATTTGTTTTATAAAGTTTTATCCTTTTTAACCTCTTATTTCTAACAAATATGATAAATATTATTTTTAGGTGTTGAGTTGCTAATTATTCTTGGTAAGCTTTGATATTTTGCGGGATTAAGGTAATCGTTAATCCTCCCTTAAATATATGGAAAAACGTATGCTAGCACATTAGGGGTTTAGTATGATTTTATGCATGTTTGGTGTGCTTAGCATGATATGTATATGGTTTCTTATATTGTTTGATAAAAAGGAAAAGCATGACAGCTTTTGTGCCATATGTAGGTATGTTAATTAAGGAAGGAGTTTGATTATTGATGGAAATGTTAAATGCTTGTTTATGATGTATTATGTTGCTAATGTATGAGTAATATTATTATCTAAGGATATTTTAGTAATTTTGCTTATGAAGTATGTGACCTAATGTAGGTAGTTGCTAATGAGTATTATGTTGAATAATGACATGTTGGTGGACTTAGATGATAAGAATGAAGTACTAATATCATTATTTTATGTAGTGTTAGTAAATTCATAAAAATGGTGAATAAAGGAGTTGAGTGGAAAGTTTATAAGTGAAAAGGGTATTTCGGTAATTTGATAAGTAAAAGGGGTATTTTCGTAATTTAACAAGAAAGGGGTTAAATGATAATTTATAAGTAAAGGATAAAATTGTAAGTTGTGATAAAGAAGGGCATTATGGTGATTTTTGAGATAAAAGAATAATATGGTAATTTTATGATTAAATGGCCAAATGATAATTTTATAAGTAAAGGGGTATTATAGTAAATTTTGGAGAAAAGGGTAAATCGGTAATTTTGGAGTCAAGGGGCAATATAGTAATTTTATAAGTAAGTGGTAAGAATGGTAATCTTGGAAGTAGGGGTAAATTAGTAATTTTGGATGAAGAAGGGCATTATGGTAATTTGTCAAGAAAAGGGCAATATGGTAATTTTGAAAGTAGAAGGGACAGAATAGCAATTTCATAAGTAAGTGGTAATATGGTAATTGTATAAGTGAATGGCGAAATGGTAATTTATAAGTAAGGGGTAATATGGTAATTTTGGAAAAGAAGGGCAAAATGGTAATTTTGTAAGGAAAGATAAAAATTAATGGTAATTTATAAGTAAGGGGTAATATGGTAATTTTGGAAAAGAAGGGCAAAATGGTAATTTTGTAAGGAAAGATAAAAATGGTAATTGTGGATGTAAAAGGGTAAGATAGTAATTTTTAAAGAAAAAGGGGTGTGATGGTAATCTTACAAGTAAAATGGGAATGGTGGTAATTTTCCTAAATAAAAGGATATTATGGTAATTTGGAAGTAAGGGGTAGAAGGGTAATTTTGTAAATAAAAGGATACGAGGGTAAACTTGGGAGTAAAGGGTAACTTGGTAATTATAATAACGGCGAAAGATAAGTTAGTGATTAAATTATGATTATAGAAGGGCAATTGGATAAGTATGATACTAGAGAAGGGTAGTTTGGTAAATTAACCAATTAAAGGGTATTATGGAAATTATAAAGATGGAGAAAGGTAGATTAATAATTATAAATATGGCGAAGTGTAAAATTGGTAATTATGGTTATGAAGAAGGGTAAATTAATATTTGTAATTGTGAAGAAGGGTAATTTGGGATTTATGATAATTAAAAAGGGGTAAAATGGTAATTATGATAAAGGAGAAGGGCAATTTGGTAATTATCCAACTAAAGGGGCAATTTGGTGACTTAGCCAATTAAAGGATAAAGTGATAATTATTTAACCAACTAAAGGGGCAAAATAGTAACCATGATAAGGAAGGAGGGTAATTTAGTAATTTATCCAACTCGAGGGCAGTTTTGTAATTATAACAAAGGAGAAGGGCGATTTGGTAATATAACCAACCAAATGGGAAATATGATAAGTGTAGTAATTATAAGGGGTGAATGGTGATCTAAAAAGTATAGGAGACAATTTGGTAATCTAAAGTGGACAAGGGGTAATTTGGTAATTATGCAACCTTAAGGGTAATATGGTAATTTATCAAGTAAGAAATGGATACTTAGCAATTATATAAGTAAGGGGTTAAGGAGTAATTTGCACCTAACATATTGTTATGATTGTGGAACATTATAATATGATTCAAATAATGCTGATGAGCCAAGTAAGAGTATTTGATAATTAGTCTGGCCTTAATGATTTCTCTGTGAATTTATGGATAATCATCTGAATAAAAAATGATTAATGATATCATAACAATTAAAAGTGAATAAGTATCGGATTATCGTGCTTTTCGTGATCACCTTAATTAAGACACTATTACTTAAAGTGAAAGACCTCGAGATCGGGAATGGTGACTCCTTAGGGGTCGCTACCCTAAGGACGTGGTTTAGTCTACGATTATTCTGGTATTTGCTGGTGTGCCTTTGTGCCCCAACCAGGCCCTATATCTTACTCTTTCTAGCTCTACGGACCTAGTTAGGGGGTATGCATACTTATGGATTAGGTGTCCTTGTCGGTAGGGTACTGAGTTGGCTTTATGCACCAGTACGACCAGGGTACCTTTGTGTCCTTGGGTTCGTGGTTAAAGGGTACTGAGTAGCTGATATGTACCAGTACGACCGATGTGTCTTTGTGTCCCGGGTTATTGATCTCCCGTTCGAGGCAAATAAATATGATTGATGTGCTGATTAAAGAAAAGGAAAGATACTATTATTGAAAGTGGAATATTAATGAGCCGGGCCCAGATGATTATGATATTGAGTACCAGTCCACCGGTTGTAATAGTAGTCCAGGAGCGTGTTACCCTGGTATGTGATATTGAGTACCGGTCCACCGGTTATAATTGTGGTCCAGGAGCGTGTTGCCCTGGTATGTGATTATGAGTACCGGTCCACCGGTTATAATAGTGGTCAGGAGCGTTGTGCCCTGGATGATGATTTTATATATATTCCGGTCCACTGGCTAAAATAGTGGGGGTCCCAAGCTCAATAAAACCAGTATTGTATGTGAATAAAATTATGGAAAAATACTAATCACTTATAGTGGAACACCATGTGAGTCGGGGCCAGACCGGTCCACCGGCAATAATAGTGGTCAGAGGCGTTCTGCCCTGAGTGTATACTTTCCGATCCACCGGCTATAGTAGTGGGGTTCTCGTACTCACATGGATATAAAATATGAGCCTGATGGAATGATGATGGAATAATGGCTTAAGGCCCAAAGTATCGATCGTGACTTATAAAGTATTATGTTTGTTATTGTTATGTATGCATCTCTCATTATTTATATGTGTGTGGCTTGCATTGTGTGCCGTATGCGGGCCTGTCTTTAAGTGTGGTATTAAAGGGTTACTCAGTACCGTAGTACTGAAGGGGTTCCCTTTATGGGGCCCCTGCCTATTCAATGGGCAGTGCCCTTGCAGGTATTTCAGGTGCTACTCAAGTGGGCTACGGGAAAGAAAGTAAGGAGTTATCCGGTATCGTTAGGGTTTTCTCTTTCTCTTTAAATTTTTGGTTTTAATGTTATGTGTTACTGTAACCACCGTTGGTAGATTTTATTCTTGTAAACGATTTGATGCGCTACTCTGATTTGTGTGTGTTGAATTTCTTTCAAGCTGTATTTCATTTTCTTAGCCTTAGCACTTAGTACTGGAACGGTATGAGTGAACCGGTCTGGTACTAAGTGTGGCGGTAATACTCCCAAAGTTCACGTTTTATTTATCTGCTTCCGCAATTATCTTTTAATAAAACGAAATTTTTTAGTAGTAAATTTTGGGGGTGTTACAGTTATGGAGACGATATGAGAAAGTTCTATTCATGTTACATTTTATTGTGAAGGTGGAGAGGTGTATATCTAATCATTGATGTGGAGTTAAGCTTATATTTCATCTACTTATTAGATTCCACTAGCTTTTGATCTTTTTAACACCACACTTCTGAAATACTCCATACCCTACTTTACCTTAAACCCCGTTACAACCAATAAGTAAGTCCTATTTGATTCTCAAGATGGGTAGCCTTTGATCTGATGGAGATTAGTCACAAGAGTTAAACATATGGTTCGTTCCATTTGGCAAATATTTGATATCTTTCATGAGGTTTTATCCATAAGAACATGAGCCTTCTTTGTTTATATATGTGAGTCGTTTGTTATCTTTATCATCTTATCTCACATACATGAGTGTTTATATACATGTGTAACCATGAATATAAGAGAAAAATAAATAAAGGTTATCCATAGTGAGGATGGATCTTGATGTGACTAAGACATGGTAGATCTTCATCCATAATATTGATCCATTTATACCTGTCATGTTTATGTGTGAACCATATGTTGAAATTGATCCTTTAAATTTCCCAATGTAGAATCTTGATTGATTGCTAATCTTCACGTTTGAAAGTAAATGATTCTAGAAAAAAAATAGTTAAGGGTGTTAGGTGTGTTTTTATTTTTATAATTTAATTTTTTTTTTTGTGTATGATTTTGTGGGTATATCATCTGCGAAACCCTCACGAGACCTTACTCGTCCTCGATGGGTGACCTAGGGGTTTAAAGGGCTTGTTGCACATGCTAAGTGTAATCGTGAGACCTACGAAAGTGGCTAGTTAATTTAATTTTAACTATTTAGAGTAATAACTTGCTTGAGGACAAGCAAGAAGCTAAGTGTGAGGGTGTGATAAGTTCATATTTTGACACATTTAATACCCTTATAATCTTAGTTTTTGGTAGTTTATTTAACTAATATAGGGGAATAATTTTTTTTTATGCTTAAGTGGTAAAAATTGTATAAATTTTATTATTTGAGCTAAAATAATATAAATTAAGTAAATTTAGAATAAAATATTATTTATTAATATTTATTTAATTTTATTTTGTAGGTTTTGTTTTTAAATAAAAGAAAAAAAAAGAGAATTGGACCTTTGGACCAACGACCCAAAAGCCGAAGGCTCAAAGGCCCGGAACAAAAGAAACAAAGGAACGAAGAGTAAGAAAAACTAAGCTAAACAGACCTCGACGCATGAAAAATAAAAGAAGATTCAGCCGCAGGGATGACGTGGCACAGAAGGTAGCCATCAGCAGTTAAAAAGAAAGAAAAAGCGCAAGAAACAAAGAGAGAAGGGAGCCAACAGTCAAGGCTGACATGGAAAGAAAAAAACGGGAAGGAGGGCGCAGAAATTAAAGCGCCGCATGACAATAAATAGAGGAGGCGAGGCCGAGTAGAAAAGTGGAGCGCGAGAGCCTTCACAGGCTCGGGAGATTGCGGCAGAGCCGCAGAGAAGAGAGAGGAGGCTCAGGTGATTCTTCAGAGGTTAGGCGGAAAAGCCATAGGGCATTAATTAGAACACAAAGCCGCACATCAGGTGAAGAAGGGTGCAGGGCCTGACGCACAAAAAGAAGAAAAGCCAACGTGCGGCAACACAGGTAACGACGAACCAATTGTCAGCCATCAGCCAAGAATAAAAAAAAAGGGAAAAGCAATTATTGCACAGAAATCAAGGCACCGAAAGAAGAGAGAATAAGAAGAAATTTATACCGGTAGAATTTATTTCAGATAAAATTAATTTTTATCTGAATAAATTCTTGATCTTTTATCCAAAATTAATTCCGGTTATTTCTTTCTCTTATTTTTAATTTATATTTTAGATATATATTTCTATGTAATTAATTCTATAATTATGGCTGGCTGATTATTTATTGTTAGGGAATAAATTGAAACCCTGGATTAGGATTTGAATTATAGTTTTATTTTCTTTGTTTCGTGACATATTTTCTTGACTCTATGTTAATTGCTATCGTTTATGTGTATGATTCTGCCAAGTATAGTTTATTTGGTGCATGCCTTGTTATGGTTCCTCATAAGTGACGGTATGTAGGATTATTTGCCTGTAAGGTGGCCATCTAAATATACTAGAATCTATATGTATAAATTGCAGCTAGGTTAGATAACAATTCACCTAATAGTTTTGTGATTCTAACCGAAGTGGTAAAACGTTTCGATACGTGTGGGTCAAGGAAAGGAAATACAGCTAGACATACGCTTTGTACTAGTTTGGGTACTTAGATTAACAGCCTTCCACTTACACTTAATACATTAAATCTAGTTAAATATAGGAGCCGCTTATTGCTGCTATACTGCTAGTATTTAATAGGGTTAATATAGGCACATAGTCGTATTAATTAATTAAGGGAAGTAATATAAGGTGTATGGACCTGCGTGTGGTGTACAACTTGGTCGATCTCTTTCTCACGATTAAATATTGACTTAGAAATTAATATTATATTTCAACCTAATCTAGTGGTGGATTTTGATTTCCCGAGCATCTTTATCATATCTGCGGGTTTCCTAATATTTTTATTATTATTAGTTTACTTTATTTTATTTAATCCTTTATTATTATTTTTATAACCCCCAGTAATATTTTTCTTATTTATTTATTCTGTGTTATTTAGGATTTTTATTTTTAGTTTTAGTTTTATTTCCAAGCAGGTTAAATAGAGGTGATCCCTCTCAATCCCCGGGCCTAGAACGATACCCTTATTTACCAGTGCTACAATTGACAACAAGAGGGTTTAAATTGCGTGTCGGCTACGGCCACACCACCGACTCATTCACAAATGCTTCTATTCATTACATATCAATAGGGTTTATTTTATTCCTTACCATAGGTACTTACTAATGAATTTAGCTACTTAATATTCTAATTTCAAGATAAGGATGATCCATCATGTTTTGGTAGGATTATACTAATGCTTTGATATTCCCCCTATGATATTCAAAAGGTGGATTCCTAATCTAAAATAATCAAATTGGAATGTTATGTACCTCCCAATTATATTGCTATGTATTCTTCTTCATGTTTGGTCAGAAGATTCTTTTATTCAAATAGGTAGTCTACTTGGTAGGCCCATTTGTGTTGATAACATCACTATTGTTAGAGATAGAGTCTCCTATTTTAGATTGTTGCTTGAAACTAATTTTAGTTTATCATTGGTTGAAATGGCTAAAATATTAATGCTTAACGTGGAGTTTGAATGGAAACCAAAATTTCATTCCCATTGTTAGGTTGTTGGCTATACAATTTTTCAATTTAGAGCTAAAGTGCAAAATGAGGATATGCAACCTATGAAGGTATAGGTTCCCAATAAAGTTAACCACCCTCATATTATGGATGCACCTTAACTCAAAATTAGGAAACTCTTCCCACGCCCAAGCCAACTTCACTTGTTTCCCATTCACAAAGCTCAAACCTTATAATTATATTTATGAGAGATGAAGGATAACCAAAAAAATAATTTAGGTTTCCGAGATCAACTCTATCCCTTGTAGCTCCTTAGAGAATTCATCAATTTGATCAAGGTCTATTAACTAGCTTAATTTTAGGAGATATTGATAAGGTTGGTGTTTCCAGATACTCCAAAAAAGGACTATTGCAATATAGAATATTATAGGAGAGAAAAAAGACCTCAAACAAAAGGTTATATTAAGCCTTATATCACAATTTTTGGTGGAGTTTTTTGGATTTAATTAAAATCGAGTTAAGGCATATAATTAATTTTCAGCACTAAGGAGGTTGAAATTGGGAAGGAATGTGGTGACTTGTTATAGTTGCTCATGAACAAGGTATTCATAGTCTAGTTACTAAAAAATCACTCAATATAGAATTATTTCTTATTGTGGTCTATGCCAAGTATATAAGGATTAGATGAAAAGTCTTAGGATCCTTCTTAAAAGTCTTCCAAGGTACATCCACAATACTATGGTTAGTCATGGGAGATTTTAATGAAATAACTATAGTGGATTAAAATCTAGGTAGCATTATAGATATTTAGGGCATGGAGGAATTCAACTGGTGCTTGCAATAGTATGGTTTAGGGTATCTTTCTCACACTTGAGACATCTAAACTTTGTGCAACCACTAATCCCTTGCTAACAAGTTTTATTGTAAATTGGATAGATACATGGACAATTACCTTTAGTTTGGTTTCTTTAGTCAATATTTTATCGATAGAAACAATCACCTTGTGTTAGATCATAATTTATTTTCTTCTTCATTAAGAATAAAAAAGTTAATGAGGCACAAATCCATTTAAGTTCAACAATTTATGAGAAAAAGGGGAAGATTTCTTGACACTAGTACATAAAGTTTGGAAAACTAAGATTAATAGCAGCCCCACTTACTAAATAGTAACCAAATTGAAATCTCTCAAAGCACAAAAGAAAAAGGTATCTCAATAAGGTAAAAGGACACTACTAATACATAAGAAGCATGGCATAAATGGAAGGTTATCAAATCAATTATTAAAGCATCCTCTAAATGATAACATAATTACCTAATAGAAGATTGCTACTATTAATTGATAGAAAAGATATAACACCCTGAATTTTACTAGCCTAAATGTTTGGGTGTTTATTCTTTATTCCTTGATAAGTTATTTCATTGTAACCCCTCCCCTTACCAAATTTATTTTTATTTTCCTAGTTTGATTACCCAAACTAAATCCCAATTATACCTAGCCACACACTCAACCCTTACTCATACATTTATGCTTTTCACACTATCCTTCTACTAACAACAAACCCTTACTACCATTAACCCCTCACCCCATCCTTCTAGCCTTCTTAATTTCACACAACCTGCCCCATAGATACTCCTTATCTCTTTCAATTATTCAATTTTTATCCACCTATATCTATGCTTCCTGCCCTCCTCTTCTTTGAAATTTTATAGGCTAAACTTCTCCCTTAACACCCTCTTCCCCTTCATCATTGGTTTCTTCTTTTTCCCAAAATTTACACCACCTTAACCATAGCTTAACACCATCCACAACCTCTAGAAATACCACTTCATGCTACAACCACCAATGCATTTCCCACCCTTCATGTTGGATGCACAAACCTATATGTGCCATACATGCTGCTTACCTTCACCTATACCACAATTCACATTACCATGTCTATCTTCCACATTATCCTCATGATGAATAATTATTCTAGCATGAATTCCCCACAAAACAAGGCCCTTGATGCATGAATAAATCATGTAAATACTCCCCTTTAATTGTTTAGCTTTCACACAAAAACCACGCATTGGTTTCCCTTAACTCTTACTTCTTCTTCTTCTTCTTCACCCAAAACATCCTTCATTAGCAACATCATGCACCATTGTTATTTTCCTACACCTACCTTTTCCACATTGAAAGAGAGCTTTCCATTTTTCACATCAATTACTGCTCTTACAGTGGCCAGGAAAGGTCTTTCCAATATGATAGGGATTTGAGCATCCTCCTCTATGTCAAGAATAACAAAATCAACTATAACATAGAACCTACCAATCTGGATAGGTACATTGTAACACCCCCAAATTGACTACTGAAAAATTTTGTTTTAGATAAAAGGTTTTACTAACACGAAATGACAAAACCGTAAACTCGAGGGCATTACCGCCGCACTTAGTACCAGATCGGTTCACTCTTACCGTTCCAGTACTAAGTGCTAAGGCTAAACAAGGTCAACATCAACCACAAGTCATCAATAAAAACATAATTCATTAATAAAAACACAAGTCATACAGAAATCAGAGTGTGGTTTAGGATTACAACCCAAGAGTAGTTAAATAAGTTTTTCCAATACATCAACACAGTACGACAGAGTAAAATGATACATCGCAAAAGTAAGATAAAGTTTGGCCAATCACTCTTGACCCCCAAGCCAAGTTTATGTTCAACTCTAAACCCCACCCGATGCCTCTTAGGTGTTGTAGGCATCAAAAACGTCGTCCCCTACCTACACAAACTCAGACGGGTCTTCTGCTCGTGGGAATGAGAAGCATCCATGAAACAAGTGATCAGTGCGCTACGTACTGGGTAAGGTAACAGAAGCGCTAATGCCAAAAATACAAATCATGCACATAGCATACATGGCATAATCACATAAGCAGCATGCGGTAATATAGATGATAAAGGCCGGCTACGGGTTGAGTAGACTCATTCTTTAGACCTTTAGTAAATATAGTCGATTCACATCATAGTCTTTATCAATCCATGTAGTAATGTTAATCTAATAAAAGTGGTGTAATAAGGGGACAAGATGGTAATTTTGGAAGAAGAGGGTGAAATGATAATTTTCTAAGTAAAAGGGTAAATTTGTAGTTTGTAAGAAAAAAAGGGGCATTACGGTAATTAAGAGGTAAAGGGTAGAATAGTAATTTTATAAGTAAATGGCAAAATGGTAATTTTATAAGTAAATGGCAAAACGGTAATTTTATAAGTAAAGGGCAAAATAGTAATTTTATAAGTAAATGGCAAAATGGTAATTTTATAAGTAAATGGAAAAATGGTAATTTTATAAGTAAAGGGCAATATGATGGTAATTTTATAAGTAAAGGGCAATATGGTAATTTTGGAGGTAAATGGCAATAGGCTAATTTTATAAGTAAATAACAATATGGTAATTTTATAAGTAAAGGGAAAGATGGCAATTTTATAAGTAAAGGGGAAAATGGTAACTTTGGAAGTAAGGGGTAAAATAGTAATTTTGTAAATAAAAGGTTAAATTGGTATTTATAATAATGGCAAAGGGTGATTTGGTAATTATAATTATGGAGAAGGGTAAATTAATAATTATAATTATGGAGAAGTGTAAATTAATAATTATAAATATGGAAAAAGGTAAATTAATAATTATAAATATGGAAAAGGGTAAATTAATAATTACAAATATGGAGAAAGGTAAATTAATAATTATAAATATGGTGAAGGGTAAATTAACAATTATAAATATGGAGAAGGGCAAATTGGTATTTATAATAATGGAAAGGGTAAAATGGTAATTCTAATAATTGAGAAGGGTAAAATGGTAATTATGACAATGGAAAAGGATAATTTGGTAATTTAACCAACTAACGGGTAAACCGGTAATTATGATAATGATGAAGGATAATTTGGTCATTAAATTATGATTATAGAAGGGCAATTGGATAATTATGTTAGTTGAAAAGGGTAATTTGGTAGCTTAACCAACTAAAGGGGCAAATCGATAATTATGATAAGGATAATGGGCAATTTGGCAATTTAACCAACTAAAGGGTAAATTGGTAATTATTTAACCAACTAAAGAGAAAAATTGGTAATCATGATAATGAAGAAGGGTAATTTGGTATTTTTGGGTTATTTAGGATAATAATATTTATAAAATAATAACTAATTCCTTTTTAGCTTAATTTAGGCTATTTTGGATAATTTTTCTTTTAATCCCATATAAATTAGCATTACTCCCTAATTCTTCCTAATTAACCTATTTATCATTTTTTCCTTGATTGCCCCTAAATAGCTCCCTATATTTTAATAAAATAATTAATTTAATTAATCTTCCTAATAAATCCTTATTTAGCCATAATTTCTAGAATTAGAATTTTGGGGTATTTCATACATCTTCTAATATACCTACCGGATGTTTTACCAACTAATCCACTAATTAGAGGTAAATGGAAGTGGGTTCTATATCTCCCATCTGTAATTTCTTACAAGCAGAAAGAGGCATTAAACTAACACTAGCCTCGAGATCACAAAAAGCACGGTTAATAGATATATCACCAATAGTATAAGGAATAGAAAATGAGCCAGGATATTTAAGCTTAGGTGGAAGCTTATTTTGGATAATGTCACTAAATTTTTGTGTCAAGGCTACAGTCTCATATTCCTCTAACCCTCTCTTATTAGAAAGAATTTCCTTTAGAAATTTAGCATAGGTAAGCATTTGAGATAATACTTCCACAAATGGAATGTTAATATGTAATTTTTTTGAAATCTCAACAAACATCCCAAAATTTTTCTCTAACTTTGCCTTAGCTTGTCTTTAAGGAAAAGGTAGTGAAGGTTTGTATGGTGGTGGAGGGACATATTTTTCAACCCCATGGTCCTTTCCTAAGCCGATTTCTTTCTCGATGTTCACAGGCTTTCCATTCCTTCCATTCACATCCTCGACTCTCTCATCCACATCTTCAATTTCTTTCCTCAAAACAAGGCCTTCTAACTCCTTCCCACTTCTAAGTGCTATGGCATTGATGGATCCCTTGGGATTGATTTTTGGTTTCCCCAAAAGCATTTTGGAGGCTCTAGAAGATGATCCTGATTGTTGGGCCACTTGAATAATTTAGTTTTTAACATCTTGTTATGGGTGGCTAGGGATTCAACCTTAGAATTTAAGTTCTTGATTGATTTCTTCAAATCCTCAGTTTGTTTGTTCTGAGAGGCTATAAAGTTCTCCATTATGAACTCAAGATTGGACTTTGGAGGGTTAGGAAATGGTGGTCTAGGGTTTTGAAAACCCAGAGGCCTAAAGTTTGATTGAGGAGTGGGATTAGGTGATGGGTTCTTGTAGAACAAATTTGGATGATTCCACCATCCTAGATTGTAGGTTGGAGCAAACGAGTATCCCTTTTGGTCGAAATTATTCACATAATTAACATTGTTTGCTAGGGTTACGTCAAGGTGGAGGAGCAACAAATTGACATTCAAATGATGAGTGTGTTGTAACATCACAAGTCTCACAAATAGTAGAAGAGGTGGTTAATGCATTAACACTTAATTTGTAAAAATTTTGAAACAAAACATCAACACGAGAAGAAAGATGAGCTAAAGCATCAACATCATACCTATCACTCTTCTTGGTGGAAGAGCACTCACTCAACCATTGGTAATGGTTTTGAGCCATATCTTCTATCAATTGCTTGGCTTCAGGTATGCTTATGTTCATTAGAGTGCCTCCTACTGCTACATCTAGGGTCAATCTTGTGTTGTAAAGGAGGCCATTGTAAAAGGTATGAACCAGTAACCATTCTTCCAACCCATGGTGTAGACACATTCATAACATATCCTTGTAGTGTTCCCATGCATCGTAGAGAGACTTACTAGCCTTTTGACTGAAGCTTGTAATGAGATTCTTTAATTGAACTATCTTGGATGTGGGAAAGTACTTGTTTAGGAAAGATCGTGAAAGTTGATCCCAATTGGTGATAGACCTAGGAGGAAGTGATAGTAACCAAGCTCTTGCATTGTCCCTCAATGAGAATGGAAATAACCATAGCTTGATCACATCATTTAAGACTACATTCATCTTTAAAGTATCACAATACACAAGGAAATTGGAAATGTAAAAATTTGGATCCTCCATTAGGCTACCACTAAACTAATTTTGTAGCACCATATTGAGTAATGTAGGCTTTAGTTCAAAGTTGTTAGTAGCTACATTCAGCTTCCTTATACCTGATTGTGTCCTGTATGTATTCAAAGATGCAAACTACTTGAGAGAGCAATGCTTCTCTTCCTCTCCATGAGTTTCAGCCATGGTTTTTGAATTGATGTTTGCTTTTGTCTCATATATTCACTTCCTTATTCGACTTAACGTCCTCTCGATCTTAGGGTCAAACTCAGTTGGAATCCCAAGTCCAAGGGATCGTTACATAAAAGGTACCTAAAGATGCAAACAAATGAGCTATCAAATAGGAACAAAGATAATAATAAAAAAGAGAAAAGAAATAAAAGAATCTAGTCTAAATAGATAATCAATAACTTAATATCAATCAGTCAAAGTTCCCAGCAATGGAGCCAAAAACTTGATGGTGCGAATCCGCAAGTGCAAGGATTCGTTGTAGCACTTCAAAGTCATATCCCACAATGACTTGACAATTTAATACCATATTTCATCATTTTAGCTATCTAGATTATTATGTAGTGGAAAAATATACTGGTAGGTAGTGAAAATGAATATAATTGTAATATCTCAAAAATTTACCTAGCCTAATTCCATGTCATTAACACCCCAATTAGATTCTAATCCCCAGAAATCATATTGTTAGCCTTAACCAAATTTCTTAATATTGAAATTTTAACCGAAACTAAAAACTTAATTTGGGTAAATCGTAATTTATAAACCAAAATCAAAACCCGCTAAAATTTTCACTAATCTAAATTACTTGGATAATTTAAAATTTCCTAATCTAATACTAATCCCCTAACCCTTTTCTATTTTTCCTTTTATTTTCTTCCTTTCTTCCCTTTCCTTCCTTTTTCTTTTCTTTCTTTTCCCTTCTTCTCCTGCACTGATTTTGTGGCATGAGGGATTTGGCTTCCTCTGCACCACCACGATCCACTTACCTTCCCACATGCACCATGACACCATCCCTGCCATCCCTCGTGCTTGTCTTCTTCTTCTTCTCTTCCTTTTCACACCCCACGCACCACCATCACTTCCCTGCTACTCTTCTTCTTCCTTCTTCTTTCTTCTTCTTCCTACTGCTGCTCTATTTTACCGCCATCACCATCACACTCCCTTCTTTCCTCTCACGTGCATGTCTCCTTCGTGTGCCATCATCATCATCATCACCCCTCGTACCTTTGCCTAATCTCCATCAATTTCAACCATCACCATCACCCCTAGCCTTTTTCTTTTATTCTTCTCGACCGATTATCATCACCCTTGTCATCCTTGCCCTGCCATTTTTCTCCTCCATAACACATCACCATACTAGTATATATACCCCTCCATCCCTAAATTTTATTCCCATCCATCAGCTCCCCAACCTTCTTCTCTTCTTCTTTCTACTTTCTCCTTCTTGTTCCCCCTTCTTCCTTGTTTTTGGCGTTTGAACCATCCAAGCCACCACCGAGAACCACCGAAGCCACCACTCACCTCCCTTTAACTTGTGGATCGACCACCAAGGTTTCCCTGACCTTCCTCCTCGCCGTCGATGGCCATCGCAGCCAACTTCCGCCTCTTTTTCCTTCTTCTTTCTCTAGTGCATTGTAATGTTGCAGAGTGCATGGTTGGTGCAGCGCCTCCTGCATGGCCGTGCAATGATTAAATTCCTTACTGCACTGCTATGTAACTCCTACACCGTCTGGTCGTGCATCTTTTTTCTCTTGGCTCAATGTTGTACAGCCATGCAATTTTTGCACCTCCTGGACATGCATCTTTTCTTCCCTCGACCTATTATGTAGCGTTGCTGCACGACCATACAACTTTTGCACTACCTGGCCATGTAACTTCTTTTTTTTGCCGTACACCCCTATTTTCACCCCAAAACTTGTCCAAACACCACCAAAATTTAACCATAGTTGCAATACACCTTCTACACTTCCATACAATTTAAGCTTCCATTTGAATCCAATAGATTCCATTTTTTCCCTCCTCTACATTAATTTCCCTCTCAATTTTTAATATTTTATTCTAATCATATTTGATCTTATTTTTGTAGGTGATCTTCCAGTGATCTCGGAGGAGCTATAGAATTTATGTGCATAGAGCCCGTTGTCCTTACTAGTAAGGATACACGTCATAGCTAGGGATTTATGTGATACTTATATTTTTATATATGGATTTGTGTTGAGTATGTTGTATTGAATAATGTATTTATGGAAATGCTATAAAATGATATTCTTGAGAGTGATGAAGTTATATAAGTACATATTTGGGAATAATTTTGGATATAAGACATCTATAGGGAATGTATATGTTTTGGGTTTTATAAGAATTTGGGAGAATACAATTGTCCTAGTTACCCTGAGGGTATTATGATCATTTGAGGATAATGACATGGTCGTACTTATGTGGTTCAGTTTTATGTCTTGTATTTTTATGAGTTTAGCTTGGCACTTAACGGTCACTTCGATCATCTTGAGGAAACTTTCGAGGTATTTATTGAGTTCATCAAGAGTCCACCACCTCAGGCTCAACTGCCACCTCCACCACCGCATTACCCATAGGAGGGTATCGGGTAAGACTAGCTTCATAGGTTTACAGGACATCACTCGCTGCTTTAGGTTGGTGACGAGGAACCAGTTATCTTAGAGGGATGGATCCATGATATGGACAAGAAATATGAGGAGTAGATTGCCCGCCTACTTAGAAGGCGAGCATTACAACCTTTTTTCTCCGAGGAACAGCCGAAAATTGGTGGGTAGGCCATTGACGCATGAAGGACCGTTGATTTCTTAGGAGAACTTCAAGACAGCAATCTATAACAAGTTTTATCTCGAGAGTCTTAAGAAGGGTAAGTAGAAGGAGTTCATGTAGTTGAATTAGGGAGTCATGACCGTGAGGCAGTACCATGCTTGGTTCTTAAAGCTGTTGATGTTTGTGCTAGGGATAGCAGCTAGCGAGTCTACGATTGTGTATCAATTTGAGTAGGGGATCCACTTTAGCATCCTGAGGATGATGAATGTCTTGGCTTTTCAAGACTTAGCCACCTTGTATAAGAGGGTTTGTGTTATTGCTACTATAGTACATGAGCGAGCTTCTATTTTGGATAAGAGGAAGACAGAGACACAAGGTTTTGGAGGTAGGATTCAATTTTGGGGAAGTGGAATTCTGAGTTATCAGCCTAAGGGTCAAGTAGGTGGACAAAGTAGACATATTGGACAAGTGAGGCACTTCATGTGTCATTTCTAAGGTCAAGATCATTCGGGGTGAAATTATCAGGGCACTCCTATTTAGTATAGGATGTGTGGTCAGTTGGGCCACCGATCTTTTTGAGTGTCAGTGTCAGCAGGGACTGCTTGTACCTCAACAACAGGCATATTAGTAGCGGACCTACCAACCACTACAATAGTATTTTCAGTAGAGGGCACCAGCCTCAACCACTATACAACCTAGAGAGACTAAGGGGAGACCGTATGAGCCTCGCTCTTTCTGTCAAAAAGGAGGATGACTGACTTAGGATTCCAGAGGGTATCATGGAGGATACTAGGGACGACAATCAGGAGGGCTCCTGAATGTCATTAACCAGGCAGAGGCTAATCGATAGCTGGATGAAGTCACTGGTGTTCCATCCATTCGTTACAAGCATATGTGTTGTTCAATTCAGGAGCATCCTTGTCATTCATATCTTCTGCTTTTGTTACTAAAGCTGCATTATCTCCATCTGCTAGTGTGTCTATGTCTGTGGTGTTGCCTTTTAGGGATAGATTGGATTGTACTAGGCTCTACTCGGATGTGGCATTAGAGATAAGTGGGGTAGACTTCCTAGTGGACTTATAAGATTTAGATGCTATCCTTGGGATGGATATGTTGGGGAAGTATAAGGTTGTAATAGACTACACACAGGAGCAAGTTGTGTTACGGGGGCCTCAGGATGATAGGGCCCCTTATAGGAGATGCAAGCTTAGACCTACGACGAAGGTTGTATCTGCCCACGCGTTGTGTTCGTTGGTCTAGAGGGGCTACCCTATTTTTGTGTGGAGTTCAGGAGCTGAATAAGGATGTATCGACATTGGAGGATATCTCAATTGATCAAGAGTTTCCTAACATTTTTCTTAAATAGATACCGTGTATTCTGCTGGTTTGGGATATAGACTTCACCATTGAGTTAGTATCGGGGGCGGAGCTAGTTTCGAAGGCACCTTACAAGATGGCACCAGTAGAGTTGCGAGAGTTGAAGACTCAACTAGAGGATCTAGTGGCTCATGGGTATGTTTTCCCGAGTGTGTCTCCATAGGGAGAACCAATGTTGTTTTGTAAAATAGAATGGTGGGACCCTTTGTCTGTGTATAGATTATCGGGGTCTGAACTAGTTGATAGTGAAGAACTGACATCTACTTCTAAGGATCGATGACTTGTTTGATTAGCTTTAGGGTGCTTCAACTTTCTTGAAGATCAAATTCAGGTTGGGTTATCATCAGTTATGCATCACCAAGGCAGACATCATGAAGACAACCTTTAGGACACAGTATGGGCACTACAAGTTCACAGTGATACCTTTTGGGCTCACTAATGCTCCTGCCATTTTTATGGATTTGATGACGATGATCTTTCAGCCATTCCTTGATTAGTTTGTTGTGGTTTTCATAGACGATATTTTGATTTACTTTCATAGAAAAGAGGAGGATGAGTAGTATTACTCCTTTGAGAGCAAAAGTTGTATGTTAAACTCTCCAAGTGCAAGTTTTGGCTTCCAAAGGTTATGTTCTTAGGTCATGTGGTGTCAGTAAGAGAATTCATCGTGGACCAGGTGAAGATTCTAGTAGTGACTAAGTGGAAGGCACCCACTAACATACCTGAGGTATGTAGTTTCCTAAGTTTGGTTGGGTACTATAGATGCTTTGTTCAGAATTTCTCTAAGATAGCTCGTCCTTTGACGAACCTTTTGAAGAAGATGACTAAGTTTTAGTGGGATGATGCTTTTGAGGGAGAATTTCAAGAGTTGAATCAGCGGTTGACTACAACACCAGTTTTAACTCTACCATCGGGATCCGACGAGTTTGAGGTCTATAGCAATACGTCAAAGTATGGACTGGGTTGTGCACTAATACAGCGTGGTAAGGTAGTGGCTTACACTTCTTTTCAGTTGAAGTAGCATGAGTAGACCCGATGCATGATTTGGAGTCTGCCACAGTTGTTTTCATGTTGAAGATTTGGAGGCACTATCTATATAAGACACAACGCAGATTTTTCACTAACCATAAGAGCCTCAAGTATATATTCACTCATAAGGAGTTAAATATGAGGTGGAGGAGATAGCTAGAGTTGGTGAAGGACCATGATATCGAGCTGACCTACCACGAGGGCAAGGCCAACATCATTGCAAATGCCTTGAGAAGGAAGACATCACACTCTTTGAGTTATGTTGTGGTTACTAATTGGTTGCTAGAGGAGCTTGGAGAGATGAGAATAGAGATGATCCAGTATAGTGACCTAGAGGTTCCGATGAGTGCATTAATGATTATGTTGACAGTTTTTTATGAGAGCTGAGTGGGACAATCTGGGGATGTTAAGCTTACAAGGATTCGATAGAAGATTTAGGGTGGTCAGGTAGATTGTTTTTAGATTCACAAGGATGGTAGCACTTGCTACTGAGGTCGTTCATGTGTACTTTAGAGTTGTGCTAATCTAAAGCACCGGATGTTAGAGGAAGGTCATTGTACTCCGTATTCCATCCATCTAGGAGGGGATAAGTTATATAAAGACCTTAAGAGGATTTACTAGTGGCCTCTCATGAAGTGAGAAGTAGCGAAGTTTGTGTCGAGATGTTTGACATGTCAGAAGGTCAAGATCAAGCACCGGAGACCTGCAAGGTTAGTTCAGCCTTTAGATGTTCTAGGGTGCAAGTGAGATTCCATCTCAATGGATTTTGTGAGTGGAATACCGAGGATTCGCATCGGGTGTTACATAATCTAGCTCATCATCCACAAGCAGACAAAATTAGTAGTCTTTGTGCCAATAAAGTCAACTTGGAGTACGGATTAGTTGGCCGATGAATATATGAGGTTTGTGGTGAGTAGGCATGGTACACCTACTAACATGGTCCTCGATCTGAATTCGAGATTTTTTTCACACTTATAGGGAAAATTGCAAGAGGCTTGGGGAACAAGATTTAGGATGAGTAACTCCTTCCATCCAGCTACAGACCGGCACACTAAGAGGATGATTCAAACTCTAGAGGATATGTTATGAGCTTGTGTTTTGGACTTCCGAGGCAGTTGGTAAGATCATCTACATTTGGTTGAGCTCTCGTACAACAATAGTTATCACTCTAGCATCAAGATGGCACCATTTGAGGCATTGTATGGACGCAAGTGCTGGAAACCTTTATGTTGGAGCGACATCAATGAGACTGTTGTACTAGGACCAAAGATAATTGAGGAGATAACTTAGTAGGTTTGGTTAATTTAGGATAGAATGAGGATAGCTCTGAGTCATCAGAAGAGCTACACAGATCATTGGTGATGGATTTGAACCAGGGGACAGAGTTGTGTTGAGGGTTTCACCTACCAAGGGGGTATAGAGATTTGGTTGGAAGGGTTGAGATTCTTGATACATTGGTCCTTATGAGATTCTTGGTAGGGTTGGCGAGATTGTATACCGCCTAACACTTTCACCAAAGTTAGCTTGAGTTCATAATGTCTTCCACATTTCTTAGCTATGGAAGTACATCGTAGATTCGTCACACGTGATCAAACCAAAGGAGATGGAGCTCAATGATTCATTGTCCTATGAGGAGAGGCCATTGAGGATTCTCAATATATAGATTTGATAGACCCATAAGAGCTTAGTACCGCTCGTGAAGATTCTTTGGAGCCTTCATGGGTTAAAACAAGAAACCTGGAAAATCGAGAAGGATATACATAAATTACATCCCAAGATTTTTCATTTAGGTGTGTTAGGTTTCAGGTTCCTCTCTCTTTGAAGGGGGTAATACCCAGTAGTCTCTTAAAACTTGACCATCAAGATCGCTTTCCTTACATCCTTTTTCCTTCTTCCCTAACCTTAACTTGTTGACATAAGGGATGAAGTCTCTTTTAAGGGGGTAGTGATGAGGGCTATTGACGAACCGAATCAAGCCGAACCTTCTCTGGCTTGATTCGGCTCGTTAAATTTTTTGTAAGGCTCGAGTTTGGCTCGAGCTCAAATCGAGTCAAGTATTTGAGGCTTGAGTTCGGCTCGAAAAAATCTCGCGAGCTATTCAACTCGGTTTGTTAATTGAAAACGAACCAAATTGGCTCGGTTCGTTAGGCTTGGCTCGTGGCTCGATTTGTGGCTCGGTTTGGCTCGGTTCGTTTAATTTTAAACAAGCCAAACCGGCTCGGTTTAGTCGGCTCGATTCGAGCTAGGTTTGGTCGGCTCGTTTATTAGAAAATTTAGCCGATTAAACCTGTAACTTTCAACAAAAATTAAATATCAAATAAAGACTTGTTTGGCTTGATTATAAATACTAAAATAAGACCATAGACCGTACAGTATCAAATCATTCATACAAAATATTCAAAGATTGTGCCTTCAACCCTGCATGCTTTTACAAAATAAAATAATTTATATGTGTCCAAAATCATATTCTTCAATCCTTAATTCTAAATTCCAATATCCAGAATTATAGCAAATTTGCAACCTTCATCTCATCCAATCCATCATAAGCACTTCTACACCAAATCTCAAAATATGGCACGAAAATCCACTAACCTTCATAACTGCAAGGATAATTTTATGAATGAATAAGAGAACTAGATTAGTAATAGTTATTTGAGAAAGACTTCAATCCCATAAGTTTTGATTATATTATACCTTAAATTTGATCAAAAAATATACCATATTATGGAAGATCTATGATCTTCATGCTTGGAGCATCTGCAACCTGCTTATATTAAGATAGCAACAATAATATATATATGAATGATTAGAATTTAATTCCTAAAATTTCAAGAGATCAAAAATTAATAATGAAAGCATAAAAATATTATTTCCTTCTTCTTTAGCCCTTTTTTTGTACGAATCCAATCACTTGCACAAAGAAGTACTTCAACCTTATCAATAGATAGTGCTCCTCTATACGGATCAATGACCCTTGACCCAGCACTAAAAGTAGCTTCTGAAGAAACTGTGGTGATAGGCATGGACAGGATATCACATGCCATTTGTGATAAGATACGAAACTTTAAATTGTTTGCCTTCCACCACTCCAAGGTACTAAAAGAAGATTCGGAATCATCATCATAAATAAATACACTCTCCTCCAAGTATATATCTAACTCCGATTTTGTAGGAAGTTGTGTGCCAGATTGCCTAATGAATTGCTTAAATCCCATCCTTCCTAAACCTACACCTTTCTTTGCCCCAGTATTAAAAGCAGATGACCCTTCACCCATTTCAAATCCCACTAAAGATTTCTCCAAGTTACGTGTATGCTCTCAAGCATAATCATCAAATATAACTCGTAAAGTATCACGAACTAGCCGAATATGCCTGTCAACTTCATCATGACTAAAAATATTGGGAAATGTATATTCGACCAAAGACAACTTACATCTAGGGTCTAAAACAACTGCAATAGCCATTAATAAATTACACTCACCCCAATATTTATCAAGTTTTTCTTTCATGACTAAAGCCATCCTTTGAATAAATGGTTCTTTAGAACGAGCCTTCTCATCTAATACTGCTTTAATTCTCCATACCTCAGGAAGATACAGATTTGCTGTTGGATACTCACTTCCAGAAATTATATTTGTTACCTCACTAAAAACCTCCAAAAATTCACATACTATTTCATCTTGTCTCCATTCTTCAACAAAAGGGGCCCATTTATATGATGGATCTTGCTCTGCATATCTTGTAAACACATCCTTAAATTCTAATGCAGCAGATAACATAGCATGCACAGAATTCCAACGTGTGCAAGCATCAAGAATCAACTTTTTTGTAGGCAATTTTAGATATCTAGCAATCTCACTGAATTTCATCAAACGGGTATCAGAATTAGATAAATACTTCACACTTGTGCGAATATTAGAGATAACATTACTGATCTCCTTATAAACATCTTGCACCAACAGATTCACAATATGAGCACAGCATCGAACATGAAATATTTTTCCAGCAAAAGAAAGCTTCTTCATCAAACTAAAATGATCTTTCAAATGCCTTACACAAACATCATTTGCACTACAATTATCCACCGTAATAGTGCTCACTTTATCTTCAATTTCCCATTCCACCAAACAGCCACATAAAGCATTGTATATATTTAATCCACTACCAAGAGGAGGTAAGTGAAAAAAATTCAAAACATGCTTTTGAAGATTCCAATTACTATCAATTAAGTGGGCTGTTACAATCATGTAATGAATTTTTTGGACATCAAATTTCCAAAGATCTGTTGTTATGCTAATCTTATTAGCATCTTTCAAAATATTTTTCACCTTCTTCTTTTCAACTTCATACATAGTAAAACAAGCATCCTTAGCAGCATGACGAGTAATCTACGGATACTTATCAGAGATGGCCCAAAGAAATTCATTAAACCTTACATGTTCCATCATATTAAATGGATATTCATGCATGAGTATCATATGAGCGCACTTTTCCATCACCCTTTCATGATCATATCTAAATATAGGAGCAACACTAATACCAGTGGACTTAGAAAGAGACAATACCCTTTGTTTTTTTTATGGTCGGCTAGTACATCGCTCCAAATGCCTGATAAAATGACTGGTTACGCCCCCAGGAAGAATAGATAGATGTTTACGACAATGCTTGCATTAGGCCTTTTTGGTCCCATCTTTTAAAGTAACCACTTCATACTTTTCCCAAACATGTGAAGTTTTCTTGCGAGCCTTCTTCGTTATTGCACACTCATCATCATCGTTTTTATTTTCATTATTCACCTCCTGCTCCTCATTAATCTGCTCATCAACATCTTCATCAAGCTTATTGGTCGGCTCAAAATCATTCTCTTCATCACGATCACTAATGTAAGTATCTCTGGGAACTTCAAATATATTAGGGTCATCTTCCATTTATGGGCTTCTTGTTGATGTAGATGGCGATAATACAGGAGAAGAAGATCCTTGTTTAGAAGAAAAATCAGAAGTTACCAAATTTGACATAATTATAAGTTTGAACTAAAAACAGCAAAAAAAAACACAAGGTAGCAGACTAGCAGTAGGTAGCAGCAAAAATAACACATAAAACTATGAATAATTAATAATCACCACCATGGTTTTTTATTTGTTTTTTTAATCAAAATAAAACATCATTATAAAACAAAGAATATATGGGAAAAATTTAAAGTTCAAAATTCCAAGTTGAGTAAAAAGGAAAACAAAAAGTTACATGTGTGATGTATTAATATGTACAAATAAAAAAAACTTGATAACAAATAAAATTGAGGAAAAAATGTAAAATGCTAACCTTCAAAGTCATAATATAGAAATCATTTTTGATAAACTTCAACAAATATAACATATGTGGCTTTTAAGAATAACGTAATAACAAAATTGTTCATCATAACACCAAATAAGAAAGTAAAAAAAAATTATTAGAAAAGATCATGCTAACAAAATGAAAAAGTACAATAAAATAATAATGTTATTGCTCAATTTAAAAACATAAAATTAAAAAAAATTATAAAATAATGTAGTAGAAAAGAATCAAAAGATGTTGCTAGCTAGTAGCTACTGACCAAGTGTTTTATTGATATTTTTAATTACAAGAGCTTGAAAACATCTCCAAACATCTCCAACCTGAAATTTCAAATACAACGCTTGTAACTTCCAAAGAGGAATACAGTTAAACAAGATAAAACCCGATAGATCAATTTTCAGATTGCTTACTCTCTCAAACCAAGCATTCCACCCAAATACAATTAGGATCATTTCAACTACTTCTATAAATTTAATTTCAGAAAAACAACTATACAATAACCAATTTCATAATCTCACTTGAAATCTAGGGTTTTAGGCCCAAAAATACAATTCGGTTGAATTCTATTAATTTAATCAAATTGAATGTTTAGAAATGCAATTAAACACATTTTATAACATATCAAATAATCAATTGCTCAAAAACAATAAAAGAAATACACAATTTACCACAATTAGGGTTTTTGAGCCCGGAACGCAAATTCGATCAATTCTTACTAGAATATATGAATTAACGATTCGGAAATGTAATTAAATGTATTCTAATGTAAATTATATAGTCAATTGAATAAAACAACCTGATTACACAATCCAATTTAATCTCGTAAGAGTTTTGACATAAAAATCCAATTCCAATCAATTACACACAATTTGCCCAAATCAACACTTCCGATATGAAATTGAATACATTTCAAATGATATTATAAAACCAATTGAGCGGAACGACTCATTTATATGACCCAATTTCATTACATCCGAATGTTGACCTAGGAATCAAATTTCGATAAAACCTACGTAAATTTCTCAAATTGACAGTTCTAATATCAAATTGGATACATTTTAAAACATACTGTATAATCAATTTACCTAAAATAGCTAAATCGGACGAATCCAAAAAATTCGGGCATAACCCGGCCAAAAATCCAATTTTTCCAAAATTCCAGCATAACCATACAATTAACTATCCAAATCATTCCCGCAGCACATATATACATAACCAAACCATTAATTTAGCTTATCACAAGCTAAATCATACTCAATTACACGAATTAATATTAGGGTTTTTCAGAAAATTATACCACACGAAAATCAACAAATCGAGGCAAGGGAAGGGCGGGGAAGCTTCGTCGGAGGCTGGCGGTGGCTCGCCGGTGGTCAGAGAGGCTCGCCGAAGCCGGACGGCGACGCAACCAGCGCGGCTCGTCTCTGTCAGCTGCTGCTGTCGCCCGCTGCTGCCGCCCGCTGTTGATGTGTGTCGCTCGTGGTGGTTGTCGCCCGACAAAGGAGGAGCAGGAAGGAGGAGGTTGGTCGCTGGAGCAGAGGGCAAGGGAGAAGGGGGAGGTGATGGAGGCTGGGGCTGGCTAGGTGACTATCGGGGAGTCGAGACTCGAGAGTCAGGGGGTCGAGGTCCTCGGGGAGTCGAGACTCGAGAGTCAGGGGGTTGAGGTCCTCGAGGAGTCGGGGAGACGGGGACTCGAGAGTCGAGAGTCAGGGGTAGTGGGAGTGTGGGACTGGCCGACTAGGGGTCGGGACTCGGGGACGACGGGGAGGAGTCTGGTCTAGTGAGTAGGGCTGTTGATTGTTGAGTGAGTGTTGACGGCAAGAGTCTTGACGATGGGGAGTGGGGATGGGATTCGGGAAGAATTCAAAACAAAAAACCCCGCTGAGTTGCTGACTGCTGCTGAATCAGCTTGAAAGCCCCGCCCGGTTCATCGTGCCCGGTTCCAATGATTCAGCGGTCCAGCCGGTTAAATTATAAAAATTATTTTTATTAAACAAAAAACTTATAAGAATTATTTTTATTAAAAAAAAAGACTTAAATTATGAGAATTATTTGTAAAAAAATAATTAGTTCTTTTTAACTTTATTTTATATTTGTATATATTCTCAAAACTTATTTGATAAACGAGCAAACGAGCTGAATTCGAGTCAGGTTCGAATCAAGCCGGTTTGCGAGCTAACCAGCCAAGTCAACCTAGGCTTGAGTTTGGCTTGTTAAATAAATGAGCCTAAGATCGAGGCTTGAATTTGATTTGTTTATCTAATCAAGCGAGCCGAGTCGAGCCGGCTCGCGAGCCGGCTTGATTTGTCAACAGCCCTAGTAGTGATGTAATACCCTGAAAATTTGCTTAGCCTAATTTCACATCATTAACACCCTAATTTGATTCTAATATCAAGAAATCTTATTGTTACCCTTAACCAAATTTCTTACTACCAAAAATTTAACCGAAATCAAAACTTTAATTCAAATAAACCATAATTTATAAACCAAAATCAAAACCCACTAAAATTTTCACTAATCTAAATTACTTGGCTAATCTAAAATTTTCTAATATAATCCTAATCCCCTAACCCATCTCTCTTTTTCCTTTTATTTCTCCTTTTCTTTTCTTCCTTTCTTCCCTTTCCTTCCTTTTTATTTTCTTTCTTTTCCCTTCTTCTCCAATGCTAATTTTATGGCATGAGGAATTTGGCTTCCTCTACACCACCACCATCCACTTGTTGTCCCACATGCACCATGACACCATCCCTACCATCCCTTATACTTGCCTTCTTCTTCTTCTTCTCTTCCTCTACACACCCCACACACTACCATCACTTCCCCTGCCACTCTTCTTCTTCCTTCTTCTTTCCTCTTCTTCCTATTGCTTCTCTATTTCGCCGCCATCACCATCATACTCCCTGCTTTCCTCTCTCGTGCACGTCTCCTTCATGTGCCATCATCATCATCATCAGCCCTCATGCCTCTGTGTGATCTCCATCAATTTCAACCATCACCATCACCCCTAGCCTTTTTCTTTTCTTCTTCTTGGCCGATTATCATCATCGTCGTGGTCCCTCCCCTATGATTTTTCTCCTCCATGGCATACCACCATACTAGTATATACCCCTCTATCCCTCCATTTTATTATCATCCATCAACTCCTCAACCTTCTTCTCATCTTCCTTCTCCTTTATCCTTCTTCTTCCTCCTTCTTCCCTATTTTTGGCATTTGAACCATCCAAGCCACCTCCCAAGTCACCACTCGCCACTCTTTAGCCGGTGGACAGACCACAAAGGTTGCCATGACCTTCCCCCTTGTGGTTGCTGGTCATCACCACCGACCGCCGCCTCTTTTTCCTTCGTCTTCCTCTCATGTGTTGTAGCGTTTTAGAGTGCATAGTCGGTACACCGCCTGCTGCACGACTATGCAATGCTCAAATTTCTTGTTGCACAACCGTGCAACTCCTGCACTGTCTGACCATGTGTCTTTTTTATATCAGCTTAGTGCTGCACAGTTGTGTAATTTTTGCACCATCTGGCTACGCAACTTCTTTTGGTTGCTATGCACCCATATTTTCACCCCAAACCTTGTCCAAACACCACCAAAATTTAACCATAACTCCACCACACCTTCTTCTACACTTCCATACAATTTAAGCTTCCATTAAACTCCGGTAATTTCTATCTTTACCCTCCTCTACCTTAACTTCCCTCTCAATTTTTAATCTTCGATCCTAATCGTATTATATCTTATTTTTGTAGGTGATATTCCGATAATCTCAGAGGAGGTATAGGATTCATGTGCATAGAGTCTTGTGTCCTTGTTAGTAAGGATACATGTCGTAGCTAGGGATTTATGTGATGCTTGTATTTTTATATATGGCTTTATGTTGAGTATGTTGTATTGAATAATCTATTTATGGAAATGCTATGAAATGATATTCTTGAGAGTAATGAAGTTATATAAGTACATATTTGGGTATAATGTTGGATACAAGATATCTATGGGGAACTAAGGATATGTACTTTAGATAATGATTGGAAATGTATATATTTTGGGTTTTATAAGGCTTTGGGAGAATACAATTGTCTTGGTTACCCTGAGGGTATTATGATCATTTGAGGATAATAACATGGTCATACTTATGTAGTTCAGTTGTATGTCTTGTATTTTTATGATTTCAACATGATAATATACAATCAACTCTAAATAAGATACTAATAATTTAAAGTAAAAGATCACATGAGTTAGGCTGAGGTATTTATATGGCTCCACCAAATAATAATAGTAGTTTGGGTGTGTTTTCCCCAAGAGATGCTTCAGCCCGTTCCATTGGATTAAGAATAATGGGGCCCCATATTAAACATGAATAAAAATACAAATAAGATTTAAAGTATAAATGGAAAGATACTAATCATTTAAAGTAAAAGACTACGTGAGTTAGGATCAAGGCGTTGAGTCCGTTCCACAAGATAATAATAGTAGCTCAGGTATGTTGTCTCCGAGAGGTACTTTATACCGTTCCATCGGTTTAATAATAGTGGCTCACGAGCATTTTACTCTGAGAGGTGTTGGATCCATTCCACAAGATAATAATAATAGTGGCTCAGGTGTGTTATCCCTGAGAGGTGTTTCAGACCATTTCACTGGTTTAAGAATAGTGGTGTAACACTACCAAAATTCACTATTGAAAAATTTCGTTTTATTTGAAAGAGTTAGCGGAAGCAAATTATAAAATCGTGAATTCTGGGGATATTACCGCCACACTTAGTACCAGACCGGTTCACTCCTACCGTTCCAGTACTAAGTGCTAAGGCTAAAAGTGTAAAACACAATTTACAATCCATTTTCAAATCAGAGTAGCGCATCAAATCATTTACAAGAATAAAATCCACCAAAGATGGTTACTTTAACAACATTAAAATTAAAACCAGGAATTTAAAAGAGAAAGAGAAAAACCCTAACGGTATCGGATAATTCCTTACTCTCTTTCCCGTTGCCCACTTGAGTAGCACCTGAAAAGACCTGCAAGGGGCACTGCCCATTGAATAGGCAAGGGCCCCACGAAGGGAATCCCTTCAGTACTATGGTACTAAGTAAACCTTTAATACCACACTTAAAAGCAGGCCCGCAATGCAACACATAATGCAACCTATATACATATGTAATGAGAGGTGCATACATAACAATCACATATATAACAAGGCTACCACATATCAACAAGTTATAAAGTACGATTGATATTTTTGGGCCTTAAGCCATTAGTCCATCATTATTCAATCATCTCTTTGGTTATATCCAAGTGAGTGCGGGAACCCCACTATTATAGCTGATGGACCGAAATACATATAGGGCAAAACTCTCATGACCACTATTATTGCAGGTGGATCGGTCTCCAGGGCAGAACGCTCCTGGCCACTATTATTCGTCAGTGGGTCGGTCTGGCCCAGACTCACAAGGTGTTCCACTATAAGTAATTAATATCTTTCCATAATTTATTCACATCCAATGCTTGTGTTATTGAGCTCGGGACCCCCACTATTTTAACCGGTGGACCGGAATACCTATAATCATCATCTAGGGCAAAACGCTCCTAGGCCACTATTATATCCGTTGGATCGGTACTCAATATCATAAGTCAACTGGGCCCGGCTCATTAATCTTTCACTTTCGTAATTAGTGTTTTCCCTTTCTTTAATCAACACAAAAATTCTATTTATTTGCCTCGGACGGGAGATCAAAAAACCCGGGACACAAAGGTACACCGGTCGTACTAGTGCATACAAGCTACTCAGTACCCTTCAACCACAAACCCAAGGACGCAAAGGTACCTTGGTCGTACTGGTGCATAAAGCTACTCAGTACCCTACCGACAAAGACACCTAATCCATAAGTATGCATACCCCCTAACTAGGTTCGTAGAGCTAGATAGAGTAAGATATAGGGCCTGGCTGGGGCACAAAGGCACACCAGCAAATACCAAAATAATCGTGGACTAAACCACGTCTTTAGGGTAGCGACCCCTAAAGAGTCACAATTCCCGATCTCGAGGTCTTTTACTTTAAGCATTAGTGTCTTAATTAAGGTGATCACAAAAGGCACAATAATCAGATACTTATTCACTTGTGATCATTCCGATATCATTAGTCACTTATAAAATTATCATTTTGCCATTTAATCATAAAATTACCATATTGTTCTTTTGCCTCAAAAATTACCATAATGCCCTTCTTTCTCACAACTTACAATTTTATCCTTTTACTTATAGAATTATCATTTCACCCCTTTCTTTTGAAATTACTAAAATACCCTTTTGCTTACAAAATCACCGTTTTACCCCTTTCTTTCAAAATAACCAAAATACCCCTTTACTACAAAATTTCCAATATACCCTTTTCACTTATAAAATTTCCACTTAACCCCTTTATTACACCACTTTTATGAATTTACCACCACTACATAAAATACTAATACATTTAACTCCACCAACTTGTCATTATTCAACATAATACTCATTAGCAACTACATATATTAGATCACATACTTACATAAGCATATTACTAAAATACCCTTAGACAATAATATTATTCATGCAATAGCAACATAATACATCATAGACAAGCATTTAACATTTCCATCAAATATCAAACTCATTCCTTAAGTATCATCTCTACACATGGCACAAAAGCTATCATAATTTTCTTTTCTTTTCTTTTTATCAATCAATATAAGCAACCATATATATATCATACTAGGCAACACAAAGCATGCATAAAATCATACTAAAATCCGTAATGTGCCAGCATACGTTTTTCCATACGTTTAAGTGGAGTTTAACGATTACCTTAATCCTGCAAAAATTGAATCTTACCGGTATCCCGGTTAAATATTCAAGCTTTAATTAGCAACTCAACACCTAAAAATAATATCAATAATTATTATATTAGAAATAGGAAATTAAAAAAGGTAAAACTTTATAAAAATTTATTTAATAATAAAACACTTTAATTAACTATTAATATACCTCAAAATTTAGACAAATAAATTCCAAATCAAAGGGGGAGCTCATGCTGCATGAACAGCGTGAGTCACATGCAGATTAAGGGGGAGAAAGGGGTCAAAGGTGATGAGGTAGAAGGGAGGGGGAGATGGTTCTGTTTGGGGTCTTTAGGCTAGAAAAGGAGGTAGATGGGGGAGGATTGGAGGCAAGGTAAGGGTGAAGGAGTGAAGAGGGGATGTAGGTGGAGGCTAAAAATGGGTTGTTCGCGGCCAAAGGCAGTGGAGACAGCGGCGAAGTTGGCTATCGGGCTAGGCGTGGCTGAGAAGGAAGGAAAAGAGAGGGGAAAATAGAGGGGTTCAGGGGCTGTTTTCGGAAAAGTAAGGTATGGGGGTGGTAGAGGAGGTTGCAGGGTGTGGATTAGTGGTTTGGGTGGCGGTAGAGGTGGCCGGACGTCGGCGAATGGGGCGGTTGCAGGTAGCTTGGCGATAAGGGAGAAAAGTGGGGAGAAAAAGAAGAGGTGGAGAAGGGAGGAGATGTAGGGGCTCGAGGGTGGCTTGGGTGGTCTCGTGGTGGTGCAGGGCTGAGGTATAGGGTGGCAGTGAGCGGCGCAGGGGCTTGGTACGGTGGTTGGAGCGGCAGTTGGTAGCGGCGTGCAAAAATCGGGGGAAAAATGGGAGGAGGAGAAAATAAGAGAAGGAGCTCGGGGAAGGAGAAGAGGGCTCGAAATTATGGGGAATGAAGGGCTGGTGAGGGTAAGAAAAAGAAGAGGGAGAGGCGGGGGGAGTAGGTGGTCGGTCGGGGCATGTTGTAGGGTGGCAGGTGGTGGTCGGGTGACAGGGAGAGGGAGGGGAAGAAGAGGAAAGAAGTCAGGAATGGATGGAGGGTGCAAGGGATAGTTTGGTTCAAAATAGGAAAGAAAGGGATGAGGGGAGAGAGAGGGAGGGAGAGAGGCAGGGGTAGTTAGGATGGCAGCTGCAAGTGGTGGTCGGGCGTGCGCAGGGTGTCAGGCATGGGTGGCGATGAAAAATGAAGAAGAAGAAGAAGAGGAAAGAAGCCGGCCGGTCGAAGGGAAAGGAAATAAGGCTAAGCCGGCCCGGTTGGGGGGAGAAAAGAAAATCTGGGCTGCAATGCACGGGAGAGGGGAAGAAGGCAAAAACGGGCCGCGCGAGAGAGGAAGGATGAGAGAGGGGAGATGGGCTAGTGGCCAGTGCGTAGGGGAGGGGCTGGCCTGGTGCAGCAGCCCGAGGGAAGAAAAAGGGAAAAGGGGAAAAGGGGGGAATGGAAAAATAGAGAAAATAAAACAAATTAATTTATAAAATCATAAAATGTAATATTCTTGATAAATTATTTAATTTAATAATTTAATTCATTATAATCTAATATATTAGTTTAAAAAGGATAAATTTAGTAAAATATTAGTTTGGAAAATTATTTAAATAAAAATAGCATGATAAAATAACAAAATATCTATTTTAATTTACTAAATATTCCCGTCCAAATTTATATACTCAAAAATCTATAAAATAATTAAATTAAATAATCTTAAAAGCTAATTTGTTTCAAATAAAAGCTATTTATTAAATTATTGGTTTTCTAAAATTTTGGGGGATTACAAGTGGGGTTCCTAGACTCAACGTAAATAAAAGATTAAAATAAGGTATATCTAATGAAAGAGATGGAATCAATGCTTATTTAGTATTCTTTGATTTACGCATGTACAATTTTCTTATGATAATTCTTATAACCCTGCTTAACTGTATCGTTACCTTACTCAGTACATAGTGTACTGATCATCCGTTTCATGGGTGCTACTCAATCCAATAAGTAGACAATCTAGATGTTTATGTACAGTCGATGAGGGCTAGGTGGATGAATTCATAACCTTTGATGATATATGTGTGGAGGAGTGATTTATTCATATTAGATTTTGAGTGTAGAGTCATGTTATTTGGATGATAGTTTTACTCGGATACCTTTTTAGACTCTTAGTTCTAAGGGATCCCTTTTTGTTATATTTTAATATTGTAATCGGAGTTGATCTCTAAACGCTTAGTTAATGTTATTAAAAGTTATCTCATTTCTTACTATTATGTTTTAAATTTTATAATCGATTTACCTTGTGATTGATGTAAGGATAGTAAGGTAAGCCAAACTTATATTAATTACAGTGGTAATACCCACACTATTTGATTATACACTTCCACTTAAAATGAAATTTTTTAATAGTAAATTTTAGGATGTTACAATAATGACTAATTGAGTATAGATTCTAAAACAACAAATATAAAGCCTAGGATTAAACTTCGGTCTCTAAATTAGTATGTGACAATGAAATAACACTATGTGGTAGTTTAGTTCAATGGTTGTGAACAATCGGTCTAAATATATTCATTAGCCTCTTTTAAGGTCTAAGAACATATTTAATCTAATTTACTAACTACTTTTGTTACTAACTAATTAAATTATCCCCATTAAGTGCCACCGATTATATTATAACACCCCCAAAATTCACTATTAAAAATTTTCATTTTATTAAAAGAAATAGCGAAAACAAGAAAACAAAATTGTGAATTTCAGGGATATTGCCGCCACACTTAGTACCAAACTAGTTTAATCTTAGTACCAAGTCCTAATGCTAAAAGAATAAAGAATATTTTGCTTGAAACTCAAACCATATTTAAATCAGAGTAGTGCAATAAATATTTTACAAGAATAGAGTCCACCAATGATGGTTACAAGAACAAATATTACATTTAAATCACAAATTAAAAGGAGAAAGAGTGAAACTCTAGAAATTTTCGGACAATCCTTATGCTCTTTCCTGTTGCCCACTTACATAGCACCTGAAATGGACCTGCAAGGGACACTGCCCATTGAATAGGCAAGGGTCCATGAATGAAACTCTTCAATGCTATGGTACTAAGTAACCCTTTAAACCACATTGAAAAGTAGGCCTACATGCAACACATCATACAAACTATATAGAAAGATAACATACATGCTAATACACAAGGCACATCTCATATAACAAGAAAATGCACAACACAAAACCCATATAATTAGCAAATTCATCACATACCTAAGTAGGGACAAGCATTGAAGCCCAACTTAGGTCATATCAATGGATCATAATGTGAAATTGATACTTTTGGGCCTTAAGCTATTAATCAATCATTATTTAATTATTATCTTTCGAATTATATCCATGTGAGTGGGGGAACCCCACTATTATAGCCAGTGGACCAGAAATATATAGGGCAGAACACTCCTGACCACTATTATTTGTTGGTGGATCGGTCTCTAGGGCAGAAGGCTCCTAGCCAGTATTATCATCGGCGGATTGGTCTGGCCCCGACTCATGTGGTGTTCTACTATGAGTGATTAGAATTTTTCATGATTTATTCACATCTAATATTTGGTTTATTGAGCTTGGGACCCCCACTATTATAGTCGTGGATTGGATTATATATATATATATATATCTTTTAGGGCACTCTTGAGCCACTATAATAATTGATGGACTAGTACACATATACATCTTCTAGGGAAAAATGCTCCTGAGCCACTATTAAAGCAGGTGGACCGGTACTCATAAGATAATCCATCTAGACCAGGATTAATTATCTATCACTTTCCTTATTAGTGTTTTCCCTTTTAATTTACACAATTGTTATATTTATTTGCCTCAAGGGAGAGATCAAGATCCGAGATACAAAAAGGTACATCGGTTGTACTGGTGCATACAAGCTACTCAGTACCCTTCAACCATTAACCTAGGAACGCAAACGTATCGTGGTCGTACCGGTACATACAAGCTATACAGTACCCTACCGATAAGCACACCTAATCCATAAGTATGCATACCCCCTAAATAAGTTCGTAGAGCTAGATAGAGTAAAATATAGAGCCTGGATGGGGCACTAAGGCACACCAGCAAATATAAATATAATTGTGGGTTAAACCACATCTTCAGGGTAGCAACCCCTAAAGAACAACCATTCTCAATCTCGATATCTTCTACTTTAATTATTAGTATCTTAATTAAGGTGATAATGAAAAGCACAATGGCCACATACTTATTCACTTCCAATTGTTTCTGATATCATTAGGTAACCCTTATTCATATAATTATCCAAGATAACCTAGAGGAATCGCTAAGGTCATCATTATCTCATACAATTCTAATTCAGGATTTGTTTTCATTTGTTCACATGCCATACAGGTTATCATATCATAATCACATTCCAATTTTAGAGTCTGGTAAGTTCACATCGGAGGATCATGGCACCCATAACCCTAACATGCCCTTAATTTTCACCCAACACACAATACCGTGCATGATTAATGGTTCAGAAACCTCCTTCATGAGCATAAGAGTAACACCATACCTCAACCATAATTATCCATCCAATTTCAAGTCAGGCTATGTTCTTGGGATACTTACTGATTATCAAATACCCTTATCTTCTTATTCAATGTTACTTGAATCTTATTATGAAACTCTGTTAACCCATTAACATACTAGACACGAGTTACTAATTTACCCCTATCATCTCTACAAAATTACCGAAATACCCCTTGCTTGTATAATTATTAAGTCATCCATCTTTACTTACCAAATTACCATATTACCCTCTATGTTACATAATTACCAAATTGCCCCCTACTCGTTTAGGTTACCAAATTATCCTCTATACTTATTAAATCACCAACTTTACCCCTTATACTTGTTAAGTTACCAATTTACCCTTTCGATGGGCTAAATTACTATATTACCCTTTATACTTATCTAAATTACCAAATTACCCTTAGGCTCATTAAGTCTCCAATCGCCCTTCATATTTATCACACTTGTTAGATTTTCCATTTGGTTGGTTAACTTACCAAATTACACTTCTCCAATGTTATAATTACCATTTTTCCCTCTTTATTATTGTAACACCCCAAATTTCACTACTTTTTTTTTAAAAAAAAAAGTGGAAGAACTTATATTAGAAATATTTAAATTAAAACTCGTAAATTTTGGAGATGTTATTGCCACACTTAGTACCAAACTGGTTCTCTCTGACCGTTTCAGTACCAAGTGCTAAGGCTAAAAAGATTAACACAAAACTTAAACCAAGATTTCATAAAATGAATTAAAGAAATAATAACAAAGAAATCAGAGTACGTATAAAGAATTATTATTCATATCCAAAAGAGAAATAGCTTACAACGGATGAAAGATTCATTTAAAGAACTCAATGCAAGGTAATAAATCAGATTGGACGAATCTGATACAAAGGAAATAATAGAAGGAATATAAAATAACGAGAAGAGTGAATCCGGCTACATATATACTCGACGCTCAGCTCCACCGGATGTCCCGCCCACCTGCACAAAGTCAGAAAGGGCCCTCTACTCGTGGGAATGAGCAGCACCCATGAAAAGGGTGATCGGTACACTACGTACTGAGTAAGGTAACTGAGCACTAAGGCCCACACACAAGCACATAAATCATGCAGAAGAATAGGAGACACAATCATAAATGTATATGGTCAACCAAGTAAAAGTACCAAGGCCCATATATAATCTAGATTAATTACTTAATTAATCACTGATCAGAAGTTGATTCATACCATACTTTTTATCAAATCCACGCAAGTACGGGAACCCCACTATTATAGCCAGTGGATCGAAAAACACATAGGGCATATAGCTCCAGACCACTATTATAGCCGGTGGATCGGTCTCCAAGATACCATAGTACTTGGCCACTATTATTCACCGGTGAACCAGTCTAGCCCCTTCTCACATGGTGTTCCACTGTAAGTACTTAGTATTTTTCCCATATCTTGGTACAAATATGTTCGGTTTTGTTGAGTACGGAATCCCCCATTATTATAGCCGGTGGACCGAAAATGCATAGGTACAAAGCCTGACCACTATTATTATCGGTGGACCAGTTACACATAGGACATCATGTCCTAACCACTATTATTCGCCGGTGGATCGGTCTGGGTCCAGCTCAACAATCTTTCACTTTACATGATTAATGTTTTAAGTATCTTATTCAAAAGCTTTCACTATGGACATGCACGAATCATTCTCTTTATACTTCTCACTTCACAAATCATAAAATTCCACCATTATAATTACACTTTAAACACCAAATACACATGATAACACAAAATTTCTAAGCAACCACAACAAACCCTAATTGTCCTCACAAACCCTAGTTCGGTCTCCTATGGATCCTTGTATAACTCCACCTACTATTTTTCATCCAAATGACCAAACACCCAAATAACACTTACATTACCTTCCTGATATCCCAAATCAACCTTTCATACGTAAATTTCACTCCCATGCAAACTTTACACATTCCATGCAACCTTTCGGACTTTTTATAAAAACCCTACATCACATGCAATCATTAACTTCCATGCAAAACCCTAACTCAATCATGCAAACCCTAATACCACCATCCAACCATTAATACCACCATTTAACCATTAATACCACCATACAAACCCTAATACCACCATGCAAACCCTAATACCGCCATGAAACATTAATTCCATGCAAACCCTAATACCATGCATCCCACAACTCCATGAAAAACCCTACACCATGAAACATTAGCTCCATACAAAGCCCAATGCCATGCACCTCCATGCAAAACTCTAACACCATACAATTCCACGCAAACCCTAATACCATGCAATTCCATGCAAAACCCTAACCCCCGTGCAAACCCTAACTCCCATGCAACCCTAATACCATGCCACATTAATAACACCATGCAAAACCCTAACACCATGCAACATTAATACCACCATTCAAAACCTTGACACCATGCAATATTAATACCACTGTTCAAAACCCTAACACCATGCAATATTAATACCACCATGCAAAACCCTAACACCATACAATTTCATGCAAAACCCTAACACCATACCATTTCATGCAAAACTTTAACACCACATTGTTACACTCCCCATCATTATTTTACAACTCTAGCATGCATGTCTTAAGGCCACATCATACCATAAGAATAACACAATTATACACATAATTCTCATGCCACAATTTATTCACACCAACATACTTCAACTCTATAATCATGATGCATTCATAAAAATTATACAATATACACATGAAATACACTATAATTCATATCCCATGGCATGCATAACATAAAATCACATATTACACATATGGCCTTAGCATCCCTTACCTAAAACGACACCGGTCTTGGAGCACGCTTCTACGCCTCCTTAGGGCTTTGACGGGTTTCACCTATTATGAGGAAAAAGCTAAAATTAGACTCCCCCTATCAAAATACTATTAATCACTAACTTATTATAAGACTAGGTTTTTTAAATAAATAATAATATATTAATAAAATAACATTAATTAATTACTAACTTTGCTAAAGATATAGAAATAATAGAATATAATAAAAGTTGATAATATAAGGTTGAAAACTTTACCCTAATAATAATGATGATGATTCTAAAATAATAATAGCAAAGATACTAAAAATAATATCAATGATAATATACTTAAGAATAATAATAATAGTAACAATAATAATAGCAAGGACGTTATTTGAAACAAAGTGAAATAAGGGCTTCATCCCCTTTACTAAAATAATAATAATGAATAATAATATTACTAAAATAAATAACCAAATTTAGTAATAATACTAATGATGAAATAATAATACTAATAATGATAAAAAGCCATAATAATATTACAAAATAATAGTAACCATAATGGTAATAATAGTAAAGATAATGATCGAAGATAAAAAGAAGTAGGGTTTCCACCCTACATTGAATAATAATAACTTAATAAATAATAATAATAATAATAACAATGATAAGAATAAATACTACTAATAATAAAAATACTAATAACCCTAATAATAATAAGACATGATATTTATCATACTACTACTAAAATTTAAAATAAGCACAATAAGGTCTTAGCCCTATATAAAATGATAATACTAACACTTGAGAATAATAATAATAATAATAATAATAATAATAATAATAATAATAATAATAATAATAATAATAATAATAATAATAATAATAATAATAACAACAACAACAACAACATTATTAACAACACTAATGGTAAAATAGTTGTATTAATAATAATGGAATAAGAATAATAGAAATTCAAAATAGGAAATAATAATAATTATTATACTTATAACGTATTAATATTAATAATATTAATAATAGAAATAATAAGGGTAATAGTCCTAAAATCGAATTAAAAATTATAATAGGGCTTCAACCCTCAACAGAATAATAATAAAACATTAATATTAATAACAATAATAATACATATTAAAAATAGAAATAATAATAATAGGATTTATATTAGAATAATTGAAATAAAAAAATTTAAGGCTTGTAAAAATAGGGAAAAGGGTTGAGAGGGTCTAGGGTTCAACCTCAGGCTGGTGGGGATAGGCGGCACCGGCAGTGATGCACGGCGGCGGCTGCGGCGGCCAGAAGAAGAAAAGAAAAGGGAAAAGGTTGAAGGCTAGGAAAAAAATAAGAAGAAGGAGGGTGGAAGTAAGTGTGATTATGATTGCTCAGAAGGAGAGGAACAAAATGATGGTGGCGGTGCAGCCAAAGGTGGTGGCGCATGGCGACGGCGGTGGTGGCAGAATAGGGAAGAAGAAGAGGAAGAGAGGAAGAGAGGGAGAAAGAGGAAAAGGAAGGTAGGGGGAGATAGAGGAGGGTCTGCAGAACAATTTGGAAGGTGAAAGAAGCGGTGGAAGTGGTGGCTAAGGGTGGTTTGAAGGGCGGCGGTGGCAGAAAATGCTTTGGTTAAGAAGGGCAATTCGCACGGTCGGGGTGGATTGTTCAGGAAGAATCGAAGGGTATGGGTGGTCTAGTTAGTTAGAGGGAGGTGCAGGGAAGGCGTAGGCGGAAAGAACGGGCGGCAGTGTTGGCCAGAGACGGCAAAAGTGGTGTCTGAAGGGGCGGCGGCGCAATGTCGGGAAAATCTGGATAAGCGACCAAAACTTGATACCAGGCTCAAACTTGGGGTATTTATAGGATTTAAATGAGAGAGTGATGTTAGTGGGAAGACAAGGGAACAGGACAAGTGGGGTTAGTGTTCGTCGGTGGCGTCATGTAAGGCGAAAATCTAGATCGTGGCAAGAAGAGTGATGGGCTGGGGTGAGGGAAATCGTGTGAGGAATGGGAGAAGTGGGTAGACAGGTGTGGTTAATGAGTCGACGTGGAAGAGAGGGGCAGAAAGTGGGCAACGAACGTGCGAAAAACCTAGGAGTTGGGCCAGCAGAGTTGTAGGTTGCCGATCGGGGGAGGTGTGAAGGAAGAAGAAGAAGGAGAAAGGTGGGTTGGACCGGCAGTTTAGGGAAAGAAAGAAAGAAAGGAAAGAAGACGGACTGGGCTGGTCGGGCATGAGGAGTGGAGGGCATTTAAGCGAGACGCGGCGTTTTAGGTGAAAAATAGGCAAAACACGGCATTGGGAAAAGGAGGAGGGCGGCAACGCCGAAGAAGAAAGGGAGAAGGGAGGAAGAACTTGGTCGTTGTTGGCCCAGGTCGAGGAGGAGGAAAGAAAAAGAAAAGAAAAATAAAGAAAAAAAAGGAAAAAAGGAGAAAGAAAAGGAAGAAGGAAAAGGGCAAAAAGGAAAATGATTATATTAGGTATTTAAATTCATTAAACTATTTGGGATATTTAAAAATAATAATAATTAAATAAAATAATATTTAAATCCCTTTTTAGGCTAAATTATGATTTTTAAAAGATTTTTCATAAATTCCATTTTAATTAATAAAACACCATAAATTTCTTCAATTAAATTATTTATAAAATTAATATTAATTTGGAATTATTTTACCCTTTTGATTTTAAATAAAATAATTTATTTAATTAATTTCTAAAATAAAATTCTTAATTAGCTAAAACACTCAATTTTCTCCTAATTAAAATATTTATAAGATTTCTCTTGATTTTCCCTAATTAATTTTATTTTATTTTAATAAAAATAATTTATTTATTTAATTTTTCTAATAAAAACTTATTTAATAATAATTAATAAAATTAGAATTTTCGGAACATTTCAATTATTATATTTACCATTTTGCCTCCCTTTCTATAAATTACCAAAATACCCTTCATTTACACCAATTTTTCATTTTATCCTTCTACTTTATTAAGCTACTATCTTACCCTTCCTTTATACCAAATTATCATTTTTCCCCTCTACTTCATTAAATTACCTTTATATTAAATTTACCATTTTACCCTTTTACTTCATCAAATAACCATTTTACCTTCCTTTGTACCAAATTACCAACACGCCCTTTCTTTATGTTAATTTACCAAAATACCCTTTCCATTATATTTAATTCACCAAAACACTTTCTTACACCAAGAATGACCAAGTTATCCCTTTTTAGGTAAAATTATTAAAATGTCGTTCTTCCTTGTCCATTTACCATTATACCACCTTTTCTCTTATAATTTACCATATTATCCCCCCTTACTTATAAAATTACCATTTTACCCTTATTATACCACTTTTATTAAATTATCCTCACTACATAAAATATTAATATTAATGCTCTATACCCATCATTCAACCCTATTACTATTATTATTTATCATAATACTCATTAGCATCCACACTTATTTAGGCCACACTCTACATAAGAAATATTACTAAAATGCCCCTAGGGCCCATAATCACAATATTTATGCAACAATGGCCACATTAACATAACATATTGTAGATAAGAACTTAACATTTTTATTAACAACAAAACTCCTTTCTTAAGTATTATTTCTACACCTAAACCATAAATTAGCATGCTTTCCTTTTTATTAATCAATACAAGCAACTAAATACATTATACTTAACAACAATTATCATGCATATAACATATTAAAAAATCATAATGTGCTAGCATATGTATATCCATAAGTTTAAGTAAGGTTTAAAGATCACCTTATTTTCTGTAAAAATCAAACCTTACCGGTAATTTGGTTAAAGATTCAAGCTTTGATTAGAAAAATCAATACCAAAAAATAATACCCACAATTATCCTATTAGAAGTAGGAAAAGTCAAAAAGGATAAAAATTATAAAAACATAATTTATAACACACTTTACTTAACCATTAATATACTTCAAAAATTACATAAAACAACTTCTAAAATAATGTGGAACTCACGCTGCATGAGCAGCGTGAGCCACATGCAGATTAGAAAGGGGGAAGGGTTGAAGGAGAGGTGGAAGAAGGGAGGGGGTGTTGGTTTGGGTTAGGGTTTTGGGGGGCTAGGAGGAGGGAAAGTGAGGAGAGTTAGGGCAGGAGATGAGTGCAGGGGTGGAGTGGGGGTGTAGGTGGTGGTCAGAGATTGATGATCGGTGGCAAAGGCGGTAGCTGCAGGGGTGCAAAGTGGGCTACAAGTGGTGCACTGTCGTATGCACAACAAATTTAACAAATAAATCCTAATCCCCAAATACGTAGTATATGGCAAGAAGGAGTCGAACCCACAAGGAATGACGTTTTAATCACTAATTTTGCTATTGATGTTATAAACCCGTTTGTACAATTTCATTGATTCCTAACTAAATTCAATTATACTAAAGCTTTAACCACGACTTTACAATTAGGGGAGGATTGAATTGATGATGGAATTAAAATGTCATACATTCACATAAAAGAATGATTCTAAATAGTTTAATGTTGACTTAAGAAATTCAGAATAATAATTTCTATACTTCCTCTCGACCTTAATAAATTGAATATGCTCTCAATTTATTTTTGCATCCAATTAATAACCTAGGTTACGAACACTAGATTCAATTAATGGTAGCATTATGAATGGGAAGTAGCCAACTACAATCATAATCATAAAAGCTCGGATCATGCAATTGTACGAATTAATGGTCTTTTTGCTACTATAGACAAATTAATTAACAATTACGGATTAATTTCATTGTCTTAGCAAAGATTAAATTCTAAACCAAATAGGTGATCAATCTAATCAGTTCAAGAATCTTAATCTATGATATGGAATCATTCAATTCAGACCATTAATTCAATTAAACATCATGTAGAATCAAACATTTAAATTATGAAATGATAAGTAAGTTATGATTCCATCTTCAATTCATCCTACCCTGTTCTACTTACTCAAATTTCTGCATATTCACAATTCATACAATTATACAGAAATATTAAAAATTAATGACAATAACACATTCACAAATTCTATTATTTCAACAATTAGATAACAATGAAAGGATCACAAGTAAAATTGCATAAAAACTACTTAAATTCTGCAAAATGGAAATACAGAAATTAACAAAGGAATAGAGAAACTTATCAATTGAAGTGTAGAATGTCAAATCATCAATAGAATTCAAGAAGATCAAAGATTGGAATTGTGCATTACATGTATGTTCTAAAGGAATAAAGGAAGAAAAATACATTCGATCCTCTTTCTCTCGATATCCCGAACTCTGTTTTCTATCCCCTTTTTATCAGAAACAAGTTGCGTGGCAGTTATACATTTTTAACTGAAAACACGGTCCGTGTTTATGAAACACGGGACCCCCGTGTTTTCTTCCAACCGTTCTGCTGACAAAGCTTTACCGACCGCCATTCGGGACTAATAACACGGTCCGTGTTATGGAAACACGGGACCCCCGTGTTTTCTTCTCTTCCACTCAATTCCTTTGAAAGTTTGAGCTTCACTTCTCTTGATATATTTGTTCCTTTTCCAACTTTGCTCTCCTTGATTCGTCATTTCTTGATGTGTTTTCTACTTGATTTCTTCTTCTCATTGATTTCTCCTTGAATTTCTTCAATTCTTTTCTTTCCTGTAACACTTATTCAAAGGAGGAAAACTCGACGAAAAGATTAAATCTAGTAGAAATTATGAGGGATAAATGATATTTTTAGACATGAAAATAATCAATAAATCTCATCTATCAAATACCCCCATACTTGAATTATTGCTTGTCCTCAAGCAATATCATAACATGCAATGAATACATCAAGAAACGTAAGAGAAACAGATCATGGAATACAAGATTTATTAGATTGGAATTATTCATGTACGAAGTTTAACTCGGACTGGGACTGAAAAATACTTGTAAATCATGAAATATCACTAATAGAAATATTTTTGGATCACATCTTAAATCACCTTAAAAACAGTCTTATCAAATGCTCAAACGGTTTAAGAACGAAAATTATAATAATTAGTATCTCATCATGCAAATTAGATCAAGACTAATGAAATTCAATTTGGTAAATTCTTACTTTCGGAATGTGGGAACGCTCACTCTTTAGTGTAAAGGGTAAGATGTGTTTACTCTCAAATTCTCTCCAAATGATAATGATCACCCATATGTTTGCCATTATTCTCAATTCGCCACCACTAAAAGAACTAAATTATATAAGAATCAAAAGGTCTTAAATTTGGTTGTAATGGGGCTAGGGTTCTAAGGTGGGATGGAATTTTGGTATTGTAGCTAGACTCTACCAACTAGAGGAGCAGAAATTTTTTTTTTATTTTTTTATTTTTTTTTTCAGAAATTTTTTTTTTTTTGAAGTTCCACTAGTCGTAGAGTAAGGAAGGGAAAAACATATGGAGATTAGTTGTTAATAAAGTTTAAATCAATAAAAACAGGTCTATAGGCTCAAAGGGGTATGCAATGGATAACAATTTTTCAAGGTAGGTTATTTGGCCTTGTAGCTAACAAAGAAAGAAGAGTGCCTTTATCATTTTCAAATATCCTAAAGTTCTATGCAGTCTTGAAGAGACTAATGGCAAATTCTAGTTTCACATATCATTGGAGAATTCACACAAAAGAGAAATATAATTTGGATAAGCAATGTATCCAAAGATTAGGCTCAAACGCTCACCATGTTATAATCACCAATTTGAATTTCATTGTATCTCATTCTTAGTCAATGCATGATTTGATCTCTAATCATTCTAACTTTCTTTCCTTCACTATTATCACATCTTCAATTTCTATCTTTAAGGTGTCAAAAGATGTTGATCAAAACATACAATAAGTATATAAAATTATCCGTTTTGAAAATAATTCAGTCCCATACTTTGTTTTACTTCGTATATGGATTACTCAAATCTAATACTTAATTAACTAACTACCACATAACAAACATAAATAACAGTTACTAACTATTTCAACGAAAAAGTAATCACAAGCCTACAATACGAATACACCAATGCACCCCCCCTTACTTAATGTGTTCATTGTCCCTAATGAACAAATGCAAGAGAGAAAAAAAAATGAAGAATTTAAATCAAGAGGGAGGTGGAGGAGGATCTCGGCTCCCGAGATGGAAATCATAGAGAGTCTTCATCATCTCCATCATTTGATTTTGGTTAGCGCGAATGGAATCCAATTGGGAATACACCTGATTTTGAAATTGGAGATGCCATTCGGGAACAAAAGTGGAGGAGGAGGAAGAGCTGGCTTGGGATCGGGGTGGTGGCGGTGGTGGATGAGCACCATGAGGTAGAATAGGATGTTCAATTGCTAATGGGGTAGGGTTATCTTCATCTTCATTTGGTTGCCAATTCAAAGGATTTAAAGGATCAGTTTTGGAGGGGTTAGGAAGAGGAAAGAAAACACGCCCCTGATAAGAAAGGTACCACGCATTATTCCTACGCTCAATAAGATGCGTAAGGCGACAATGTTCAATATCAATGCGGGTACTCATGGCTTCAATAGGCATATCCTCCGGAAGGGGTATGTCCAAACTCAAACAGATGGTGGTGATTAAACCCCCGATAACAATGTCCCCTTGTTTGGAATTACTGACCCTTTGAAATTGTTTGGCAATAAAATAGGCAGTATCAACAGAATAATGTTCAAGCATGGAGTAGAGAAAGAAAAGTTCAATTGAACGAACGACTCCGGTACTATCTCCCCTCCCAAATATGGTAGTAGCCAAAAGCCTCTGAATGTATCGGAAAACTAAGTTAAATATCCTAGAGGATTTGGCTTCAGAAATGCGGAATGTATCGGGAGTAGGCATATTCGTGGTATCACCTATTTTTGCGAAAAAATGGTTGGCATAAAACAAGGGTAACATGAATCTAACTCCCTGTGAAGGTAACATGAAAATGTGGGCAAGTTCATGCAGCGCTAATTGTCTATCCTCATTAAAAAGACGAAAAGAAATATACCCTTGATTATTCTTTGTATCACCAATATCACCAATTTCAGCACACAATTCAAAGGTACTTAGAAATTCTAAAGTCAAACGTCTATAGGTGTGGTTAGTACAATAGACAAAATTTTGCAAACCTATAGTTTCGAGCATACGCATGACTTGATTATGAATGCCCAATGTATGTAAACATCCATCATCTAGATATCTAGTACCAGTAAGACGCCTCTGAGATAAGTAATCGTACCTTTCTTGTTGCTCGGGGGAGGTAAAAATGATACCTAAATCGTTTGGACGATTACGTCGTTGTCTTGCTTGCGTTGGTGATGATCGGGATCTCGAGGATTCACCTTCAGCACGTTGTTTCTTTTTCGGTGCCATCTACACAAAGATTACTCTCAGTTAAAAATCAGTGGTGAAAGCATGAAATTGCAGCATATACATAAAAATTAATCGAATTTGACAATGATAATTTTTTGACAAAGCTGCACTGAATGCATGCATATGCTGTCATTATGTCAACCACCCGATTTTTAAATTCAGTAATTTGGGTAAACAACATATGTAAGAAGGCATTGAAACCGAATGAATATTGCTGTCATAAGGGAAAAATACTTACCTTAATTCGTGAAAATTGGTGAGAACAAAGTAGAAATCGGAAGAATGATATCTAGATATCAAATCCCACGAAAACCCTAAGTCAAATTGCAAAAAAAATAGATGAAACAATGGTCGGAGGAAGTTAGGGTTTGAGACGAACGGCGATTGCTCTGTTTATGAATAACAGAAATAAAGTTGACAGGGGAAAGAAATTAAAGGTGGGAAGAGAAGTTGATATGAAAATGGAGTAGGATTTGGGATGAATTGAAGATTTGAGTGAGAAAAAAAAAATGGAGAAATCGAAGGAGAGGAATGCTGCGAAAATGGGAGAGAAACGAAGAGAGGGTCGTGTTTTTCAGATCTGAAAACAAGGGGGGAAAAAAGGGTTCTGGAGAGAAATACGGTCCGTATTTCTGAAATACGGTACCCCCGTGTTATATTTTTGGCTCTCTGGAATTTTAAACAGTTTTGCAGAGAAGGAAACACGGACCGTGTTAATAAATACGGTACCCCCGTGTTAATTTTTAAGGTCTCTGGAATTCTGAGATTTTCTGCAGAGGAAGAAACACGGGCCGTGTTAACAAATACGGACCCCCCGTGTTAAATTTTGAGCTCTCTGGAATTCTAAGATTTTCTGCAGAGGAAGAAACACGGGCCGTGTTAACAAATACGGACCCCCCGTGTTAAATTTTGAGCTCTCTGGAATTCTGAAATTTTCTGCAGAAGAAGAAACACGGGCCGTGTTTAAAAATACGACCCCCCCGTGTTTTTTTTTTTTAGTAAGAAAATAAACTACCAATGTTTTGCCACACATATACACAATATGTACATACAAAGTCATACCAAATATGTAAAAAGAAAAATATGAAATAAAGAAAACTTATATACAACACTTGGGTGTCCCAAGTGACAAAATGCAAGTCTTTCGGCTCTCATAATTGGGAGTGGTAAGATCAACCACTTCCAAATTGTGCACTTGATGTCCTTCGTAGTAAGGTTTTAGGCGATGTCCATTGGCCTTCCATATTTCTCCTGTTTTCTCACTCTTAATTTCAACTGCACCATGAGAAAACACATTAGTCACAACAAATGGGCCGATCCATCTGGACCTCAATTTTCCTGGAAATAACTTCAATCGAGAATGATATAATAAAACTTTTTGACCAATTTCAAAATTCTTTCTAAGAATGAACTTATCATAAACTGCCTTAGTTCTATCTTTATATCTCAATGCAGTTTCAAAAGCCTCATTTCTTATTTCTTCCAATTCTTGTAATTGGAGTCTCCTATGTTTTCCAATTTCAGTTGACTCCATGTTACATTTCTTGACGGCCCAAAAAGCTTTATGTTCTAACTCCACTGGTAGATGACAAGGCTTACCGTATACCAGAAGATATGGAGACATACCGATTGGAGTTTTGAAAGCTGTACGATAGGCCCAGAGTGCATCATTAAGATGTAAGCTCCAATCCTTTCTTATTGGTTTCACCATTTTTTCCAAGATTGATTTGATTTCCCGGTTAGATACCTCGGCCTGACCATTGGTTTGTGGATGATATGCTGTAGATATTCGATGTGTCACATGATATTTCTTTAATAGAGCTTCTACGATTCTGTTGCAGAAGTGTGAACCTTTATCATTGATGATGGCCCTTGGTATGCCAAACCTTGCAAAAATGTTAGTTTGAAGAAAATCTGCAACAACCTTTGCATCATCAGTACGGGTGGCCTTAGCCTCCACCCATTTTGACACATAATCAACAGCAACAAGAATGTATTTAAACCCGAAAGAAGATGGAAAGGGTCCCATAAAATCCATACCCCAAACATCGAAGATTTCGCATGCTATGATAGGAGTTTGTGGCATTTCATTTCTAGGACCTAATCCCCCAGTCTTTTGACAGTTTTCACACGTTTTACAAAATTCATGAGAGTCTCTAAACAATTTAGGCCAAAAGAATCCACTCTCTAGAACTTTATAAGCTGTTCGCTTGGGACCAAAATGTCCCCCGCAAGCATAGCTGTGACAAAAATGTAAAATAGACAAGACCTCACTATCAGGAATACATCTTCTAATGATTTGGTCGGCACATTGTTTCCACAAGTATGGATCGTCCTATACAAAATATTTTGCCTGACTTTTCATTTTATCTTTCTGTGCTTTTGTAAAGTGAGAGGGAAATACCTTAGCTACGAGAAAATTGACCATGTCAGCATACCATGGTATCTCATCTCCAATGACATGAAGTTGCTCATCCGGAAATGCTTCATTGATAGGTGCTTCAACTTCAACTTGTTTGATTAACCGACTTAGATGATCTGCTACTCCGTTTTCGGTTCCTTTCTTATCTTTAATGCGTAAATTGAATTCTTGAAGTAGAAGAATCCATCTAATCAGTCGTGGTTTTGCCTCTTTCTTTGCTAACAAATATTTCAACGCTGCATGATCAGAGTAAACAATTATTTCAGTTCCTAACAGATAAGAACGAAATTTATCCAAAGCAAAGACAATAGCAAGAAGCTCCTTTTCGGTAGTTGTGTAGTTAAGTTGAGCTTCATTCAAGGTGCGCGAGGCATAATATATCACGTGTGGCTCTTTCCCGATTCGTTGACCGTAGGGACATGTAAATGTGGTTTTCTCTTGATCTTCAGGAGCTATGGGAACCTGCACATATCCCGAATAACCATCAAGAAAACAATAATAAGCATGACCCGCTAGCCGTTCTAACATTTGATCCATAAATGGTAAAGGAAAATGATATTTCCTAGTCATGGAGTTCAGTTTTCTATAGTCAACACATACCCTCCAACCATTTTGAACTCTAGTAGGAACCATTTCTCCTTTATCATTCTCCACTACTGTTATGCCTGTTTTCTTTGGGACAACCTGAAGCGGACTTACCCAACTACTATCAGAAATTGGGTAAATGACTCCTACACTTAGCAATTTTAGAACCTCTTTCTTCACAACCTCCATCATTATCGGATTCAACCTACGTTGTACTTGTCTACAAGGCTTCACATCTTCTTCCATTAAAATCCGATGCATACAAACTGAAGGACTAATACCCTTAATATCAGCAACTGTCCACCCCAAAGCTGATTTGTATTTCTTCAACACGTTTACCAGTTTTTCTTCCTGATGAGATGTTAGTTCACTAGATATGATAACCGGAAGGGTATTCTTATCTCCTAAGAATGCATATTTGAGATGGTCAGGTAAAGGCTTCAACTCCACTTCAGGGGGTTGTTCTATGGAAGGTACAGGCCTATCCACTGTCAATGGTAAATCCACAAATTTTCCAATTCTACTCGGACATGTTCCCAAAGCATCCACTACCTCCTTGATTTCTTCATCAACGTCATACAATTTGCTCAATTCTTCCAATTTTTCAGTTGCTATTCCTTGTGTCAAAGTTATTTCTAAAGGATCAGCTGATGATAATTGGTACACCATTTCAGTTAAATTTTCAATGACATCAATCATAGATACCTCTTCACCATCTGCAGGAAATTTCATGGAATCATATATGTTAAACTTAATAATTTCACCATCAAATTCCATGGTTAACACTCCATCGTGGACATCAATTTTTGTTTTTGAAGTTTTTAGGAATGGTCTCCCTAACAATATAGGTGATGGATTAGTCAAGCCATTATCTTGCATATCTAACACATAGAAATCCGCAGGAAAAACCAACTCATTAACCTGAACTAAGACATCTTCAATAACCCCTTCAGGATATGTGTTAGATCTATCAGCCAATTGGATAATAACACGAGTTTCCTTTAAAGGACCTAGACTTAGGGTGTTAAAGATAGATAAAGGCATGACATTTATTGAAGCACCTAAGTCAAGCATGCATTTTTCGTACTTCATGTTTCCAATTTTGCAAGGTATAGTGAAAATACCTGGATCTTTGCACTTTGGTGGAAGCTTTCTTTGCAACATTGCTGATACATTTTCTCCCACACTTACCTTCTCATTCTCATTAAGTTTCCTTTTATTTGTACACAAGTTCTTGAGGAATTTCGCATACCTGGGTACTTGTTTGATCGCATCAATGAGAGTAAGGTTAACTTCTACCTTCTTGAATATGTCAAATATCTCCTTATCATGATTTACCTTCTTGTTTTTGGCCAACCTGCTAGGAAAAGGAGCAGGAATTTTTATAGGAGAATGTGACTTACTCTTCACCGTTGGTTCTGAATTTTCCTTTATTTCTTCTTCAACATGTGTTTCATCTGTGTTCTTGTTGTTTTCTTCTTCACCCACTTTTCTTGGATCTGATAATTGTTTTCCACTGCGAGTTGTGATAGCACTAGCATTTTCCTTGGGATTTCGTTCAGTCTGGCTAGGAAATTTTGAAGAACCTTGTGCTTGCATTTTTCCAAGGGAATCTGCTAGTTGACTCACTTGATTTTCCAAATTCTTAATACCGTTTCTGGTCTCTTGTTGGAATTGTAAGGTATTTGTAGCTAAAGATTTTACCAAATCTTCCAAAGGCATACCACTCGATTGTTGTGAAACTTGTGGTGGAGGCATCGGTTGAAATGGTGGTCTTTGCTGATTTGGTGGAATTTGGAAAAATCCGGGAGGTGGATTTGCTCCTTGCTGATTTTGATACATCTGTGGTCGGAAATATGAGTTACCACTTTGTTGAGTGTTTCCATACCTTAGATTTGGGTGATCCTTCCATCCAGGATTATATGTTGGAGCAAATGGATCATTCCTTTTTGGAAATGGTTGTCCTCCAATGGCATTTACTTGTTGTTCTTCCTGCAAAGTAGGACACATATCAGTTGGATGACCTGTAAAAGAACAAATTCCACATACCTTGGCAGGAATCTTTTCTCCTACAACTCTTTCCACAAGAGCTGTCAAATTTGATACTTGCGTTTTTAATTCAGCAATATTGGTTTCTTTCACCAGAACAAGCTATATGGAATTCCTTGAGAAATTTATTTGGGTCGGTGAAACAGCTTGAACCCATGGAATTATTGTCTTTAAAACCTGTAAAAATAGGTAAGGCTCGTATTAGTCCAGGTTTGATTTCACAAGTATCATTATCAGCAGGATAATTAATGCATAAAAGATTAGGGTTGAAGATAGGAGCAGCTAGCTCCTTGAGAGTTCGCTCTGCCATCGGTGGATTAATGTAGTAAGGTGTACTACACAAATCCTCTATGTCGTCTTCTTCCAAGTTTGTGGAACTTTCTTCAAAAGGTGATGGAATCTGATTAGCTTGTTCCAACTTCCTTCTTGTCCTAGTTGCAATTGGAGAAGATGAGTTTGGATCTATGGCTGGAATAATTTGTCCTTGATGCTCGATCGCAAATGATCTCAATTGTGAATGCCTGAAGATTACACACAATCAAAGATTAGATGAGGTCACGTGAAGAATTTATCAAAAACTAAAATAAGAAACCACAACAAAAACAAAACTAGAGATTATAATTGCCAATTCCCCGGCAACGGCGCCAAAAATTTGGTGCACTGTCGTATGCACAACAAATTTAACAAATAAATCCTAATCCCCAAATACGTAGTATATGGCAAGAAGGAGTCGAACCCACAAGGAATGACGTTTTAATCACTAATTTTGCTATTGATGTTATAAACCCGTTTGTACAATTTCATTGATTCCTAACTAAATTCAATTATACTAAAGCTTTAACCACGACTTTACAATTAGGGGAGGATTGAATTGATGATGGAATTAAAATGTCATACATTCACATAAAAGAATGATTCTAAATAGTTTAATGTTGACTTAAGAAATTCAGAATAATAATTTCTATACTTCCTCTCGACCTTAATAAATTGAATATGCTCTCAATTTATTTTTGCATCCAATTAATAACCTAGGTTACGAACACTAGATTCAATTAATGGTAGCATTATGAATGGGAAGTAGCCAACTACAATCATAATCACAAAAGCTCGGATCATGCAATTGTACGAATTAATGGTCTTTTTGCTACTATAGACAAATTAATTAACAATTACGGATTAATTTCATTGTCTTAGCAAAGATTAAATTCTAAACCAAATAGGTGATCAATCTAATCAGTTCAAGAATCTTAATCTATGATATGGAATCATTCAATTCAGACCATTAATTCAATTAAACATCATGTAGAATCAAACATTTAAATTATGAAATGATAAGTAAGTTATGATTCCATCTTCAATTCATCCTACCCTGTTCTACTTACTCAAATTTCTGCATATTCACAATTCATACAATTATACAGAAATATTAAAAATTAATGACAATAACACATTCACAAATTCTATTATTTCAACAATTAGATAACAATGAAAGGATCACAAGTAAAATTGCATAAAAACTACTTAAATTCTGCAAAATGGAAATACAGAAATTAACAAAGGAATAGAGAAACTTATCAATTGAAGTGTAGAATGTCAAATCATCAATAGAATTCAAGAAGATCAAAGATTGGAATTGTGCATTACATGTATGTTCTAAAGGAATAAAGGAAGAAAAATACATTCGATCCTCTTTCTCTCGATATCCCGAACTCTGTTTTCTATCCCCTTTTTATCAGAAACAAGTTGCGTGGCAGTTATACATTTTTAACTGAAAACACGGTCCGTATTTATGAAACACGGGACCCCCGTGTTTTCTTCCAACCGTTCTGCTGACAAAGCTTTACCGACCGCCATTCGGGACTAATAACATGGTCCGTGTTATGGAAACACGGGACCCCCGTGTTTTCTTCTCTTCCACTCAATTCCTTTGAAAGTTTGAGCTTCACTTCTCTTGATATATTTGTTCCTTTTCCAACTTTGCTCTCCTTGATTCGTCATTTCTTGATGTGTTTTCTACTTGATTTCTTCTTCTCATTGATTTCTCCTTGAATTTCTTCAATTCTTTTCTTTCCTGTAACACTTATTCAAAGGAGGAAAACTCGACGAAAAGATTAAATCTAGTAGAAATTATGAGGGATAAATGATATTTTTAGACATGAAAATAATCAATAAATCTCATCTATCAACAAGATTGGCACAAGAGAAGAAAGAAGGAAAAGGGAGGAGGAAAGGAGAGGATGCAGGGCTAGGTTTTGGTCAAAGGAGGTAAGGAGTAGTAGATAAGGTTGTAGGGAGTGGTTGGTGGCTTTGGAGGTGGCGGATGGAGGAGGAGTAGGGTGGAAGCCAAAAAGGGAGAAAAAAGAGAGAAGAGGAAGAAGGGGGCTATAGGGGCTCGAAGGGGTAGCTTGGTGGTGTAGGGTGGTAGTAGGAGGTGGCAGGTGGCAATGCAGGCAATTGACGAGGTAGTGGCAACGGTGGAATGGGGTGGCGAAGAAAAATAGGGTAAAGGAAATGAAAGGAGAAGGAAGTGAGAAAAGGGGTTGGCAGAGGGAATAAGGGGCTCAAATGGGGCAGGATGAAGCATGAGGGAAAGAAGAAAAAGAAGAGGGAGAATAGGGGAGGTAACTTTGGCTAATCGAGGTAGGTTGCAGGTGGTAAGAGTGTTAGGATTGTAGGGAGAGGGAAGGGGAAGAAGAGAAAAAAAAAAGCATATGGGGAGGACTTGCAAGGATTGGGTTGGTCCAAAAATGGGAAGAAAAGGATGGGGAAGAGAGAGGGAGAGAGGGTAGAATTACAGGGAGGCAGGTGGTGGCAGTTACAGGAGGTGCGTGGTGGAAGGCATGGCGTCCTCACTGGTCGAGGCAGAAGGTAGAAAAAGAAAGAAAGAAAGAGGGAAGGAAGTCGGTCGGGCAAGGAGAAAAGAAATAATGGGCTGCCCCATGGTGAAGGACAAGGGAGAAAAGAAAAGAAGAATTGGGCTGACCCAGTCGAGGGGAGGAAGGAAGGAAGAAAAGAAAAGAAATGAGGGAAGGTCGAGTCGGGGCACTGTGCGGGAGAAGGAGAAAGGAGGGAAGGAGTGGGCCGACAACCCAGAGTGGGAGGGGAAGAAGGCCACAGGCCTAACAGCCCAAAGGAGAAGAAAAAAGGAAAAAGGAGAAAGAAAAGGAAAAGGGGGGAAATGGAAAATGGGGAGAAATAAGATAAAATAATTTATGGAATAATCAAATGTAATATTTTTTATAGATAAATTAATTTAATAATTTAATTTAATATAATTTAATATATTGGTTTAAAAAGGATAATTTTAGCAAAATATTGGTTTGGAAAATTATTTAAATAAAATGAGTATGATAAAATAAAATAAAAATATTTATTTTAATTTATTAAATAGTCCTATCCAATTTTATACACTCAAAAATTCATAAAATAATTAAATTAAATAAATTTAAAAGCTAATTTATCCCAAATAAAGGTTATTTATTAAATTATCAATTTTTAAAATTTTAGGGTATTACATATATAGTCATTGAGAACCAAACATCTACTTTCGTAATCGTTTGAATTCTCGTTCATATGTTAATTTTCAATAATGATTTCAACCTTTCAGTTGTAAATAATATCTAAATAGGTCAAATCATGTCAAATCCAACTTAAAACGATCAATCCTAACATATGAAACAACACATATAAACTAAACATACCACATATACTTTAATTTATTATATGAATACCAAAATGGACATAATTCAATCCTAGAAAAAGGATCTGCTCACTCATTATTTCAAGGAACATAAAAAATGTAAATTGCATAACAAATATAATGACAGCATAAAAATTTACAAAGAAGATAATTGATCAAATTAACGGTAAATTGAAGAAGAATAGAGTTGATTGCTAGGCTGATCGTACACGAAGCTTGCACTAAAAATTGAAAATAAAACTAAAATTCAAGACATGTTACATGAGGTTTTGCTTTGGAAAAGAGAGGAAGAATTCCCCTAAAATCTCCTAAAAATGTCCAAAAGAAGTCCTCAAAGTCCATCCTAAAAACTACCCATAACATAGGCTATATCATGTGTTGGAGACATGGGTAACCGCTGCTACATGGGCGTGCAAGGTCTGCACGGGCTAGCCGTGTAGCACTCTTGGCCTTGACTTGGGAAGCTTGATTCCTACATAGCTATGAAAGATTTGCATAACTTGGCCATGCAGCATTCTAGTCTTCGAATGCTGGCTGTATCAGTGTTGCATGACTGTACAACTAGCTGTGTAATACCAATTTCTTGTCTCTTTTGATCTTCTTGGCTTTTTTCTAGCTCTTTGACTTCTTAGACTCTTCCATAAACATGCTATATTAGTTTATCTTCCTTTTCATACTTGGTTTTCTACTTCGAATAAGCGCACTACTTCCTTGGATTTGAGTGTTCTTGTGAAAATCCCTAAAAAACAAATACTAATAGAATAGTAGTGTGAACTATAGACTTGAACCATAATAAAATACATATTACAAACCAAATAAAGTCTTAAAATGAAGGAAAAGTAAGGCAAAAATATAGAAAATATTCACTTTATCATAAAACTTACAAAAATCCATGGTATTACAATAAATAGGAAGGGGAGGTGAGCATTGACTTCTAAAATGAGTGATTCTAAAGACTATGGGAAGGTGGGAGAAGAAAGAAGAGAAGTTTGTAAATGGTAAAAGAGTAATTTCATGCTTAAAGGAAAAAAATTATATTTTTCTACAACAACTAAGGGATTCAATAAATTGAGAGCATAAATAAAGGGTTCCCATTATTAATTATCAACAATTAAAGTCTCATATGCATTCTCGTGAAGTTTGCATAATAATTGAGGAAAAGAAATGCAATTTGGTAACTTTTAGGATCCAAAATTAACCAAAATTTCCAAATAAGATATGAATGATATTGGAATGTTTTTGGATCATATTTAACTCAAAAATACTAAAAATAATATGATGCCAAAAGTTTCTTAAATTTTATATAACCATAAAGGGCTTAATAGACTCAACACACTAAACACAATGTCAATCGGGGCATGAATAGTGCCATTTGGCAACAACTTGATTTGGCATTTTAAAAATTCCTAGGAGACTTAAAAAAATATGAAAATTTTAAATATACACATTAGATAAGAGTCTCAACAAATATCAAGGGCATAAAGTATCTTAGAAGTCTTACAGATCACAAAATTGTAAAAAATGATTAGGAGTGCTGAACGAAACATTCTAAAAATGCCACTATGGTTCTAAAATTATACAAAGTTGTGATAAATTACCAAATTAAAAAAATATTTAATATTCATCAATACCAATCCTAAATAAGTCATATTTCCTGAAATAATGGGGTATTACATAAAATTTTTAGGCAAGCTAGGGGATATTAAAAAGAGGTGGAAAAGACTAAAAAGTGCTAAAAGTAGCTAGCGATAGGTACCTCTTCAAAGATTTATATAAATTCATTGGTAGAAAGGGACTCTACAAGTCAAAGGAAAATCATACAACTCAAAATTATGATTAACAACAAGGATGCAACAAGAATATAAGATTAGGAAAGGCTTGGGTAAGGTTTTGAAGCAACAATATAATCACAAACAAAATCTAGAAGAACAAGTAGATTTATCTCACCAAAGACCTAAAAAAATATTAAATTGCATAGGACTAGTGGACTTGAACTGTGATACAACTAACCTAAAACCAAGGAAAAAGACAATGCAGCCTATCTAGCCCATAACCAACACATATAAAGGGTAGGGTTAGTTCCTCTTTATAGGATTAGTTCCTCTTTATAGGAATATAATCTAACAAATTAGGGTTCTAAAATTTAAGGTATTACATTAACTCAGTAACTTAATGAAATAAATAGATATAGATTATGATATAATATTCAATAGAAAAAGTAATCGACTTTTTCAGTGGATTTTTTTTAGTAATCAATGGAACTTTCATTTTCACTTTCATAATTAGGAGGGGCATTTTAGGTAGTGTAGGTTTTATAAATCATACAATCCCCTCCCTTAAAAGTAGTGATAGATAAGGAGTAAGTTGAAATTTTCATTTATTAGAGTTTTAAAATGGAAAAGTGATATTTTGAATTGTCAAAAACAATTCTTACAAGGATAATAAACACACCCATCCAAATTTAGATTTTTTTTCTTATTTCAATAAAAGGTTCAAGCCCATTCCAAAATTCATTAGACCGAAAATTTCATAACCTCATCCAACTTTTATCAATAGTCATCTTATATGTTAAAATTTTTTTATAGTAAATAATTTTCACCCATCTTATCGATAATTAATTTTAGCAAACAACAATGCTAAAATATTAATTAAATGGATAATTTATACAAAATTTAACCAAATTATAAATACAATGTGCAAAAAAAAGATAAAAAAACAAGTCCAACATCTAATAAGGAACCCTAATACCTAAAAAAACCTTTTAGAGCTAGTACAACCCAATATGCCCTATAAAGATCATCTCTTGGGAACACCTTTAATGTTTTTGATCACTTACCAAAGCCCATGGTAAAATCTAATGACATTGGCTCCAACTCTTGATTATCCAATGAGTCCACCGTTCTCATAGAATAATTTGTTCTCTTACTTCTTCAGAAGAAGGTTCATCTACCTCAAAATGAGTCACTAGGATAATTAAGGTATATAGTTGTCAGCATCCTATGTAGATACCTTTATTCATCATCAATCACTATCAAATCTCTGACAATATGATCATAATGTCTCATAAAATATTCACCTTTAATAAATCTAGAGTATGGAACATTAGTGATAAACAAATATATATAACTAGTCCTCACCCCTATTCATGGTTGCATAAGTGGCAAGGTTAGCTAAAGATAATGCGACCTGAACTTGTATAGTCCTGAATACAAATAATTCTCTACCATGTGATCTAGCACATTATGTACCTATCTTATATGATGACTAACATCCTCATACGGAGGCATCCTAAAGTAGGAAAGAGGATATGCATCAAGTAACATCATACTAACTACAAAAACAAAACAAAATGATAGACCTTAATATGAAGATGCATTTTTAAGTTGACATTGGCTTTATTTAATTTCATTTCTATTAATAATTAATGTAAAAGACCCTTAACAATTTAATGATGAATTAAAAAAAAATTCTAACACAAGTTATTATTATGACCCATTGTATTATTCCTAATTATAATTCTATGTTATGCATATTTATATTTATATTTATTACTACTATCATTATTATACTAATTCTTTAAAATTATTGAATGAGTAAGATCTTTTTCTTTTATCTTCATTAATCACTCTCTAATATTTTCGTTATATAATAATTTTTATTATTTTAAACTACACAAATATTTTAGTTCCACCATTGCATAAAAAGTCTAACTATGTAAAATTAAATAATATTAAAGCTTTGAGTTTTTTATTTTATTTTTATATATCATCTTCATTTATTATTATATACGTTAAAGTTTAATTTTTTTACCTTAAATAAATAGCTATTACATATTAATCATTGATTGATCTAACTATGCCAAATTTATCAATATTAACTTTTTTACTTTTAATTTTTCAATATCTAGGTCATTTATACTTATTAATTATTTTATTTGGTCAATACATCCTACATATATACATTTTTTGTATTTGACCAATGACCACAAATATATTAGTTTTATAATTTCAAAAGGGTCTAACTATATAGAATTAATTAATATTAAAAAAGTAAAAATAATTTTATTTATCTTCATTAATTACTCTCTAAAATGAACGCTCCTATATTTTCATATTTTTTCTTGATGTATTTGCAAAATTAATTTTTATCATTATAAAATAACAAATGAAAATAATATTTTCTAGCAATTTCCCTATTATCTTAAAATTATTTATCTTATTTTTTTAGTATTTACTTTTTCATACACCACAAATCAACATTTTATGTTTATATCATTCACCTTTTGAGTGAATGTACTAATTATACAATCTTACATGCTTACATACTAAGATGTAAATTAAATATATAATCCGGTGAATCTTAATTGAACTCTAACACTCTCACAATATATATATATATATATATATATATATATATATATATGACCAAATTTAATGTGTACTACTACCGTAAAAGCATACGCACATACTAAGATATATGCTCCTATATATACTAATAACAAAATTAATATATATATATATATATATTATTCTAATATACTAATGCTTATTATAATCGAATATGTATAGTAAGAACTACATACGATAATCTAATTATCCACAGAACCTAACGATAATATTCTAATAACACAATTATATAAAATCTAATAAAAATACTATAATTCAAAAAATTATTTCAATTTATATAACACATAGTAATTAACATAAAATAACAAAAAAAATACATAATAATATGACTAAACACAAACTTATAACCCTGAATATATAAAATTCTAAGAATATTTCATAAATTACAAAAAAATTTGGGGGTATTCAAGTAATCCTTAAAATCAAATACTTACAATCATCATTTAAGGTAACAACTCTTAATGTAAAGATTGTAAGATTTTTCTAAAACTCAACAAACAATGCACTAGGTTGGTTGAAATAAAAACACATGACTTGGGGGTCTATGGAATACTTAAATGTTGCCTCCTTCATTCATATTTACACCTACATATGAGTGTAAGAAGTTGAGAAAATTATAACCAGCCCTTAGATAACTATAAGGGTTCAACTTAACTAAACTCTACTTTAATACATGCTAACTATGGTAGGACTCAAACAATCATCATGGGAGTTGATGTTTTGAGCCTCCCATCACCCATTTCCCATGACATAGTTGTTACATTAGGTTTAAAAGATAATAGTTAGGACTTAGGAAACATAAATTACAAGAAAAAGAAAAACTAATACATTACTCATGAATATGATTAACTAAATGGAAAAATAAACCTTCCCCAAGACCCCCTATTATCCACTTGCTTTGGATACTTTTAGGACATTAAATTCCCTTAATTATTGCTAATTAATGTCTTAGAAAACACCAAACATTAACTCCAAAATCTGCTGCAAAGGTGAAGTGGTTGCATGATTTTTATTTTCAAATAATGTGTGATCCATGTGCTGATTTTTGCTGGATGTTGGCCGAATCTTACATGGCTTTTCATGCCATATTTTTTAGCCATAATGAAGCCAAAAAAGGAGGTGAGTTGATGGCTTATAATTATTTTTGCATGGCTTGCATGGCTCATTATAAGCTAGTTCATATTTTAGTCCAAGTAAGGAGAAACTTAGAAAAATTTATGAATATTTTATTATTATTACATGATAAAGATGCTCTTGCATCAATAATTAGATAATCTTATACCAAAATGCACATAATAAATAAAAATCAGATTAAAACAAATCTTGAAAGCGTTGAAAAGGATAATTAATGGAGGAGAAAACTAAAGGAGAAGAAGAAAATATGGTGGAAAGACTTGAGGATCAAAGAGAGCGATGACGAAAGTTGAAGAAGAAGAATGAGAAATGAGGATTTAAGGTCTACCTGTGGGTTATAAACGACCTTTAATAGTAAGGATTAAAATTGCCAATACTTATGGGGGAAAATTAGACGATGCCATTTGGGTCTTGCTCATAAAATATATCATCGCTTATTATCAATGATTTGTCGTTCCTCGACCATAGTTTTTCCTTCATGGTATTTTAATCAAATATATTCTTTATTATTGACAATCATCAGTATTAAGAAAAACTCCTCGACATATATTTTCCTAAGATTTTAATAAAAATATTAGGAAAATTTTTTAAGCCATTTAATACCAATGATAAATATCATTTGTTTTAAGTATTTCTTGCTATTTTTTCCAAACAAAAATAAATTTGTACTTCAAGTTAATACTAACAAATAACCGTCAGTATTAAGTCTTATCACCGAAAATACATAATAGTAGATACAAAATTGTCGGCATTAATCTGTTTTATCATAGTGCCTATATATTTACATTTATAATAACAATAAATCAAAATTTGTACTTTTCATCAAAATGAAATCTAGGACAATTTTTCCTATATAAAAGCAATAGGTAAAAAAATAAAATTAAAACAATCTAAACAAATGACACTAGAATTTGCTCAAATGTTGTGCCGATTAATTTTATTTATTTTTTCAATTAATTATATATCTACCTATCTATCTATCAACAATTTAATTTTATAATAGTATAAAATATTATTAAAATATTTTTTAAATCAATAATTTTTTTCTCATTTTTAATCTTTTCTTTTAATTACCTTTTTTATAATGATGTTTAGGGTCCACCACAACCACTAGTACATTTTTCATCGCACTATTTAACTCTCTATGTTTATTTTTACTATTTCCCCCCAAAATACTTAATCTTTCATACTTTTCACCCTTAAAAAAATAATTACAAGTAAATAGGATAGATATTTCTAATATCTTAAAATCCTATAACTAATAATAATAATAACAATAATAATAATAATAAATCTATGCGTTACATGATAAAATCTATATTACTATTTTTATGAAATGAACAATTATCTAGCTTAAAACGTTAGTTTTATTTCTTTTCCATAAAATTATGTGACAATGATAAAACTAAATAAGTTATCATCTATCTATCTGTCTTCTATTATGATTTGTCAATGGTAACAAAAATTGCAAGAAATTTACCTTTTCTTGAAATTAATTACATTTTTTCCTTTTTATCCTTTCTTTTAATTTAATCAATCAAATTAAATTTATTACAATCTTTTCTTTTTCAAAAGATTCAATCTGTAAGAGTTTTTCACCCTTTGATAGAAAATTAGTGCAAGTAAATTGGATAACTTTTTTTTTAACATGGTAAAAATGCTATAAAGTATTCTTAAAAAGTATGTGTTGCATGCATTTTCAAAAAAATGAAAAATTATTAAACTTTAAAAGTTAGTTTTGACCCACCTTTAATTTTTTCTCTATATATCTTTGTTATTTTCATATAATGCACTATTTAAATTTATTACTTGATTTTATTATTATGTTTGTTAATTTATAGAGTTTAATTTTTTTAACACCTACACAATGTTCATAAAAAAACTATGTTTTACGCCAATTAAAGTCATATCAGTATTACCAAGTTTAGAAATCTATTTTTTTTTTATAAATTTAGTTTATTTATTTTTTAAAAAAAAGATATGTGATAATGATATATATAGACAAAACTAAATAAATTAGTTTTACTAGTTTCCCTCCTATTTATCTTAACATTATAATAACAATTTTTGAGATTTTGCCTTTTTTCTTACAAACTTTTTCATAATTTTTAGATTTACTTTTTCCTTATATATATATATATATAATTATTTAAGGTCCACACATAAAGAACCATTTATTCTATTATTTTTCATATGTTTCATTACCCCTCCCCCGAGATAAGTAATGACGATGGATAAGGCTTGGAGATACCCCTGTATTTTGATATGGTGTCGTGCCCTTTGAGCTTGAGTTCGTCATTTGGATTGTACTCCCCCTTTGTTGATCCCAAACAAAAAAAAACATTAAAATTCTCTATTCTACCAATTTCTTCCCTTTCAAAAATCAATTGTACTAATATTTTTAAAATTCTTCCACTATTTTTAAATAGGGATCGCATTACATTTTTTTTATTTTATTATTTTTTTCCTTTCAAATCTCAATGATATTAATAATTTTAAAACCTTTTCACTTTTTTTTAAATAGTGACCACATTACATTTTTCTACATTATCAATTTATTCTCTTTTAAATTCTAACATATTAATAATTTCAAATGTTTTTTTTTCATGATATCTAGAAATTTTCAACCTTTTATTTTCTAAATTTCAACTGTTTTAATATTATTTTAATTTCTAAATTTCAAAGTTTTCTCATGATTTCTAGATTTATCACTTATTATACCATTTATTTTAATTTCTAGATTATAGAAAAACAATGGAATATTATTTTGTGGTTCACTTAGAATATTTTTCCATTTGTGCTAAGTTGCTAAGTTACTTTTTTTTCATAAAAAAAAATAGTGACCACATTGAAATTTTGTACCCTATAAAGTACACCCATTCCAAATCTCAATGATACTAATAATTTTAAACTTTTCTCATTTTTTAAATAGTGACCACATTAATTTTTTCTACCCTATAAATTCCTTCCTTCCAAATTTCAATGGTACTAATAATTGCAAAATTTTCACACTATTTTTAAAATATTGACCATATTAATTTTTTTTACCTATAAATTTTCTCCCTTCCATATTCTAATGTTACGAACAATTTTAAAATCTTCTCACTTTTTTTCCCCAAATAATGACTCTATTAGTTTCCTTCCTTACAATTCCAATGGTACTTATAATTTCAAATGTTTCTCATGATTTTTAGAAATTTCCATTTTCTTCTCTTTCGAATTCCAACAATATTAATAATCTTAATTTTTTTTCATAATTTTTAGACTTTTTATTTTCTTTATAAAATCTACTTTCCAACTATTAGATGAAACAGACTAAGTAACAATTATGATTGAATACAACTATATAATTTGTTTTGTTTTTACAATCAAGATTTTATTCTTTGATTATTTACTCTATAATGACATATCCTTCCTAATTTATTTATGCTTTATTTAAATTTAGAGTCTAACAATTTCTTAAAATTTATTTTAATTAGTTATTCTTTGAAATAATGCTTATAATTCATAAGAATTTTCTATTTTCATAATTTTAACAAAATATTATTATTTATCTAGTCATAACTCGTGTATAAATTATGACAGATTTGTGTTAAAATTAGATCATAATATACTTGATCCGTACGTAAAATATTGACATTGTATATATTAAGAAAAAAATAAATAACAAATATTTTTTAATATGTATTGATAAAAAATAATATTATAATTTTCAATAGAAATACAGTAATTATAATTTTATTTTATAATATATTACCCTTTAAAAGAAATTATATATTTATATTGTATTATGATGTATCTTTGAAATACATGATTTTGAATTCGGGCGCAGAACGACGCTGCCTTTTTCTCTCCCTACGATTTCGAGCTTGTTTGGTTTTACTTATAAAAAGTAGTTTTTTAAATAATTAATTATAATAAGTAATTATAGATTTATATAAGTGTTTGGTTTTACTTTTAATAAGTAATTATAAAAAAGTAATTTAAAAAAATTACTTTCTAAAAGTTATAATCTATAAGTAACTTTTACCTACTTTTAAAACTACTTATACAAAGTTATGCGGCACGGTATATTTTTTTAAAAAAAAGTCGTTTATTTCCCCCCACCCCCGACTCTGGTGAAAGTTTCGTTTCTTACCCTCTCCACAGTCCCATTTCTACTGTTTGCTTTCTCCATGCTGTAGCTCCCGGTCGGCTTCGACTGTGCTTCATCGAAGAATTCCAGGTTTGTAATTTTTTTTTTCTGCTCTATAAAAACTTTGTAGACTTCATTTCGATTGTTGGTTTGTCACTTCTAGTTTTGTTTCAATGTCTTTTGCAGCTGTGCTATTGTTGTCGAGAATGAGAGAGAAGGGGTCGGGGGACGGTGGATAGAAGGGACGCAGAGGAGTTAGGGTATAAAAATGTTGACACATTACTGCTACGAAAGTCGGCAGTGGCGTGTTGTATATGTGTCCCTGCTTTATGAACTTGCGAGCCACTTGCCGACGAATTTGGGGAACAAGAATGCCATAAGCTCGGCTTCATCAATCACATACCTAATCAGCTTCATCAATCGAAGAACCAGATGGTTTATGGGTAGTTTACGAGTAGCTGTAGTAGGAGGACGAAACAAACGGTAGGCAGAATCAGAAAAGTTGATAGGGGAGGCAAGGGAGGTTTTTTTGAATCAAGTTTTAAGTACCCTATTGAGATTGATTTATATTAGCATGTCTTTCGAAGAGGAAAGATTTCTTAGCGCGTCCTTGGCTCTCGGTGAAGTATTTTAAAGTGGATACCACCAAGTAATGATTTGGCTGCAACTAATCTTGGAATGTATACCCGGCCCTGTACGTATGGTAGTGGTAGATCGATACATTTAGGCTTGAACACACTCCCTGAGCGTCTCATGTAAATCAATTTTATGCAGTAGTGCATTTGCAGAATGATAGAACAGTGTCACCAATTGGGGCCCATTTTTTCATAGCATGTCTCCTTCAGGCATATGGATAGATCACTGGCATCTCTGGTCTATTATCTTAGATAACTTACCTTTTCTTGTAGTCACTGGGAGAGGAGTTTGTTCATCTTCCTGCCTAATGTCTGTGACACTGGAGTAATATTGCCTGATGCCTGTCTTGGGACATATTATGTGCAGAAGGATTGAGAAAATTGGTCATTTATCCCTTGGGAAAGCTATAAACTTGAAGAGTTCTTGCCATTTTTCCTGACATTGCTTTAAGATATACACCAAAATGTTTGCACTTCAATAAATGGTAAACATATGCGGACAATCCTCTTGGCTGCTTTATTGTTCCTGATATCTGGATGATTTTGCATAACCTGTAGGTTGTTTGGATGATAATCAATATGAATGCTGTTCAAGAATTGAAATAGAACCTTTTATGTTATGAAATATTACAGCATGCAGTTTTCCATTTCAGAACTAGTTTTCTGATGTGGTCTTCTTCGTACTACTGGATACTTGAAGCCAGCTAAATGAGATGTTAAACTTTTAAGCATTCTCTGACTATAATGAAAAGGACTCATATAATTAGATGTTTTTTATTGATTCATTCTCATCCCACTAAGAATTCATTCTGAATAGTGGGATCTGTTTATATATTATGCTTATTTTGGAGCTAGAAGTAACTATAAGGTCTTAGAACACTTATACAAAGAATAGTTCTGGCTGCTGCATCATCCAAAGCTGTATCATTTTGAACTTGAGACTTTTTCCTCCTGCTGCATCAATCAGTTTCTTCTTCATCAAACTAGCTATATCAAATCATAAGCAAAGGAAAAAGCACTCCCTAAAAAATAGATTATAAACGTCTGAAAGTTAACAACATACCATTTTTTTTCCCACTTGATGTTGAATTTTATTAAAGGATTTGTCTGGTGTTTTTGTCAAATCTGATCATATTTATAATACAGTATTGTAATTATTATACCCATTTATATATTTTTTTTTGTTGCTATTATGCTGTGATGGTTATCACTTGTATTATATTAATAAGAAGAAGAAGAATTGTTATTATTAATTTTATACTATTTTTCCTATTATCAAGATTGAAATGGAAAAAAAAATTTACAAGGCTTGAGAGGAAAAGCCGATTCAATAATCAAAGTGAGGACAGTGGTTTGAGATGATCATAATTGCCTGCCTCATTCCACCTTCTTGTTCCAGTACGTAAGGTCGTTAAATCTTAATTACTATATCCTATGCATTTTGGCCGACGAAGAAGAAGAAAAAAAACACACACACATACGCCGCCAAAAGCAAGCGTAATCTTCTGCTATTCCCTGTTATTCTCAGGTCTGTTATTCTGTTATTTGGTATCTTCTCTGTTTTGGGGAGGGGGTAGTATAAATCAGGGAGAGCTGGGGAAGGAGAGGGCGTCGGCGAAATTTGTTGGGGAGGGACTAGGACCTCGAATGCCTGGATTATTTGGAGTAATATCAAGGCATTATTAATCTCACGCTCTCCCTCACATTCTGCCTCACATTCTGCCTTATTAATGTGGTGTGTGGTTATGCTCTGGGGTGCTTAACAGTTTGCTGGTTTTCTTTTTGTCTATAGTTGATACATATCATTTAAGTCAATAGTTCAACAAATTTGCTAAATATATTAAACATGTAACATTAAAACCAGCTACGTTTAAACATGCCATGAAAAACATGGTACCTCCTAAATATTAGCCCAAATTTACAGGAAGCAAGCGTTCCAGAATATGCTATGTTTCTCGTATGGAAATTTGATTTACAATTAATATTTGAGTTTTAGATGTTTGTGAATTTTATAAAGTTTATTTAGTGGTTGTTCATAATTTTTTTTAATAAGTTTATAATTTTTATTTTATAATTTTTAGTACTTTGTAATATCTTTATATTTTTTATACTTGTTAATGTTGAATATGCTTTTTAATATTTAATATTACATAATTTATATAGTAATTATTACTAAAAGATATATAAAGTAAGATAAAAACTAAAGATGGAAAAGAAAAAGTAATTTTGTAGGAAAATAAAAACCAAACACTAATGAAATATAATAAGTAATTTTTTAACATTAATTACTTATGTAATAAAAGTTAAAACAAATATATATTTTACTTATAAAAATAATTTTTTAAAAGTAGATTTATAAAAGTAATTTTTATCTAAAAGTAGTTATTAATTATAAGTAAAACAGGGGCTTCATCCGCTCTTCCTCTTCGGTTGACCTTGCTTGACTGGTAGTGCCCACCACGAGAGATCTTGCTGCCTCGTCGGAAGAGGAATACAGTATTTTAATATTACAGCGGGTGACCCACCCAAAAGCAGGGAGACGACAGACGACTGCCATGGTAAATGGTGGTCCTACCTCCATTTTATCTCACAGGCCAAGACAATATAATATGCTCCATTTTCTACGCGTTTAGTCAATCGTCTAACTGTTTGCTTGGTTTCATCACTCATGGTGGTTCTGCCTTTTTGGTTTCTACTATTTGGTTTCATCACTCGTTGTGGTTCTGCCTTTTTGGTTTCTACTATTTGGTTTCATCACTCGTTGTGGTTCTGCCTTTTTGGTTTCTACTAGTATTATTTTGACGTATTGCTTCCCTTTCCTGTCGAGATAAATGTGTTCTAGGGGGCTGTTGTTGGCTGGCATTGTTTGATCGCATACATACTTACTGTCATTTTCTTGCATTTTGGTTGTGTTTGAGCCTGCCGTGGTCGAAACTATAAATGGTTCGCAACTCGCACTGGATTTCGGTCTTCAACCCGTTCTCATTGCTGCCCTTCTTCCCCTAGAAACGATTTTTCAGTCACTTTGCAACTAATTACAGGTTCATAGTACAGCTATTGAAAATTAAGGAAGAATAGGATGGCAACAAAATTTTCCTTTTTTCTTTCCTCTGGTGGATTTCTTTCCCTTCTCACCCAACAATCGCCTTAACTTCCCTGTAAATTGGTGCCTAAATCTTTGCTGCTAGAGCTATTTGATCTTTACTGTAGTTATTATATCTCGATTCCCTCATTGCTATCCAGAAACGACATACCCGATGGCGAGGTTCACCGATGAGGTACAGTTGAGTGAGAGTGCAGCTGTGGTAGGGGCGTCATACATTATTATTATTATTATTATTAATGTTTCACCTTACGAGTGAATAAGGCATTGCGAATGAGATGTTGGTTACGTTAATATAATAATGAATGAGTTCTTGATCACAACGGTGCCACACCAAAAATAGTGGTTTGTGACTTTCCTCAAAAAAATAAAAATAATAATAATAATAAATAGCGCTTTGGTTTATATCATCTGTTGGGAGTTTGTAGTCCTTTGATGTCAAGAAGCACCTGGCATATATAATCCCATTTTTTCCTCCCTTGAAGAAAACCGTAAAATGCAATGAAGAAACTGTGCTATAGGGAAGCAGGCTAAATGTTTTGACGTAAAAAACATGAATGTTACTTCTATTAGTTGATATTTCTATAAGATTATGTAATGTATTTTATTTTTCTTAATTATAACAAATGTTGTTCAATGTAATTTATATAATGTTTAGAAGAATTCTAGATTCCTAAAACTAAGGTAACTAATCTAAACAAATAGATAATGACTGATATATATTCCTAGAATACAGGAAATTAATAGTTAGAAACTAGGAAACAATATTAGCAAATAATATGGAGATTATTCTTTGACATTCCCCCGCAAGATGGACGGGCGAAGGCAAAGTCCAATCTTGGAAATGAGACAAGCAAACTGAGGTTTGTAAAGTGGCTTTGTGAGAGAGTCGGCCAGTTGATCATTGCTGCTGATGTGTTGGACGCGAATGGTACCCAGTTGCACCTGTTCTTTGATGAAATGAAAGGCAAGAACAAGATGTTTCATGCGTGAGTGGAAAACTGGATTGGCTGAGTAGTGAGGAGCACTGAGGTTGTCGCAGTAGAGGACCGAAGCCTTAGTGATAGTGATGCCGATTTCAGTGAGGAGAGAACGTAACCATAGAACCTCGGAAGTAATATCGGCAATGGCACGAAATTCTGCTTCAGTGGAGGAGCGAGATAGAGCACGTTGTTTCTTAGAGGACCAAGAGATAGGGTTATGACCAAGATAAATAATGTAGCCAGAAGTGGATACATAATCATCATGATCACCAGCCCAATCCGCATCGCAGAAGGCATGTGAACATAGGGGAGATGTGTTAGAGAGATGAAGACCATAGTGTAGAGTGGCATTAAGATATCGTAGAAGACGTTTTAAGGCAACCCAGTGATCAGCAGTGGGGTGTTGGACAAACTGAGCAAGTTTATTGATAGTGTACGATATATCTGGACGAGTGAGAGTGAGATATTGAAGACTACCCAGAATGGCACGATCGTCGGTGATATCTTGAGACGGTTGGGTGAGCTGTTTGGTAAGGGGTGGGAAGGGGGACATGGGTGTAGTTACAGGGCGGCTGGCTTGCATGTTGTATTTGTGGAGAAGATCGAAGATGTATTTGGTCTGATTCAGGTGGAGACCAGTGGTTGTGGGAGTAACTTCAATGCCAAGAAAGTAGGTTAAGGGGCCAAGGTCTTTAAGAGAGAACCTGTTGGAGAATGCTGAGATGAATTTAGAAATGTGAGAGGGGGAGGAGCCAGTGACGAGGATGTCACCAACGTAAACAAGAACATATAGTTTGATGTTTTGATGGTGATATATGAATAGTGACGGTTCAAAAAGAGAGCCACGAAAACCATAGGTGATGAGATAGTGGCGAAGCTCAGTGTACCAGGCGCGGGGTGCTTGTTTGAGGCCATAGCTGGCTTTGTGAAGCTTGCAGACATGGTCGGGTTTTTCAGGATCAACGAAGCCAGGTGGTTGATCCATGTAAGCTGTATCACTCAGAGTGCCTTGGAGGAAGGCGTTATTGATATCAAGTTGGCACAGAGGCCAATTTTGGGTGACAGCTAAGGTGAGTATAAGGTGAATAGTTGTTGGTTTAATGACTGGGCTAAAGGTTTGAGAGTAGTTGATGCCTGGCTTTTGATGAAACCCTTTAGCAACAAGGCAAGCTTTGTACTGCTTAAGACTTCCATCAAGGTTGTATTTGATACGATGTACCCATTTGTAGCCAATGACATCATTTGCATGGGAACGAGGGATAAGGGTCTAGGTGGAGTTGCGAGTTAGGGCATGATATTCATCAAGCATGGCATTGCGCCATCGTGGGTCAATGAGAGCTTGTTTTATGGTGGTAGGGGTGATGTGAAGGGAAGGGATGGTGGTAGTGTGGCCGTGCTTGGATGCGGAGATGAGAGAGGGGTATTTGGGGTTGGGTTTGGTAATATTGTGAGATAATCTTGTGGCCATGCAGCGTGGGGGTGAGGGAGGTGGGGAAGAAGCGTGTGATGACGAGGTGGAAGCGAGGGGGGTGAGGGCAGGATCAATGGGAGAGTGAGGTACGAGTGAAGGGGTGGGAGTGGATTTGAGGGGTGAACTAGTGTGCTGCGGAGTAGTAGGTGTGGCCGGGGCTGATTGAGGGACAAGAGAAGATGTGGTGGAGGGCAGAAGAAGGGGAAGAGCGAGGTGACACCAAGAGTCCGTGGACGGGGAGGGTGAGGACGGCGAGGGCACTAGTTTAGGGTAAGGAAATTCATGGTCAATGAAGTGAACATGGGGAGAAGTGTAGAGGTTGTGAGCGAGAGGGTCAAAGCACAAGTAGGCACTTTGTGTAGTGGAGTAACCTATAAAGATACAAGGAGTAGAGCGAGGCTCAAGTTTGTGCTTCATGTAGGGGCGAAGCCATGGGTAACATAAACAACCAAAGGGGTGACGCTTGCGACAGTTAGGCGTTTGGCCAAAGAGACGGTGGTAAGGAGTATCATTTTGCAGTGTTGGAGTTGATAGCCTATTTATAAGATAGGCCGCAGTGGTGAAGGCATAAGGCCAAAATGTAACGGGGAGTTGAGCATGGTGAAGAAGTGAGAGCCCGGTTTCGACAACATGGCGATGACGACGTTCGGCAAACCCATTGTGTTCGAGAGTGTCGAGGAGAAGTGAGATGAGTGATGCCATTGTCTAGGAGGGTGGGGTGGAGCTTTTTGTATTCACCACTGTTATCCGAGAAGAATTGGTGAATGTGTTTTTGAAAATATGTTTCAATAATAGCTTTAAAGTAATGAAAGGTAGGTGTGGTTTCATATTTCTTTTTGAGTGGGTATAACCAGAAATAATGAGAGAAGTGATCAACAAATATGACATTATATCGATAAGAATCAAAGGAGGTGATAGGGGCAATCCAAACATCAGAGAAAACGATATCAAGAGGGGCACGAGAGGTGAGTGTGGACTGGGAAAATGAAAGCTTGTGACTTTTATTAATCAAACAGGAATTACAATGTGGGAAATCAGAAATGCCTAGATTTAAGGTACGATTAAGAAGTTTTAAAGTAGCGTGAGAGGGGTGGCCTAAACGATGGTGCCACAAGCTTGAGGTGGTGCGGGAGACATGATGCGCCGTAGGAGACGGGGGATGCCACTCATACGTCCCTTCATGCAGTTGACCCTGAAGGAGAATAGTGCCCGTCGAGAGAGCCGTGAAACAAAAAGAAGTGGGTGAGAATGTAGCAGATGCATTATTGTCTCGACAAAATTGGGAGACAGATAAGAGTTTATGAGAAATAGAGGGAATAACTAAAACATTATTGAAAATAAGAGAGTGAAAAGTGAATGAACCAGAGTGTGTTATGGGTAATGCCGAGCCATCACTAATGACAAGATCATCCGGACCTTCGTAAGGTGAGTGAAGAGAGAGAGTATTGAGGTCATCAGTGATGTGGTGCGAGGCACCACTGTCAATCAGCCAAGATGAAGAAGTGGGAGCCGAGACGTGTTCGCTTTAGGCTGGCGGTGGCAAGAGGTGGTTGGGGGTGGCGGAAATTGAACCTGGGGATAGAGGCGAGCAAAGTCCTTGCACTGAGAGATGACATGGCCAACTTCTCGGCAGAACTGACACTTGCCCTTAAAAGGTTTCGGGTTCTTGGGTGGGTGAGGGTAACAACCATCAGTAGAGGATGAATGGTTGGAACCACGGGTTGAGTTGATGTGGCGGGTTTGAGTTGTAAGAGGTGGGTAGTGATATTGTGCAGCATGGACCGAAGGCGAAAAAGTATTGGGTTGAGGGTTGGGCTTAATGGTTAACTCATGTTGGATCAATTTTTCATGAAGAGCCTCAAATGAGATGGTGTGTCGCGGGCTTGAACCGCATCAATAATTGTCTTATAAGCTTCATCAAGACCGGCCAGTACTTTGGAAATAATGTCCTCGGCATCAATAGGTTTGCCGAGTTGGGCGAGTTCGTCAGTACAGGCTTTAATGGCGTGCATAAATTCAGTGACAGAAATGTCACCCTTGGTGATGTGGGAAAGACGATCTTTAAGTTGAAGAATGTGGCCGCGGGAAGGATTGGCATAGGTTTAAGCGAGGATATTCCATGCCTCGTGAGAAGTAGCAGCAGTGTGGATTAAGGGGGTGATGGAGGGATGCAGAGTGGGAGCAAGAGCACCCAAGATAAACTGATCATGACGGAACCAGGTTTTGTAGGTTGGGTTGGGGCATGGTGCAGGGTTTGGGTCAGAGTCGATGGCTTTGGCAGACACGAGTTGGGGTGGGGGAGGGTGAGAACCATCAACAAAATGGAAGAGACCATACCCATGAAGTAGTCTGGTAATCTGAAATTTCCAGGAGAAGTAGGTGGTGGGAGTCAGTTGAGTGCAGTCTGCAAAATGAATGGAAATTAGAGGTTGAGAAGGGTCATCGGCGTTGGGAATTTGACAGCCAGAGGTTGCCATTGGGTGGTGTTGAAGGGTCATAGGAATAGGCAGCAGTTGGATGGAGAAGGGTGAGGAGGATCGGTGAGAATCTGATACCATATAAGATTATGTAATGTGTTTTATTTTTCTTAATTATAACAAATGCTGTACAATGTAATTTATATAATGTTTAGGAGAATTCTAGATTCCTAAAACTAAGGTAACTAATCTAAACAAATAGATAATGACTGATATATATTCCTAGAATACAGGAAATTAATAGCTAGAAACTAGGAAACAATATTAGCAAATAATATGGAGATTATTCTTTGACAATTTCTACCTATTGTATGAACTGGTGCCCTGCACTTATGGAAACTGCAGCTTTAGCATCCAACCCCCCTTTAAAATTTGCCTCATCCCCCTCTTGTCTTGTCATCTTTTGTTGCTTTTATTTTTCCTCTGCACCAATACGAGGATGTAAGATTTGAGGATATCAGAAGGAAAATAAAGCATAGGACTTTGATACTTTGGGAATAAGCTGTAATCACCACAGATTTAATAGCTTGTTTGGAGCCTAAAAAATTTCTAAAATAAGTACTTATCATAGATAATTACTTTTGATAAGTACTACATCATCAAAAAGTAAGAAAGAGTTTGTGGGGCTTTCCAATAAAATCTGGTTTCCAAAACTGGAATGTTCTCATACTCCGCACCATGCACAACAAGTTGCCTCTTTTACTTTTGGCTGCTCCTATGCATGGAGCTCTAATGGCCAACCTAATATTCAGATTCCTCAAGCAATGAGTTAAGTGCATCTCAGTCAGTGACACTTAAGACAGTGCCATGATTTAAGAATTCAGTGTAAAATATCTCAATGAGCTCAATGTGTTGAATATTTGTTTGTCACACAATGTAACTTCTTGGTTGAATTGTCTTGTTATTGCTTTATCTTTTGGCTTCACATGAAGCTAGCGTTCTTCTTGTGCTCATTCTCGTGGTTGCTTCCATTCAGGACCCATGTTGTGATATATGTGGCGTCTCTGGCTATGAGGAATTTATCATAATATGCTCAGAATGCAAGATATCTAGCCAGCACACGTATGGTGACTTCCTACTTTGTCTTTAAACATTATCAGTGCTTCATGTCCATGTTTTACTCAATAGATTTCCATTTTTCTATGCTATATATTTGTTAATGTTATTTTCTGAGTAAAACTTACCTTCATAAATAAATATCATATAGTCATTCGTCCATCTAGGGAGGAGAACCTTTTGAGCCATTATTGATATCCTCATTGCTTTGGTTTTATATTATACTTTAGTGCTTACTGTCTTGGTATCTTCAATCACAAGTGGATGCCAGTTTTACTAAGTTCGTTCTGGTCGACATATTCTACCTTATCTGCAGTAAATTATGGCAGGGCTGCACTGCATGTTTGGCTTCTTGTTATTTTAGTATCGCAAACTATTAGTGACATCATTTTGCAGGGGGGTAGAATATTTTAAAGACGGATACTTCTTGTTCAAGAAACAGCAGGACCTGGTTTAAGTTATATCGTAATGGGAAGAAGGATATGGATTCTTGATAGATTTAATGTTTGATGGCTGGTTTGGGTATTTTAAGGAATGGTGATCCGGTGAAGGGCATTTGATGGTGCCTGATATTTCTTGTCTGAAGATGTCATGCTGGCATCTACAGATGTTAATTTACGTTAGTCTCTATTCTGTGTTGTCCTTGTTTCTCAGGAGAGGTAGTTGAAGTTGACTCTTGTTTTGAAGAGTAGGTAGTATGTTTCACATCCATCTATATGGACAGTTGTGCTTTTGTGATCTTTATGTTGCATTGCTGAAATATTTCTTTCTGAAAACGCTCCAGCAGGTTCACATTTTCATCAAGTTTAGAGCAGTATCCTGGGATTCTTTGCTTTTGGTTAATTGGTGTTTTTGTAGTATTGTAGAATCCACCTCTTCTTCTGGTGATCCTTTCTTGAGCGACTCCATGAACTTCTTTCCCATAGAGTCCTTGAATAAAATGCACGGGCAAGTATTGCCTGTAAGTCCGGGGCACAAAGAGGGAAGTAGTGTGATGGATGTAGGATCAAATCATCCTATCTTGCCATGTTAGTGGTTTCTTGAATATTAGGGCTTTTTGGAGTCTTACAAGCATAGGCAAATAGAAAGGCATATTAGGGAAAAATTCTGGTATTTTATGTTTGTTGAATATTGGAGTAAAAGAAACAAAGGCCTCGGTGTGGTTAGAAAATGCTTCACTGGATGGGGCTGAATCAATAATTACAGCAAACAGAGATGGGAGAATTGGGATAGTGAGGGATTGTAAGGTTCACAGCCCAAATGGGAGAAGAACAGAATAGAAAAAGAGAGAGTAGTATTAATGGACAGTGAGGGACGGCAGAAATCCAAGTCCAGGTGCTCGAGGACCTGGAAACCTCCCAGCCAGCTTCTACTCTATTAATTCCTTCCCTCCTAATGCTTTCCCGTCCCCTTTGATATTATCCGCAGAGACTGACATCACTAACTTTCCTCATGACTCGGCACCCTTCATAACTGTGAGGCTTATTATCTGCGCGTCCACATCAGCTGGAAGGAGGACACAACAGCAGCAGGACACCAATTAGGAGACAGACCGAGTCATGCGTTAGTTATATTCTTATGTTATAACTAAGTAAAACTGTGTCGTTTTGTCTCTGCGTATATGTTTGTGTATGTATAGCTGTTAGTAGAGTTTTTTCGGTAAGTATAAATAGAGGTGGGCTGTATTGGCTTGATACTGAGAAAAATAAGAACAGAGGATACACACGCATAGAGGAGTCGAGGTGAAAGGGTGAGAGCGATCGAGAACTGGTTCAAAGTATTCTTGATGATTGCTTGTATTTGTTGATATCTTGAAATCAATAAAGCTAGTATTCTCTTGCTGATTTTTTCTTACTTTCTTGTTGGTTCAAGTTTCAATCTTTCATTTTCTTTCGCTGATTCTGTGAGTTTAGTCAAAGATCATTCAGTTTTCATTGGAAAACCTTCAAAATAACAGAAGAGTATTCCCCCAGCTTAGATAAAGACTCTTTTCCTTTCCTACCGTAATTAATTCCCAAACACGTCCTCACAGTAGCTCCCAGATCTGGGGCCTTGCTTCCCGGCCTAATTCTTCTTCCTGGCATATGCATACCTGATGATGGCCTATCAGGGATGCAGGACTATATGATATTCGGGTTCTGGGCTGCCCGACTTTTGCATTATGAAGTCATTATTAAATAGGTAAATAGTAAGCCACACTCGACTTTGTATATGCAGCAAGGTTGCACGGAAACGGAAATGACACGGAACAAGAACATGGAAATGGAATTTTTTAAAAATATAACATATATTTATGTATGTTTTGGGGAAATGGGGACGGAAGACAGGGAATGGGGAAACGTTTCCGAAATGGGAAACTGTGGGTCCATGGAGCTTCGGTGTAACATAGATATGCAGATAATATGGGAGCCACCACAAGGGGTATTTTGAGCGACTTGAAGAATTTGTGCTCAACAATTCTTGGAGATGGTATTGGGTGACTTTAACACCATGCTTATTGCCTCCGAAAAACAGGGGGACGAGGAGGACTTTCATCTTCAGGATATGCGCATGCATCCAAGCTTGTGGATTAGGGGACTTATTAATGTCATTTTGATATGACCTATGTGGGTGATATTTTAGCGACCATATAATTTCTGAGATCATTCATATTATTTAGTTACCCATAATCTTCTCTAGTTGAGATATAATCTTATATAGTAACTCTAGCATTTTTTTCGAGTCATATAAATAGGGGCTTATAATTATTTGAATTAAGCAAGCTTCGAAATTCACTAAGATCTATTTTCTAGCTCTTTAAGACACAATTCTCCCATTCCCCCAATAATCTCGTATGCTTGTTTAACCAGTTTGCCACACAACTATTTGACAAGTGTGGGATTGAAATGTAGATAGAGAAGAAGGGCTAGAAGAAAGAATTCTATTAATTCCCTTAGTCCAAAACCTGTTGTGGGATCTTGAAAGGGAAGTTATATATGTAACATTCCATCCTACGAATGCACTGTATGTTGTCTACATCCGCCAAATCTCATTAGATAGCCTAATTTCTGCCTGTACTAGTGTTTCAATTGTGATACTGTTTATTTCTCTTCATTCAGTTACTGCATGCGCATTGTTCAGAAGTCAGTCCTACAACCCTGGGTTTGTGAGGAGTGCTATAAGCTGAATGAGAGAGGTCCCTCAAGGCCAGGTATGTTCTAATACTTTCCCACAAGTTTAATTCTCATTTTCTTTTCCTGTAATAATTTGATCCATTGGCCAATTCTCTGCAGTTTCAAACAAACTTTTTGTTGACTCAGGTGCTAAGTCAAAAATCAAAAGTCCACCTGAAAAAGCCAAAACTAAATATTTACCACCTGAAGAAGCAATAGGATTGACTTCTGGAGTGGATAAGAACTCAGCTAGCAGGTGGCGATCAGTCTCTTACGGTTTTAAGAACATGATACCTAGGACAAACAGAGCTCCTGTTGCATTCCGAACTTTCCCATCGAAGCATCCCTCTGTTATCGTTAAAGCAAATCCTAGATTTGGACAATCAAGACTTCGTGACAGCATGCTGTGGTCATCAACCAATCCAAATCCTGTGCTTTCAAGAGGTAATGGACTTGATATCTCGTTCACCAGTTGAGTGAGCTTGCTTTCTGACTGTATTTCATCTTTCTGATGATCTAAAGGGTGTACATATACGAAAATAAAATGTATACTCTTACATCCAGTCCACTCTAGGTTCATTCCAAGAAATTTGGTCTTCACTTCTCTAGGATTGATATATATTCTGGTGCAGATGAGGATACTCGGCCTTAATATTGATGTACTTTTTTTTTTACATATATTTTGATTGTGTGCGTGCTGGTTCGGTAATTAATGACTTCATAACAGAGAGTGTCCATAGTTGAAAGTTTATGTACATCATGTCGGTTTAAGTTGCAATTTCCAGTGTGATGGAATTCCTTGTGGTTTCTTACAACCTCGCTTGATAGCCTGGTTCTACCTAAGGATAAACCTTATAAAATAAATCTGATTTGTATAGTTGCCCTGGTTATTTTATTTTCATGACAAGTCTCTTCTTTCCTCCACCTGATCTTGCATTCATTTACTATTCCAATAATAATTGGCTATACGGTCTTGATTCTATTGGGTTATGCTTACTTGCCCCTCTGGAGTATCATTGCCTATAACCAATTAACCATTCATGTTGTGCATAGCTGTTTGATGTCTCTATGCATGTTTTCTGATATGAGTATTATTTCAGATGGTAAAAGACATCTATCTACTGAAAAATCTGTCAAAGAAGCTGAAGCTTCAACCAAAAAGGGCCAGGAGGCTATGGCAGGAACACTCTCTGCAGCGTCACCATTTATAGATGGGCCACTTCTTAACTACCCAGGTAAGCTTATATACGCTTATTACATTATATCTGAGATCTTTCACTTACTAACCCATGTGCAAGTGCCGTTCACATGGAACTTTTCCGTGATACTGATGAGTTTCTTATTTTGATTCTTCATCCAATAAGTATATAGTTGGAATCTTTTCATTGTAGATTGAAAACAAAGATTGCAATCCAATTGTTTTGTTTTTTTTTTTGTTTTGTGTACTTTTTAACAGCCTCTCTCTCTGTCTCTCTGATCCCTTTATCATCAGCATTGTATTTACTCAAAAGGACTCCAAAATGATACATTCTGCATGAGGGTCATATTCACAAGGTTTGACATGATATTTATCATTGTTTATGCACTTAAGGGATTGATGTAGGGTGATCATGACCGGTATCACCTCACTGGAAACCTTGTAAGCGTACAGTTTGTATTCTCCTCCCAGGGATACCTGTCCTTTTAGGGGAGAGTTTGGCTATTGCCTTGGAACCTTTTTTTCTGGATAATGTGTTTGTAATCTAAATTCTTTTGCCATCTGATTGGTGTTGTTCCCTGTCTCAGAGCTTGTTTTACAGACTATGATGTCATCCTCAGGGATTAAACTACAGTTGTAGACAGAGAACTGAACAAGAAAGATGGTCCAGAACTACAGAATCAATGTTAGAATTTAGTTGCCTCATATCCTTTTCAGCTATATCCTTTATGTAGGTTGGACTCTTTTGTTTTCGTTTCCAAATGATGCATTTTCTAAAGGTATACATGCTGGGAAAGGGTGTTTACTTCATAAGTCTCAGAATAATTTCTCGTGGTTAGATGATGTTTAGGAATGACTGTTCTTTTCTTAAGGATTTAAAGATGACAGCAGACTATTCTTGTGGGTAGATTATGTTTAGGAATGAATGTTCTTTTCTTAAGGATTTAAAGATGACAGCAGACTTACATTGCGATCAACTCTGGCTAGGAATTCACAGAAAGATGCTGATCTATGATACATGAAACATTGTAGATTCTGGAGGAAAAGAGAATTTTCGGGTCTTGGTTAAAGGCTGATTGATCAATTTTGTTATTTTTGTGTGAAACTAGGGATATTTTTCTTTTGTAATAAAAACAAGGAATACTTCAGTTCTTAAGTTTCTCTCAACTGTTGGCAGTTTCCATTCTCACGCAGTTTTGTGTCTCCAGTTTGCATATTTTGGTCTAGATGCTCAAGATTTATTGTGGCTTGCCAACTAGAATTCTTTCTTATACAAAATGAAAACAAAAAGCAAAGGAAAATGGAAAAAAATATGTTAGGAAGAAAAGCGAAGGATAATTAGGTTGTGCACCTGATCAAGTGACAATCTGAATCAAGGTTGCCTCACGGGGCTGGTTCCTTTCATTCAATATGATGGTAAGTTGATGTCTGAAATAACTATATATAAGCACTAGCAAGTTAAGATCCATAAAACTTCTGTTAGTATATTTCATATTGTTATAGCAATGAAATTGTAATCACACCTTTAATACCATGAACTTTGTTCTCATCTTGACTCTTGGACTGCATGTTTAATTTAGTCTAGCTGTGAGTCTGCTCTTCTCATTTCTGTCATCAACGTTAGTAGCAGAGTTGACATTAACACTGCATGCATGGCTCTTTGGCCATTTTGAAGGACTTCTGATGAATGTGAGTTACCAATGAAGCAGTCTAAGCCAAGGCTTATTTGAACTTTAGTTATAAACTATATGGGCAACATCAAACTGAACCTAGTTGTGCATGATTATTATATTTTGGTGGTCTGTTTTTGCATCGAGATGTTTTAGTGATTTGTTGTAGTTATGAATTCTTTTTGGTTGTACTTAATCAATTTACAGTGACCCCATAATATTGAATGATCTAATCTCAGGAAGAGAAACACAACTATCTGAAAAGCAGTATACTGTCAGAAAAGAGCCTGTGGGTGACCTTTCTCCAACCGAAGAATTTCGAAGTTCTGTTGATGTGCTCAACGCAGATAAAACTCAAGCATCTGCTTCACAGTCCATGCAACTGCAATCTGTCATAAACGCAGCCAAAAATATCTGCAGAAATAAAGGTTATTCAGATTAGCTGATCCATGCCTCCATTTAGTGCCATACAAAGATTGCTTCTTTTTTCCCTCTCTTTTCCTTAAATTGAAGCTATGGGTGCTGTCTACTGCTATGGCAGGGAGAGGATTGCAAGACAGTAGTCTTAAACTCGATCGATACCTTCCAAATGGCCCTTCTGCTTATACTGCATGGAAGTGAGTGAACTCATTCAGTTGATGAAGCATGTCTATATTTCTTACCTTTATTTTCTTTAGATGTATTTTTTCATTCAGAAATTATTTGCATCAGCTGGTCTACTTTTCCAAGCATAAAATACGTGGATGTATCATACGTGAATTATTTTATTTCCTTCAGCAATTGTTGCCCTATTCTGCATACGCGTTGTATTCACAGACATCAATATTCAATTAACTGCTTTTCAGTTTTCTTACCAGTCAGGCTTAGTGATTTATCTTGATTGTGTTTGGCAGGGGAAGTTTCAAAATTATCAATGAGGTCGCTGTTGGACAATGCTATGATGGACTTCGAGCCCATCCTCCAACCAAAGTTCATTGGAAAGCCGTTGAGGTCTCAAAATGTATGCCTAAAGTGATTCCATTTAGCCTCTTTTCCCGAGTGGATTTGTGTGCGGGACTACTTGGTGATGCCCCTAATATCCATGACATTGGACTTTATATATTTCCTAAAGCTGACAGGTTCTTTTCTGACTTTGGGTCTGTATTTTCTAGTTCTACTAGTCTCTTGCTTTGACAAACTAATTAACTTGTAATGGGATCTAATATTGAATTGACTGCTTGATCACGCTGCAGATTTCGAAGCAGCTATACTTGCCTTGTTGAATACCTGCATATGCGTGATATTGTCATGAAAAGCTGTATTCATGGTGTGGATCTGATGATATTTTCTTCTAGTCTTCTGCCCTTGGGGTCCCAACGTGAGTTCATTTCTGTCACGAGCTTTTTCAGATCTTTGTAGAAATCTGGCAATTGTTTCTAGTTTCTTTTCAAAAGAATATTCAATTCTTTCTTAGTTCGTGAAAACATAGTTTTATATTTTTATTATAGACTACCGGTAACAATGTTGAAGTAAGTTTCAGGAGTAAATGGAGCATATTATTTGTGGGGAATGTTCTCGAAGCTCGTGGTTAAACAGGTATTGGAGACTGGTAGAGGAAAAGACAGAAGTTATGGACATGGAAATCGACATGGTGGGAGGTGAGAAAATAGGAGCAATTGTGGTCAGGAGTCCCCAAGTACTAGTTGTTCCTCCTGGTTTTATGGTGACGGATAAGTTCAAGTACAAAAACAGCAGCCTCGCAGCTGTTACCTAAAATGAAGATTCACATCTTTGAGTTCCTATCTTGTGGTAACCTTCCTAGCTGAATCTATGAACTTGTGAATAACATTTTTTTTTCCTTTTCTTTAAAGGGCCTAATAGTGGAGATTGAAATCTAGTAATGCATGTGCACCTCTAGCATTGATATGGTTCGAGGATTTATTTATTTTTTAAATTTTTTTTTTTGTGAATAACATTAAACTAGATTCAAACCAATCTTTTACTATATTTTAGGCTAAACTTAGGTTTATAGCTTCATTCTATTTCTATGTTTCATTTTGGGCTGGGATCGTGGTTTATTTTGCATGCTTGATCTACTTGCTACTATCATTCCTTCCATTTGCTTGTGTCGTGACATTGAGTTGCTACAAAAATTGATGCTGCACACATATGGTCCATTTGAATTTAGTTGAATTGGAGTGAGGATAAATATTAAAAATTAACCTAGGTGAAGGGAACGGAGGTGATTGTTTTAAAATACCGTTTAGATGATATTAATCTAACCTGTGTAAATTGGGGTGAATATTTTAAAATTTTTGTTTGGTTCGAGGTAAATGAAGGTTAAAAAAATAAAACAAATGATATTTATACCTTTGTATTAAATAAATAAGTTCCTTCTACAATAACTTACCTACTACCACGACCTCCACCTCCTCTTCCTCCTCCACCACCACCGCCTCTTCCTCCACCTCCACCACAAGCAACTCCTCCTCCTCCTAATCCACCAACACCACCCCACCACCACAACCAACTCCTCGTTCTCCACCACCACCACCACATCCATCACTACTCCACCACCTCATCCACCACAACCACCTCCTTCTCCACCATCACCTCCACTACCTCCTCCTCCTCCACCACCAAATCCACTATAACCACCTCTTCCCCCTCATCTTTCTCCACCACCACTAGTACCACCTTAATTACAACAACAACCAAAATATTTACAAAACGAGCAATTTTTTATTACAACATCCATTTAGTCAACTTGTATAAAGATAGATTTTTTTTGTATGAATAAAATAAATTATATATAACACATTAAAGAAATGCACCCATTATCTTTCATTAAAAACAAACTGAATAAGTTAAAGGATATCTATCATCCTGCATTTATCATAATGTTAATAAAATTAAAAGATGTCCATCATCATTCACATTATAAATTCAAAAGGTGCACAAGATGTTCATTATCTTGTAATTGTTTCACATTCAATAAAGATGAATGATGTCATCATCCTACAGAACATCTTAACTTAAGTGCCTTAAAGCATAAAACTACACATAAGGGGAAGGTTTTAATTTGTTAATGATTTGTGCTTGCACCAGTAGAAGTCATAATGCAGACTGGTGTCGTTCTAATGGATACGCATTTAGCATCTCATAATCTGTATGATTCTTTGAAAGATGGAAAGAAGCCAACATTGTTATCTTGGATTGAAGTTAAGCTCCTCAACACACTTAATAGCCTTAGAGGGATCAGCACGTGAGTGTTTGTCCATAATTGTGGCAAACTTCTTTACCTGTACACTTAATAAATCGGAACAGGCTATAATAAATGTGTCCATTTTCCTCTTACCCTTGCTGCCTTTTTCATTAGTCGCACCTACTTGTGGTACACTTGCATTATTAGCATTTGAACCATAGTCTTAATTAGAATGGGGTGGAGTCCTAGAATTAATACCAAATGAACTACACTCCTCAATGTGAACTTTGTCTTGTGAGATCATATTATTAATATCTTAAATTATACTACTAGATCCTCCATGCTGTCATACAGCTTCCCTTCTCACTACTCTTACTTCAGTAGCAGTTACTGCATTATCCCCAGTTCCCTATCTTTAAAAAATAGCTCTTCCAATTTTTCATAGAAGGAAACTGTTTTACCCTTCCACTCCACAACCTTTGGATTACTCTATGAACACCATATACAAAAGAATAAAACCTTATACAAAAAAAAATTAATTAATAATTCCATCAAATTGACATTATCCACACCTCAATTAGTTGATTCCACACTTCTTTTTCGAGATCCCACATTTAAGTAGTAGGATTAAAACCCTAGACACTTTATGAAACATTCCGACATATATCATAACATTCAAACAACTTTCCCTTCAAATACTTTATCCTATTGCAAAATCGATCCTTGTTCCATGAAGAGTTAGAAAACTTTTCTTCAAGCTCTTTTAGCATGGAACTATAAGCTAATGTAGTAAATGTACCACTAGGACGATTACCTATATGCATCTGATATAGCAAAGCATTAAGAAGAGCTCCGTCCATCTTGCGTGCCCAAATGTTTCTCTCAACATGACAAGGAGGCATGGTTGAATCTACCAAAAAAAAAAGATGACAAATATGATAGGTATGCAAATAAAAAAACATACACAAATAATCAAGTGACATTTAAAACATAGCATTAATATTAAAAAAAAGGCATATGTTTCATAGCATGATAAAGTAGAATACAACATATTGTAGCAAAACAACAAAGTTTTCACAATTCAGTACACATGGACAATGTAAAATATAACATATTGTAGCTAATCGACCAAGGTTCAAATGAAATAATACATTTGTTTAGATTACATAACTCAAAAGAAATGCTTTTGGGCTATAATCTCTCCATGTCGCCACTGCTGTTGAATTCCTTATAAACTCTCCTCTAGTAGCATCTCCTTCTTCTATAAGATCATCAAACCTATTTTCCTACTCTCCATCATCACCATTGGCAAGTTCTTGATCCACCTCTCTAATTATAGCTTCATCCGAATCAACTTCCATTAGAAAGTTATGCACAATACAACATGCTAATATAATCCTTGCATGTGTATATACATCATAATGGGGTTCATTTGTATTTTCCATAATTAGAAAACTCTTTTTTCATAACACCAAAACTTCTTTCAATCTCATTTCTTAAAGAACAATGGTGCAAGTTAAATAGCTCTTGTAGAGACCTTGGTGGATTATGCGAGTACTCTTTCAGATGATACCGCTCTCCTCTATAAGGTGGAATTAAGCTACTCATTATAGGAAACCCAGCATCACCAAGATAATATTTTCCTATAAAAAGGCTAAAATGGTAGACAACTTTCAATAAATTAAGTAAAAATTATTTGTTAAGCATGGAAATGTAGTTACCATGTGGGATTTTTAGGCCATATTGTCATCTTAATGCATCTTTTAGTATTCAAGCATCAGATGTTGTTCCTTCCCAACTAGCTAGAACATAGGTAAATTTTAGGTCTAATATACAAGCTGCTAGTACATTTTGTGTGGTGTAATCTTTTATGCCTTGGTATTTAGGAGCATTAGATGCAGAAACTTTTACTCAAACATGGGTTCTATTGATTTCTCCCACACAATCCTAAAATTAACTACTACATTAATAATAATCTAACTAAATTATTTATGAACTATAAAGAAAGAAATTCATAATATTCACCTTAAAATAAGGATAGAACTTGGGATTGTCTCTAATCTCTATAGGTATTGATGACCCATCTAGTTATCTAATAAAAATATTCTCTAATTCGATAACGGCTCTCAAGATATTGTGGAAATAATGATTAATAACTTATCTAGAACTACCAAACACTATTTGTACCTCTCTATTTATTATGTCATGCCCCAAAATGTATAAAAATAAACCAACTTGCTCTTCGATATTAACCCATTTAGTTGATTGCAAGCCACTATGATTCGCTAATAACCTATAAAATTTATAAAATGCCTCAATACCCATATGAATCATATCTCGACATATGACTCTATTTGTTATCACATCTCTTACCAAAAATCTCACTTCTCTAGATTCTTAATGAATATCATCATCATCATCATCATCTAACATGCCATTTTTGTCCAAATACCAATAAGCCGCTACCACCACAACAAAGTAAGAATATCATAATCATTATCCATCTATCAAAACAAAGAACAAAGGTCAAAGGTCAAAGAACAAAAATTGAATAAGCATTGATTCATCGACAACATCAATGGAATCACCATAACAAAGAAAGAACACAATTGAGGAGAGTAGAGTTAATATAAATATTGAGTGGTTTCTCCCACTGACTCATCGTATAAAATGAGCATAATGGTTATTGTTTGTTACAAAAAATTAGCCTAGGTTAATGATAATCGTCAATACCATACCCATTACCACATATATTTTTGTTTCTTTAATTCTATTTTTTCATCATCTTGTTTAAATTCTTGACTTGATCATCATATGTATATTAATAATAAATAATGATGGGAAACAAAAGACCAATTTACTATCAACATCTTTCAATTAATTAATAGAAAAGTCCACATGTATACCCTCTTCAACAAACATAATGCATGCACAACCTTTCAGTTTACCAACATAGTTATACTTCCTTTAAAAGGGTGCAATAAAAACATTTGAGCATATGAAAATCCATTTTTGGAAAGAATTTCAATGAGTCTCAATACACCACAACTCATATGCCAACATAAGGTAAACACTCTTCAAATACCATAAACGAAGGTTCATTTCCTAAATTTTCTTTTCTAATTTTCTCATCTTTTTATTTTTTTTTTCTTTTTGAATAAAGAACAAACAAAGCTAGAAAAATGCATATATACATATAAAGTAGGAAATATGCATCGATGGGTGGTGGTTGTGGTGGGTAAGAGTAACTAAGCTACCAAGCCTCCAACCCTTATAATAATAAGAATATTTATCCATAATGAGTCTTATTGCTAGCCAAATAAATTAAGTAGAGTATTGTTGAAGAGGAAATGACATGACCCTTATAACATAAGGTAAAATAAGCTATTACATGTTATTTCATGTCTAAAAGCCACCCCATTACCCTAGCCTTAATCATTCCTTAGAGATCTAATATATGTATATATGCTAATTCTAGGGCAAATAGCATTAGTTTGAGATATGTAGAAACTTTCAAAAATAACCGTAAGTGGCATAGTTAATATTTTGATGTATTTAACACAATAAAGTTTCAAGAATCTAATTTCAGTAGAAATTTGTATAATACAAATTGGAATTTAATTGAGGGAGTTATGATTTTAGAAGATAAATTGTCAAAACTGACATAGAGTATGATTGCTGCTCTCTTTGTCCACTTTGGAAAATTACAATAAATTATATGTTTAGTATTTGGATGTGAGACTGAATTTAAATGAAATTTTAATGAGCCTAATTTTAAAAAAAAAGTTGGTTTCATTCAAAAATAAGTTGGGATGAAAAAGTAAAAATAGCCCAATTAAACTTGCCAAACCCCACGTGAAAATGCCTCCCCAACAAAACCTAAAATTTTCCCTATTAGGACCCAAGTTCCCCTCTCCGTCGAGTCATATTTTTTGCATTTGATCCCCTCATTTCCTTACCTCCTTCTCTATTTTTCTTAGCTCTTCAACTTCTTTAACATCTATCTCCTCCAATTGTTTATTTATCCCCGTTTTCTTTTCATTTTCGAGCTATCTCTATCCTTTTTTTAGCCCCTATAACAACTTCACCTCTTGCAACTCCTCTTCATTCGTACATGAGGCCTTTGGTTCATCGATTTCCCAATATTTTCCCTCAACTTTATTTCCTTCTTTCCCTTACCCAAACTCCCCTCAACACCCTCCAACTAATCCCCCTCATTTTTGTGCTTAAAAGCATAGTCTTTTTTTTTTTAAAGCAAGAATAATTGTATATCATTAAGAAGAATTACATATGGAGTTGTAGAATTGATGCACCATCCCTATCATACCTCTAAACTTATCACTCCTGCTAGGGTGAGTACATAGAGAAGACATAATAAAAGTAATTCGATGAGCTACCCTTTTCAAATCCCAAGCTATGTTTGAATTTTTTTTTACCATTCCTAGCCTTCCAAACTTCATAGAAAGCTACTGCATAAAAATAAGAATAAAATTGAGCTTTTGTTGTACTTCTACATCTAACTCTAGAGAAATATCTCAGCAAATCCTCCCAGGATCTGTGACTCTTCCTTTTCCTACAAGCTTTACTAATAGCAAACCAAACCTTCTTCAACACAGGACAGTTATAGAATAAATGAGAAATGGTTTTCTCTTGAGAGCAGAAGCAGCATTGCAAACTGATGGATGGAACAAAGGCTGATTAAGTTATCTTTGGTAGGAAGCCTGGAGTGAGCAGCCAACCAGAAAATAAATTTATGCTTAGGTGCTGCTGGGTTGGACCATACTGCTCTCCACCAACCTACTTCAAGAGCTGAAAAACGAATGGAATCATACACCTCTACAGTCTGATAGGAATGATCCCTCTGCCAAAGCTGGAAAACAGGGAGCAGCCTATGCCTTAAATCAAAAAGTTTGTGCATTAGCCCAGAAGCTATGCAAGGTAGGCTACAAGAGGCAACTTCCTGCCTTTTTATGTAATAGGAATGAACCCATTTAATCCATAAGGCATCCTTCGTCTAAGTGATATGCCATAAAAGCTTCCCCACTGCTGCCTCATTCTAGGAAAATAGGTCCAACATACCTAATCCCCCTTTCTTCTTTGGTAAACATACCACTTTCCAAGCTGCTAAAGCTCTCTTAGTTTGAGACACTTTCCCTGACCAAAGAAAAGCCCTGCATAACCCCACAACTTTATGCACAATCTTCTTAGGTAGAAGAAATACCCGGTTCCAGTAATTTGTTATGTCAAAAATGACAGATTTTAATAATTGCAATCTACCTGCATAAGATAGCAATTTATTAGCCCAATGATGAAGCTTGCCTGAGATTTTATGAATCAACACCATCATATCAGCAGCTTTTAGCTTTGATACATCCAAAGGGACCCTCAAATATTTAAAAGGAAACTTCCCCTCCTGAAATTGAAGATGGGAAAGTATAGAACACTTCAGCACCTGGTTTGCACCACCCATAAAAACCCTACTCTTTCCCGGACTAACATGGAGCCCTGAAGCAGCAGAGAAGTTAAATAGTACATCACTAACATCCTTCACAGAAGATATAGTAGCTTTACTAAAAACCAATAGGTCATCATCAAAAGCTAAGCTGATAATCCCTAATTTCTTGCATTTAAGATGGCCTTGGAAGTCCTCCCTTCCCTATAAAGCTTGGAACTGCCTGCTGAGATACTCCATCACAATAACAAAAAAAAAAAAGACAAAGGATCCCCTTGCCTAAGCCCATTTTCCCCCTTGAAAGGAGGTTGCATGATATTATTGACACACAAAGAATAAGAGACTGAAGACACACATGCCATACGCACCTTGACAAAATGCAAAGGAAAGTACAAACTCAGCAAGACCTTCTCTAAGAAGATCCAGTTTACAGAATCATAAGCTTTCCTCATATCCACTTTGATCATGTATCTTGGAGAAATATGCTTCCTGTTGTACATATGCAGCAACTCATGAGCTAATAGGACATTATCTCTTATCCTTCTCCCTTTAACAAAACCAGACTGAGAAGTATGGATAATAATAGGTAGAAATTTTTGTAATCTTCTTGCTAAAACTTTTTCCAAAACCTTATAAACCACATTACAACATACAATAGGTCTAAAATCAGCCATCTCTTGAGCATTTTCTGATTTTGGAATAAGAACCAACTTTGTATGACCTATGAAGGAAGGAACAACTGTTGTCTGAAACACCCTCCTTACCAAAAGCCATAGATCTTCCCCCAACACATTCCATGTTGCCTTATAAAACCCTACAGTAAACCCATCAGGCCCTAGTGCTTTATAATGTCCAATAGACCACAAAGCATCTTTTAACTTCCACCACTGAAATGGGTCTAAGTAGCTCATGTTGATGAGCAAGAGGTAAACCTGGACCCTGCATAAGAACCTCATCTATGACACTTCCTAAGGCAAGACTACCATTTCCCAACAGATCGTAGTAGAAGGACACAAAAGCTTTAACAATTCCATCACTCTCTGAACACCATTGACCATTACTGAGCTTAATCTTCCTTATAATATTATGTTTCTGTCTAGCTTTCATAATAGAGAAAAAGAAATGGGAATTGGAATCCCCCAAATTCATCCATTTAATACCTGATTTCTGCTTCAAGAAACTTTCTTCACATCTTGCATAAAACTCATACTGCTGCAAGCATACTTTCTCTTCTTACTGTAGTGAAAGATTATGAGGTTGCTGGACCAGTGCTTCCTGACTTCTTTTCAACTTTTCCCTAGCCTCCTATACCCTGGAGGAAATTCCTCCAAACTTGTCTCTGTTAAGGGACTTCAACTTATGCTTTACCTCCCTTAAATTGGCGTGAAATCTCCTATGGTCAGGGCCTGTTGGAGACTGCTGCCAAAAACCAGCCACCAAAGGTAGAAAACCTGGATCTAGAGTCCACATATCATAAAATTTAAAATGACCTCTAAAATGAGGCCTATTCTTATCCAAAGAGATCACTGTAGGACTATGATCTAAAAAAAGAGTCTCCTTAAACTGAGTATAAGACAAAGGAAACTTAGAAGACCAAGATAAGTTAACCATTGCACTATCCAACTTGGCCATAATTAAATTTTCACCCAAACTTCTATTTGACCAAGTAAACTTCAAGCCAGTGAAAGCTAAATCTTGAATTAATAAAGAATTACAGCAATCTCCAGCTTCTGACACATCAGTAAGATTAATGGCATTACCTTGAAATTTCTCAGCTAGTTGTAACATAACATTAAAATCTCCCATCACAATCCAAGGCTCATCCTCAACCTTACGATCTTGAAGACATTGCCAGAGACGTCTTCTATTAACTCCAGAATTAAAACCATAGACTAAGGATGCAAAGAAGGTCACATTGGAATGAAATGCAGACACAAAAACAAGCAAAGAGTGCTCACTACATGCTAAAAGTTGTGCATCCCAAACCTCTCTATCCCAAATGCACCAAATCCTCCCATTAGAATGGGCCACATAGTTATCAAGCCTTCCCCATTGCTTACCAAGTTTTGCACAAATTCTATCAGCTTTATTATACTTCACTCTAGTTTCCAAAAATCCCATAAAAGACAGTTTATGCACTGATAACCAGTGCCTCAACTCCTTCTACTTATAGGGCTTATTCAGTCCTCTGACATTCCAGGCCCCTAACATTTATAATCTTCTTGGAAAATTGAGGAGAATATGGTTCTCCCAACTACAAAGCACCCAGCTCCTGCATACTCTCTTCTTGCAGGAAAGAAACACCATTAGTTAATTTCAGACAGGCGAATCGACTTCCAGAACTACCCTTGTCCAATTTCTCCTTTCCTTTTGGAGATCTCCTCTGCATCCTAGATTCACTGCCTAGAGTCATGAACCATCCCTCCCTAGAACAGAGGTCAACCATCTGATCATCCTCACCCCTTGTCTCTAAACATTTGCTATTCTTTGGCATTCCCTTTTCTCCTTCCTTTGCACAGTTGTCCTCACTGTGTTGAGCCACAAACTTCCCCTGAGACACCTTCCTCCACTGTTGAATACCCTGACCAGCCCTGAATTGCCCCTTAGCAATAAAAGAAGGCCCTGCAACCTGCACCATAGGCTTTGAAACCTTCCTGCACTTCTCAGAAAAGTGACATGCTTCATGACATACCTCACAAAAAGCAGGTCTCCATTCATACATAATCTTCTGGGACAACACAACACCATTTGGATCAACCAGCTCCACTAACTCAACTAGTTTTTTCAAAACATCAACCTCAACTAACATACGAGCATAGGAAATTCTTTCTCCCGCTGAGATAATACCATCGAAAAACAAAGGTCTACCTACTGCACTTCCAATCTTGCTCAAGGAGTCGACATCCTAATAGTCCAAAGGAAGATTCATAAGCTTCACCCATAAAGGCATGAATTGGAACTTATCCTTGGTAAATTGGAACCTCCTATGCCACTCCTTAAGAATAAATGGTCGGTTAAAGAAGGACCAATAAGGTTTGGTCAGAACCCAATCTCTATCCTCTTTACAATCGAACTTGAATACTACAAAACCCTGGTCATACAGCAACACCTTGGGTTCCTTCATACAAGACCAGTTTCTTTTGACATAGCCAACCATTTGGGACAAGGTAGGTCTGAAACCAATGACATACCCCATGATCGCCCATTACCAATCTTTACAATTGTTATCTACCATGTCCTTCTGCAAAGAGACTTGAATTTTATCCCCTGCGAGCACTGAAGGGACATAAATCAGGGTGGCCCCTCGAGAAGGAATCCTATTGCCTAAAACCATGTCCTTCCAGGATTTCTTATCAATCACCGAACCGTCAGCCTCTTAAACCCTTGCTGCCTCGTGACTCCTTTGATTACTAGCTAAAACAGGACCATTTGTATGCCCTTCATCCCTCCCTGAAACCCTCGAAAGCCTCCTTTTGTATCAAACTAACAACCCTATTTGTAGGGCCTCGATCGACGTCCTTGTCTGCATGAGACCTGCATGCATCCCCATCCTACCTAAAGACCTGATCAGAACCCTGGACATCCCCTAGAATATCAACCAACGAATCATCATTCCCAGCACCTATCTTTGAACTCCCTGACGCCATCTTCTTCTTCTTGGCTGCAGCCATAGCACTCCTCGTACAAGCCATGGAGGAGGAGAGAGGATAGAGCGTTTAAGTCAGAGTCTTTTCCCCATATTCCCTTATGTAATACCAACATTGCTTGGGTAGGTTGAGCATCAAGCCTATATATAATGCTCCTAGTTGCTTCAATTCTTAATTATTTTGGCTCTTTTGAATTGGAATCATTACATTGCATAATAGAACAACCACTCAACCCTGCTCTTAAAAAAATTGTTTTGGTGCCCCTATTTAGCCCCGACTTTCCATTCCTAGTCGGCTAAAAAAGAATCAAAATTAGGTTTATTCTGCAATATTTGTATGCAAATTTTGGATTCAAATATATCTATTTCATCTCACTTAAACCACTTTTCTCATTCCTTCAATCTACAACTCGATAGATGAAAGAAAAAAAATAATTTGAAGCTTCAACTCAACCGATGAAGCAATGCCAGCAAAATTTACTCATAAAGCCAGCATAATCACAAATCAGGTAGTGCAATTGAATCACAATGCAAGCATAATCCATTCTACCACAAAATTGACTGAAAAAAAAAAGAAAAGAAAAGAAAAGGTAAGGCAACATACTTGGTTGTCGATGCTGGAGACGAGAATTAGACTCTACGACCACTACTTGCTGCAACCCTGGTTGTTGATGTTGTTTCGGCTGTCGAAATTGGTAGTTGCCACCATAGATGATCCTTCGTTGAGCAGATCTAGATATGAAAGGGAAGGAAGGTCGAGGTCATGTGAGGGAGAGGGAGAGGGAGGCTATGCAAGGTAGATCTAGATTTGGAAAATAGGGGTATAATGTTTGAGGGATATTTTGGTCCAATCAGGATTGGCTAAAAATTTACTTATTCTTTCACCTTTACCTTAGTTGCCCCCGAAATCTAAGGTTAATAAAAGTGAGGTTAACCAAGGTGAACGGAGGTGAAACATTAACCCTAATTCACCTAGTTAGGGTTATTAAAAATGTCACCCAAATAAGGTGAATCAATTGATTCACTTTTGTTAGCCCCCTTTCACCCCAATCCAAACGCACTAGTAGTAAAGGTTAGATCATCTCATGATCAGCGATCCATCATATTATTGCTGGCTCTATAAGAACTTAAATTTTTTCAACTTTTGGTTGTTGTATATTTTTTTCATTCCCTTTTTGTATATAGATTAGTAAGGGAGGATTACAATCCACTCAATAAGAAAAGATACTGCACTGAGTAGAGATGTCACCTTAACTATTAAAAAGTAAAATGTTATGGGCTACCACCATGGGGAAAAGAAACAATGAAGCCTAAAAGGCTAGCCATGCATGTTGTGAGCAAGGCAATTCGCAATAGCATATAATTCTCTAAAGTCACCAGTCACATAGCAAGGAGTAAATTCATTCATGAGGTCTTTGCAGCCCAGACGCAAATGGTCTTGAGGATGATGATGAAGCAAATGACCCATTACTAGGGGGATAGTGGTCAATGAATCAAAGGACATACATTCATGAATAAATCTAGTCTCAAGCTTGTAATAAACTATATCCACCATTCATAAAAAGGTCAAACAACCAATTTCCAAGTTCATTGTGAGCAACTCAGCAAGTTAAAATCGGGTTGTCTAGAGTACTACCATCAATGTTCATATGATGAAACTTGCTTGAGGTTGTTTCCAACCAACTTAAATCATTTTATGACACAAATGGGTGGAGGAAAAGGACTGATCGTGTAGCCAAGCTAAGTGTTTATCAAGAGCTAATTTGAGGACAAATTTAGTTAAATGCCCAAGAAGGATGCACATCTTGTTGAATATTTGTTTGTTATGCACTTGCAAAAGTTTCCATGTTCCCAAAGCCAAAAATAAAAATAAAAATAAAAAAATTCTTCAACACCTCACTATTCACAAGACATATATTCAAGTAGTTATTGCTACTTACACTAGAGATTTGCAATTGAAGCATCATGTGTAGCTAACCAAGAAAACGTAGACTCATTTTCTAACCTTTAATTGCCATGTATTAGCCACTTTGAGGCTTTTAGTAAGGGTAAATATCCTTTTAGCTGATAATATGATGCTATAGTGAAGCAGCCATAACTAGTTAATCCCTAGATTGGGACATCGACAATAAACTCACGACTAGGAGGTAAAACACTAGCTATTTGAGCTAGTATCTTATTAGGGAGTAAATGTGCAAACATAGCCCAATCCCAACCACAATTAGGGGGAATAATATTAGCAACAACTTTTGAGAGCACATCCTAATCAAGGGTTGCATTTAAATGCTAAATAAAGGGTTTGTCTAAGAATGATAATTTTTGCCATGGGTTTGAAGCCCCATTGGAGATTTTTTTTTCGGGTTTGAGTTTGGGAGAGATTTTGGGGATTAACTTCTAGGATTCTTATCGCAGATGAAACAATGATGGGTTTGGGGTCTTTATCCCTAAACTAACCCCAAAAATATTATATATATATATATATATATATAATTTTTTATATGGAATATAAATTTAAAATATATTATAAAAAATTGGATTAGATATCGAGAATGGGGTTGGGTTTTGGGTTGGATTTTAAGGCTAGGGAATGTATCTAGGATGGGGAATAGATCAAGGATCAGGTGAGGTATAGGGATTGATCCCCACGGAGATCAGGTCGGGAATTTCTCGATAAGAAAATTTTGGCGATCAAGTTGAGTTGAGGGATACTTTTACTTATCAAGTTTGGGGATGGGCCTCGTCTCCGACTTGCCTAATTTCCATCCCTAGGTCTGTTAGTTACATACCAATCAAGAAAAAAGTGAATCGTTCATCCATCATAAATAACCCACTTAATGCTAGGAGAAAATCCATACAAGCAAAAAACTATCAACTAATAGAGGAGCAAGACCTATGATAAGATGCTTAAAGAATTTAGGTCGATTATTTAAGTGCTTCTCTTGGAAAATTCTTACCCACAAGCTATATTTCTCTTGAATAATGTCCCATGATAACTTAGCAAAACTACCACGATTCACTTTTGTTGTTTCTTGTCAGCCCAAGTGATATGGAGCTCGACGATCAACACTTGTTGCACTAAATGAATCTCTGTTGGGTTATCTATACTCATCATATCAAATAGGGCCTACCCAATGATTTGTAATCAACACGCCAAGTGTCCCACTCAGAGTTCTGAGGTGTACTTGCCCGAGATTAGTCAATATGGATACTTATAGCATACTCACTAGAGATGCCCCAAGCATAACCACCCAGAAAAAGACCTAGCTCTACTCAAAAGTTAGCTCAAGAGTGGAGAGTTGGACCCCATATAAACTATCCAAATATACCCTTAGGAATTAATGTGGGATACATCATTCCCACCCCTTAGACTCCTCGTAATTGGATAGAGATGTAATCACTTAGGTCTTTGACATGCCCACATGTGATTCGCCACTATGATTTAGCTTTGATATTAGATGATATGAACCTCGTTCGGCGATCGGTACTCATCATGCCAAACAGGTCCTTGTTGGGTGATCTATTCTCATCACACTAAACATGGCCCATGTAACATTCATATTCATAGCACCAAGTGGGTATAATTTCCCATTTGTAGAAACCCAAATTATAAAATAAAAAATTATAATTAGTTATACAAATTATTTTAGGATGTTTTGTATTAAATGTATTATTATTTTTACTATGTATATTATTGTGGTGTATTATATATAAATTTAATTATAATACTATTTGGATAGAATTTGAGTTATTAGTTATAACTGTTGTTTAGACCCCAACGTGTATGTGCTTCACTAAGGAACCCTAATTCTACTAACTGAATGTTTTTTCTCCGATTAGATTACCCTAACTAGCATCCCTACCCTATTCTAATTTTTTTGTCTTTTGCTACCCTTTTTCCCTGGCTCGTGTTCTTCATTCCCTTTCTTCTCTTTGTTCTCTTTGTCCATGTTTTTCTTGACCGTATCTACTCCCTCTTCGCATGCGATCGTCCATTTAAGCTCCCCTCATCCTTTTTTCTTATGTGTTTTGATCCACCCAAAAACCAAGCCCTTGATCTATGTTCTCTTTCTCCATTATCCTAAGCGTTCTTGATCTATGTTCTCTTTCTCCATTATCCTAAGCGTTCTTCTTCTTCTTCTTTTAATTTGGGACTATAATAGAGTTTGAGAAAAAGTTTGATTTGAATCAATTTTGGAAATTGGATAAAATGAGTTTTTAAGAAGACTAATTAACAAGTTCTATAGACTGATTAATTGGTTTGTCATTTTAGCTAAAGGGTTTTGTTCGACTGAACCAATTAACTGGTTTGAGGAACTAACCGATTAGTTAGTAGAACAATCGACTGATAGGCCAAACAAGTCGACTGGTTGGTTGGGCTAAGTATATTTTTAAAATTTATTTTTTCTAGGAAAATTTATTATACCATAATGGAACCTTGATAATCCCACTCCAAGATGTTCTTTAGAGATTCTTAACCCTTCATATCATATATTCAACCCTAGCTATTGCCTCAAATTAATTTGAGGGTTTGATTTGGAAATTTGAGGAAGAGGATGACCTCAGCTTTGTCTTCTTTCACTTCTCTCCTCTACACACTTCTGGAATCATTCCTTCAATTCCTAGAATTTCTCTTCCAAACTAGGAGATTCCTTCCCACGTTGGTCTTACATTACCTCTCTTGTGTTTGACATTTTTTGGGTGTATTCAACCTGCATTCTCTAGAAATCACCATTTTAGCTCTAGAAGGGAATTCACCCTATATTTGACAAACTAACCCATTCAATTCATATTTGAATGGTCAAAATTAGGGTTTTTGATCTTTGTATAACCTCACTCATTCTTAAACCAATTCATTGGCTATAAATAACCCCAATCACCTATTATGCTCACATTTCTTTCAACCCCCGAGGTATTCCAACTCTTTAACGCTTATGTTCTTTCTCCCCACTTTGAGCTTGATTTTTTATTTTCTTCCACTCTTTTGATCCTTCCTATACCTTATTCTTATTTATCTTTAAGCAAGAGAGGGTTAGATTTAGGAGGAAGTTGAGTCTCTCTCCTAGCATAACTTCTCTCTATTTTTCTCTTAAGTTTTGTAAGCCTATTTCCTTCTGATTTGAATTTGGAGTTATGAATTAAGTCATTGAATTTCAAAGCATCAAGTAAGTCATTCTTAGTTCTAAAATGTGGCCTAGTTAAGCATGTGATATGGTGTATCCTTTAAAGTCCTAATTTCATAGGTTTGCATGAAAGTTTGACTTTAGATTGATGAATGATTATTTTTTTTTGTGATCCCTCAGAGAAATGCATGATTTTAGGAAAATATGGTTGATATGATTAATTATGAAGCATGTTTTAGTTTATGAGCTGATAAATTATTGGCATGATGCTATGGTGTGCTTTAGTTTGTATGTGGTAGGATTTTAAGGGTGATTTGCATAAAAATGTCTATTATGTGTTTTTTTGGGGGAAAATCAATTGACTAATTAGGTTAAACCGATCGACTAGTCCTTATAACAATCGACTGATTGGGCCAAACTAATCAATAAGTGGGTTTATGGTGACCTTGGTTGCTCTTTGCTTAAACCCATCAATTGGTTTGGTAGAATTAATCAAATGTTCTCATAATAGTTGATTGGTTTAGCCAAACAATCAACCAATTTAGGGGAACCCAGAGTTTGGCTGAGCTAGAAGGATTAACCTATTGGCCCATATCGATTGACTAGTTCAGCTAGATTTTGTGGTTTTGATCTATTGGCTTAGATATGCTTTGAGACTATGCCTAATGTTGCTTTATGATTATTTAATAAGTGAAATACATATGTTGATATGGATTGATAACCTAACTGATGTATCATTATTCTTGGCATACTCAATAGGCATTTGTGAAGGCCTTAGTGGAAAAACCTGAATGATTATTTTATAACTTTACAGTGTAATGTAATTGGGATTATTTTCTTAAAATTAATTATCTGATGCTTGGTTAATATTGATGAAGCATTAATGGAAATCCCACCACATTGTTGGGGGAATGGAAATGGCTATGATGGACTTCGTATATGTGGGTGCCTTACTTATATATTTTATGGTATTTTATGATCACGTAACCTAGATGAATAATGTACTAACTACTTAAAGTGAAAGATAATTGAGCTATGTATGGGTCTGAGCTACCTAATCCTTGATTAGACATAGAGGATTAGTTTTCCTTCATGCATTAATTGGTGCCTTTGCATGGGATCCTTATAGATCTCAGTACCTTAGCTACTCTAGACACTAATGATTTACTATAGGGTATCGATACTAAAGGGTCTGTTTACCTAGGTAATTTTTGGCTTCGGCCCAAACTTATGTCCTTTGGTGGTTACTTAGCTTCAACCCGTACTTATGTTAATTTATGGTTACTTGGCTTCAGATGGACTTTATATTCTTTGGTTTGGATATACTTTAGTATATGTGATACCATAGGGTAGTGCACAATCCATTACTCTATAAGAATTTGGAATAAGAATATGGCTAAAGAGAAAAATAAAATAAAAGGAAAAAGAATGGTAAAAGGAATAATCGCTTATAAATAAATGACCTAATAGATTATATAAGTCAGAAAAATGGAATTATTGTTAAACTACATTCATGGATGATAAAAGCCTTAATAACAGCAGAACAATCTACGTATTAACGTGCATGTTGTCAACTATGATGTTGTGCTATATCGATAAGCATGATGAATGTGTATAGTATGAGTTTCCAATGCATGATATAACCATGATAGAGCATGCATATCTATTTATGTGGAATAGGCTTGAAATATGTTAGCATGATCTTCATAATATGCTGGAACTTGTGTGCCTATGACTCCCACTGAGTAGGTAACTTGGCTTACTCAATATAAAGTGTACTGATGTATTTGTTTGCTTGGTCACCTACTTATACCCATGAGTAGATGGCCACATGCAGGTTTTTGAGGATGGTTAGTAGCAGGATTACCTTATGTTGGGCTTGCTTTCTAAGAGTGTGGACATCCAAAGACTTTTGTAGGGTCCTAAATGGACAAGAGTTTAGGACCACACCCTAATTTTGTTTTTGTAATCAAAATTCTATATGCTAGCTTAATTTCCTTCATGTATTTGAATATTTATGGACCGCTAAGGTCCCATACTTGAAAAAAATTCCTTAACATTTATACAATGTGTTTTTGGTAGACTCTACTTTAGTTTTGATTGGTTTGGTTTCTCATCCTTGTATTGAATATGGGACAGGTGGTTGAATCCTATCATATGTTAGGTGTGGTGGTAACACTTCATTGTTTCTAAGTGTTTAGGGGTTTTCCCGCTTCCATAAGGTTTTTAAAACAAAATTTTTAGTAGTGAAAAATGAGAGTGTTACACTACCTCCCCATCAATTACCCTTATTGTCGCCTAACCATCACCAACTAAAGGTATTCTTTTCCTTTTCCCTATCGTGATCTATTTTTTGTTCAGGCACACAACCCATGGGCCCTATTGCATGATAATGCCCTCTCTTGCATGACATGTGCATAATGCACACACAACTTATGCACTTCTTTCCTTAATTTTTCCTTGCATGCTTTTGCGCCTCTCACACAAATCATGTTTGTTCTTCCTCCTTGACTTATGCATGCATTGCATGCATGATCGTGCATCCTTTTTTATACAAAACTATGCTTGTTTCATGTGTAATTCTTCATCCAACCTCTTTGCTACGTGACCTTCTATCGTTACCCCTTGCCTCTATGTGTCTTTGTGCCATTGTTGCTTCGTTGTTGCCTCGCATAGGTCTCCTTTTCTTGGTTATTTTCTAACCCTTTTCTTGAGTTAGTTTTAGTTAAATTTAATTATTTTTGTGTTGTATTATATGATAATATATGTGTTGTTGGGTTTTGATTACTTAATCCTTCAAGTAATGTGGAGAAGAAGATCTTTTATGCTTTTGTGTAGCTTAGATTTAGATAAATCCAAGCACTTATGAGGCGGTAGAATTTATGCATCAGTATGATAGGTTGTTGAGATGTAGAATCATGATAGGTTTTTATATTATGTAAATGTTCTAAAATGCATGATAAGATGATAATATGCTTTTAAATAGTTAGTATGTACATTCAATTTACCATTAAGTATGAATGATTGCATGTGTCATTTGTTAAATGGTAACGAATGCATGTCTAGGGTTTTCCTAAGGTTTATTATATTTCTAGGATATTATGTTTATGTTATGTTATGCGTTGCATGATTATTATTGCATGTGTAGCTAGAGTTAATATACATAGTATGAAATTATGCACACATGATTAGGGTTAAAATATAATAATTACTATTCATATATTATATTATATAAATGTTCCTTTACTTGCACCATGATGATAATTTCTATCTTCAATTATATATCATGCTAAAAATATGTATGTTTTTATTGCATGGAATATATGACATGCAATAGATGTATGATTAGGATGTGTACACGTAAGCTGCTAAATACATGCTAAATGGAAAATACAGTCAATCAATAAGTGTTAAAAATACTTACGTGCTAAAATATTATAAATTAGTATCTTTTAGCCTTTTCATAACAAATTCTCATAATAAAAATGGTTGGTACAAAGTTGGATAATGATGATGTATTTGAAGGCATTTTGGTTATTTTCAATCTAATGCACCTAATGTGAATAATTAAACATAGGATGACCTTAGTATATTGATAATTTTACCTTATTATCAATTTTGACCTTGACTTAGACCATTTACCTTAGAGTTGACTTGAACAATTGAAAATAAAGAAAAAATGGTTAAGTATGGAAATGAGAATTGTTGTACAATATGTAATATTTGTGATCACATCATATATTATTAATACTTAAAGTGGAATACCTCGAGTTTGGAAATAGTCTCTCTTTAGGATTAGCTACCCTAGAGACGAGGTGCGGCCTTTGATTAGTTTTGGTTTGATAGTGTGCCATTGTACCCTAGTAAGGCCATAGTCTACTCTAGAGGTGACCTATAAGCTCTATCGAGGGTATCTATACTTAAAGATTAGGTGAGTAAGGCTGGATGATACTGTAACACCCCCAAAAATCATAATTAAAAATTTTCATTTAAATAACAAATACAACTACAAGGGTGTTACCACTGTGATCAATACAAACCCGACCCCTGGCTAGTCTCGTACTAACCACAAGGTTAAAGAAAAGTTTAACGAGACATTAAACAAACTTAAAATAATGATTCATAGAAATCAAAGTGTTCATAACACGAACATTAAAGTGCACGATAAAATGTATTACAACCGAAAACACATTATATAGTTAGGTTTTTGAAAGCGATAATGAGTACAATACGATAAAATGAAATAGAAATACAACGAAAACATATGTAAAAAGTGGTAAAAGAGAGTCTGGCCTATATCACTCTTGCCAGGTCCAACAATCAACACACGTTCCTGCTTGATGTATCTTGGACGTTATAGACATCAGACATAGTACCTCCTACCTACACAAATTTAGAAGGCCGCTCTGCTTGTGGGAATGAGCAGCACCCATGAAATAGGTGGTCAGTACACTACGTACTAAGTAAGGCAACCATATGGTTAAGGCCAGCAAGAAAATAGATACATAAGGCATATAAAGGATGATTCAGGTTTATATCATTAGGAAATAATTAGACTAATACTTTATCTTACACATTTTTTATATTAATTCCATGTGAGTACGGGAACTCCACTATTATAGCCGGTGGACCAGAAACACTCCATAGTATAGAACACATCTGACCACTATTATAGCTAGTGGATCGAAATCACTCATCAGAACAAAACGCACCTGACCATTAGGTGGATTGGAATCACCCAGGAGAACAAAATGCACCTAACCACTATTATAGCTGGTGGACCAAAAAATCAACCTCACTGGCCCCGATTCACATGGTGTTCCACTGTAAATAATTAGTATATTTCCATGCCCTATATTTTTTGTTCACACATTTCTCATATTAATTCCATGTGAGTATGAGAAACCCACTATTATAGCCGGTGGATTGAAAATGCTCCACAGGGCAGAACGCACCTGACCACTATTATAGCTGGTGGACCGAAAAAATATACCCTCACTGGCCCTGACTCATGAGGTGTTCCACTATAAGTAATTTGTATCTTTCCATGACTTATTGCTAAACAAAGTCCTATAATCCCCCACTATTATAACCGTTGGACTGGAAATACTTAATAGGGCATAACACACCTGACCACTATTATAGTCGGTGGACCGGAATCACTCAGTAGGGCAAAACGCACCAGACCACTATTATAGCCGATGGACCAAAAAATATATATAACCTCACTAGGCCCTAGCTCAATAATCTTTCACTTTAAGTGTTTAGTATTTTATTATATATTATTCCACAACCTGACTAGACATGCATGACTCACTAGACTTCCCATGCTCATCCTTTTATTCTCAGCATCCCGAAGCCCTATCCTATATCTTGGGCTTCTACACCCTCCAATTCATTCAGACATTCCTTCCCACTCTTTTCTCATTACCATGAATACCCAACTTCGAGGTCCACTTTCCATATCTCTTAATCAACTCAATATCACTCTCTAGGGTTTTCCTCTAGGAAACCCTAATTTGGCCTATATGGCCCAATCTTCCTCTATCCTACATAACTTATGCTTCTCCAATTCATCACCTCGCTCGGTTCATCATTTTACTTTCCATTTTACACATATGGCCATGAAACCCTAGTTGGCCATCCCAAAAAAAAACCCTAGCACCTCTCTTTCCTCAAATGATGTTATCCTTTTAATACTCTTACTTACCCTCCCCTCTTCCACATGATACATATCTAACACGACTTATGACCCCGAGACTTCCTTCCCATCATTTTCCATTGACCATGAGAACCCAAAACTCTTCTTTGTTACCAAAACCATCACCTTCCTCGATCACACCTAACATCACAACCTCACCATCCAACTCCCACACTTGATCACCAAAAACCCTATTTAGTTCCTCGAAACCCTAGTACTTCTCCTTTCTTATATGTCACCCCTCAACGCCCAAATACTTTTCCTCCATGCTACACCTCTCTCATCTTTTATTCCTTATTCTAACCATTTTCATTAGTTTTTCCCTCCTCGCATACTTCTCTCACTTAGGGTTTCTTCCCAAAACCCTAGTCAAGTCTCCCATACATCCTTATACCAACCCACGTATTATTTTTCACATATGGACTCCAATCACTCTAACAATTCTTCCTTTACCTTACTTAACCCTCAAGTTAACTTTTCCACGTAAAGGTTATCCCCATACAAAGGCTAACCATCCCATGCAAACCCTAAACTCTCCATGCATTTTTTGGTCCATTCCCTTAATTTATTTCCATTATTCCTCCTTTTGTCCACCCATATGTCATAAGATATTTAGGCCATCCTCACAATCCTCTAGTCGACTCACTTTCCTCATAACCACATCATACTAGTTAAAATATCCTATCATGCATGTCATGAGGAATAATATTACACATGCACAACTCAAGTAAAAGTAATATTATCACATTACACCTATCATAAGCATATGCAGGTGACCTAAGCATCATGCTTAGCAAGCTGTGCTGCAAGATCAAGATACATAATATATAAATCACACACATCAAATCAACACACATATCACATTCTCACATGCAAAGGTCTTAACCATATCCTTACCTAATATAGTAACGGGCTTGGAGAATGCTCCTATTCCTCCTTAGGGTTTTGACTTGGTTTACTTATAAGAGGAAAATACTAAGGGTTAACTTCCCTCTAACCAAAATTATCATTATTTCCTACCTACCCTTATCATGGACTAATATTAGGATTAAAATAATAATAGTAGTTTTACAAGTAAAAGTAAGGGTATTATTCTCAAAGTAGCTAATCATTCTATTACTAGTTAAAATATTCTTGTTAGTTATATTGGTCCATGTTAAAGTAATATTACTAATATTTATATTACTAAGGATAATAATAATAATAATAATAATAATAATAATAATAATAATAATAATAATAATAACAACATTAGTAGTAATAGGGCCAAGGTTAATAACAACAACAACAACAGCAGTAGTAGCAGCAGCAGCAACAGCAACAATAATTATAATAATAATGGTTCAAATATTAATAATAACAATATTAGTAATACTATGCCAAAGTTAATAATAATAATAATAGCCATAGTAGTAGTAGTATTAGTAGTAGTAGTAGTAGTAGTAGTAGTAGTAGTAGTAGTAGTAGTAGTAGTAGTAGTAGTAGTAGTAGTAGTAGTAGTAGTAGTAGTAGTATATGTTAACAATGATAATAACACAAATAAAATAATTAACAATTAAATAGATCATTTTTAAAGGTTAGGGGTAGGGTACAACCTAAGGTGGTGGTGACTAGGAGGCGGCGGCAGCGGATGAGGAAGTGGGGTTGGAAAGGGGTATTTCTAGGCTAGAAGAGGGGGAGCGAGAGGACGGTTGTGCTGGCGATGGATTCTCTTGGTTGAGTGGGGTTGGAATGGTGGTGGTGGGGCAGAAGAAGGGAAGGCGCAGGTGGCAGCTTCTATGGTGGCCAAAGGTGGTGGAGGGGGAGAATCGGAGAAGGAGAGGGAGGCAGGGAGAAAGGAGGGTAGGGGAAGGTAGAGGAGACTCTACTGGGTGTTTTGAGAGGTAGGGGAGTGGTGGTTGTGGTGGGGATGGCCGCGCACGGCGGTGCGAGGGGCGGCTATGGAAGGGAACCGGCAAGTTGGGCTACCAACTTTGCATGGCTATGGTGGCTCATGCGAGTGGAATTAGAGGTGGTAGGTGGTGTGGTTCGGTGGAGGGTGATGTAGGGAGGAGTTTGGCAGGCAGTTCGGGTGGTGGCGTTGGGCGACAGTGGCGATGGAGTCATCTAAAGTGGCGGTGGAACAAGGTGAGGTGGATTTTTTTAGGTAGGAAAGAGAGCTCGATTGAGGTTGGGTATGGAGCATTTATAGGCAAATAGGGGTGGATAAAATAGAGGGGGAAGAGGATAAGAGAGGATAGGTGTGGCAGGGTCGCCGGCCATCGATGGCAGGCTGGTACAGGCTTATAATTTTGCAGGTGTTGTTTGGATGGGGAGAAGAAAAGGAAAGAAAGGGGACACACATGAGGAGGTATGGTGGTTGGTTAGGGTTGAAGAAGGAAAGTAAAACAATGGGGAGAGAGGAAGGTGGTGCAGGCTGGCAATACGGTGGTGGCTGGTTGGCATATGGGGCGGTTCTAGGCCCCGATGTGCAGGTCATAGGAAACGAGCGGGAGGAAGAAGAAAGGGTTGGTCGACCAACCGGTCCAGGGGAAAGAAAAATAAAGAAAAGAAAAGGGAACGGGCGAGCGAGCAGGGGGAGGAAAAAAAGCCTACAAGCTGAGCCGCATGGAAAGAAGAAGGAGAAGGGTTTGGCCTGTGAGGCGGTTAGCCTAGTCTGGGGGAAGAAGGGGAAAAAAAGAAAGGGGAAAGGAGATAAAGGAATGAAAAATCAAAAAGAAAGGGAAAAAGGAAAAAGAAAAATAGATTGATTGGGGTATTTAGAATATTTTGGTATATTTGATTATTTAACATAATAATATTTAGTAAAACAATAATTAAATTCCCTTTTTATATTAACTTAGGATATTTTGAATAATTTTTCCTAAATTCTATTTTAATTAGCAAAACATCCTAATTTTCCCTAATTAAATTCTTTATTATTGTCCTCTTGATTTTGCCTTAAATATTCCCCTTATTTTAATAAAATAATTTATTTAATTAATTTTGCTAATAAATTCCTAATTTAACATAATTTCTTAAATTAGGATTTTGGGGTATTTCAGATATTGTGTGTCTTGTGTTCACCAGTATAAATAAACCATAGTGTCCCTAGGTTTTAGAATAAGGGTGTTATGCTACAATCAAACACCGGTATGATCGAGCGTGCCTCAGTGTCCCTAGGTTGATTGTATCCCCCTTGAGTGATTAAAAATAGAATTAACTGTTGTGTAAGAATTTAAAATGGATTGTTGTGGTTGTGGTTTGGTATTTTCCATTGTGAGCTACTTGGTTTGATGGGTTGGTTAGGTAGTTGCCTTAGTGCCATACCTAGGTATTTGGAATTGAATTGATTAGTCATTTTTGGTTATGGGTTTTGATATGGCTATTGTGTGCTTTGAGATGATGCGAAATGGTTAATTATGATACATTGCCGAGCATGAGACTTTGATGTTATATATGTTATCCCATGATTAGTGTATATTGTTATGGCATGTACATTGTGCTTTGAGCATGTTTTTGGATTATTGTGTGATTATGTGCAATGTAAGCATGCTACCTCTTGTGAGGTATTGTGATTTACTTAGTATGAGGAAGTTGTATTCATGCTATATTTGTAGATGACTATGTGAAGGCCATGGAGTGAAATAAAGTGTATAAGAGTGGTAAGGATAAGTGGAGTCCCTTGGAAGAGGTTTCATTCTTAGAATAAGCTTATTGGTCTAAGAGTTAGGGTAAACTAGTGTTACACGGTTGGTAGCTAATTTTTGTGTAATCAGTTTTCCTTTGAACTCTTTTGTCCTTTGTTTTATTTTGGTTATCTTTGTGTATGGAGTATAATTATCCGTAACTTTATATATGTTATTATCTTTTATTTCCACTACTTTATTTTAAATGTGACTTGCTTTGAGCCTTAGCACTGACATAAGAAAGGTAAGAGAATAAAATTGAAGCTATATGTGGTGGTAACACCCATTGTTTGAGATTATTGCTTTCAAAAAATAATTTGTTTAGTAAAATAGGGGTGTTATTATGGGTCCCATCTAGAATCTCGAGATGTACTCACTTGAAACTAGTCGATATGGACCTTCGATGCATACTAGTTAAGGAGAACCCAAGCATACTCACCCAAGAAAAGATCCTAACTCCTCCCAAAATCTAGATCAATATTGGATACATCAATTCCCAAAGCTTGACATTATTTTGGGGGAGTAACCTATATCCCATTGAAAGAGATTTGTGAGTGCCATCGACTATTGGAGATGCCCCATAGAGAACCCTTTTTAGGCTTTTCTAATAGGTTATAAGTACCTACTAGTAAAGTATATACATGCATAGTGTACATGGGAATAGATGAAAGAATGACTTGGATCTTAGTAACTCTACCTGTAATAGAAAAGAATCAAGGTTTCCCATAAAATGGTATTTGTTGTAATCTCTCAACCATATTCCAAAATATATTATTGGACACTTGAATATGTAGATATGGAAACTAAAATAACAACCTAGTGATACAGCCCGAGGAATGGGAGCATCAATAGTGATCTCTCAAGACAAGCATAAGGGGAACTTTTTTTAGAAGATAATAGATGACTTATCCAAGCTATTTTTTTTTTATAGCTTGAAGCTTAATTGAAATTATCCAATACCTCCATGATAACCTCAAGTTTACTAGCTTAATCTTGACAAAATAATAATAAGTCATCCTCAATAAATAAGTGGAAGAGTCTACTACCCACTTTGGCCCTAGAAATCGACTTCTAATGTGTAACACCTTCATTTTTGCAACTGGATTTTTTTTTTCATTTACAAGAAATTTTATAAAATCCAATGGAAAATATATGGTGCTACTGCTACATCCTACATATGAGGGGTATATTAATTACCTAACCTATGATGGGTGTAAGGCTAAAAAAGTAAACTTATTTCCCAAAAGTTAGGTGTGACTCTCACCTAACCCGCGTTTGATACACGGCTTACAAAATGATATAAAAATACATACAGGATTGATAAGATTTAACAAAACTCGACAACAGAAAAATAAATAGCATACAGAATCCCAAGGACCCAAACCTAAATGATTATCGAGCCGACCATACACTCTTAGCCCCACATAAATAGAGTATGAGAAACCTGCACAAGATTAAAATAGTGTGGTATTAGTATGACAAGCGTGTTGAGTAATAACTAATTACCGCACATAAGCATGCTTCAGGCAAAACTATTTATCATATCATATAATAGCACAACTTCCTAAGAAAATGAATTTTAACATAGGATTGCATAGTAACATCAAGGTATATAACACATGTAAGCAATAAATCAAAGCCCTAAGTCATATCTAGGAATTCAATTATGATCATTACTCTTTCACATATCATGATCATATAAGTCTGATTTATTATCTTTTGACCCATGGGTACTAAAGTATTTACACTAAACCCTTATCAATTAATTATAGGGGATTACTACATGTTATTAGGATATACCAAGGGTAGCTTTAAAGGGGTTCCACACCCACCATACACTTGTGTATTCTTTCTATGAGGTAAAAGTGAAAAATCATAACAAGAAGAATGGAATCTTGCTCCATAATCAATGGGCACACAAACTGGCTAAACTCATATAAGGAATCAACATATAGTCATATTGATAAGGAATAAATACACAAAGCTCTCTCAATGAGGAATCAATACACATAGCTATCATAGTAAGGAATCAATATATAACCATCTTAGCAAGGAATTAATATATAACCATCTTGGAAAGGAATCAATATAATAAGAGCTCGGCTCCACTACACATGAACATCCATGCTAAATATAAGGATAACCCGTCCACCTCTAATTGGTTATCAAATACTGGATAAATAATCTTCACCATTAGGGGTCTCTTTCCCTGATAGCTTCACCAACAATATCCTAATCATTAATTGTTCACACCCCCTATAAGTTTTAGAGGGATCTATAGAGTAGAAAATACAATATACTATATAACCAGTAGCCCCTTCTGTTTTATGAGAACACGAAATAAAAAGTTTTTAGATTATGTTTTAAAATTTAGCACCAAACGTATCCACTAGTATGGCTTAAAGAGAACATAACACACATATCACATAAGTGTTTATTATTAACATAAAACCTTAAAGAAATATCATAGATTTTACATAGCAATAAAAACAACTGATCCAAAGGATTACAACATATCATATGATCCCTAAAAAATATTTAAGGAAAAACCTATAATTAGAGGCTAATGCCATAAGAAATACTTTTCAGTAAGTAAAAGTAGAGCACCTCTTACCAAATAAGAGTCTTGAAAAACTAAAAGTCAAACTTAGGCTAACAAGGCCTTAAAGTCTAATGTAACTTGTCATTCATTTATTTATTACGTTAATAATAAGTTTATTTTGTAAATACCTAAAACTCGATCCATAATTTTAGATAACTTAAAATTGAAGTAAAAATTCCAAAATCTACTTTTGTCCCTAGGACCGCATTTAGAAAAAAAAATAAAATGTAGATATAAATAACTTAACCACTTTAAAATAAGGTCCCAAGCCAAATTTTAGAAAATTTTCTATTTACAAAAATACTATTCATCACTTGATGGTAAATATCATTTTATACTAAGAAGCTTAAATCCAAAAAATAAAAATATTTAGTCCATCAATGGCCTTAATAGAAATCACTATTCATTGAGGTTTATAATTCATAATCGGTTATAATTTTGAGGGTTAAAATGGAAATAATCTAATTTATCTATGTTGACCTCATAAGTGAAACAATATCATTGTCCTTATTTTGATGATAAAATAATATCCTTGAGAACTAATGTGTTTTCTTAAGTGTTCATATACTATGATTGATAAACAAAGAGATCTAAATACACTTACTTAAACTATCTCTCTAATTTATAATTTAAAAAAGTAATTAAGTTTTGGAGCAAAAGATAAGATCTTATAAATATAACCAATACTTAAGGTTTAGAAATACATTTCTAATGTCTTAGGTATCTTGTAGAGAGTTATGTTGAGCAAATTCACATTTTGATCAAAAACCATTATAAATGGTTTTAAAATACTTGATTTGAATTCATGGTGATCTTGCTTTCTAATTCTTTCATAGTATTTTAAACTTATTAGTTAGCTCCATTAAGAACTAGTTGGCTTGCCTCAAGATCAATCAATCGGTTCAATTTAATAAAAGAGCATGAAATGAGTTAAACATAGATGGATCAACTAGCGCAACGACCCAATCAACTAGTTATCCCTAACTAATTGATTGTTTATGAAACTAATCTACTGATTCAACTAACTAGTCCATGGATTTCACCCCTACAAAAATCCATTCATCTATGGTTAAAATCATCAACTATTTTCACCAAACCGATAGATTAGTTTAAGGAAACCAATTAAGTGGTTTAACTAACCAGTCCATGGGTTTCACCCCTACAAAAGCCCATTCATCTCTATTTAAACTCATCGACCAATTTAGCCAATCTAATTGATTAGTTTGAGGAAACTTGTTGACTAGTTTGATCAACCAATCCATAGGTATCACTCCTGATGAAACCCATTTGTCTATATTTATATTTATCGACTAGTTTTGCCAAACCGATTGGCTAGTTTGTGACCAAAAGTGGTTTGAATAAAAGCATCAACCGATGACATGAATAAATTGAGTGATATCACTAAAACATGTCACTATTCATATATGTTCATGGGACCAATTAGGTGCTACACAAAACCGATCAATTGGTTTTAATAAATTGATTAACTAGTTTGTGTAATGGTAACCTTCCATTTCTAGTCTGAATAGAATTAGTCAAGTAGTTTAAACCATTGATCAACTAGCCATATAATTGATTGATTGGTTTGGCCATACCAATTGATTAGTGAGCATAAAATGCTAATTTTCTACCTAATGAGCAATACATTGTTTCATGCCTTTTTTATTTAACAGCTATACGATGAGGGTGATCCTTATAAATCAGGTTCATCTACATTTATTAAAACAACTTTTCAACTACATTGAGTGTGAAATTAATCATCTAATCTCAAAACATTCAATTTCTCATTCAAGCTCTCTCAAATTTCAAATTAAATAGCTAAACAAATAATATCCCTGACTACTTTGAGTTTAGAAATGAAATAGCTAAACAAATGGTAAGGAAAAAGGGAATCACTAGCAAAAACAAAGGAAGGAGAGGACCAAGAAAAGTCATGGCCACCTTTGGTGAAAGTGAAAATGTACCCTTCAATGAAGAGGAAGAAGATGCCAACCTTTTTTTCATAACTCTAGGAGATGAATCATTAACATCTAATATCTTTATAAGCTTTGGTGATGATGACGACTTCGATGTGGTATGCTTCAAAGTCAAAACAAGAAACCAAAAATGGTTCCTTAACAGTTGATGCTCAAGATACGTGATGGGTGATCAAACCATATTCTCGAAGCTAACTCCATATGATGGTGGAAGCATAACCTTTAGAGACAACTCAAAGGAAAGATCATAGCTATTGGTAGCATCAATATTGGTAACTTTATACCCTTTATAAATGATGTGTATTTAGTTGATGGTATTAAGCACAACTTGATTAGTATTAGTCAACTATGTGATAATTTATTTCTAGTTAATTTCCCAAATTCACATTACACGATTTCAAATGGAGTAGATAAATTCATTCTCTTTGTATGCCCATGAATTACAAATGTGTACATATTTAATTAGTCGGTTTGTAGCTCAAGCATTAAAAACCTTGATTTGTGAGAGATGGTTTTATAAAATTGATTGTTCTATGCATCTTTTACCTAATCAATTTCTGGCTTTGATTTTAAGTTATTTGAATTATGTTTTTGTCTTACCGGGTTGGATTTGGTTTGCTGCAAATGGTTGATTTGTCTTTTGAGTTATAAAACCTAAGTAGTAAATTATTTTCGATAAAACAACTTATCTTCTATTTTCCTTTCCCTGGCTTCCAAATCTATTTAAAATGCTTCAAGTGATATGTGTTTAACCCGATTTGAGTATATTTAATCTTAAATCCTAATAGAGGTATGCTCATGAGTCCCAAGTTTTAGACGCGTTTTCCAAGAAAGATTTTTTGTGTCTCTTTGTGTTTATTTAATTATAATATGTGAATTATTGATCGATAAAATAGTTTCTAACCTAGTTTCCAATTTCTATTGGCGATTTAGGAAAACTTTATCATGGATTGTCAAGATCTCGATAGCTCTTTCTCTTTCTCAATTTGCTTAGCTAGCTTCTGATTTAGGTAAGTCACTACTTACCTTTACTTATAGCTGAATCTGGAATGTATGTCTGTTCGGAGTGGAAGGTGATAAGTATGCCTATCAATTATTGAATCATGCCAAGCCTATACTGTGTTCTATGTGGTAATTGTATGTATATAAGAATTTATAGCCTCAATGCAAATGCATGTTAGTATGAAGCTTGAATATGGTATATATTTGAGTATATGAAGGGTTAAGTATGGATTGAAATTATATGATACCTTATACTGTATCTTTATGTCATGGAATTATTCAACCTTATTTCCACTTGAATTGGTTATGCTTTAATGCCACTTAGGTTGGTTTGGCTTTAATACCACTTGCAATTGATATAATAATGGAAATTCACTGTGTAGATGGAAGTGAGCTAAGTGGTGTTATGTGGGCCTGATTTATAATTGGTTAAATTCTTGAATAAGATACTAATAATTTAAAGTAAAAGATCACGTGAGTTAGCCCGAGGTGTTTATGGGTCTGTTCCACTAGACAATAATAGTGGCTTAGGTGTGTTGTTCCTGAGAGGTGATTCAAATCGTTCCACCAGTTAAGATAGTGGCTCATGAGCGTTTGACCTTGAGAGGTGTTGGGTTCGTTCTATCAGACGATAATAGTGGCTTAGGTGTCCTGTCACCAAGAGGTGCTTTAATCTGTTCCATCGGATTAAGAATAGTGGGGCATTGTACTCAACATAAAAGATAATATGAGTTTGAGATAAGTAAACAGTGACTAAGACACTAATCATTTACAGTGAAAGATTACGTGAGTTAGGACCGAGGTGTAGGAGTTCATTCCACCAGCTTAATAATAGTGGTCATGCGCGTTTTGCCCTAGGAGGTGCTTCGGACCATTCCACTACTTTAAGAATAGTAGCTAGGAGCATTTTGCCCTGGGAGATGTAGAGTCTGTTCCACCGGCTTAACAATAGTGTCCAAGAGCGTTTTGTCCTGGGAGGTGTTTTAGTTCGTTCCACGGGATTAAGAATAGTGGGATCCTTGAACTCATCATAAATCAATAAAATTAGATGTAATAATGATTATTATTGGATTGTTGAATTGGTGTTACTTAGCATGCCATCTTGATTTCTTGTATGCTTGTACCCTATATGACATCATGTCTAGTCATGTACTTATAAGCATGAATCCGTGACCCTATATTTTATTGTATATAATATTTGTATAATTGAGCACTAGTTATTATATGAGCAGAATGGCATATGTATCGCATGTATAATTGAAAATGAATTATTATATGAGTGGCATGGTGCATTTATCATATGTATAATTGAGCATTAGTATTGTAAGCTAGAGATTACCATATCTTATGAATATCATGTTTCCTTCTATGAGTTAGATAGCCTTAATTTACTCAGTACTGGACTCGTACTGATACTACATCGGTTGAATGGGTCTTGTGATGATCCATTGATGGTGGGGAGCAGATTTCTTGTGTAGGTGAGATCAGATATTGTTTTTGGGTTAAAAGCTTGGCTTGAGAGAATAAGCAATCCAGAGTTTGATCCCTCGAGATTTATCTTTATTTTTCTGTATTTATTTTTGGAAGTTTCAAGTGTTGTATTTAAAATTTCAAGGGTGTTGTAATTGACTTTTAATTTATCATACTCTGATAAGCTTTTAAAATCCAGGTTTATTTTAGAAGTTCCATTGATTTATTCAACGATGATTTTATTTAGGGAAATTAATCACTTACCATCTACCTGTAAATATCTCCTTGTGGGAGTTTAACCTCATGGCATAGATGTTGTTTGAATTTTTGTTATACATGTTTTAGCCTTACATCTAGCATGAGATAAGACATTTATCTTATTTTAGATATGGTGGTAACATTCTCCAAATTTTATTTTAGCTTCTGCATTATTTATTTAAATGAAAAAAAAATTTAGGAGTGAATTTTGGGGGTGTTACACTAAACAATCCCTATACCAAGTATGAGGTAAGATAAAATAATATGCAAACCCTGATAAGTGTAGCATGAGAACAGTCCATATTATAAATAAGAGTTAGGTATTCATTACTAAAAGAGTACTGGAATACATAAATAAAAGTTCAACTGAAACATTAACAAGAAGAAAACCAATTAAAACAACTGGATGTCATACTCTAAGATCCCCAACCCTAGTCACAATAGCATCACCTTGCCTCGATCATAGCATCATATGCAACAAAGTTATCTAGCGAATCGTCATTCACCTACACAGGTTCATAAAGGATTTCTACTTGTGGAAATGGGTAGTAACCATAATAGGGGTGATCAGTACGTTACGTACCGAGTAAGGTAATAATACAGCCATGAAGGTTACATATATTAATAACATCAGAATAAGGGATGACATGTATATAAGAAGATCATACTAACTCATTCATTATTATCCGAGCTTAAGGTATTAGTATAATAATAATCAACTCATGATTTTATCTACGTTAGGCTCTGGGAGCCCCACTATTCTCAACTGGTGAAATGGTAAAGAAGTACAACTTCTAAGGCAAGATGCTCCTGACCACTATTCTCACTAATAGATTGGTAATCAAGGTACAACCCTAGGGCAGAATACTTCAGGCCACTATTCTCACTAGTGGATCGATAATCAAGGTATAACTAATCTTGACCCATGTGGTATTTCATTGTAAGTAATTAATGTATTACCATGGGTTATTATCGTCTAATGGTTTGATTCACTTAAGTTTGAGACCCCACTATTCTCACCGGTGGAACAGTATAGGGTATAACTTCCAGGATAAGATGATCATGACCACTAGTCTTGCCGGTGGATAGGTAAACTAGGCCTAACTCAAGCGATTATATATTTTAATTAATTATTATATTATTTATGTTTTATTTATTTTAGGTTCATCACACAAACATGTACACTTACCCCCATGCGTGGAACCTTCTCTACTATTACTCTGAGACAATCCTATTCTCCTTAGAAACCCTAATTTCATAACCGTGGTACATCCTTACCTCCAATGTCCCTTTTAAGTCCCCAGACTATCAAAAAAACCCTAACATGTCACTAGAAGGCCTTAGTAAAGGTTCATGGCCTGTTGCCCCCATTTTCCATATATGATAATAACTAGCCTATAGGATACTCTTTAAAACCCTAAATTCTCCTGGTTGGCTTGACCCCTCCTTTATTGCTTGTCTAGCCCTCAACTTTCGTACCTATGCATATACTACTATGCTTAATCGTTAATTCAAATATCCTAGCCTAACTCTCCTATTTTGCACATGCGATGATACCCTTCTTATTCAAGCCCCCTCCGAAAACTTACATCCTCATTTTGGTTGTAACTACTTCCCTCTATCCTACGTGGCTACTAAATTTGGTACATATTCCCAAAATTTCTTGATTAACATCATACTCCAAGATTGAAAGCCAATTCTTCCATTTTATATATGTGATAATAGCATACCCATAGGGTTTTGTTCCTTGGCCCCCCAAAATTCTAATTCCACCTTTTGGTCATATATCTTCCCCTAGTGCTTAAAGGACTTCCCAAATCTACATGAGTACCCAAAAATTCCGTCTTTAAACCTATATCCACTTTCTAGTAACAAACCCCCACTCTACTCACATATGATCATAACTCTCCTTAGGTTTTACTCCCCTCATTCATGGTTATTCACCCAATACTGTATTTACCCTAAACCTACTTATTTTTGCCATAGTCATTTCATATAGAATCTCCAAACTATTTTAGGCCAATTTTCTCTCTAAAGTACCCTGCATGTCACTTTTCAAAATATTGACCAAAATGCCTCTAGGTATTAAAAACCTAAAATACCCCAAAAACCCTAATTTAGGAAATCATGGCCGAATAGGGAATTATTAGGAAATTAATTAAAATAAACTACTTTTAGTGAAATAAATAGGAATTAATTAGGATAAATCAATAGGGAATTTATAAGTGTGTAAATAGGAGGAATTTTGGTGTTTTAAGCTAATTAAGGTTTCTATTTTTAGAAAGTTATTAAATACATGAATTTATTTAAAATAGGAAGGATAAAATAGTTTCAAATTAATATAAAATTTATAAATAATTTAATTAGAGAAAAATTAAAGGGGTTTTGTTAATTAAAATGAATTAAGGAAAATTCTTCCATAAATCCCTAAATTAACCTAAAAATAGAATTTAATCATTGTTTTGATAATTTTATTTTATTAAATACCCCAAATTATACTAATTAATCTAACCACTAATTTCCCTTCTTTTTCCTTTTTCCTTTTCTCCATTTTCCCCTCTTTTTCCTTTTCTTTCCCTTCCTTTCTTTTTTTTCTACTCTCCCCCCCGACTTGGGCCGGCCTGCTGGCCCAACACCCTGGCGCGACCCATCTCCCCAGCGCATGCCCCTCTTCCTTTTCCCCCGGCCGGTTCGGCCCGCCCCATTTCTTTCTTTCTTTTCTTCTTTCCCCGCTGAACCGCCGGTCCGCCCCACCCGTACTTCATCTTCAACCTCCAGCCGCCTACAACCCAAGATTTTCGCCGGTGAAGGAAGCTTCAACGCCACGCCATTAGCTCCCGTCTTTTCGCCCTTCTCATCCTCGTTGTCTCCCCTGTAGATTGGACTAATCAATCTGTTTTTTTTTTTTCGCACGAAACCTCCCTCTCTCTCCCTGACGAGCCTCGGTCTGCAACTGCAGACCTGCACCGATCAGCCTCGCCGGACACACATCCACCTAATCTCCGACCCTCCCTCGCATCCTTGTCGTTTTCCGTTCAATTTGGCCTATAAATAGCCCTCCTCGCCGCCTTAGTCGGGTTCGAAATTTGGAACCCAGAAAACCAGCGTCGCACACTGCCCCACCTTTAGCCGCCGTTTCCTCCGCCTTCAGCCACCGTTGCCGCCTGCCCGTGCCACCACAATCCTCCCTGCACCGCCCTCTTCACAACCAACCACCTTAGCCACCCTGCCTCGCACCGCATGTGCCGCCCTGGCCGTGCGAAAACCTCTTCCCGAATCGACCCCCTTCCAGCCCTACGCCACCTTCGTGCCGCCGCCACCAGCTGTGCCACCGCTTGCAGCACCACCATCACCCCCCAAAACGATCGGCAGCTCCTGATCTACCACCCTATACCTCCCTTTTATCCTGGTTTTCACTCCCCTAGCCTCCACCACCATTTTTCCCCTCTCTCCCTTCTTCCACCGCCGCGCCGCCGCCACCACCTTAGTCAGGTTGCCCAACACCCTGAACCCTAAAGCTTAAAAATAAATAAATAAATAAATAAAAATAAAAATGATTAATGATTTAACCTTATTAACTACTATTATTAGTATTATGATTAATATTAACATTACCATTATTATTACTAATATTGTTATTATTATTAATACTACCACCCTTATTAATATTACTAGGACTCCACATTACTCTAAGGACTTTTAATTAATGGTGTTAATTAACTATAGGGCCTTGTTAATCTATTATTATTAATAATATTATTATTATCATTATTATTATTATTATTATTATTATTATTATTATTATCCCTATTATTATTATTAAGCATTATTATTACTATTATTACCATTAGTGTTATTATTATTATTATTATTATTATTATGGTTGTTATTACTATTATTATTATTATTATTATTATTACTATTATTATCATTAGTGTTGTTATTATCATTAATATTATTATGAGCATTACTATCATTATTACTACTATTATTATCATTTTTATTATTATTATCAATATTGTTACGGTTACTATTCTTATGGTTATGTTATTATTATTATTATTATTATTATTATTATTATTGTTATTATTGTTATTAGTACTATTATTATTATTATTATTACTATTAGTATTATTATTATCACTATTATTACTATTATTATTACCATTGTTATTATTTTACTATTAGTGTTATTATTATCAGTATTACTATCATTAGTGCTGTTATTGTCATTATTATTATTATTACTATTATTATTATTATTATTATTATTATTATTATTATTATTATTATTATTATTGGCATCATTATTATTATTATCCTTACTATTTTTATTATCAACATTACTATTACAGTTGTTAATATTATTATTACTACTACTATTATTATTATTATCATTATTATCCTTATTATTATGTTATTATTATTATCCTTGTTATTATCTTGTTGTTTTTGTTGTATTTAACACATTTATTATTTATCGAGTATTACCATCGTTATTATCCTTAACGTTATACTTTAATATTATTACCTTAGTATTTTTGTTATGCCTAGTATTTGCCACAACTATTGTATTGTTATTATTATTGTAATTATTATTATGGGTATTGTTATTTTACTATCATTATCGCTATCATTACTATTATTATTACTATGGTTAATACTAGTGTCATTATGTTATCTTCTAGCTATTATTGTTATCGCTATTATTCCTATTAGTATTATTTCTAGTACTTTTACTATCATTTATATTATTACTATTAATATTATTATTGTTGTTAATATTAATATTATTATTATTATTGTTGCTATTAATATTGTTGTTATTATTAATATTATTATTATTGTTGTTGTTATTATTATTGTTATTATTATTATTACTATTAATAGTATTATTGTTATTATCCTTACCATTATTATTATTGCTATTATTATTATTATTATTATTATTATTATTTTCATTACTACTACTCCTTCTATTATTATTATTATTATTATTATTATTATTATTATTATTATTATTATTATTATTATTATTATTATTATCATCGTTATCGATATTATCATCTAAATGGTTATGGTTGTGTTAGTATTTTATTATTATCGATAATATTACTATCACTAATGCCACTATGATTTCAATTATTATTATCATCGTTAGTATCATTATAGCCTTTATTATTCTTATTATGAGTACTATTACTATTAGTAGTATTCTTCTTATTGTTATTAGTAATTATTATTATTATTATTGAAACACTCACCTTAAAACTCTGGATTGGTAAAACCTACTTTAATTAGTGATAATCCGTTTAAGCTATCGTAAGAGTAGTAATAAACCTATTCTTTATTTATAAACCCCATCCTTAATATTATCCTTGGTGTTAGACCATGATAGGGGTAAGATAGGAATTTTGATAATTCCGGTAGAGGGAGATTAACCCTAAGTATTTCCCTCTTATAGGTGAACCGGGTCAAACCCAGGAGGTGTAGGAGCGTGCTCTAAGCCCGGCGCCGATTTAGGTAAGGACGTAACTAAGGCCGCTTGTGTGTATTACATGTTTTATTTGCCTTGGATGCCTCGTGCGGTTTATATGCTGTATTATGTGTATGTTATCTGTTCTACCGTGTAGCGCAACATGGAACCGAGGTACGTCCTGTGCTCTTGTCTATATGTACTAATATGGTATGGTACAAAGATGAGGTGGTGTGATGTGACATGCATACTAAGTGTTTTGATGAGGAATTGTGGAGTAGGGGCTTGAAAGAGAAAAATAAGCAACTAAGATAACCAAAGGGAAGTAAGCTGGTTAACATAGGTATGGGCAACCTAAGGAATTCATAGTTGTGAGATGATGAGGAAAAGGGGGAATTGAATAAAATGGAAGAGTGGGAGAAACTAAGGTTGCATGGGGAAACTAGGGTTTGCATGGGAAGGTTAAGGTCCGCACGGGGGCGAACCTTACGTATAAAGAGTTACTTTGGGACGTGGGGAGATTAATGGAAGGTCTATTTGGGAGTTTGGAGGCTCGAGATGAAAAATAGTACGTAGGGTCATATAAGGGTATCTAGGGTTTGGGAAAGAAACCCTAATTTGAGAAGGTGGAAAAAGAAAAAGAAAATAATAAAAAGAAACGAGGAGGAGTAAGGCATGAGGGAGAGTTGAGTCTAAGGGTCATGATCTGGTTTCCAATGCGAGAAATATGTTAAGTCTGATAAATCGCAAAGGGTATTTAGTGGCCTAAAATAAGTGCGGGTGTAACACCCCCAAAATTCACTACTGAAAAATTTCGTTTTAAAGGAAAGAATTAATGGAAGCGAAGTAAGAAAACCGTGAATTATGGGGAATGTTACCGCCACACTCAGTACCAGATCGGTTCACTCCTACCGTTCCAGTACCGAGTGCTAAGGCTAAAACGGATTACTATCAGTCAAAAGCTAATACTTAAGACGAGGATTCATAAGGAAGTTAAATAGTTCACAATATAAAATTCAGAGTACGCATAAGAAGGTTTACAAGCCAAAGAGTTACATCGACAAGGTTCTCAAGGAACAAAAGTATCGTACGACAAAACATAACTAAAATAAAACAATACAGGGTAAAACAAAATGACAAGGAGAGTCCGGCCATATCACTCTCAGTCCCCATGCCAAGTCTAGGCTCCACTCTCAGCCCCGCCCAATGCCTCGTAAGAGTCGTAGGCATCGAATATATCGTCTCCTACCTGCACAAACTCAGGTGGGTCCTCTGCTCATGGGAATGAGCAGCACCCATGAAACGGGTGGTCAGTACGCTACGTACTGAGTAAGGTAACAGATGTGCTAAGGCCAGCATACAAAACACACAACACAGTACACGTAGCAAAATCACGTGAGCAACATGTAGTAAAATAGATGATAAAGGCTAGTTACAGTCTGGAAAGTCTTATTCTTTGGATCTCTGGTAAATATAGAGTCGATTCACAGCATAGTCTTTATCAATTCATATGAGTGCGGGAACCCCACTATTATAGCCGGTGGAACGGTCATGAGGGTCATGCCCTGCCACTATTTTAGCCGGTGGACCGGTCATGAGGGTAACATACCCTGCCACTATTATTCGCCGGTGGACCGGTCTGGCCCCGACTCACATGATGTTTCACTGTAATTACTTAGTATCTTTCCAAGGTCTTATCTTTATTACGTTCGGTTTGTTGAGCACGGAATCCCCCACTATTATAGCCGGTGGACCGGTCATGAGGGTAACATACCCTGCCACTATTATTGCCGGTGGACCGGTCATGTAGGGCACCCCGGCCCTAGCCACTATTATTCGCCGGTGGACCGGTCTGGGTCCGGCTCAACATCTTCCTCTTTAAGTAATTAGTGTCTTAACATATCTTATTTGAAAGTATTTTACCCTTGACATGCATGGCTAACTTTATCCACACTTAGCCTTCCAGGAGGGCCCATCCCATATCTTGGGACACTTGCGCCCCTTATCACACCTCGTTATCCCCTCCCCTTTTACTCTTACACATAATGAAGACCAACTCTTAAGGGTGTGGGTTAAGGCCCAACCCCTCATGACATCCACTCCACATGCTATGTCCCTCTAGGGTTTTCCCTTGGGAACCCTAATTGGACCTATGTGGCCCAACTTTCTCTCACTTACACTACCATTACTCCATTTATCGTCTCACTCCCCATCTCATTTAGATCCAATCCCAAATCATATCGCTTTACCCCTCGATTCCACACGTGACCGAAAAACCCTAGTTGGTCACTTCAACCCTAGCACCTTTCTTCTCCCACAAGTAACTCCTCTCTTTTTCATCCAATATCTCTTCTCTCCCATGACACCCACAATCACCCCTTATACAACAATTCCCACTCTTAACTCATACTCCACTCTCCCTTAATCATTTTTACTTCCACATTTCCTAGATTACTACTTTCTCCCAAAACCCTAATCGGGTCCCTTATACACCCTTACAGCAACCTACGTATTATTTTTCATCCCAAGTCTCCAAACACTCCACAACTCTCCCTTTAGCTTATTTACACCTTAATACAACTTTTCTCACGTAACGATCATCCCCATGCAAGCTCTATCCAACCCATGCAAACTCTCGAAGTTCCCATGCAAACCCTAAAATTCCCATGCATGGTACTCATCTCTTATTCCCTTTAGTCAACCTCATACCCCCTTTAGCAGTTCACTTCCCATTTATTTCTTTTATCATTTCATCTCCATGTCATAATAATAATTACCCTAACATGCATGTCCTAGAGGGTTAATTCACGCCACAGCACATCATAATCACCACGTATGGATATCACATTCATGTCATGAGAAAACACATACCACGTACCTCAACTCCAAGCTGCGCTACGCATAAAACACGTTAGGGATAATCATGTGATACACAACAAGACATGATATATATATACAAGGCACTCAAGGCATACAAGTCACATAACACGTAAGAACCTTAGCCAAATCCTTACCTAACACGACACCGGTCTTGGAGCACGTTCCTATGCCTCCTCCGGGTTTTGACTTGATTCGCCTATAAGAGGGAAAGACTACGGATTAACTTTCCTCTAACCAAAATGACTAGCCTTCCTACCTTACCCTTATTACAACTTACCATTAGGGCTAAAATAATAATATTACTAATGGTGACAAGGAACTAAAATAATAGTAATAATAATAACCATAATAATAATAATAATAATAATAGTACTAGTAATAATAACAATAATGATGTTAAAATAATAATACTAGAGTTATAGGTCATTAATAATAGTAATAAAAACAGTTATAAATATTTCAAGGTTAGATTAAATAATAATATTAATAATAATAATTGTAACATTAAGAATAATATTAATAATACTACTAAAAATAGTTAGCATTTGTATAACAAGGGTTTAGGGGTTGGGGAGTTTAGAGGACCACCTAGGGGTGCTGGTGGCACAGACGGCGGCGGCGGCGGTGATGGGGGAGAAGAGAGGTGGAGGAGTGGTGGAGGGAGGAGAAAAGGAAGAGGAGAGGGTGGCAGGGGGAAAAGAAGATATGGGGAGGTAGAGGAAGCTCCCCTGGTGATTTTAGGAGGCATAGGGGGTGCTGGAAGTGGCGGCACCGGCGGTGGGCGGTGGTGAGAAGGGCGGCGGGCTCGAAGCAAGGCTGATCGGGAAGAGCTCTTTGCACGGCTGGGGTGGCTCGTGCAGAGCAAACCGAGGGGTATGGAAGGCCTAGGTTGGTGGAGGGTGATGCAAGGGAGGATTTCGTGGGTGGATCGGGTGGCGGCGATGGGCGGCGGCGACGGAGTGGTCGTCTGAAGCGGGGATGGCGCAAAGGGTGATTTCTGGGTTGGGGTTTCGAGAGAACCCGATGCTGGGCTCGTGGGGGTATTTATAAGCTCAAAAATGGGGGAGGATTGAGAGAGGGGGCAGAGGGAGGTGCGAGCAGGCTGAATTTTTGCACGCCGGCCATCGGTCGCAGGCGGACATGGGTCTGCCATGGCAGACCTGTGGTTCGGTCGGAAAAAGGAAGGGGGGCGGTAGCAGACCTGTGTGAGGCATGGGGGTGGTCGGTCGGTCGAGGAGGGACAGACGGGCGGTGCAGAAGAAGGGGAGAAGATGTGCAGGCGGCGCAGAGGAGCTGTCGGCGCAGAAGAGGGAGGCGGCGATTTGCAGCGGGGCGCGGGGAAGAAGAAAAGGGGAAGGGGCTGGATCGGTCAGTCCGGGGTGGAAAAGAAACAGAACCGGTCGGGCGGTTCGGGCGAAGGGGAAGCAGGCCAAGCCTGCATGCGAGACGGGGGAAAGGGAGAGAACCGACCTGGGCCGGTGGGCTGGCCCAGTCGGGGGAAATGGGGGAGAGAAGGGAGAAAGGAGAGGGGGAGGGAAAAAGGAGAAAAAGGAAAATAAGGGAGAGGAAAAAAAAAAGATTAAGGAAAATAATTAGGGAAGAAAATAATTAAAATGAATTATGGGGTGAGTCCTAGTATTTTTGGTAGATAATTAAAATTTTAGTAATTTATCTTATTATATTATTTTAAAGAGGTAGCTTTTAGAAAAATATTGGTTTGAACCTTATCTAAATAAGAATGAGTATGATAAAATAGCAATCTATTTATTTTAATTTATTAAACAATCACATCTAATTTGGTATACTTAAAACCCACAAAATAATTAAGTTAAATAAATTTAAAAGGCGAAATCCTTAACGTAATTAAATTAAATAAGTTTACGAGTTAAATTATCCCTAATAAAAGAAATTTAATAAATTATAGGCTTTTAAAATTTTTGGGGGATTACAGCGGGAGATAGCTCGGTAACCGAAACCGAGTAAGGATATAGCTAAGGCTGAATGTGTGACATGTATCCTATGTGCCGTGGATGTTCTATATGATTTATGTGTTGTGTTTTGAAACGTCATTATCTTATCTGTTCCATGTGTATCGTGGCTTGAAATCAGGACGTGTGCTTGTGCCCTCCTTTGTATGTGATAGTACGCATATACCTTCAGTTTTGATGTGATGTGTTGAGATCTCTGGCCATGCATGACAAAAGATATACCCTCGAATAAGATACAGTAAGACACTAACGACTTACAGAGAAAAATGTTGAGCCGAACCCAGACCGGTCCACCGGCTATAATAATGGCAGGGTATCTTACCCTCGCGACCGTTCCACCGGCTATAATAGTGGCAGGGCATACGCCCTCGCGACTGTTCCACCGGCTATAATAGTGGGGGATTTCGTGCTCAACAAATCAAACGTAAAAGTGATAAGTCATGGAAAGATTCTGATTTTTATAGTGGAATACCTTGTGAGTCGGGGCCAGACCGGTCCACCGGCAAATAATAGTGGCAGGGTATATTACCCTCGCGACCGTTCCACCGGTTATAATAGTGGCAGGGCATAGCCCTCGCGACCGTTCCACCGGCTATAATAGTGGGGCTCCCGCACTCGCATGGATTAATAAATACTGTGTATGAAATGGACATATTATTATTAACGAGGATAAAGAATAAGTCACCAGAAAGTACTCAGGCCTCATCTTGTGTGTTATTGCATGTTACTTATATGATTGTGTTAGGTAAACTACGTGGTATGATTGTATGCTTGGCCCTAGCACCTACGCCCTTACTCAGTACTGGACCCGTACTAATACTACACTGGTTGAATGGGTCTTGTGATAATCCACCAATGGTGGGGAGCAGACCTTTGATGCAGGTTTTGATCGGTTGCTAAATTGGGGTGGAAGGTTGACTTGAGTGAGTAAGTGGTCCGGATATTTACCCTTCAGAATTTGTTTTGTGTAATCGTATTCGTCTTGGAAGTCACAAGTGTTGTACTTAAATTTTCAAGGGTTTTATCATACTTGTTATTCCGTTATTTTAAGTACTCTGATATATGGACTTTTAAATTGTATTTCGGAATGTAACTTGTGACCTTCGCACTTTGATTCTGTAAAACTTATGCCTTATGAATGATTTGTTCTAATTCTATTCTTTTTAGCCTTAGCACTTAGTATCGGGTCGGTAGGTATGAATCGATCTGGTACTAAGTGTGGCGGTAATACCCCCGGATTTACAATTTTATTTGCTTGCTTCCGCTAAACTTCTTTTAAATTTAACGAAATTTTTCAGTAGTAAATATGGGGGTGTTACAAAACCCTACCTAAGTCACAAGGCCTCCAACATAGGGACTCCCCAAACTTTTCACACATATAATATCATATAATATGAATATACATCAACACTTGAAATCAATACAATCATAACCTCACAACTTTTTACCTTTAGCTATTGTCAAGCTACAACTACAAATATAATACTAGAGTCATATATCATTTTATGCATGTCATCATATAACGCACCACAAGGTCATATATTAACAAAAATAAAACCAGGGGACAACATAACCCGGGAAGGAGGGGAAAAGAAAAAAAAAGAAAGGAAAGAAAAAGAGAGGAAGAAAAAGAAAAAAGGAAAAGGAAAATTTTCGGTGTAAGATTTAGATTAGATTTTAGAGTCAAATTTTAATTTAGTACTATTAATATAAATTATCTATAATTAATTTAGGACCATTAAATAAAAAAATAGAAATTAGGTTAAATTAATTTGTTGATAAATAAATTTTTGGATTTTAAAATTTTAGGTTATTATACTAAAGGCCTTCCCCTAATGTTAGTTAACAAAGAGGAGGGAGAAGGAGCAAGATTACATGTTGATTGATAGAGGATAAAGATGGATCATGGAAAGAGAGGTATAGTGGTGTGATAGTAGGTAAGGGAAGTTTAAGAATTTTTTTTTTGGTAAAAATCTTGATTAGTTGACTAAGAATATGATAAATCTAGTAATAGGAGGTAAGGCCACAAACAAATTGTTCTAGAAAGTGAAGGGATGATCAATTTATTTTAGATTATTTTTTTGGTAGACAATAAATTAAATAGGAATTTATTGGAAGAAATATCAAATAAATCTCAAAAGCTATAAAATATTAGGAAGACGTGTGGAATAATATAAGAAACCTAAAGATATGAAAATATTTAGCTAAGGACTTGATTTAAAACCCAATGAATTAAAAATAAGCAAGATTGGGAAAATACCTAGTGGCTAGTCAACTAGAGGCTCTACCCAATTGATTGTCTGTCCTAGAATTGAAATGCTGACATTTGTTTGATGGTTAGTAAATCAAAGATTAAGACCAGTCTAAAATTTTATTTTTGACTTTGTTTTTATTTTGAATGGGTAAACAAACATAACACCCATATTTTTGGCATAAAAAGAAAGGATTATAAGGATAGAGTGATTATGAATGATTAACAAAGTAAAACACTTAAGAAATTTTGTGATTAGAAAAATGGGCCATTGCATTACTATTCTCTTAAAAATGACTACAATTCTAACATCATTAGAAAGGAAGGCTCAAGTGTAATGAATACATCAAATAAAAAAAAAGAGAGGAAGAAGGTAATCAATGATGATAAAGGTCGGACTGAGAGTATAGGTGAAGTAGAAAGAGGAATAATGGAGATCAGGGTTGGAGAAGGAGCATAAGTGATTGTTTTAGGTTGACCTTAAGGAAGAAGCTCAAACAAGGACAAATAATGCAAAGGCATACACATTTTAATCATTTAGAAAAACTAGAGTTAAAAAAATGGGGTATAACTATCGTGTCCAAATTCTTTAATAAGAAATTAAATAATATGGATGATATACTATACAAATATCTTAAGTTATATTGTTACCTCATCTAATATTAAATAATTATTGTTTTGATAGTTTATTTTTATAATAAATAAGTGATGTTTTATATATACAAAATAATTTTTTTTATTTGACTCCTTTGTATTAATTACTTCATAATATATCTATATTTTTTCCACCAATAATTATTATTTTCAATGATATAATAATAGAGATAATTTAACTATTTAGACTTATTTTTTAATTTCTGTGCTAAAACTAAAACAATAATTATTCATAATCAGATGTAGTATTTTATTTTAAATTGACTTAATTAGTATAGAAATTTGTTAAAAAAAAAGAATAATTCTAGCATTTATTTTTTATTCCGAAAAGAAAGATAATGTAGAAAAATTAATCCATAGCTTCTACTTTTATTTTTTATTATTATTTATAAATTCATTATTATGTTATTTTTTAAATAAAAGATATAAATATAATATTAAGATTAATTTCTGTGTAAAGTATTGAAATGACTATTTTATTAGAACGGAAGGAGGAGGGATATCACTCGGATCCAAACTAAGAATTTTCCCTTCAACAAATGACAAGTCCAAGGAAAAGTCAACAAATGATTTTCCTCAATAGTGGGGACCAGGACCAGGTCGAAACATGGAAGTAGCAGATGCCCGATGCGCATTATTGGACAAAAACATTGTTAATCTCGTTCTACCCGATGAAGTTTGATCTAGGACTGTTTTAAGGTGGTACATAAACAAATATAATAAATTTTCTTTTATCATTTTTACCGTTCCCGCATCAATCTCCGTCGTGCGTGTGCAATGCAAATGAAGATACTTGAGGCGGCAACTTCGCCTGTCCAGATGCTTTGCCGGGAAGTTCCATCGCTTCGCATCGGATATGATATTTATTTTTTACGAATTTATTCTTCGCTTAATAATACGAAGGGTAACGTGGGATTTTCCTGGGGGGATTCGTCGGATCAAGATTTTCAACATTTCTGCCGCGTGGGTCCATCGATGAATTATGTTTTGGATCTTTCTTTCTTCACTCAAAATGGGGAAAAACAAGTCTAAAAAAAAATAGGGAAGAGAGAGAGAAAAGTGCACCGGGAGAATCTCTCACTGCCTGATCCACGTAAAGAGACTAGAGATGACTTTACTTTGACACATCATTTACTCCCAGGTTTTTAAAACGCATTTCTTGCGCAGGCGAAATCACTTTCAATTCTCCCGTGCTCAAAAGGGTGTGTGGCAGGGGAAATCGCGTGCAGAAGACTATGCACTGTTACTGGTACTGTTACTGCTGAATGACCATGGGCGACGACCCTGTTACTGTCACTGTTGCCGCCACCGATGCCCTCGGGACTTTACGTGATGACGAAGTGTTTGTAGAGTCCAGCGCTCAAGCGACCCGGAAAGACCCCAGAAAAATCGCGAGAAAGTTAGTATGATCGACCTTTGCTCTCTCTCACAAATCGCTTGCTTAGGTCTTACCCGTTTGAGCTTGTAATATGGGTTATTCAATTTTGGTTTTTACTTCTTCTGAGTGCCTCCTAATAGGAATTTGTTTTCTTGGACCAACAAGCTTAGGGGTTTTACTATGACTGACTGCAAAAGGTTTCACACCATGTTTTTGGTCACTTGCACTTGTCCGAAATTGATAAACCTTTCACATTGGGTTGCACTGTTTGAGCAATTTTCATTTTGCTTTTTTTTTTCTTCTCGTAATACATCTTCAGCGGGTTTAATTTATCTATCTTTCGCTAACGTAGGTATCAGCTAGATCTTTGCAAAAAGGCTTTGGAGGAGAATGTCATTGTATATCTGGAGACTGGCTGCGGAAAGACTCACATTGCCGTTTTGCTTATGATTGAAATGGGGCATTTGATCACGAAGCCCCAAAACAAAGTCTGTGTTTTTCTCGCGCCCACTGTGGCTCTTGTTCATCAGGTGAAATTTATTATGATGCTCATTTAATCTCCTTTAACTTGTAATTAATTACAACATAGGTATTCAAATTTTTAAATCATTTCTTAATTATAATTGTCACACAGAGTACCTGATTTTTTTTTATATTTCTTTTTGGGTTTTGATAAGTAGCACTTGATTTCTTTCATGCTATAGGATTGTGTTTCCTTGACAGGTTGTCATTTCTAGTCTTTTCTGTGAATTTATACCTTAATTGTGTTTATATACTTAAAACTCGGTTGGATAGTTGTAATTTTTTTATATTTTGTTCTAAGGTCTGCTGGGTATGCTCTCTATAATGTTTTATGTTAAATGTCTTATGTAGCAAGCGAAGGTCATAGAAGATGCCACTGATTTTATGGTGGGAATCTACTGCAGTGATGCAAAAAACAAAAAGAACCATGAGGAATGGGGGAAGGAACTCGCTAAGTACGAGGTGTGTTCCTCTCCTAACTTTCTGTAGATACTGCTATTCTCATACCACAGAGTAAGGGTGGAGTTACCATTTGTGTTTGCATATTGTACATACATGTAAATAGAATTATGGATGCCGGTATCCTTATGAACATGCCCGCATGTAGTTTTATATTGAGCCGTCAATTGATTCTTGGGTTCTGGGTCCATGATCCTATAATTTAGGTCAGATTTATGATCAGTACATCGTTGTGGCAACTAATATATCATGTGAGCATTAGTCGTTAACTAGACCTGGAAGCTTAACCTCCTGTGGATTCTTGAGAGCAGGTTCTTGTTATGACTCCTCAGATTTTATTGCGTAGCTTGTGCCATTGCTTCATCAGAATGGAGACAATTGCTCTGTTGATATTTGATGAATGTCATTATGCGCAACTTGATAGCAATCATCCTTATGCAGAAATCATGAAGGTGAAATGCCTAAAGATATTATATTTGCTTCCTTCTTAACTTTGTGTCAAAGATGCTGTCATTTTTGACGTTTTTATCTGTATTATACACATAGGATGCTTCAATTTGATTATTTGGAAATGCTGCAGGTTTTCTATGTTGACAAGGTTTCTGAACTTCCTCGGATTTTTGGCATGACTGCTTCTCCTGTATTAGGAAAAGGTGATGCTGTAACTTGCATGCACTTGTTTACCTACTAAAACTTTAACCTGGGTAGCTCTACCCCTTTTTTGTCCAGCATTCTACAGACAGAAAAGGAAAATAATGGATTTCATGTGGTGAGTTTGCATGTGCATGCTGTAACTTGACTTTCATGTATGTTGTTATTACAGGTGCTTCCATTGATAGTCTTGAAACTCTTCTTCATGCTAAGGTGAGTTTTGGAAGCTCACGGAGCCTTGTAATATGTCTTGGGGTGTGTTTGGTGACCCATGTTATTCATTAATTTTAGATGACTTGACACATGACTTTGCAAATTTTAAAAACCACACCTACTTTTAATCACAAATTACTATAAAGTAACTTTAAACAAATAAATTAATATTAAAGTACTTAGCAAAAAATATCAATATGCAACACTTCATACTGGATTCATATTAGATATTCGTTTACCAAAAGAACATGTGTTGTGTGTTTTATTTCTAATTCAAAAACATAAATATGAGAAGTGCTCTAGAAAGAATAAGCTTGTGTGATCAGTTTTGTGTCAGTTGGTGCATGTTGGTGCAAAACCGTTATTCAGAGTCCCTATTAGAAGCGGACGAAGAAGATACTCCATTTTCATGAGTCATTGTTTGGGCATGTATTTAGAACTCTTAGCAGTGTTTGGTAATTTAATCTGCTGAAATGAAATGATGTATGCTGACTTTTGTTAGACATGTACTTTAATATCTGTTTGATATTACTTAATTGTAAGTTTTGATTACATAAACTAAAATGAGGTAGTAGTTTGCATATTGTCTGCTTACCAAATGGATCCATAGCTAATTATAATGCTATTTGAATGCTTCATGACCATCTTCTGCTTGCCTTCTTATTTGAAAGAACCCGGATACGAATAGGCTTGACGAAGTTCTAATGAGTCTTCACTTTCGTATTTCTATATATTTGCTTTATTTTCTCGCGGAGGCATGATAAATTCCAATTTTTAAACCATTCCCCTACTTAGACTGTCTCCTTACTTTGGAATCCAAATAGGGTATATCCATTACATTATATGGATGGTTGATTAGTGACACTTCTCATATTTTGTGACTGGCTTCACTTGAAATGATTACATTACGAGAAATAGAACCAACCTTTATTATTTATGATTTTAGATTCTGGCCAAGCTAGTTATTAAATATAACTATATCATACTTGTCTAAAATCTGATCGTTCCTGTGTGACAGATTTGCACCGTTGAAGACAAAGAAGAGTTGAAAAATTTTGTAACATCTCCTGTGGTTAGACTGTATTTCTATCATTCGAATACATCAATCATCATGGAGTGCTTGGACAGACTTGAGGAGATTAAAAATCAGGTATCTTGCTGCACTGACCAATACATATTCTCTAATTACTTTTTGTTTCACACTTCCACTTTTTCCTCATCGTTTGTTTTCATGTTTAACATTCTATGAATCAGTGTCGAGGAAAACTTCACGGTGCAGTAGCTGATGACAGTAATCTTAGGAGAGGGAAAAGATCTCTTCAAACACTGCATAATAGTCTGGTCTTTTGCCTTGAAAGTCTTGGCATTTGGGGAGTGTTACAAGTAATTGATTATATTTTATTTTTACTTTTCCCCCTTCCGTTGTGCAAATATCTGGATACAGTATTAATTATATTATGTTCCAAATATTTATACTGCACAAACCAATATGGCCACATAACCCTCTTGTAATCTAGTGCATTTATTTATAGATCAATGATGTCTGTTTCAGGTTTCTATGTGGTTATAATTGAAGTAAAGTTGTAATTATTATAACCTATACAGGTGTTGATGCCCTGAATCTCAAGTATGAGTGAATGCCCTTTCCATTTATCATTTGGATGTGGAGTGATTGCATTTATATTTGCTTAAATCATAGATTGCTGCCTTGGAGCTGGTCAAGTAATATGGTCTTTTTCTTTCCTTATGATAGGCTAGTCGGGTCCTTTTGAATGGTGGCCAATTTGAGGTGGATGAGCTAAATGAAGTTGGTGGTGACTGCATATGTAATGATTACCTTGATCAAGCTGTATCACTTTTCAGTTCTTATATTGTGAGAGGTATTGTGCATTTTGGATCCCTTTTAAGTGGTTTTATTTCACACTATCTATGATCTATATGGGGGAAGATAAACACCACTAGATATTGTCATCATTGTGCTATGCTCTTGGTGCTACTCATCACCTTTGATCTTGTAGATGGCATGGAATCTGAGCTATCCACCACCGTAATTCTTCAGGAGCCATCCTTCTCAAGAAAGTTATTGTGCCTTATTGGGATCCTCTCAGATTTTAGGTTGGTAGTTAACTCCTTAATCATGGATATTGCTCGAGTGTTGGTGTATCTCATACTGCATATTCTGCTGCATTGTTGAATCTTGCTCAGGTTTCGTATGATTGGTTACTTTAAAGTTTACCGCAACTTTGGTAGTATTGAAGACACAGAATTCATGCCTGCCGAGTTACCAGATATATTCACTATTTCTACGAAGAATATTTGTTTGAAAAGTTTAACTTTACATTCTTTGTTTTATGATGAGTTGCTATTTCCAGTCTGTAGGAATATTATCTGTATTTCATACCTCATTTCTGAGCCTTCAAAATATCATATTTAACTCTTACCTGTCATTTTTGTGCCGTCTAAAATGGTATCTTTTGCAGCTATACCTCTTATACTGATATGTTCATGTGGAAATCCTATACTTAAGATCAAACATTTTTGTATTTCTAAATAGACAATACTAACTCAGTACCAAGGTTTCATAATTTTCTTATTCACTCCTTCGGTATTGATTAAAATACCACAGAAGGTGTTGAAAAGGCAATGTTTAATCTGCATTATTCCTGTTTCCTCTTTCTTCTGACTTGCAACCAGTTGTTTAGCTTCAGGCTGAAAAGTTGTTTGCTGATGAGTAGGTATAGAGTTGTCTCTATATTATTAGCCTGTTGAGTATCCTTGGCTATATACTAGGGCCATTTCTGCAATAACTGGATGCTCTTCTTCTTGTGCTGAGTGTTAATCCTCTGCTTTGGTATCCGTTTTATTTTTTCTTCATCCTGAACTTATGCTCCTTAGTGGTTCTTTTCTTTGTGTTTTCTTTTTCTTTTCTTTTCAGGTCAAGGCCAGATATGAAGTGTATAATATTTGTGAGTAGAAAATTTGTGGTCAGGTCCTTGTCATATATCCTTCAACAGCTGAAGATTTTGGTATCTTGGAGGTGCAATTTTCTTGCTGGTGTCCATTCTGAAATTATGACAAGGAGAACGATGAACAATATTCTTGAACAGTTTTGTTCTGGAGAGGTAATTCGGTCTGCTGGCATTATATGTTGGTTTTCTTTGTTTCTCACCACTTGATACCATAGAGCGCAGCCTTTCTGCCTGAATCCAAAATAATAACAATCAGAGTTTTGGAGTTATCTCCATCTATCCACACAGTGGGATAAAACCAATTCCCCCAAATTAGCAAAGTTCTTTGTCCATGCTATAGTGACATATGCAGTTCCATGATCCGTTTCTACCCTCCTACGATTCTGAGAAATTAATTCCTCAACTATCTGATATGCCAGCTGAATCTATTGGTTGCTACTAAAGTCGGCGAGGAAGGACTTGACATTCAAACTTGCTGCCTTGTGATTCGATTTGATCTTCCTGAAACAATATCCAGCTTTATACAGTCAAGGGGCCGAGCACGCATACCACAGTCAGAATATGTATTTTTAGTCAACAGGTTCTTGTTATTTCTTGAAGCTGATCATTTTGAGTCTTTTATATGCTTCCATTATTTGTGTTAGATTTTCTTGTTTAAACTTCTCAGCGACAACCAGAGGGAGCTAGATACTTTGGATCACTTTAAGAAAGATGAGAATCAAATGAATATGGAGATTGTCAGCAGAAAACCCATTGGAACCATAGCTGAATCTAAGGAGAAAGTGTATGTTTTTGATGTTACTGGTGCCACCATTAGTTCTCAGAAGAGCATTTCATTGCTTTATCATTATTGCTCCAAACTCCCTCGAGATGAGTATGTTCTTTTTCTGTATTATTTCCATAATCCTATTTAGCTTTTCAATCTATTTAATTGGACATATTGCTTGGTTTTCAGATATTTCAACCCCCATCCACACTTAAATTACATTGATGATGTAGAAGGAATTGTGTGTCAAATTAAACCTCCTTCTAATGCCCCAATTCATCACGTCACAAGTGCACCTCAATCTTCAATGGAAGAAGCTAAGAGGGATGCCTGTCTACAAGCATGCAAAGATTTACATAAAATTGGCACCTTGACTGATTACCTGTTGCCAGATCAAAATGATACAAATGAAAACCTCTCTGTGGATGATTCTGATTCTGACAGTGGTGATGGTTGGTTCACTTCCTATAGCTGAAATTGGCTGCCTGAACTCTTATTTGACTCTGTTTAATTGGTTTTTGTTCATTTGCAGATGAGAGTTCGAAAAAAGATTTGTATGAGATGTTAGTTCCTGCTGTTCTTAAGCAATCATGGGGCAATTCAGAGATGCCTGTGTGCCTTAGTTCTTATTTTATAAGATTCACTCCTGTCCGCTGTAATCGACAGTACAAAGAGTTCGGCATCTTTATCAAAGTTCCTCTGCCGAGCGAGGCAGAAAGAATGAAGCTTGAACTTCATCTTGCTCATGGTAGGTCTGTCATGACAGAGCTGCTTCCCTCTGGAGTTGCTGAATTTAACAAGGAAGAGGTACTTAAATCTAGTTCTAGCAGTTTTCCTAAAAATAAAGTAAGACTTGAGTGTATTGTTGAATGCACCTTGTTTTGCTTTCTTCTATATATTCTGCAGATTGCATTGGCACAGAACTTTCAAGAAATGTTCCTGAAAATAATTCTTGATCAATCAGAATTCATGGAAAATTTTGTAGCTCTGGATGAATATAATATTTGCATATCAAAATCACCTGCCTTCTATTTATTGCTTCCAGTAAATCAAGATGAGTATGGAGGTATGGATGTAGACTGGAAAATCATCAGAAGATGTTTATCATCCCCCATGTTCAGTCCTGAAGAGGTTTTGAGAAGTAATCTAAATACTCAGAATGATCATTTGCAACTTTATGATGGACCTACCAGTGTAAATGATGTGGTGAACAGTTTAGTTTATGCTGTGCACAGAAAGTCCTTTTTCTTTGTCTCCCAAATTCTTCCCGAGAAAAATGCTTACAGCTTCCGCACTGGTTCCACGAGCCATGCAGATCATCTCTTTGATGTGTAAGTAACCTTCACGATGCTATTTTTCATTTGTCTGTTAATTCATTTCAGTTTGTCTTTTCATTTAAGTGCTTCAGTGCCCTTTTTTTTTTCTTTTCTTTTCTTTTTTTTTTGTTCCTCAATTTTCCCGATGTGAGGTATAGATCATCAGTTTTTTCTTTGTTGGATGGTGCAGGCATAATATTCGACTCAATTACCCTAAACAGCCTTTATTGCAAGCAAAGCAGCTTTTTCGCTTGCGCAATTTGCTGCATGATAGAAAGAAACAGAACTCAGGTAATGCTAATTTGATCAGTGTACCTTTGCCAGGTATAACTTTACCCTTTTCATTGTATGAAGTTTTGACAAGGTCTTGCCTTTTGAAATCCATTGTACTCATTCTGTGTGCTTAACGCAAACTTGATTTTTGTTGGTTTCTCTCTGAATGTTCAAATCCAGAGTCAACTGAACTTAAAGAACACTTCTTTGAGTTACCACCAGAGCTTTGCCAGTTGAAGATAATAGGTTTCTCCAAAGTGATTGGATGTTCACTGTCTTTGTTGCCATCTATAATGTCTCGTCTTGAGAGCTTGCTTGTGGCGATCGAACTGAGAGATAGGCTGTCTAATTCATTTCCTGAGGGAGCTAAAGTTACTGCAAAACGTGTAAGCAATCTGCTGAACTTTCTATACAAATGACGGAAAGAACAATTGATGATTTTTCCTGCAAATGTCATGACTAGTTTTTCTTATGAATGGTGCATCTTATATCAGGTTCTTGAAGCACTCACAACAGCAAAATGCAATGAGCGCTTTTCTCTTGAGAGACTTGAAGTTCTGGGCGATGTCTTTCTCAAATTTGCTGTTGGGAGACACCTCTTTCTTTCACATGAAACTATGGATGAGGGACAGTTGACTAGAAGACGTTCCAAATTGGTTAACAATTTAAATCTCTTCAGGCTAGCAATTACTCGTAGTTTGCAGGTTAGTGTTGGTTTGTTGATTTTATTGGTTGGTTTTAGAAGAATTTCACATCTATAAAGCCTAAAAATAAAGACTTAAGGAAGAAGATCACTGAGGATTCTATGATCGCATAATTCGGTCTGTGACGTTGCAATCAGAAGGGAACTTTTTCCACTTCTTTGTTGCATGCTTGTATTAGCATGAAGTTGGGACGATATATTTTTCGTCTGGATGTTATCTGTTGTAGTCATGTTGTGTTTATCAATGTTCAATATTCATGCTAAAGGTTTGTAGTGACTGCTATTGTTGTGTGATCGAACTGTGTAGGTATACATTCGGGATAAAGAATTTGATCCTAGCCAATTCTACACTTTGGGTCGTCCATGTTCTAGACTATGTAATGAAGACAACAAGAACTCCATCCACTCTCGGCGTGGGAGTGGCTGGCGCAATGGCAGATCTGCACATGAAATCACATGCAGCAAGAATCATCATTGGTTGCATCAGAAAACAATTGCAGATGTGGTTGAAGCTCTTGTTGGAGCTTACATAGTTGACAGTGGCTTTAAATCAGCAATTGCTTTTCTTAAATGGGTTGGTATACAAGTAGATTATGAGGCCTCACAAGTATATCATGCTTGCACGACTAGTGCTCGGTTTTTGTCACTTTCATCCCGTACAGATATTCCGAAGGTTGAGAGTGTATTAGGCTATCAGTTTCTCCACAAAGGTCTTCTTCTGCAGGCTTTTATACATCCCTCGTACAATCAGCATGGAGGTGGATGTCATCAGGTCTGAACTTTGAATTAGTGTATTTTGCTTTGGATGATATCCAACTCGGAAGATTTTCTATCTAACAATTACATTGCTTCAGAGGTTGGAATTTCTTGGAGATGCTGCATTGGACTACTTGATCACGTCCTATCTGTATTCATCATATCCAGACTTGAAACCTGGTCAGCTGACCGACTTGAGATCAGCTTTAGTCAACAATAGCATATTTGCTAGAATTGCAGTGCGTTGGTCGTTCCACAAGCTCATGATATCTGATTCCAGCAGCCTGTCTGACGCAATTGACAAGTATGCTAACTTCATTGAACTTGCACTACCTGCTTCGGAGAGGGGTATCCTTGAGGATCCCCCATGCCCCAAGGTTGTCACTTTGATGCTATTATACCTCTTTTCAAAGTGCCAATTCATTTAAATGATATGCTCTTTAGAAGAAAATAAGGTCAATGCATATAGTATTTTTTGTTCCCTGAATCCAGGCACTGGGTGATGTTGTTGAATCCTCCATTGGAGCCGTTCTTCTTGATACAGGATTTGATTTGAATCGAGTGTGGAAGGTGATGCATGCCTTCTTGGAGTTGGATCATGTCACGAACTTTCCTGATCTGCAGCTCAATCCTGTTAGAGAGTTGAGAGAACTTTGTCAGTCCTATCACTGGAAACTAGACTTCGAATTCGAGGAGAAGAACAAGTATTACACCGCCGGGTTAAAAGTGGATGGAAAAAGTTTCTGTTCAACTGCCTCTTCGACAAATACTAATAAAAAAGCTGCTATGAGAAGAGCTTCGAAGAAAGTATTCACAGAGTTGCAGGTAAGCATCAGTCTCATTAGTTTCCCCTTCCTTCTATACTTGCAGGTACCTTACTTTATCATTGGATGCCCATGCGTTACATGAATTTGTATCTGCAGTCTCAAGGGTACAGAGTGAAAACTCCTACGTTAGAGGAGACGCTGAAAGCAGGCAGCAAAATGCAACCCGAATTGATTGGCTATGATGAGACGCCCACTGCTGCTGTTACCTTCGACTCCACTGCCATACAAAACTTGAGATCGGATGAACCCTGTGAATCTTCTTCCCCTACTACTGACGATGGTGCCACTCCAGCAAGTCTGCAGTCGACAAATATTTGCACTTCCTCTATCAAGGCTGTAAGAGAGGCTTCCTCTTCATTGCATGTGCAAAGGAGGACAACTGGTCGGCGCACTCAAGGTAAGAGCCGTCGTGTTGGCTCAGAGAATGGTGGTAGTTATTGCCTCCATGACCCATGGATTCTTTAGCGTACGTATTATTTTTGGACTGTTATATTTTCATCATCCATCGATTGTAAAAACTGCAGGTGCGATGCACACAATGAGTGCCAAATCAAGGTTGCGTGAGATCTGTACCGCAAATTGTTGGAACACCCCTCGTTTCCAATGTTGTGAAGAGGAGGGTCCGAGCCACAAGAAATCGTAAGAGCGCAAAAATACTTGGAACATATTCGTATGCAAATATGCTGGTTATGCGATGTGTGTCCTGAATGCCATGTTTCTGCAGATTTACGTTCAAGGTTGTCCTTGAAATTGATGAAGCTGCTGATCTGATATTTGAGTGCATTGGTGAACCGCAGCCGAGTAAGAAGACTGCAGCAGACCGAGCAGCGGAAGCTGCGTTGTGGATATTGAAGAAGTCTGGGTACATTCCAAATCAGTAATAGATAGTAGTTTTATCAAGTTATTGCACTAAGGCTGTGATTTGCGGCCTCAGGGCTTCAATACAGGACTCTTAAATAAAAAATTCAGGATTATCTTTATCCTATTTTGCAAACGAATGCGTGATTTCAAATCCAAAGTGTCACATTGAGTCCTATGTCATATATGTATCCATTAATTAAATTGGATATCGGATCTTGTCAACTAAACAGGGCATGATTTCAACACAAAATTTGAAGTGTCACATTATTAGCTCAACTAGGATTTTTCTTGAGTGTAAAAGTTTTAAGCAATTTTTATTGTCGATTTTTCAAAACCTTCTAAAAGGTAAATGACTAGTAGAAGTGAGGATAATATACTGCCTCTAGATTCAGGGGGAAAAAAATCTTTTGACTTAGAAGAGGCAAGTAATTTTTTTGTTGAAGTTTCACATAGATGAAGGAATTGCATGATCACACCATGATGCTCGTGCCTAAGGTAATGAGTAAATGTACAAATTTTATTCCTAATGTTGTGGCATTATCACCGATCGTTGTATTGTTGTATAAGAAATTCACATGTAGTGTAATTCAATGGAATCTAGTGAGGATCAACATCTTACAGCCTTTTCGAAGAAAGTGGCTATTTTAAATTCAATGAGTAAGGTTGCCTTAAGTTTAAAACCCTTCTTCTTTTCTTTAAGGCAAAAAGCAAAAGATTTGTTAGAAACATTACCCACTAGCATTATTATTGACTAGGATGCTTTACTGTAAATAAAAAGGAAAATTGATATAATAATTTTCTTCTAGCAAGGTTGTCAAAATGCATTATAACATCACCACATTCTGAAAATCGATAATGAAACATAGTATGATGTATGAAAATAATTTAAGGAATTGGTGAGGAATTGTTACAATTATGAATGGTCTACTAGATTTAAATGGAAACATTTTATAATAGCCTCAACCAACAAACTTGAATTCTAGTTGGTATATCACCTATGTAGCCTTGATGTCTAAATTATATTGACAAGTGTAAAGGTAAACCATCGTTGTTTTTATTTGGACTCTTATGTTCATAATGTATTTTGAATATCACTGTTATAAGGAGGATGCACTATATGTAAACCTCTATTTATGTTATCATCTTTTCTATTAGCTATTTTTTTTTATCTAACTTTCTTTGAGCCTTAACACTTGACCAAAAAAAAGGATAAAAGACCAGACTCATGCTAAGTATGGCTATGAATCCCATTATTTTGTAATTATTGATTTTGCAAAATAAAAATTTTGAGAATTAAGTTTTGGGGTGTTACAACAATAATATTTTAGGATAATTACAAGTACTCATATAATCACATTAAAGCACTTAATAATGCAAAACACTTAGAAAGAAGACCATAGTAACCTTAGGAAATCCTTATTACTCAAACATGCCATAACACATTCAATTAAGCTCGTTTACTTACAAAACTTGAGATAATAGATAAACATGTTAAGCTCAAAAATTATCACATAAAAATGACAATTTTATCCATAGGATTTTTTATGCTATTTTTATATTTTGTCAATGCAAATCATTTTATTATCAAAGAATGATTAAACCAAGACTTAAACATAGTCAAATAATCATATTAAATAATTATAATTCTATGAAATTTTAGATATTTATGAAACTACTAAAATGCCTTTACCACTAAAATACTCATTTTTCACTTATAACCTTATCATATGCTAACTATAATTACTTCGCTTGAAATAATTACTAAACTTATTTTTAATTCAAAATACACTTGAGAGATAGAAATTACATAGAATGGTTGTAAAAAGACATTAATCACTCAAACACTCCAAAATTTGAGAAAATCATAACTAACCTTAAACCACTTCGAATCAAGGCAAACTATATATGAAATTTTATCTAAAATCATGAGGAACACAATTGTATAATTTAAAACTAGAAGAAATTAAAAAAAGAAAAAAGGGGCTCAAAAGTTGAGGCTAACACACATAACACAATACTTGATCTTCAGCATGTGCACAAAAAATTCACACAAGTTTATAAATCCTATTATACACCCAATACCATTCTTAAATACAATTAAAAAAATCACCCTTTAATGCTAAAGTGTTGAGAGCCCAACATAAACATATGTTATTTTCCCACCATTAATTTTCATGATACTCAAGAATACATATATATTCATGGTAATACATACAATATTATGCTTAACAAAAGTTAAAATGTAATATGAGCAATATATACACATATATTCAAGAATTAAGAATAGCCTAAACATGACATTTTTCACATAGAACATATAATACATAAATACAAACTCTTAAAACATGTAATCATGCATTATTGAAAAGTAAACACACTATCAAGCTTAAGAAATATAAATCATAACAAAAAATATTCTATATCTAGAGAGGATTATATTACCAAGATACTCTAATCTTCTAACAAAAACACTTCTAAACTTGATTGTTGTCTTCTCATAAGGAAATTTGGAAACTTTCACAGAAGAGAAAAATATTTCTAAGAAAAGATTAACAATGCAAGAATATAAGAAACAATTGAAAGAATTTAAAGAGAAGAAGAGGTATAGACCCTTATCTTTGAAAGAATGAACTTGAACTATGAATGATGAGGTTTTATTCATCAATCTTTAACACTTGATCTACCTTTGCTTATGTTAAATCACAAGTAAATTAAAAATCAGGCTTTTAGAAGTGAACAAAATGAAAGAAAAGAATAAGGAGTAGAAAGAGGTGGTCCGACAAGCTAAAACAAAAGAAAGAGCTCTACACGTAGCAAAAGACTTGAGGAGAGAAGAGAAACAAATTAGGCAAAGTTAAACTGTATTTAGTCTAAAATGAATGTCAATATGTAATACCCCAAAAATTTACTACTGAAAATTTTTATTTTAAGTATAAAAACATTTAAACACAAAAGGGGAACTACCACTATAATCAGTATAAATCTGGCCCTAGATGTAATACCCTGTATTTTTGAAATCTAATTTAATTTAGTTTAAAGATTTTATTAGCCTAATTTGATGTAAACATTTAATTATTTTAATTTTGATTTATTTTATGAATTTATCGATGATTTTGACTTTATAATTGAATTTAATTAATTATTTTCATTGCGGATCATTCTAGATAGATTCGTTTACGACCATGATTTTATTATATTCATATGACTTTGATTTTTGGTTAAAAATATATATTTTCATTCTTTCTCATACTTTAGTTTTTAATATTTTAGCTTTGTTTTCAATTATAACTCCGTCATGTGATTACGACTTTATTTTGGAGTTTTATTTCATTAATGAAATGTATTATTTAAATTATTAAATTTCTATTTAAAATAGTCAAATTTATTTTAATGATTTTATCCTTATAAAATATTTCTGACTTTGAATTTATTAGCTTCCAAAGTTGTTAAGATATTCGGAAAGTTTTAAATTAAAAAGATCTTCGGAGCTTATTTATGAATTTCTTTCTGAAATTAATTTTCTTCTATTTTACCCTTTTTGGTTTGTGGAAGACCAATTTTAGAAATTATTTAAATTAATCTTAGTTTAGTAGAATTTGATTAAAATATTTTTCTCATTATATTTTTTTCAAGTTCTTACAATGTATTTTCTTAAACAATATAAATTTTTACGTTCGTTGGTAAATTCTTCCGAAAATATTTCTGAAATTCTTTATATAGCTCTTATATCGATTTTAGGCCTTCGGATCATTGCGAAATGATTTTCATTAAAAATAATAATTTTAGATATTTAGTATTTTATTATATGTTTGTATTTGAAAAAAAAAAACTAACCCTCCTTCTTTTTCTCCTTTTCTCTCTTCTTCTCTTCCTCTTCTCTTTTCTCCTTCTCCCCATCGGTTTCCCTATCCCTGCTCTTTGCGTGAGCCAAGCCCCGACCTGCCTTCTTCCTACTCCTTCTTTGTTGACTGCCAGCCACAACTGCCACCAGCAATGCTGCTGCTAGCACTACCGCAATAAGTAGCAGCCGCATCAACACAACAAGAGCAACAAACAGCAGTGATGCAGGTTGTACCACCGTCCGGCTCCGACGAGCTTCACTGGCTGCCCACGAGTGGTCTTTGACAAATCTTCCCCGGCCTTCACTTATCCCGATTTGCTAATCTTGTTTGGTATATATTTATGAAAACCCTAACCCTTGATTTGATTAATTGAGTATGAATTAGCTTATGATAAGCTAGATTAGGTGTTTGATTATATATATATGTGTGTTGTAAGATTGATTTGGATAGGTTAATTGTATGATTTATGTTTCAATTTTGAAAAATTGGATTTTTGACTGGGTTATGTCCGAATTTTTTGAATTTACCTTATTTAGCTATTTTGGGTAAATTGATTATGCAATACTTTTTAAAATATATCTAATTTCATGTCGGAACCATCAATTTGATAAATATATGCTGAATTAATCGGAATTAGCTTTCTAGGTTAAACTTTGTGTGATGAAATTGGATTGCATAGTTGAGTTGTTTCACTCAATTGATTTTACAATATCCTTTGAAATATACTTAATTTCATATCGGAAGTGTTGATTTGGGAAAATTATGTGAAATTGATTAGAATTGAATTTTTAGGTCAAAACTCTTGTGGGTCTAAATTAGATTGTGTAATCAGGTTATTTTATTCGATTGATTATATAATTTACATTAGAGTACATTTAATTGGAATCTCAAACCATCAATTTATATATTTTAGCAAGAATTGATCAAATTTGTGTTCTGAGCACAAAAACTCTAATTATGCTAAATTGGGTGTTTATTTTATTGGTTTTGATAAATTGATTATATGATATGTTATAAAATATGTCTAATTGTATTTTTAAACATTAAATTAAATTAAATTAAATTCAACTTAATTGTATTTTTGGGCCTAAAACCTTAGATTTCATGTGAAATTATGAAATTGGTCATTTGTCTAGTTTATTTTCTAAAATTGAATTTATAGAAATAGTTGAAATGATCTTAATTACATTATAATACCTTCAATTGTAACTAATTTATTTGAATTATTTGAGTTTGTGTCTTGGGCTTTGAAACCCTAATTTTGGAAACCGATTGTCTTGAATTGGCTACTCGGAAGATTATTTCATTGAAATTAATTATCTAAATTTATTTAAAATTATTTTAATTATACTCTTAAGCTATCAATTTGAGATAATAAAATTTAATTAGTCGGTTTGTAGTTCAAGCATTAAAAACCTTGATTTGTCAAAGATGGTTTTACAAAATTGATTGTGCTATGCATCTTTTACCTAATCAATTTCTGGCTTTGATTTTAAGTTATTTGAATTATGTTTTTATTTTATCGGGTTGGATTTGGTTCGCTGCAAATGGTTGATTTGTCTTTTGAGTTATAAAACCTAACTAGTAAATCATTTTCGATAAAAACATCGTATCTTCTATTTTCCTTTCCCTAGCTTCCAAATCTATTTAAAATGCTTCAAGTGATATGTGTTTAACCCAATTTGAGTAATATTTAATCTTAAATCCTAATAGAGCTATGCTCACAAGCCCCAGGTTTTAGACGCATTTTCCAAGAAAGATTTTTTGTGTCTCTTTGTGTTTATTTAATTATAATATGTGAATTATTGATTGATAAGATAGTTTCTAACCTAGTTTCCAATTTCTTTTGGAAATATAGGAAAATTTTATTGTGGATTGTCAAGATCTCGATAGCTCTTTCTCTTTCTCAATTTGTTTAGCTAGCTTCTGATTTAGGTAAGTCACTACTTACCTTTACTTATGGTTGAATCTGGAATGTATATCTGTTCAGAGTGGAAGGTGATAAGTATGCCTATCGATTATTGAATCATGCCAAGCCTATACTGTGTTCTATGTGGTAATTGTATGTATATATGAATTTATAGCCTCCATGCAAATGCATGTTAGTATGAAGCTTGAATATGGTACGTATTTGAGTATGTGAAGGGTTGAGTATGGATTGAAATTATATGATAACTTATACTGTATCTTTATGTCATGGAATTATTCAACCTTAGTGCCACTTGAATTGGTTATGCTTTAATGCCACTTGGGTTTTTTGGCTTTAATGCCACCTAGCTTTAATGCCACTTGCAATTGATATAATAATGGAAATTCATTGTGTTGATGGAAGTGAGCTAAGTGCTATTATGTGGGCCTAATTTATAATTGGTTAAATTCTTTAATAAGATACTAATAATTTAAAGTAAAATATCATATGAGTTAGCCCGAGGTATTTATAGGTCCGTTCCACTGGACGATAATAGTGGGTCAGGTGTGTTGTCTCTGAGAGGTGATTCAAACTGTTCCACTGGTTAAGATAGTGGCTCATGAGCGTTTAACCCTGAGATGTATTGGGTCCGGTCCATCGGACGATAATACTGGCTTAGGTGTCTTGTCATTGAGAGGTACTTTATTCCGTTCCATCGGATTAAGAATAGTGGGGCCTTGTACTCAACATAAAAGATAATATGAGTTTGAGATAAGTAAACAGTGATTAAGACACTACTTATTTACAGTGAAAGATTACGTGAGTTAGGACTGAGGTGTAGGAGTTCGTTCCACCAGCTTATAATAGTGGCCAGACGCGTTTTTCCCTAGGAGGTGCTTCAGACCATTCCACTAGTTTAAGAATAGTGGCTAGGAGCATTTTTTCCTAGGAGATGTAGAGTCTGTTCCACCAACTTAACAATAGTGGCCAAGAGCATTTTGTCCTGGGAGGTGTTTTAGTTCATTCCATAGGATTAAGAATGGTAGGGTCCTTGAATTCATCGTAAATTAATAAAATTAGATGTAATAATGATTATTATTAGATTGTTGGATTGGTGTTACTTAGCATGAGATATTGATTTCTTGTACGCTTGTACCCTATGTGACATCATGTCTAGTCATGTACTTATAAGCATGAATCCGTGACCCCATATTTTATTGTATGCAATATTTGTATAATTGAGCACGAGTTATTATATGAGCAGAATGGCATATGTATCGCATGTATACTTGAAAATGAATTATTATATGAGTAGCATTATGTATTTATCATATGTATAATTGAGCATTAGTATTGTAAGATAAAGATTACCATATCTTATGAATATCATGTTTCCTTCTATGAGTTAGATAGTCTTAATTTACTCAGTACTGGACTCGTACTGATACTACCTCGGTTGAATGGGTCCTGTGATGATCCATTGATGGTGGGGAGCATATTTCTTGTGTAGGTTTGAGATCAGATATTATTTTTGGGTTGAAGGCTTGGCTTAAGAGAGTAGGCAATCTGAAGTTTGATCCCTTGAGATTCATCTTTATTTGTCTGTATTTATTTCTGGAAGTTTCAAGTGTTGTATTTAAAATTTCAAGGGTGTTGTAATTGACTTTTAATTTCTCATACTCTAATAAGCTTTTAAAATTTAAGTTTATTTCACAAGTTCCGCTGATTTATTCAACGATGATTTTATTCAATGAAATTGATCACTTACCATCTACCTGTAAATATCTCCTTGTAGGAGTTTATCCTCATGGCATAGATGTTGTTTGAATTTTTGTTAGATAAGTTTTAGCCTTGCATCTAGCATGAGATAAGACATTTATCTTATGTTAGATATGGCAATAACATTCTCCAAATTTTATTTTAGCTTCCGCATTATTTATTTAAATGAAAAAAAAAAATTAAGTGTGAATTTTGGGGGTGTTACACTAAACCATCCCTATACAAACTATGAGGTAAGATAAAATAATATGCAAACCATGATAAGTGTAGCATGAGAACAATCCATATTATAAATAAGAGTTAGGTGTTCATTACTAAAAGAGTACTGAAATACATAAATAAAAGTTCAACTGAAACATTAACAAGAAGAAAACCAATTAAAACAACAACTAGATTTCATACTCTAAGGTCCCCAACCCTAGTCACAATAGCATCACCTTGCCTTGATTGTAGCATCATATGCAACAAAGATATCTAGCGAGGCGTCATTCACCTACATAGGTCCATAAAGGATTTCTGCTTGTGGGAATGGGTAGCAACCATAATAGGGGTGATCAGCACGTTACGTACTGAGTAAGGTAACAATACAGTCATGAAAGTTACATATATTAATAACATCACAATAAGGGATGATATGTATATAAGAAGATCATACTGACTCATTCATTGTTATCCGAACTTAAGGTATTAGTATAATAATAATCAACTCATGATTTTATCTACGTTAGGTTTTGGGACCCCACTATTCTCAACTGATGGAACAATAAAGAAGTAAAACTTCTAAGGCAGGATGCTCCTGACCACTATTCTCACCAGTAGATTGGTAATCAAGGTACAACCCTAGGGCAGAATGCTTCAGGCCACTATTCTCACCGGTGGATCAATAATCAAGGTATAACTAATCTTGACCCATGTGGTATTTCATATTAAGTAATTAATGTATTACCATGGGTTATTATCGTCTAATGGTTTACTTTACTTAGGTTCAAGACCCCACTATTCTCATCGGTGGAACGGTATAGGGTATAACTTCCAAGATAAGATGATCCTGGCCACTAGTCTTGCCGATGGATAGGTAAAACTAGGCCTAACTCAAGCAATTATTTATTTTAATTAATTATTATATTATTTATGTTTTATTTATTTTAGGTTCATCACATAAACATGTACACCTACCCCCATACGTGGAACCTTCTCTATTATTACCCGAGACAATCCTATTCTCCTTAGAAACCCTAGTTTCATAACTCTGGTACATCCTTACCTCCAATGTCCTTTTTAAGTCCCTAATCTATCAAAAAAACCTTAACATGTCACTAGAAGACCCTAGTAAAGGTTCATGGCCTGTTGCCCCAATTTTCCATATATGATAATAACTAGCCTATAGGATACTCTTTAAAACCCTAACTTCTCCTGGTTGGTGACCCCTCCTCTATTTCTTGTCTAGCCCTCAACTTTTGTACCTATGCATATACTACTATGTTTACCTGTCAACTCAAATATCCTAGCCTAACTCTCCTATTTTGCACATGCGATGATACCCTTCTTATTCAAGCCCCCTCCGAAAACTTAATTCCTCATTTTGGTTGTAACTACTTTCCTCTATCTTGTGTGGCTACTAAATGTGGTACATATTCCCAAAATTTCATGGTTAACATCATACTCCAAGATTGAAATCCAATTCTTCCATTTTATACATGTGATAATAGCATACCCATAGGGTTTTGTTCCTTGGCCCCCCAAAACTCTAATTACACCTTTTGGTCATATATTTTCCCCTAGTGCTTAAAGGACTTCCCAAATCTACATGGCTACCCAAAAATTCCATCTTTAAACCTATATCCACTTTCTAGTAACAAACCCCCACTCTACTCACATATGATCATAGCTCCCCTTAGGTTTTACTCCCCCCATACTGTATTTACCCTAAACCTACTTATTTTTGCCATAGTCATTTCATATAGAACCTCCAAACTATTTTAGGCCAATTTGCTCCCCTACATGTCACTTTTCAAAATATTGACCAAAATACCTCTAGGTATTAAAAACCCTACCTAAGTCACAAGGCCTCCAACATAGGGACTCCCCAAACTTTTCACACATATAATATCATATAATATGGATATACATCAACACTTGAAATCAATACAATCATAACTTCACAGCTTTTTACCTTTAGCTATTATCAAGCTACAACTACAAATAAATTTTGTGATTTTAAAATTTTAGGTTATTATACTAAAGGCCTTCCCCTAATGTTAGTTAACAAAGAGGAGGGAGAAGGAGCAATATTACATGGTGATTGATAGAAGATAAAGATGGATCATGGAAAGAGAGGTATAGTGGTGTGATAGTAGGTAAGGGAAGTTTAAGAAAAAATTTTTTGGTAAAAATCTTGATTAGTTGACTAAGAATATGATAAATCTAGTAATGGGAGGTAAGGCCACAAACAAATTGTTCTAGAAAGTGAAGGGATGATTAATTTATTTTAGATTATTTTTTTGGTGGACAATAAATTAAATAGGAATTTATTGGAAGAAATATCAAATAAATCTCAAAAGCTATAAAATATTAGGAAGACATGTGGAATAATATAAGAAACCTAAAGATATGAGAATATTTAGCTAAGGACTTGATTTAAAACCCAATGAATTAAAAATAAGCAAGATTGGGAAAATACCTAGTGGCTAGTCAACTGAAGGCTCCACCCAATTGATTGTCTGTCCTAGAATTGAAATGCTGATATTTATTTGATGGTTAGTAAATCAAAGTTTAAGACCAGTCTAAAATTTTATTTTTGACTTTATTTTTATTTTGAATGGGTAAACAAACATAACACCCATATTTTTGGCATAAAAAGAAAGGACTATAAGGATATAATGATTATGAATGATTAACAAAGTAAAACACTTAAGAAATTTTATGATTAGAAAAATGGGGCATTGCATTACTACTATCTTAAAAATGACTACAATTCTAACATCATTAGAAAGGAAGGTTCAAGTGTAATGAATACATCAAATAAAAAAAAAGAGAGGAAGAAGGTAATCAATGATGATAAAGGTCAGACTGAGAGTATAGGTGAAGTAGAAAGAGAAATAATGGAGATCAGGGTTGGAGAAGGAGCATAAGTGATTGTTTTAGGTTGACCTTAAGGAAGAAGCTCAAACAAGGACAAATAATGCAAAGGCATACACATTTTAATCATTTAGAAAAACTAGAGTTAAAAAAATGGGGTATAACTATCATGTCCAAATTCTTTAATAAGAAATTAAATAATATGGATGATATACTATACAAATATCTTAAGTTTTATTGTTACCTCATCTAATATTAAATAATTATTGTTTTGATAGTTTATTTTTATAATTAATAAGTGATGTTTTATATATACAAAATAAATTTTTTTATTTGACTCCTTTGTATTAATTACTTCATAATATATCTATATTTTTTCCACCAATAATTATTATTTTCAATGATATAATAATAGAGATAATTTAACTATTTAGACTTATTTTTTAATTTCTGTGCTAAAACTAAAACAATAATTATTCATAATCAGATGTAGGATTTTATTTTAAATTGACTTAATTAGTATAGAAATTTTTTTTAAAAAAGAATAATTCTAGCATCCATTTTTTTATTCCGTAAAGAAAGATATTGTAGAAAAATTAATCCATAGCTTCTACTTTTATTTTTTTTATTATTTATAAATTCATTATTATGTTATTTTTTAAATAAAAGATATAAATATAATATTAAGATTAATTTTTGTGTATAGTATTGAAATGACTATTTTACTAGAACGGAAGGAGGAGGGATATCACTCGGATCCAAACTAAGAATTTTCCCTTCAACAAATGACAAGTCCTAGGAAAAGTCAACAAATGATTTTCCTCAATAGTGGGGACCAGGACCAGGTCGAAACATGGAAGTAGCAGATGCCCGATGCGCATTATTGGACCCGATGAAGTTTGATCTAGGATTGTTTTAAGGTGGTACATAAACAAATATAATGTTTTGTTTATGTGCAAAGGAAGACACGTGAGGCTGCAACTTCGCCTGTCCAGATGTTTTGCCGGAAAGTTCCATCGCTTCGCATCGGATATGAAATGCATCCCTTCTCTTCGATCAAAGATGGCAGGCCCACACACTTATTCTTTGCGTGTATGTATATATATAATTTATTTATTTTTTACGAATTTATTCTTCGCTTAATAATACGAAGGGTAACGTGGGATTTTCCTGGGGGGATTCGTCGGATCAAGATTTTCAACATTTCTGCCGCGTGGGCCCATCGATGAATTATGTTTTGGATCTTTCTTTCTTCACTCAAAATGGGAAAAAACAAGTCTAAAAAAAAATAGGGAAGAGAGAGAGGGAAAAGTGCACCGGGAGAATCTCTCACTGCCTGATCCACGTAAAGAGACTAGAGATGACTTGACTTTGACACATCATTTACTCCCAGGTTTGTAAAACGCATTTCTTGCGCAGGCGTAATCACTTTCAATTCTCCCGTGCACATGAGGAACTACGGCGGAAGTGTTCCGCTTGCGCAGGCATAATATAGATAGATCATCTCAATTCGCCTCTGCTCAAAAGGGAGTGTGGCAGGGGGAATCGCGTGCAGAAGACTACGCACTGGTACTGGTGCTGCTGAATGACCATGGGCGACGACCGTGTTACTATCACTGTTGCCGCCACCGATGCCCTCAGGACTTTACGTGATGATGAAGTGTTTGTAGAGTCCAGCGCTCAAGCGACCCGGAAAGACCCCAGAAAAATCGCGAGAAAGTTAGTATGATCGACCTTTGCTCTTTCTCTCAAATCGCTTGCTTAGGTCTTACCCGTTTGAGCTTGTAATATGGGTTATTCAATTTTGGTTTTTACTTCTTCTGTGTGCCTCCTAATAGTAATTTGTTTTCCTGGAACAACAAGCTTAGGGGTTTTACTATGACTGACTGCAAAAGGTTTCACACCATGTTTTTGGTCACTTGCACTTGTCCGAAATTGATAAACCTTTCACATTGGGTGGCACTGTTTGAGCAATTTTCATTTTGCTTTTTATTTCTTCTCGTAATAAAACTTCAGCGGGTTTAATTTATCTATCTTTCGCTAACGTAGGTATCAGCTAGATCTTTGCAAAAAGGCTTTGGAGGAGAATGTCATTGTATATCTGGAGACTGGCTGCGGAAAGACTCACATTGCCGTTTTGCTTATGTTTGAAATGGGGCATTTGATCACGAAGCCCCAAAACAAAGTCTGTGTTTTTCTCGCGCCCACTGTGGCTCTTGTTCATCAGGTGAAATTTATTATGATGCTCATTTAATCTCCTTTAACTTGTAATTAATTACAACATAGGTATTCAAATGTTTAAATCATTTCTTAATTATAATTGTCACACAGAGTACCTGATTTTTTTTTTTATATTTTTTTTTTGGGTTTTGATAAGTAGCACTTGATTTCTTTCATGCTATAGGATTGTGTTTCCTTGACAGGTTGTCATTGCTAGTCTTTTCTGTGAATTTATACCTTAATTGTGTTTCTATACTTAAAACTCGGTTGGATAGTTGTAATTTTTTTATATTTTGTTCTAAGGTCTGCTGGGTATGCTCTCTATAATGTTTTATGTTAAATGTCTTATGTAGCAAGCGAAGGTCATAGAAGATGCCACCGATTTTATGGTGGGAATCTACTGCAGTGATGCAAAAAACAAAAAGAACCATGAGGAATGGGGGAAGGAACTCGCTAAGTACGAGGTGTGTTCCTCTCCTAACTTTCTGTAGATACTGCTATTCTCATACCACAGAGTAAGGGTGGAGTTAACATTTGTGTTTGCATACTGTACATACATGTAAATAGAATTATGGATGCCGGTATCCTTATGAACATGCCCGCATGTAGTTTTATATTGAGCCATCAATTGATTCTTGGGTTATAATTTAGGTCAGATTTATCATCAGTACATCGTTGTGGCAACTAATATATCATGTGAGCATTAGTCGTTAACTAGACCTGGAAGCTTAACCTCCTGTGGATTCTTGAGAGCAGGTTCTTGTTATGACTCCTCAGATTTTATTGCGTAGCTTGTGCCATTGCTTCATCAGAATGGAGACAATTGCTCTGTTGATATTTGATGAATGTCATTATGCACAACTTGATAGCAATCATCCTTATGCAGAAATCATGAAGGTGAAATGCCTAAAGATATTATATTTGCTTCCTTCTTAACTTTGTGTCAAAGATGCTGTCATTTGTGACGTTTTTATCTTTATTATACACATAGGATGCTTCAATTTGATTATTTGGAAATGCTGCAGGTTTTCTATGTTGACAAGGTTTCAGAACTTCCTCGGATTTTCGGCATGACTGCTTCTCCTGTAGTAGGAAAAGGTGATGCTGTAACTTGCATGCACTTGTTTACCTACTAAAACTTTAACCTGGATAGCTCTACCCTTTTTTTTTCAGCATTCTACAGACAGAAAAGGAAAATAATGGATTTCATGTGGTGAGTTTGCATGTGCATGCTGTAACTTGACTTTCATGTATGTTGTTATTACAGGTGCTTCCATTGATAGTCTTGAAACTCTTCTTCATGCTAAGGTGAGTTTTGGAAGCTCACGGAGCCTTGTAATGTGTCTTGGGGTGTGTTTGGTGACCCATGTTATTCATTAATTTTAGATGATTTGACACATGACTTTGCAAATTTTAAAAACCATACCTACTTTTAATCACAAATTACTATAAAGTAACTTTAAACAAATAAATTAATATTAAAGTACTTAGCAAAAAATATCAATATGCAACACTTCATACTGGATTCATATTAGATATTCATTTACCAAAAGGACATGTGTTGTGTGTTTTATTTCTAATTCAATAACATAAATATGAGAAGTGCTCTAGAAAGAATAAGCTTGTGTGATCAGTTTTGTGTCAGTTGGTACATGTTGGTGCAAAACCGTTATTAAGAGTCCCTATTAGAAGCGGACGAAGAAGATACTCCATTTTCATGAATCATTGTTTGGGCATGTATTTAGAACTCTTAGCAATGTTTGGTAATTTAATCTGCTGAAATGAAATGATGTATGTTGACTTTTGTTAGACATGTACTTTAATATCTGTTTGATATTACTTCGTTGTAAGTTTTGGTTACATAAACTAAAATGAGGTAGTAGTTTGCTTATTGTCTGCTTACCAAATGGATCCATAGCTAATTATAATGCTATTTGAATGCTTCATGACCATCTTCTGCTTGCCTTCTTATTTGAAAGAACCCGAATACGAATAGGCTTGATGAAGTTCCAATGAGTCTTCACTTTCATATTTCTATATATTTGCTTTATTTTCTCACGGAGGCATGATAAATTCCAGATTTTAAACCATTTCCCTACTTAGACTATCTCCTTACTTTGGAATCCAAATAGGGTATATACATTACATTATATGGATGGTTGATTAGTGACACTTTGTGTAACACCCCCAAATTTACTACTGAAAAATTTTGTTTAATTAAAAGGGTTTAGCGGAAGCGAAAGGATAAAACCGTAAACTCGGGGGCATTACCGCCACACTTAGTACCAGATCGGTTCACTCCTACCGTTCCAGTACTAAGTGCTAAGGCTAAATAAAGTTAACATTAAACACGAATCATTAATAAAACACAAGTCATACAGAAATCAGAGTGCGATTTAGGATTACAAACCAAAGAGTACGCGACTAGAGTTTTTCAAAACATAAAGCGTAGTACTAAAACACAACTAAAATATGATAATACAAGATCCAATAAAGAAACAGAGTCCGACCGAGTTGCTTTCGATCCCCAAGTTAGGTTTAGGCTCAACGCTCAGCCCCACCAGATGCCTCGTAAGTGTCGTAGGCATCGAAGATATCATCCCTTACCTGCACAAGCTCAGATGGGTCTTTTGCTCGTGGGAATGAGTAGCACCCATGAAACGGGTGATCAGTACGTTACGTACTGAGTAAGGTAACAGACGCATTAAGGCCAACATACACAGAGATACATGACGTAGCAAACATGGCATGATTACGTAGATAGCATGCAATAACACAGATAAACAATACCGGTTATAGACCAGATAACTTTTTCATTAGATCTCTAATAATTATAATCGATTCACATCATAGTCTTTATCAATCCATGTGAGTGCGGGAACCCCACTATTATAGCCGGTGGAACGGTCACGAGGGCCATGCCCTGCCACTATTTTAGCCGGTGGACCGGTCATCATACAATTAAATATCGGTCTCAATACGCGATATCGGCTGATATTTATCGGATTTTGGGTCAGCCGATACGCGAAATTGGCGATACGCGATGGATTTAGAATTTCACGTATTTATCGGCGATATATCGGTTATCGACCGATATTTGCTGATATTTTACTGATATTTACTGATATTTGCCGATATTTATTGTGAAAAAAAAAGTAAAAAATCACACCGTGACAACCGCGACATATATCGCGACTCTCCGATACCGCGATACCGCGAACGCAATCGCAATCGCGACCGCGACCGCGATTTTATTGCTTGCCGGTCATGAAGGTAACATACCCTGCCACTATTATTTGCTGGTGGACCGGTCTGGCCCCAACTCACAAGGTGTTCCACTGTAAATATTCGTATCTTTCCCCGACTCACAAGGTGTTCCACTGTAAATATTCGTATCTTTCCCATGTCTTATCATTATTATGATTGATTTGTTGAGCATGGAATCCTCCACTATTATAGCCGATGGAACGGTCATGAGGGCCATGCCTTGCCACTATTTTAGCCGATGGACCGGTCACAAGGGTAACATACCCTGCTACTATTATTTGCCGGTGGACTGGTTTGGGTCCGGCTCAACATCTTTCTTTGTAAGTGATTAGTGTCTTAACATGTCTTATTCAAAAGATTTTCACCCTTGACATGCATGGCTAGCTATACCCGCACTTATCCTCCCAGGAGGGCCTGCCCCATATCTTGAGACTTCTGCACCTCCTAACTTGCCTCAACATCCTTCCCATAACCCACTTTCTCACACCGGAAACCCAACTTCTAAGTGTGTGGGTCGGGGCCCACCACCTTATACCCCAAGGTCTATTCACCACCTTACCCTAGGGTTTTCACTAGAAACCCTAATCTAGGCCTATGTGGCCCTTCCTTTCCTGCCTTCCACACCACTATAACGCCTCCCTCAGACTCAAATCTTCCTTTATATCTCGCTCCTCATTCATTTTTATTATTTTCCTTTTCTTTTTCCACATTCTCAAATAAGGGCTTCCTCCCCAAACCCTGGTCGATCCTTAGGTACCCTTATCTTATCCTACGTACTATTTTTCACCTCGAGCCTCCAGACTCCCAAACAGACCTTTCATTGCCTTCCCCACATCCCACAGTAACTTTCCATACGTAAGGTTTGCCCTCATGCGGACCTTAACCTCCCCATGCAAACCTCTTGATCTCTACCATGCCAAACCCTATTATTTCCACGCAAATCCTAGTTCCTCCCATGTAACCTTAGTTTCTCCCACTCTTCCATTTTATTTAAATCCCCTTTTCTCGTCCAACCACGGATCACAGATTACCTAGGTCATCCTTACCTATGTTAGTCAACTTACTTCCCCTTGGTTATCTTAATTTCTCATTATTCTCTTTCATGCCCCCATTGACAACACCTCATCAAATAACCTAGCATGCATGTCCTAAGGGTCACATCCCATCACATCATATTTGCAGCATATCCATATTAGCACATACCAGGCAAGAGCATGAGCACATACCTCGGTTCCAAGCTGCGCTACACAATAAAAGCATATAACATATAGAACACACATATAAATCGTACAAGGCATCCAAGGCAAGTAAAACACGTAATACACAAGCGGCCTTAGTTATGTCCTTACCTAAAGTGACGCCGGGCTTGGAGCACGCTCCTACAACTCCTTAGGATTTTGGTTTGATTCACCTATAAAAGGGAAAATACTAAGGATTAGTTTCTCTCCTACCAAAAGTACCATTACTCCTTATTTTAGTCTAAGATTAGGATTGTTATTATTAAAGGGAGTATTATACGTGAAAACTAGGGTTTTTATCTTCAAGTTAGCCCACTAGATATTACTAGCCCAAAGTATGCTTATTTTAAATATTTAATGCCATACTTATAGTATTAAACCTAATAGCTTTATTGTTATAATAATAGTACTAATACTAGTTATAGCAAAATAATGACAATAATAATAATAATAATAGTAATGCTAATGCTTATAGTGATAGAAACCAAAAAAGCTAAGCCTAATAATAGTATTAGGGTTAAAATAATAATATAATAATTGCAATACCAACAAGTACAAATATTCCTAAAGATAATAATGATAAAAGTTATATTTTGAATAATAATAATATAAGGGTTCAAATGTTTTTGTCACAATAATAGTAATAAAATAATAATAATAATAATAATAGTAATAACTAATAAGGATACCATAGTAATAATGTTAGTGTTAACAGCATTAGGAATAATATTAAATGGTAAGGTACTAAGGTTTAAGTATTCTTCTTATTTAACAACAAAATGATAATACACCAACTTCGGGTTAAATAACATTAATAATAATAAAAGTAGTAGTAATAATAACAATAATGATAAAGATGTTAAGTATAATAGTAATAGTAATAGTAATAGTAATAATCATAATCATAATATAAGGGCCCAAATATTTATATTAATATATAAAAGTGACGATGAACAAAAGTAGTTTTAACAATATTAGCAAGGAAATAATGATAATGATAACGGTTATACTAATAGTAATAATAACAATAATAATAAAATATAGTAGTAGTAGTAGTAATAGAGGATAACAATCGAAAAGAATAATAGTAATATAAGAGTCCTAGTATTTACACTAATAATAAAAGAGGTAATGGTCAAGTTAGTACTAGTAAGAAAATAATAATATTAATAATAGAGATAATAATAGTAGTAGTAATGGTAATGTTATTAATAATGATAAAGATACTATATAATAATACCATATTTATAAATATTCTTGAAATTAGTTTAGGTGATAAGAGTGATACATAATAATAATAATAATAACAACAACACATCATTAATAATAATAATAATAATAATAATAATAATACTAATAAGGGAAATACTATTAATATTACTAAAAATTGTTAACACTTATATAAAAAGGGTTTCTAAAGTTAGATTAACTAATGATAAAGATAATAATAATACCAACCATAATAATAATAATAATAATGATGATGATGATAATAACAATAATAATAATAGTACCCTTAATATTAGTAAAAATTATTAATCACTTATGCTAAAAAGGTTTAGGGGTTGAGGAGGTTAGAGCACCACCTAAGGTTAGTGGTGGAACCGGCGGTGGCGGCGGCAGTAGAGGAGGAAGAGAGGGGAAAAATTGGTATATAGGCTAAGAGAGAAGGAGTGGAGGGGTGTTTGAGGTGGAGGAAGGTGCAACAGGTGAAGAGGGGTGGAATGAAGGTGGTGGTGCAGTGGGGAGTGGCGGCGCACGGTGGTTGGTGCAGCGGCTGAAGGTGGTGGAAGATGGGGGAGGCAAAAGGAGAGGGAGGCAAGGGGAGATGACGATATGGGAAGGTAGGGGAAGGTTCCCTGGGTGTTTTCGAGGGTGGAGGAGGTACTGGTTTAAGCGATGATGGCGGCAGAAGGCGGCGCGAGGGGCGGCGAGATGTGAGAGTATGTTGATTGGGTTGGCGGTTTTGCACGGCCGGGGTGGCTCGTGCAGGGGAAATCGAGGGGAAAGGAGGGTCTAGTTAGGTATAGGGTGGTGCAAGGATCGGTTCTGGGTGTTTCTTGGTTGACGGTGATAGGCGGAGGCGGCGAAGGGCTTGTCTGATGAGGCGGCGGCGAGAATGGTGGCTTTTTGGGTTTCGAGATCAAAATTCAAATCGAGGCAGGTAATGGCGTATATGTAGACCAATTGGGGTGGTTAATGACAAGGGGAAGAAGACAAGCGGTGGCAGCTGCCGCCTGCCAGGCATGCTGCCGGTAGTGGCAGTCGAGGTGGCAAGCACGAGGGAAGGAGGAAAAGGAAAGGGCTAGGGTGCTCGAGAGAGGGGAATAGGTTGGTTGGGGTTGAAATTGTGAAAAAAAGCGACGGGAGAGGGAGGGAAGGATGGTGGCAGCGCTGGTGGCCGACGAAGCACTGGGTTGCAGCTCCTCGGTCGCCGCCACGCCTCGGGGAAGAAGATGAAGAGGGAGGGGGGTGGACCGGACGGTCTAGGGGAAAGAAAGAAAAGAAAAAAGTGGTTCGGCTGGCTGGGGCGTTGGGGCGTAGAAGAAAAAAACAGGCGGCTTGGGCCGTGCGAAACAGGGGAGGGAGAAGGAAGTTTGGGCCGTGGCCTCGTGGGCTGGCCCAAACCGGGGGAAAAATGGGAAAGAAGGAAGAGAGGAGGGAGAGAAAAAAAAAGGAAAGAAAATAGATAGAATATCTTATGGAAATCAGGTTGTAGTATTTTTGTAGATAAATAAATTTTTACTATTTAACTTAAAATATTTTAATATATATATATTGGTTTTAAAGGTAAATTTTAGAAAATATTAGTTCGAAACGTTATTTGAATAAAATGACTATGATAAATTAGCAAATTATTTATTTTAATTTATTAAACATTCACAAATAATTTTATATACTTAAAAATTTACAAAATAATTAAATTAAATAAATTTGAAGGGTAAAATCCTCAAAATAATTAAATTAAATAAGTTTAAAAACTAAGTTATCCCAAATAAAAGTGATTTATTAAATTATAGCCTTTTAAAAAAATTTGGGGGATTACACTTTGTGACTGGTTTCAGTTGAAATGATTACATTACGAGAAATAGAACCAACCTTTATTATTTATGATTTTAGATTCTGGCCAAGCTAGTTATTGAATATAACTATCTCATAATTGTCTAAAATCTGATCGTTCCTGTGTGACAGATTTGCACCGTTGAAGACAAAGAAGAGTTGGAAAATTTTGTAACATCTCCTGTGGTTAGACTATATTTCTATCATTCGAATACATCAATCATCATGGAGTGCTTGGACAGACTTGAGGAGATTAAAAATCAGGTATCTTGCTGCACTGACCAATACATATTCTCTAATTACTTTTTGTTTCACACTTCCACTTTTTCCTCATCATTTGTTTTCATGTTTAACATTCTATGAATCAGTGTCGAGGAAAACTTCACGGTGCAGTAGCGGATGACAGTAATCTTAGGAGAGGGAAAAGATCTCTTCAAAGACTGCATAATAGTCTGGTCTTTTGCCTTGAAAGTCTTGGCATTTGGGGAGTGTTACAAGTAAGTGATTATATTTTATTTTTACTTTTTCCCTCTTCCGCTGTGCAAATATCTGGATACAGTATTAATTATATTATGTTCCAAATATTTATACTGCACAAACCAATATGGCCACATAACCCTCTTGTAATCTAGTGCATTTATTTATAGATAAATGATGTCTGTTTCAGGTTTCTATGTGGTTATAATTGAAGTAAAGTTGTAATTATTATAACCTATACAGGCGTTAATGCCCTGAATCTCAAGTATGAGTGAATGCCCTTTCCATTTATCATTTGGATGTAGAGTGATTGCATTTATATTTGCTTAAATCATAGATTGCTGCCTTGGAGCTGGTCAAGTAATATGGTCTTTTTCTTTCCTTATGATAGGCTAGTCGGGTCCTTTTGAATGGTGGCCAATTTGAGGTGGATGAGCTAAATGAAGTTGTTGGTGACTGCATATGTAATGATTACCTTGATCAAGCTGTATCACTTTTCAGTTCTTATATCGTCAGAGGTATTGTGCATTTTGGATCCCTATAAGTGGTTTTATGTCACACTATCTATGATCTATATGGGGGAAGATAAACACCAGTAGATATTGTCATCATTGTGCTATGCTCTTGGTGCTACTCATCACTTTTGATCTTGTAGATGGCGTGGAATCTGAGCTATCCACCACCGTAGTTCTTCAGGAGCCATCCTTCTCAAGAAAGTTATTGTGCCTTATTGGGATTCTCTCAGATTTTAGGTTGGTAGTGAACTCCTTAATCATGGATATTGCTGAGTGTTGGTGTATCTCATACTGCATATTCTGCTGCATTGTTGAATCTTGCTCAGGTTTCGTATGATTGGTCACTTTAAAGTTTACCGCAACTTTGGTAGTATTGAAGACACAGAATTCATGCCTGCCGAGTTTCCAGATATATTCACTATTTCTACGAAGAATATTTGTCTGAAAAGTTTAACTTTACATTTTTTCTTTTATGATGAGTTGCTATTTCCAGTCTGTAGGAATATTATCTGTATTTCATACCTCATTTCTGAGCCTTCAAAATATCATATTTAACTCTTACCTGTCATTTTTGTGCTGTCTAAAATGGTATCTTTTGCAGCTATACCTCTTATACTGATATGTTCATGCGGAAATTCTGTACTTAAGGCCAAACATTTTTGTATTTCTAAATAGACAATACTAACTCAGTACCAAGGTTTCATAATTTTCTTATTCACTCCTTTGGTATTGATTAAAATACCACAGAAGAGGTGTTGAAAAGGCAATGTTTAATCTGCATCATTCCTGTTTTCACTTTCTTCTTACTTGCAACCAGTTGTTTAGCTTCAGGCTGAAAAGTTGTTTGCTGATGAGTAGGTATAGAGTTGTCTCTATGTTACGAGCCTGTTGAGTATCCTTGGCTATATACTAGGGCCATTTCTGCAATAACTGGATGCTCTTCTTCTTATGCTGAGTGCTAATCCTCTGCTTTGGTATCCATTTTATTTTCTCTTCATCCTGAACTTATGCTCCTTTGTGGTTCTTTTCTTTGTTTTTTCTTTTTCTTTTCTTTTCAGGTCAAGGCCAGATATGAAGTGTATAATATTTGTGAGTAGAATAATTGTGGCCAGGTCCTTGTCATACATCCTTCAACAGCTGAAGATTTTGGCATCTTGGAGGTGCAATTTTCTTGCTGGTGTCCATTCTGAAATTATGACAAGGAGATCGATGAACAATATTCTTGAACAGTTTCGTTCTGGAGAGGTAATTCGGTCTGCTGGCATTATATGTTGGTTTTCTTTGTTTCTCACCGCTTGATACCATCGAGCGCAGCCTTTCTGCCTGAATCCAAAATGATAACAATCAGAGTTTTGGAGTTATCTCCATCTATCCACACAGTGGGATAAAACCAATTCCCCCAAATTAGCAAAGTTCTTTGTCCATGCTATAGTGACAAATGCAGTTCCATGATTCGTTTCTACCCTCCTACGATTCTGAGAAATTGATTCCTCAACTATCTGATATGCCAGCTGAATTTATTGGTTGCTACTAAAGTCGGTGAGGAAGGACTTGACATTCAAACTTGCTGCCTTGTGATTCGATTTGATCTTCCTGAAACAGTATCCAGCTTTATACAGTCAAGGGGCCGTGCACGCATGCCACAGTCAGAATATGTATTTTTGGTCAACAGGTTCTTGTTATTTCTTGAAGCTGATCATATTGAGTCTTTTATATGCTTCCATTATTTGTGATAGATTTTCTTGTTTAAACTTCTCAGCGACAACCAGAGGGAGCTAGATACTTTGGATCACTTTAAGAAAGATGAGAATCAAATGAATATGGAGATTGTCAGCAGAAAACCCATTGGAACCATAGCTGAATTTAAGGAGAAAGTGTATGCTGTTGATGCTACTGGTGCCACCATTAGTTCTCAGACTAGCATTTCATTGCTTTATCATTATTGCTCCAAACTCCCTCGAGATGAGTATGTTCTTTTTCTGTATTATTTCCATAATCCTATTTAGCTTTTCAATCTATTTAATTGGACATATTGCTTGGTTTTCAGATATTTCAACCCCCATCCACACTTAAATTACATTGATGATGTAGAAGGAGTTGTGTGTCATATTATCCTTCCTTCTAATGCCCCAGTTCATCACATCACAAGTGCACCTCAATCTTCAATGGAAGAAGCTAAGAGAGATGCCTGTCTACAAGCATGCAAAGATTTACATAAGATTGGCGCTTTGACTGATTACCTGTTGCCAGATCAAAATGATACAAATGAAAACCTCTCTGTGGATGATTCTGATTCTGACAGTGGCGATGGTTGGTTCACTTCCTATAGCTGAAATTGGCTGCCTGAACTCTTATTTGACTCCGTTTAATTGGTTTTTGTTCATTTGCAGATGAGAGTTCGAAAAAAGATTTGTATGAGATGTTAGTTCCTGCTGTTCTTAAGCAATCATGGGGCAATTCAGAGATGCCTGTGTGCCTTAATTCTTATTTTATAAGATTCACTCCTGTCCCCTGTGATCGACAGTACAAAGAGTTTGGCATCTTTATCAAAGTTCCTCTGCCGAGCGAGGCAGAAAGAATGAAGCTTGAACTTCATCTTGCTCATGGTAGGTCTGTCATGACAGAGCTGCTTCCCTCTGGAGTTGTTGAATTTAACAAGGAAGAGGTACTTAAATCTAGTTCTAGCAGTTTTCCTACAAATAAAGTAAGACTTGAGTGTATTGTTGAATGCACCTTGTTTTGCTTTCTTCTATATATTATGCAGATTGCATTGGCACAGAACTTTCAAGAAATGTTCCTGAAAATAATTCTTGATCGATCAGAATTCATGGAAAATTTTGTAGCTCTGGATGAATATAATATTTGCATATCAAAATCACCTGCCTTCTATTTATTGCTTCCAGTAATTCAAGATGAGTATGGAGGTATGGATGTAGACTGGAAGATCATCAGAAGATGTTTATCATCCCCCATGTTCAATCCTGAAGAGGTTTTGAGAAGTAATCTAAATACTCAGAATGATCATTTGCAACTTTATGATGGACCTACCAGTGTAAATGATGTGGTGAACAGTTTAGTTTATGCTGTGCACAAAAAGTCCTTTTTCTTTGTCTCCCAAATTCTTCCCGAGAAAAATGCTTACAGCTTCCACACTGGTTCCACGAGCCATGCAGACCAGCGCTTTGATGTGTAAGTAACCTTCAAAATGCTATTTTTCATTTGTCTGTTAATTCATTTCAGTTTGTATTTTCATTTAAGTGCTTCAGTGCCCTTTTTCTTTTCTTTTCTTTTCTTTTCTTATTTTTTGTGCGTCAATTTTCCCAATGTGAGGTATAGATCATCAGTTTTTTGTTTGTTGGATGGTGCAGGCATAATATTCGTCTCAATTACCCTAAACAGCCTTTATTGCAAGCAAAGCAGCTATTTCGCTTGCGCAATTTGCTGCATGATAGAAAGAAACAGAACTCAGGTAATGCTAATTTGATCAGTGTACTTTTGCCAGGTATAACTTTACCCTTTTCATTGTATGAAGTTTTGACAAGGTCTTGCCTTTTGAAACCCATTGTACTCATTCTGCGTGCTTAACGCAAACTTGATTTTTGTTGTTTCTCTGAATGTTCAAATCCAGAGTCAACTGAACTTGAAGAACACTTCTTTGAGTTACCACCAGAGCTTTGCCAGTTGAAGATAATAGGTTTCTCCAAAGTGATTGGAAGTTCACTGTCTTTGTTGCCATCTATAATGTCTCGTCTTGAGAGCTTGCTTTTGGCGATTGAATTGAGAGATAGGCTGTCTAATTCATTTCCTGAGGGAGCTAAAGTTACTGCAAAACGTGTAAGAAATCTGCTGAACTTTCTATACAAAATGATGGAAAGAACAATTGATAATTTTTCCTGCAAATGTCATGACTATTTTTTCTGATGAATGGCGCATCTTATATCAGGTTCTTGAAGCACTCACAACAGCAAAATGCAATGAGCGCTTTTCTCTTGAGAGACTTGAAGTTCTGGGCGATGTCTTTCTCAAATTTGCTGTTGGGAGACACCTCTTTCTTTCACATGAAACTATGGATGAGGGACAGTTGACTAGAAGACGTTCCAAATTGGTTAACAACTTAAATCTCTTCAGGCTAGCAATTACTCGTGATTTGCAGGTTAGTGTTGGTTTATTGATTTTATTGGTTGGTTTTAGAAGAATTTCACATCTATAAAGCGTAAAAATAAAGACTTAAGGAAGAAGATCATTGAGGATTCTATGATCGCATAATTTGGTCTGTGATGTTGCAATCAGAAGGGAACATTTTCCACTTCTTTGTTGCATGCTTGTATTAGCATGAAGTTGGGACGATATATTTTTCGTCTGGATGTTATCTGTTGTAGTCATGTTGTGTTTATCAATGTTGAATATTCATGCTAAAGGTTTGTAGTGACTGCTATTGTTGTGTGATCGAACTGTGTAGGTATACATACGGGATAAAGAATTTGATCCTAGCCAATTCTACACTTTGGGTCGTCCATGTTCTAGACTATGTAATGAAGACAACAAGAACTCCATCCACTCTCGGCGTGGGAGTGGCTGGCGCAATGGCAGATCTGCACATGAAATCACATGCAGCAAGAATCATCATTGGTTGCATCAGAAAACAATTGCAGATGTGGTTGAAGCTCTTGTTGGAGCTTACATAGTTGACAGTGGCTTTAAATCAGCAATTGCTTTTCTTAAATGGGTTGGTATACAAGTAGATTATGAGGCCTCACAAGTATATCATGCCTGCGCAACTAGTGCTCGGTTTTTGTCACTTTCATCCCGTACAGATATTCCGAAGGTTGAGAGTGTATTAGGCTATCAGTTTCTCCACAAAGGTCTTCTTCTGCAGGCTTTTATACATCCCTCATACAATCGTCATGGAGGTGGATGTTATCAGGTCTGAACTTTGAATTAGTGTATTTTGCTTTGGATGATATCCAACTCAGAAGATTTTCTATCTAACAATTACATTGCTTCAGAGGTTGGAATTTCTTGGAGATGCTGCATTGGACTACTTGATCACGTCCTATCTGTATTCATCATATCCAGACTTGAAACCTGGTCAGCTGACAGACTTGAGATCAGCTTTAGTCAACAATAGCATATTTGCTAGAATTGCAGTGCGTTGGTCGTTCCACAAGCTCATGATATCTGATTCCAGCAGCCTGTCTGACGCAATTGACAAGTATGCTAACGTCATTGAACTTGCACTACCTGCTTCGGAGAGGGGTATCCTTGAGGATCCCCCATGCCCCAAGGTTGTCACTTTGATGCTATTATACCTCTTTCCAAAGTGCCGATTCATTTAAATGATATGCTCTTTAGAAGAAAATAAGGTCAATGCATATAGTATTTTTTGTTCCCTGAATCCAGGCACTGGGCGATGTTGTTGAATCCTCCATTGGAGCCGTTCTTCTTGATACAGGATTTGATTTGAATCGAGTGTGGCAGGTGATGCATGCCTTCTTGGAGTTGGATCATGTCACGAACTTTCCCGATGTGCAGCTCAATCCTGTTAGAGAGTTGAGAGAACTTTGTCAGTCCTATCACTGGAAACTAGACTTCGAATTCGAGAAGAAGAACAAGTGTTACACCGCCGAGGCAAAAGTGGATGGAAAAAGTTTCTGTTCAACTGCCTCTTCCACAAATACTAACAAAAAAGCTGCTATGAGAAGAGCTTCTAAGAAAGTATTCACAGAGTTGCAGGTAAGCAGCAGTCTCATTAGTTTCCCCTTCCTTCTATACTTGCAGGTACCTTACTTTATCATTGGATGCCCATGCGTTACATGAAATTGTATCTGCAGTCTCAAGGGTACAGAGTGAAAACTCCTACGTTAGAGGAGACGCTGAAAGCAGGCAGCAAAATGCAACCCGAATTGATTGGCTATGACGAGACGCCCACTGCTGCTGTTACCTTCGACTCCACTGCCGTACAAAACTTGAGACCGGATGAACCCTGTGAATCTTCTTCCCCTACTACTGACGATGGTGCCACTCCAGCAAGTCTGCAGTCGACAAATATTTGCACTTCCTCTATCAAGCCTATAAGAGAGGCTTCCTCTTCATTGCGTGTGCAAAGGAGGACAACTGGTCGGCGCACTCAAGATAAGACCCGTCGTGTTGGCTCAGAGAATGGTGGGTAGTTATTGCCTCTATGACCCATGGATTCTTAAGCGTACGTATTATTTTTGGACACTTATATTTTCATCATCCATCGATTGTAAAAATTGCAGGTGCGATGCACACAATGAGTGCCAAATCAAGGTTGCATGAGATCTGTACCGCAAATTGTTGGAACACCCCTCTGTTCCAATGTTGTGAAGAGGAGGGTCCGAGCCACTTGAAATCGTAAGAGCGCAAAAGTACTTGGAACATAATCGTATGCAAATATGCTGGTTATGCGATGTGTGTCCTGAATGCCATGTTTCTGCAGATTTACGTTCAAGGTTGTCCTTGAAATTGATGAAGCTGCTGATCTGACATTTGAGTGCATTGGTGAGCCGCAGCTGAGTAAGAAGACTGCAGCAGACCGAGCAGCGGAAGCTGCGTTGTGGATATTGAAGAAGTCTGGGTACATTCCAAATCAGTAATGGATTGTAGTTTTATCAAAGCTATTGCACTAAGGCTGTGATTTGCGGCCGCAGGGCTTCAATACAGGACTCGTAAATTTAAAATCAACGCGATGAGTGCATTACTAACTCCCCAAAAATAAAAAAAATTCAGGGTTATCTTTATCCTATTTTGCAAACGAATGCGTGATTTCAAATCCAAGGTGTCACATTGAGTCCTATGTCATATGTATACATTAATTAAATTGAATATCGGATCTTGTCAACTAAACAGGGCATGATTGCAACACAAAATTTGAAGTGACATTATTAGCTAAACTAGGATTTTTCTTGAGTGTAAAAGTTTTAAGCAATTTTTATTGTCGATTTTTCTAAATCTTTTAAAAGGTATATGACTAGTAGAAGTGAGGATAATATACTGCCTCTAGATTCGGGGGAAAAAATCTTTTGGCTTAGAAGAGGCAAGTAATTTTTTTGTTGAAGTTTCACATAGATGAAGGAATCACATGAGCACACCATGATGCTCGTGCCTAAGGTAATGTGTTGCTAGTAAATGTACATATCTTATTCCTAATGTTGTGGCATTATCACCAATCGTTGTGCTGTTGTATAAGAAATTCACATGTAGTGTAATTCAATGGAATCTAGTGAGGATCAACATCTTCACTTACAGCCTTATCGAAGAAAGTGGCTATTTCAAATTCAATGAGTAAGGATGCCTTAAGGCTAAAACCCTTCTTGTTTCCTTTAAGGCAAAAAGCAAAAGTTTTGTTAGAAACATTACCCACTAGCATTATTATTGACTACTGTAAAAAAAAAGGAAAATTGATACAATAATTTTCTTCTAGCAAGGTTGTCAAAATGCATTATAACATCACCACATTCTGAAAATCGATAATGAAACATAGTATGATGTATGAAAATAATTTAAGGAATTGGTGAGAAATTGTTACAATTATGAATGGTCTACTAGATTTAAATGGAAACTTTTTATAATAGCCTCAACCAACAAACTTGAATTCTAGTTGGTATATCACCTATGTAGCCTTGATTGTCTAAATTATATTGACTAGTGTACAAACTCTTAGAAAGTATTGCCACAAACATTTGTTAATGGTTTGTCACAAGATCCAATGCTCGCAAGAAGGCATCCATAGTACTAGAAGTTGATGTACTTATCACACTACATGTTGAGGTGTTGTTTATCTCAAATATACTTAAGAACTTTGAAAGTAAGGTTAGCTACATTAGCTTTGGTCAAGGTTGTTAGAATTTTACCTAGGATTGATTTAGAGACTTAGGATTGGATCATAGGATTGTAATATCCTATACAAAAGTTGTGAAAATATAAAACTTGTATACTTATATTATATGCTACAAAATAATATATTTTAAGTTCAAAGAACATATCATAACCTCTCATATATTAAAAGATTGAGTTCTAGCAATGTATAAGTAGCATACATTGTTAAATTGTTTTATATATTAAGAACTATACTATGTCAACAACATTAGAAGTAATTTTATCAGATAAAAGGTGAAAATTAGAATGAGATTATAGGTAGAGGAAACATACAACTCATATTGTTCAAAATATACGATATTGTTAGCTAATAAAAAAACACACAAAGAATGAAGAAAATAGATGATTATGAATATGATGAAAGAAAAATACTTTCTATCATTTTAGAGAACAAAACCCAAATAATTTTTATGCTGGCTTTTAAAATTTTGATGAATCAAGATAAAAAAGAGAAAAAAGAAAAGAAAAAAGAAGCCTTGGCTATAAGCATATACATTAAGTTACTGTATAAACCATGTGTACATCATAAACTAAAGCTTGTTTGTATTATGAAGTCAACATTACCGTAAAAAAAATACTAATTTTAAATTGGAGTAGAACTTAATAACTCATAATATTGTAAACTGTAATATATTCAATTTAATAGTTATATGGAGACTGTATTATTTTGTCAAAAATTTGCAACAACAATCAACTTCATTATTTTAGTAGTAACTGAGTCATATTTTCTGTGTTAGCTCATTTTTAAGACATATTGTAAAATAATATAGTGTTGAAAATCAAAAGATTGAGAAAGAAACATAGTTGGAATAACATGGGAAATAGATTTGGAAATAAATCAATAAAAAATATAGTTATTATGTAGAATTATAGGATTTTATCCTAGAATTGTAAGATTTTATAACTATTTGACTCATTTAAGATTCTATCTAGGATCGTGGATTGCTTGTAATTTTTGAATCGTAGGGTCATAGAATCAAATGATTGAATCATGATTTTAATAACTATGGCTCTAGTGCATACCTACACGATAGTAACAACCAACTCATACGTTTATTATGGAGATACACATCTCTTTGAGAATTCCCTAACTAATTCGAGCTTCAGTAAATTATATTGAAAATTTCAATGAGGGAAACAATTTGCATTCCAATACATGACCTTAGATGGAGGCAACATCCAAAATTTCATAGGGAAATCATAGAAATGCTAATAAAAACTAGGAAATACCCAACACAACACCTTATTCCCACCAAAACATACGTTAACAACAAAAGCCCAAACCCTTGAATTCTATGGAAATGCTACTAAAAAAATATATGGAAAAATGATGCAATAATTTAGAGTCATTTAGTTTCACTTCCACCTTCAAAATCAAATGGAACATATTTCTAATGCCCCATTTGACCTTAAAGATCACTACCTAGTGACAAAAAAAAAATAAAAATCCCAAGGATGAAGGAAATAAATGATGCAATGAGTTGGATCCCAAGATTAAAGACCAGATGATGAATCTGGATCCTCATAATAAATAAATGAGGAAGAGAAACTTCACGCTACAACCCCAAATCCTTAAGATTAGGTAGTTAATTTTATAGCATTGCCTGCCACTCTAGCTTCCTAGCATAAGAATTTTGTACCACCACCCTACCGTTTTCTTAAAATTTAGAGAAAGCAACATGAAAATGATTACGCAAAGTTCTTGGACATAGTTAGATAGTTGCACATTATCGCACTCATTGAAGCATTATAATAGAGGCCAACCTATGCTACATTTCTTAGGGACATTCATATAAATGAAAGCTAAGGGAATTTAAAATGGTGGCACCTACATAGGCATACGTCTCTATTCTCCAACAAAACATGTTAGATCAATTGAAGGGTATAGGAAGCTTCATAATTCCTTACTCCATAGGAGATACTTATTGTGGTAAGGAATTGTGTGATAATGGTGCTAACATAAATCTATTCCCCTTGTCTATTTTAAGTAAATTAGGAATAAGACAAGCATATCCAACCACAATTTTATTTCAAGTTAAGTATGTTGAAAAGAATAGTTTTTAGATATTAAAGGCACATGATGCATGGATTTAAGAAAACTCATATTATGAGATAAACTTATAAAATTGTGGCATGTTATTCCCCAACATGCTAGAGATATGTTAATAAAATGCTGTAAGCATGTCATTGAAATAAGAATAAGTTAAGACATGATATAGCATGAATGGTTAAATTTTGATTAATGTTTAATGATTGATGAAAATGATGCATACATTATTAATGCATGATTTAGATATATACAAGGCATGAGTATATGTGAAGATTTTTGAAGCATGCTAACATGTTTTGATATGTTAAAATTTAATTAGAAAACATGAAATTGCATATTTTTTTGAAATGCATGTAAATATGTCTATGCTATGATGAACATTTAACTAATATTCTTGACAACCAATGGGTTAGGTTGTCCTATGTGCATGAAACCCATCAACTAGAGGCTTACACTAGTCAGTTGATAGCAGCTACCATTCAAATAGCCCCATATTCTTTATCAATTCCAAAACGTAAAAACTTAGATACATCAAATGGTGACCCAAACCATATGAATAGTTCACTATTTATGAGAACATATCTTGAAAAGTGTGCTTAGACTATTTAAGTGACTTAAGGACCATTCTAATGGTTGTCGGAGGATAGAAATGATTGGGAAAATACCTTAACTATTCGACCGGTGTATGAAACCATTGAATTAGTCCCAATTAATGAAAAAAGTGTTGAAAAATGATGTTCACAACATTTACCTAGATACACTACACCATTTTATTGATTGATTATGTGATATTACCTATTGTGTATGATTGAATTAAGCTTGAAGACGTGGTACAAATTGGTTAGGACTTTACCAATGAATAATATACACCTAAAAAGGATTATACCACATGCTAGCTTGAATTAAGTGTTATATATCATCCTAAAATCTTTCAGAATACATTTAAATTATGTTAAATATAAAAATAAAATGGCTCTAGATTGGAAAATGACTTGAAATTAGGGTGAAACAAATATGAGTTTTAGCGGTACAAATCAGTCGGTCTTACGCTGAACCATTCAAATAGTACATCTAGAGATTTCATTTTTGTTCTAGGACCACTAGTTGATTGGTTTTCCTATACTAGCCAATTGTTCATACTACAATTTTAAGTTCTTTTTTTTTGGGATTCTTACTCAATGATTTCTTAGACTTCTAATTAGTGTCTCTTTATTTTGATAAGCATCTTTTGATCAATTGGAATTATTTTCATATTATTTAAATCATTATATGACATTATTTAGTTAAAAACCTTCCCAAATTACTTTTTGATGCACTTTTTCTCACCAACCCTCTCTCCTTCACTTTCCTTTTCCTTTGCAGACCTGTGTAACTGCCTCTACTAGTGTCCTTGCTCTAATTGAATTTACCTCTCCTTTTATTACACCCTACATCTCCCATGCTTCATCATTCACCTTTTTACTCACTTTACCCTAACACTCCACCTATCCCATCACCTTAGTCAACTCTCTTCTCCTTCACTCTTACCCCTCATTGTTGACCAAGGCTTCCTCAAGCCTTATTATATGATTTACTTTCTCTCTTAGAACACTCATAAATTCTATCCTTGTTCCTATTTCCCTCCTTTATAATCTTGACCAAGGGTTAAGATGCAATTCATCCTTTCCTTTCCATTTTTCCTACTAACTGAGTCTCTAGTCTCTTGTTCCCTTTTTGAGTTGATATTGCCCCATATTTTCTTCTTCTTGATATTTACTTTAGTTCCTAATATTTTTATTTTTATTTTTGTAAATGTGTTATACTAATTTTTAGGATCTTAATTTCCTTAGGTAATCAATAAAATTTTAGTTGGCCATCAACTTAGGAGTATTTTTCCCTTTGCTATAATATTTGCTTTGAGGTAAGATAAATTCTCTACCCTATAATAAGGCTTGGTGTTCATGTTTGTCTTAGTTTTTATCAATGATTTGAGCTAGCAAAAGTTGACTTGAGCCTCCCCATTCACACAAAACTCGACCCGACATAACCCAATAAATTCATCAACCAAACCCAACTCAACCCAAACTCGATCCAACGCTGACTTGAATATAAGCAACCCAATGTAAGTTGACCCGACCCCAACCCATAACCTATCATCAACCCAACCCGTTATCAACTCTACCCCCTATCAAACTATTCCAACTCAACAAAATAAAATTCAATATTAACTAGTTATAATAATAATAAAAAATAAACATATCTTATTATTTATTTAAAGGTTTTAAAAATATATTATTATTTGAATTTTACTTATTATTTATTATTTTTCTTGTGAACTTACTTATTCACCAATAATATTCTAATTTTACTATTTTTTTGCCATGGAAACAGAACTTAAAAAAGTCATAATAATAAATAATTAGTTCTTACTTACGAGGTTAACGAGATAGATTATTTTTTGTGGTCATTGTCCAATTTGACCTAAATCCAAAGTGGTTCTATCTAGGATTAGGTTAGGTTGAACCCAATCTAACTCATAAAAACCTAAAAGACCTGATGCTTTAAGTTAATCCAAACATGACCTGTCAAATTAACTCAAGCACGAAATCATCCCAATACAAGTTTTCTGACCCAAACCTAACCCGATAGGGATTTTAACAAAGTAGGTTTAGGGTGAGTACGCCTATACCTGTACTCGTATTCGATGAAAAAATCCATACCCAAATTTGTACCTGTACCCTAAGTGGGTATGTACTAACACATCCATATCTGTATTCGTATTCATTGGATATACATTACCCAATGTGTAACTCATTTGCCCATTAACGGATATTATCTAATGGATAAATCCATTACTTGATAGATAAACCCATTTAGATTTAAACCAAATGATAATTTTAACCTCAATTTATACTATGTTTATTTTAAAATTAAGGGTAAAGGGGTTATTATATATATTTGATAAATGGGTACAAATATGGATACATGTATGGGTACAAGTACGAATATGGATATACCATACCCATATTCGTACTTGAACCTGATGGGTACTTTTTTCCACCATCCATATTTATTTATTTATATCCGTTTAAGTATCTAACAGATAAAACCCATCAAATTTCGGGCAAAATATGCCTAGTTTACATCCTTAGACCCGACTTGACTTGACAAATTAACCTGAAATAATTCAAACTCGACCTTATGCAAAATAAAACTATCTCAACCTAAACATAACCCAACCTAATAAATTAACCCGATAAAACTAGGATCTACAATGACATGAACTCAAACCCGACCCAACCCAACAATAAGACAACCCAAGATGACCCGAACCACTATAAAATCACCCAAACCCAACCCGTCCGACCTAATTTCCACCTATATCAATGATTGAGGTAAAATATGAATTATATATATATATATATATATTTATACATACATACGTACATATATATAAGCATGAGTAATGAAGTACGATTGGTTATAATCACGAGTTATGATATTATGTGGGTTTTGACCATAAGAATCAATTATGCTTATGTGTTGGAAGCCTAGCCTTAAGGATCGATCTAGACAGGTTTAAGATGTTAAACATGATTAATTTGTTTGATTAATTCCATGATCTTAGCATGATGTTAATGTATATAATATTTGGATGAGACGAGTAGCATGTAGTCATTATGATCTTTTTGATGAACCTCTAATATATGTGTATGGTTCGTGCTTGATGCAATACTACATGCATGATTTAAATACTTATCATGAGTCTTATCGATTTTTCATTTATTTTTGGGCATTGGTGTGATTCTTGTGAGTTAACATGTGATTTGTTATTTAATTCAATTTATGAGCATGAATCTATGAGATTCTAATTGTGAAGCATGTTTTTATATATGTTTAATTTGTCTAGAGACATGCTAGGATTATCTAATTAAGGCGGAGTTTTATGCATTAACTACATGATTATTGATGTTTTCTGTTAGTGGCACTAATTAATTGGTGCTAATTGACCAGATGATTGGTTAAGATACATTTTTTATATTTTCATCTATTGTGGTGTTCAATCAAAAATTGTGGGAAGTTAATTGGTACACTAATCGATTGGTTATTCCCTACTAGTCAACTAATCAACATGTTTTGACTAATTACTTGTTTTTGCTTTTTGTCTAGTGAAAACAATCGACTAGTGATTATCTACCAGTCAATTGGAGAAGATAAAATTTATTCTTGCTTCAATTTTGGGTTCCCAAATGATTTAGTTGGTTTATGGGACTAGTCATTTGGTCCCATGGTACTATTCTATGATACGTTATGGATTTGACCTTATATCCTTTGACATTTATTTTTGACCTTACCCTTGAATAATTGAATGCAAAGAAATATTTTAAAATGATTAATTATGTATTGTGGCTTGAAATCCTTTTTTGAATTTGTTATTATCTTCCAAAAATCTAATATGGTAACTTGGATGACTTAGTTTGTGTTTGGTTTCAACACTTTAAAAGAAGCAAGTGAATTAATAAATTAAACTTAGTTGTGATTTGTGATTTCAACTATGATTTACTAATAATGAAAAAATATTTCATTCTATTTTTCTTCTATAACTCTTAGCTAAGAATTAGTAGGCTTATTATGGTATTTACTTTTCTCATAGTATTCCTCCCGTTGTAACAAGATGTGGCTTGTAGTTGGGAGTATGAATAATACCAAGGTAGATTGTTATGATGTTTATTCTCTACAAGCTTGTAGCTTTTAGAAGGAGGACATGACTAGTTGTGTTTGGTTTTATTGATTAAATATCCAATTTGAGAAGATTAAACGACCTCATTTTTGTTTGGTTTCATTGCCTACAGACACCCATGTTGGGATTGATGCTATACTAGGTTGTAGAGAGTAGAGATATGATCATATTTTCATTTAGTTTTATTGCATACAAACACCCATAATGAGATCCATGATCTATTGATTTGTAGCTGGTAGAGGATATACCAATGTTTAGACACATATGTACCTTTGTGTTGTTGCCATGAATTCCTTTTATGGTAGAGACTTAGGTGTGTCATTAAAATATCTTAAATCATTGGATGATGTGGTCACATATTCAAATAATAATAACATGGTTTATATATATATATTTGATATGCATGAGATTACCTTGTGTTAATGTTATTCTTCCATGATTAGGTGTTAAAGCATGTCATTATGGCATGTTAGTATAACTTCTATGTGCATCATGAGCCCTTTCCCTGTAATAGGATAAAATAATTTTACTAGCACTTCACCATCTTGATAGTACTTTGGGAGATCATAGTGTTGATCCTACTTTTGTTCTGAGGAGCTAATGCATTTTGAATCTTTGATAAACTTAATGTGGACCTCTGTATAGCCATTACTTGGTAGAGTTTTTTTTTTAAATTTTTTTATAAGATAGTTTGGAAAACTAGTAATTAGATTTTTCCCAGTGTGTTAGGGATATTTTGTACTTTTTGGTTAATTAAAATCTTGACTCTGTTCCTATATTTGGTTTTGTAAGCTTATCATGTTATCTATTGTATCTTTCTCCCCCTTTTTCAATCTCTATTGCTTTATCTTTGATTCTCGTGCATGGTTTTGGAAGAATTTTAGCCGTGAATTAGATATGAATTAGGTGATGGATACACCTATCTGATGTTTGATGTAGTAGTAGCATTCCCCCACCATCCTTTTATTGCTTCCACATTGTCTTACAAAAAAATTGTTGAGAAAATTAGGGATGGTACATTAGATCCATATGTTATTACCTATTAAGGTCCAATTATTTAACCTTGGGGTGTGTGACTTTGATATAAAGGTGTAAAATGATGCATATGAGAAATGATTAGCCTTGTAAATCTATAACTAATACAAGATATGATGGAGATAAAGTTCGACCTTGTGAGGTTAAGCTACCATTGATTATAGTGGTATGTATATGCCGTTTGTGTTATAGTTGATATATTCTTTGATCACTACTAAATAAGATACTTGAACTTGAAGTAGAAGAAAATACGGGCTTAGGATTATTTTACACATTAGCCTCCTATAACACCCAAAATTTCACTACGGAAATTTTTTATTTTTAATAGAAGAAAAATATCAAAACAATTAGGTGTTATCAACATAATTGATATAAGTTTGACTTACCTTATCATTTTTATGTTAGTCATAAGGTAAAATAATTAATATGTAAATAATGAGAAATAGAAAACAAGATAGGTTTCATTAACATAAATATAAGTTGGAGATTAACTCCAAGTATAATATCCAAAAATACAGACATGAGGGACACCGTGGATCTACCCCCAAATCCCTAGTACAACAAAACACTCTACCTTGTACAAAGTATCATAGGCTGTAAAATCATCCAATGGGTCATCATCATCCTACACATAGACATTAGGGTCATATGCTCATGAGAATGCACAACATCCATGAAAATGATGGTCAATGTGCTAGAAATTGAGCAAGATGACAATAAAGTCGAGTAAGGGAAGCATAAAATTATACACATTCACATCAGAAAGTAAGCACACCTATGAGATACATAAATACTACTAGGAAATTACTAATCTAGACCTCATTATTAGATATAATATATTCCATTCTTTTATTTATGTTGAGTTTAGGACTCTAATATTTTTAAATTAGTGGAATGGTCTGAAGTATCTCTTAGGGACAAAACATTAGAACTGGTACTATTGTTTGGTGGAATAGACCCAACATCTATCAGGGAAAAATGCACTAAGATACTATTCTTAAACTGGTAAAATAGTTTGAAGCATTTATAAGGGACAACCCATACGAGCCGCTATTATCATCCAATGGAACAAACCCAACACCTCGGTTCTGACTTACGTATTCTTTCACTTTAAATCATTAATGTCTTATCCATTATTTAATTATCTCAAATTATATTATCATTCACGTTGAGTTTAGGGGCCTACTATTATTAATTCCATGGAATGGAGTGATGCACCTCTTAGGAAAAAATGCTCCTAAGCCACTATTATGGTTCGACAGAATGGACTTATAAATCACCTCGGCTTGACTCATATGATCTTTTACTTTAAATTATTAATGAATTATTCATGATTTATTTTATAGGCACAAAACACAATTAAAGTAGTTAAAGCACAATCACATAGATAGCAAGGTCGTTCTCAAAGGTAAGATCCTTGTATTTCCCCAAAACACTAATTTCTCATTTGAGGCATAACTTCTTCTCTATTACTCGTTTATCCACCAAATTTAGTATTTATTCCTCAATTATTATTTTCATTATTAACATACTTGAGATTGAATTCCTAACTCTAATCACTTACACATGCAATAATAAACCTATCTATTTATAAGGTTTATAAAATCCTAGTTTTACAAGTACGTGAAAACTTTTTCTATAAGGCACATATGACTACTAGATTCAATATACATTTCTAAAACAAAAATATTAACAACATATTTGAAATTACTGGTCTAACTCTAATGTTTCACACATGTGATAATGACATCCTTATTTTATGGTTACTATTTCTAAATTAAGCTATTTTCACATTTTATTGAACTTAGGCCATTCATGACTAATATAATAATTTCATATGATAAAATTATCATAGTTTAATCTTATAACACATTAAAATATCAAAATTTCTACAATAAACCCATATTAACCAAAATACCTATAATGTTAACCAAAAATCCTTATTTTAGGAAAACCTTTTATATTTTGGTACAATTATTTCCAAACCCTCCACTTATCACCATGTATATTAATTAATCCTTATTACTTAACTTACTCTATTAAGTCAATATTACAACCATATATCACATCTATCTACTTAGGGGTTTTCCACGTAAAATATTAGCGTAATGATATCACCTACTCATAGCATTATAAATAGGAATTTATCCTCACAATAATCAACATACTAATACACAGAGTCATACATAACACTTAGCACAAAAAACCCTAGATAACAAATAGTAACCTTACAGAGTAAGGCTCTGGTCTTGATACACATATCATATCCTGCCTCCTTTGTATATTCTAGTAAATCAACTATGAATAATGAACAAAAAACCATTAGGATTTAATGAAAAAATTAAGGGTAAATGATAAATAAATGGAGGGTCAAATAATGGAGGAAAAATGAACTAATTTGGGAGAAGTTTGTGCAATAACAGGGAGGGGATCATTAGAATGTGTTGAGGATATGGGTGGAGAAATGACAACTTGTGCCATTGCTAAAGGGTGGGAGATGATTGAGGAGTCCAGTGCTTAAGGAGGGGAAAAGGTGGAAAGGGTAAAAGGGGGGTTGTGTGTTTGGTGGAAGTGACTGAATGGTGGGGGTGAGGGTTGGCTAGTAGTGTTAAAGTTAGGGGGAGTTGTGGTGATTTTTTTTTAAAGAGAGGGGGATAGGAACAATGACTTTTTATAGTGGTAGAGGGTAAGATCTATGGATTTTTCTGTAGCTAAGAGGGGAGGAGAAAAATTGAGGAATGCAATAAAGATGGCTAATGGTGGAGGGTGTGTTGTCATGATTTTGGCTGGTGGTATGGGTGAGGATGTGGTGAAGGTTTTCAGTGCTTGGGGGTGAGGGAATGAAAAAGGTGCCAATGGGTGTGGTGATGGGTTGTTTTGGCAATAGCGAGTAGGAGGGAGAGAAGAAAGGAGAAGTTGCTTTTGGTGGTGCAATTTTAATAGAAGAATTTGAGGGAGAAGGAGAGAGGTTTGGGGCATTAAAAGTGTCATATATAAACACATATTCATTCAAAGGATGTACATGGTGGAGGCGATAGGTGATGAGCAATGTTTTTAATGTAATGCATCAGCTTAGGGCATGAGTGAGGCATGTTTGTAGGGTAGGGCATAGGTGATGGCATAGTAGAGGGCATGTCTGTAGGGAAAATTTTCATACAATAAGAAGAGAAGAAGAAAGAGAAAAAGAGGATTCATAGGTGGAGGGGGGATAAGGGAAAGAAAAGGGAAACATTAAATAAATAAAAATAAGTGGGGGTTTAGATTTATATTTAGGTTAAAATAATTTTAAGGTAGGGTATTGGTATAATTTATTTAAGAATTTCATGGGGTTAAGATTAGGTTAAAGTATTAAGAATCTGGATTATATATTAGGATAAGGTAAAATATTATTTTCCTAAGATTGGAATTAGGTTATAATATTAATCACTCAGGATTAATTTTAGCTAAAATTTGGGGCATTATTCCTCCCATAGGTTGGTCCTCAAGTTATGATCTATGATATATTGACTATTTAGAAATTCTTCACATTACCTTGTTATTTTGGTGGCGATCCATATGATAATCGTGGATTAGAATCCTCTACTTGGCTCTAGGATATAAGTAAAATAATATATATTTCCTCTAAGCTCAAGGTCTACTGTAATCACTATGGTCATAGAGGGTATGCATACTAGAAGACCGGTGACGCTTTTCATATGATATGATGTGGCTCCTTATGATTTATCCTCATGGAGGTCCATAAATTATGATTGATTATGACACAAATTACAAACCAATACTTATGATAAATGATAATGATTGGTACGAGCTATTATCCTCACATTTATTAGAATTATACAAAGTAGATTGACGTGGAAGATTGTCTTCAAATATTATATAACAATTTAGGACCTTGTTTGAAGGAGTACAAAGTTGCAAATGAACACCAACAATCTCGAACTCAAATTTTTAGGCTTATGTTATCTTTGAATGATGATAGAGTTTTGAGTAGACCTAATCCAAGATCTATTTACTATAATGAGAACCTTATATTTTCCACTAGATCACCCTACTACTTCTCAATACACTCTTGATAAAGGAGAAGGGAAGAAGAAGAAGAAGAAGAAGACACACATGCTCATGCTTACTCTTTTCAAGTTTTGAATGAACTTCATTTCATGACATAATGTTCTCATGTTCGAATCCTTTGAGTACTAGTATTTATAAGCAAGGAACCTTGTAGGCCTTTTCATTAAGAAGCCCATCCTTATTAATGATTTAACCTTCCTAATGCACGTTCCATATCTTACAAACAAAGTTACAATGACAATCTTATAAGAATTATAAAATCGACAACAAAAACAAAAAGGCTACACAACTTGATAATGATATACATAGATGTAATCGTATATGATAAAAACTTTAAAGTCTTGTAGCCTTGTTGTTCCTTATACTTTGTAATCTTGTAATCCTTTTCCATTTCCTTGTATCTCAAATATATTCAACCATCATGCACTTCATGAATTTCTTGCAAACATACACAATACTTGCAAGAAGAATGACGTGATAAAACATTAGAAGTATATAAATTTTCAAGCATAACTAGTTCTATCTCCATGTTTTCTTAGTCCGCTTGATCTCCATTTTTAGACGAAAAAGATTGAGAGTTCTCAAGAGATTCTCCTACATCATAGATATCCACAAATATATTAAATTGTGATATGTGGTCACTTATATAAATAAAATAAAACTAGAAAAAGCTTATTATATGTAATACCAAATATATTATTATAAAATTGCTTGAAATCATTAAGGGTGTTCATGTGATTTGATATTATCTGATTCAATTGAGTATCTATCTCAATTTAATTATAAAACTCAAAGTATTGATCCATTCAATAAAAAAACTAGCTAAATGTGATATATGTTCCAAAAAATATGAATAATATCCATAGAAATTTATATTTTTAATATAATACTATAGAGATTAACCATTTAAGATCATATAAAATAATAATATATTATTTATAATTTTAAAATAATTATACCCTTCTTAATATATATCCCTTTGATGGCTATAAGAATATATACTTTTATTTATTATTTAATTTATAAAATTCATTCATTTTTTGGGTTTAAAGCTCTATGGTATATTTTAACACTTTTTTTATAAATAAAATGAGGTACTCATATGAATATAGGTATGATTATCTGACTTCTAATCCTCATTTTAAATATTTTATTATAGAAACTTTAATTTTTAGGATAGAATACTCACATAAAAATAAAATATTTATTTGATCTAGTTTTCTGATCCTTATTTGTCAATTGATTTTGTTGATAGGACCAAATATTTGAGTTGATTAAGAGGAATATTCAAATTTGAATGCCCCGAGTGAGCATATTTTTTATCTAATGTATGTCAACATGTCTCTTATATGATATGTATGTCTAAAAGATCATGATGATATGTACATATGTTGAATTTTCATGCTTTATTTAGTACTTAATGCATACTGATGTTTTACGTTTACTTAATTTTATGTTTATTGCTATAAGGATCTTGATATTATTATTGTGGGTGTAGGGAACATGGTGGAGGATGATTGTGTGGCTGCAGCTGGTATACTACTTCAATTCTCTTATCATCAGTTGTAATACTACCTAGGGCTCTCTACAAGGAAAGAGAATTTTTTTTACGGCAGCATTAGGGACAACACTATGTCATCACTTAAAATATTATTGAGTGACGATAACTAGTTTCTAATAGCAATTTTGGTGATAAGAATCATGGGAGGAAAAATGACATCATGAAAGACTATTGGCAACTTTGTTGTACTGGAAAATTTTCTTGTGTAAATTTTCTCCCCAATTTTTTCTTAGATTGCAATATTTTGATGAAAATAATATTAGGGACTAAACATCGTGATCACAAAAAAAGGTTTATGGGGACGATTTTTTGGTGAAAAATTTAGTGGCATGTTTGGTGCAAATTTTTTTGAGTAAATGCTGCACTATTAGCAACGACATGTTGTCATTAATACTCTAGCTTCCATCGCTGTTTAGCCATATGCAGCTCATACTTATTCTTTTTTACCATTATTAGAGGTGACTATTGGGATTTTAAAAACCAATAATGATTGTCAATTTTCTCAACTTTCTCTTTCTCTTTTCATATCCTTTCTCATTTTCTCTTCTCTGACTTGAAGACTTATACAACTTTGGGTAAGATTTCTCTTCAATCTTTGTTATTTTTTTTCCTGTTAATTTATTTGTTTTATCCCATCTATTATTGTTATTCCCTAATTTTGATTTTTTTATGTGTTTCTTCCCTAGTCACCACTCTATCATCTTGGACCACCACCTTCTCCATACCTTGGTTTAGTCTTTTTTTACTCTTTTTTTAATTTAATTTCTTTTAATTATTAATTTATTAATTTTATTATTTTATTGCTTAATTTTAGTTTTATTATAGGCGGTTTGAATTTTGCTAAGGAAAGGAGCGCTACTACCGCCACTCTACTATTGCCATCGCAAGTTGTATTTGTTCTTTTATTCTTAAGTATTATATAAATGATGTTGGTGGTAATTTTTTTGTTGATGTATGTGTTGTACTAAAATGTATATATGATAGTAATAGTATATATATGTATGTAATTGTGATTAAAAGCAAATATATATATTGATACATATGTCATAAGGGGCACATAGATATCTTAAGACATGATGTGGCATTTGAAGGGGCACTTAAAAAGATAAGGGTATTACATCATGTTGTTAATGGTGAAGGGTGGATGAATTTTTATGCTAATCATCTAGATTTTATGGTTGATAGTCAAAATGTATGATTAGGGTTGGCATTATACTGTAATCCTTTTAGCATGAGTTCTAGATATATTTTGTGGCTAGCTATCTTAACCACATAGAATTTATCACTTGGTAATGCAAGAAGGATTTATATTTAATGTTGGCATTTTTTATTCTCAGTTCGGGTTCTCTAGGTATGTATATTAATGCATTCTACTAGTTGTTGGTTGATGAATTGAATGATATATGAATGTAATGGGTAAATTCACAAGATGAGGTCAATAATGGAGTGTTCAAAATTCATGTAACACTTCTTTGGATCATCTTGGTCATATTTGTCAAGTCTATTTTATTAGGGGTATTTAGCATGTGAGAATTATGGTAAAGTTACTCGATCTATGAGATTGAGGAATAAGATTAGGTATGTTGGCCATCAATAATTCCTTCCCACTAATTATAATAACCTCTATTTTCACTACTAAAAATTTAATTTTAAAAACATTACAGAAGCGAAAAATGAATAAACACTTAGGAAAAAAATGCTGTTATTGTCACATCTAATATAGAATAGGCACCAACCGCCCATCTAATTCTAGATACAAGATGAGAAACTAAACCAACCAAACCCAATGTAGAGTGACCTAAAACATGCTATATAAATATTGAAAGGAAATCTTCCAAGTACAATACCTCAATAGTCCACAATATCCATATACACAAGGAAAAATTAAACCAAAGTATAGGGTTAAAATTATAGAAAACCAAAGTACAATATAACTCTAAACTCTGGTTCATCAAGGACTGCTCAAATTCTTTGGATGTCCATCCTCTTAGAACCCATGCCTCGCATGAGGTTGGCAAACTACTGACCATTTCTGAAAACCTACATACGACCCTTTGTTTGTGGGAATGAGCAAGCTATTGAGGAAACAAGCACATCAATATACTTCATATTGAGTAAGCCAAGGTATCTCCTTAGTGGAGTTACCAACACACAAGATTATAGAATCATACACAATTCATTCTAACTTTTTCATGTATACTTCATATAAACAAGATACATGCTCTATCATAGTCAAATTAGGCATAGGAAGTTCAAACCAAACATGACTCATCATGCTTGACACCATAGTAATATATCATAGACGATGATAGGCAATATGTAATTAGAATGTCAAGCTAATAGTAAGGCTTCGATAATCCAGGCACACAATTTCTCCATAGGCCATCTTCTACGTCCCTAATTTTTATCAGATTGTTTATATATAAGCCATTATTTCTATTACCATTCTTTTTTATTTCACCCTATTTTCCTCTTTAACCATATTATTATTTTAAAATTCTAATTCAAAATAATTATTCAAATTATTATCCAAATACTTGTCTAAGTTATCATCCAAATACTCATTTTGATTATTACCCAAAAACTTGTCCTAATTATTATCTAAATACTCATCCAATTATTATCAAGCAATGGACTGTGCACCATCCCATGGTCTCACATACCATGGAAGTCTATATAAATAAAATGACATAAAGTCTAGGAACAAGTAAAAACCACCTAGGTAACTAGACCCTTGAATATCAATAGCCCCTAGTAAATTATTAGTGTTTAGAGTAAGTAAGGCACCGAGATCTACTAGGATCCCACCCGAAGGTAAATCTTGAAGGCACCAATAATGCCCAAAGGTAGACCCTCGATATATAATTGAGGATCAGGTAAAGCAGACCCATGCATAGCTCAATTATCTTTCTCTTTATGTGATTAGTATATTATTCTCGGGTGATCATATAAGGCCCATTCAATATGCAAACAAGACATTCACATAATTATGCCATATTAACCCTTACCATCCCCAATTATGTGTGGAATTTCCATTAATTATTACTCAATAATAACCAAATCCACTAGATTAATCCATCTAAGACAAATTTAAGATTTCATTACCTTTTTTAAAGCCATTAAATACTTATTCTGGTTTACCCATTAAGGCCTTTACTACACCCATTGAGTATTTCATGAGTCATGATCCATTTAATCCCTCCATTAGGTCATTAATCCATGTTAACACATGTATTTTTCTCATCAAATAATTAAATAGAAATTTTAGGCATAGTCTCAAAGAATATCCAAGATAAAAGATCAAAATTACCCAATTTGGCCAAACAAGTCAATTGATTAGATCTAACTAGTCTATTGGTTGGGCTAACCAATCAATTAGTTTGATTTAACTAGTTGATCAATTGTACCAATAGGTTGATCAATTGGGCTAACTAGTTGATTGGTTTGGTCCAACTAGTCAATTAGTTTAGCTTGGCCAAACTCAGGGTTCAATCAACTTGACTGATTAGTTTGGCTAAACTAGTTGACTGTTTCAAGGCTAGTTGATTGGTTCTACCAAGCCAGTCGATGGTTTTAGGAAGAGAGTCAGAACAAGGTCACCACAGACATATTGGTCAATGGGGTTGGTCACCCAATTGGCAATTCTAAGGACGAGTTGATAGTTTGACCTAAATAATTGATTAGTTTGCCCACAATAGCACATAACATGAATTTTTCATGAAAATCATTCTTAAAATTCCTACGACGTCCAAATTAAAACATGTACTTGCACCATACTATTACTTTTTAGCTCATAAACTCTTACATGCTCAATAATTAATTAAATTAACCTAATTTTCCAAAAATGATACATTTATCTCAAAATTTATATTTAAATCCACTGCACCAATCTAAAACCAAATTCTTATGCTAAGTTATAGAATTAGAATTTTAAATATTTCACCATATATATGTTTAACCAAGTTACATTTCAAATGTAAGAATAACTTACTTGGTGCTTTAATAAAATTTTCCACTTATGAGAAAAACTCAACTTCTAAAACCTTAAAAATAGAAGTTAAAGCTTCATAAATATAATAATTTGTTTTGTTAATTAGCGTTTGAATTAGGAAAAAAATGACTTATCAACCTGATAGAAAACAAAGAGATTTTTTTTTTTGTTAAAAGAGATTCTCAAATTCCTCCTAATAACCCTTACTTGTTTAGAGATAAACAAGAAGGAGCTAGAGAAACGGTTAGAAGAGTGGAAAGAAACTGAAACCAAGTTTAAATTAGAGGAAAAAGGATAGAAGGTTAGATAAAACTAGAATATTTTGATAGCTGAAAGAAAAGTGAATGAAAGGGACGATTAGGTCAATTTATAGCCAACGAATTTGTATAAGCACAAGTGTGGTTAGGCACGGATAAAAAAAACCTAGTTTCTACCATTTATATTTGAACTTAATGGGCATATTTCATCAAATATAGGTTAACCTTCCTTCCAAAGCTGAAATAGTTATTTCAGGAGAAATATAGGTCAAATTCTCTTATAAATGCTAAATAGAGAGAAAATGAATGATTAGTGTGGAAGAAATATCCATACGAAGAAGAGATAGTATGGGAATCCGACCAATGATTTCCAAAGTATAAAGAGGAGAGAGGTATGAGAAGACAAGATTGAGGTCACCCTCTCCCTCAAAAGTTCCAATCAAACCCTTGAATCTATACGAGGTAGAAGTTTGGCCGAGTGATATGAAAGGTTAATAATCTTTTAAGAATATCTTGGAATGGGATTATCAAAATTAATTTTGGTATAAGAAGTTTTTACTAAAAAATTAAGTTTTAAAAATTTACTCATCTTGATAAACAATCAATCATTTTGGCCTACAAATCGACTATTCTACCGACCAGTCGATCAATTGCCCAAACCAATCAATCAGTTTAATCAAGAACAATCCTTTAGTTGAAATGATGAACAAGTCAATCAGTTTATGAAACCAAATGATTGGTTTTCCTAAAACCTCATTTTATTCAATTTTTAAAACTTGTTTAAATATAACTTATCCTTAAACTTAATTATAGCTCCAAATAAAAAATCAAACATTATCAAATCTTAATAAATACCATAAATTCTCATTCACAAGTTTAAAAAAGGATAGTGTATTACACTAATCATGTATTTAGAAAAAAAATCATCAATTAAATGAAAAAATTAGAGGATAATATCATTTGATCATATTTTATTACAATTGAGTTGTGCTATAGAACATCAACCTCATAAGCATCTTAATACCACTGGGAAAGAGAGTTGTCAATAAGTTTAATTGAAAGAAGTGCATCATCTTTAAGTTACCCTATTGGTTATCTCATTTTTTGAAACATAATTTAGATGTAATGCCTGTTGTGACAAATGTTGATTCTAGTTTTCTTGGGATAATAGTATGTGATAATGAGAAATCAAAGAGACAATGATAATGTAAGAGGTGATTTAGAAGACATGAACATAAATAATAAATTACGGATGTGTTAGGAGGGAAAAAAGTTCATGAAAACTAACGGATAAATTACTCTTGATTATGATGATAGGAGAAAGTTCTTGAGTTTTTTTTTTGAAGAAAGTGAAGTTTCTAATCAATTTTTCTAGAAACCTCAAGAAGAATTCTAGTGATAATGATAATAAGATTGGAGGCCTAAAGTTACATGATTATCACGTGGTTATATAATCCCTATTAATGGTTTGAGTTCATGATGCAGGAGCATCTAATGATTATCATATTCATCTTGATTTTTAAGGTAAGGAAGAATTAGCTTTCTTAATATTGGAGTCTATCATATTAAATATTCTTGATAATTTGTCTATGCTTGGTGTGGAAAATAATTCCAGTTGTTCTTACATATATGTTACTTATTTGCAAGAAGTGTACAAGTATTCAAAGCATGTAAGAATATGGCATACAAGGGATGATACTTTAAAACAAGAAGATATGGTGATGATTATCATTAGTTGTATTAACTTGTTGTAAACCCTAAGTGTATTTTATGTAAGTTAGGGTTTGATGTAATTTCATGTATGTATCATAGTTAATTGTATGGCTTTGTAATGTTAGTCATTAATATCATTTAGAAAATATTATTTTGATTAATATTAAGTATTATATAGGCTTAACTCAAGTAGGATAATTTAGCTTGAATTAAGGTAAAGAAACAACTGGTTTAAGCTTAATGTGTCGACTACTTCCTTCTATATATATACCCTTGTACACTCATGGAAGGAGAGATATACATAATTTTTTGAGCACAAAGTTAACATAGCAAGGTATGCATTTTATCCTCTCTTTCGAGTCTCCTTTTATCAAGGAAATCCCGAGCATTCCTTCTTCATTTTTTCTCCTTCAATCGAACATTGAAACCAGCTTCAACCTTAGAAGAAGTCCTGCCTGAACGTAGCATTTATATCAGTTTAATCAACATTAAACCAAGTGTTTCTGCTACATAATCTCATGATTGACACAACCAAACAAGAAAAACCGATCATCCTCTTCCCTCCACTTTGATTACACATCATTTTTGAGTATAATGAACAAATTATCAAGTACTAATTACATTTAGTTAAAAAATTAGCTATCACATGTCACCTCTAATATTAACAATTTGTTGCTAATGAATAAAAAGTTCATTGTGAAATCAAATTGTTGTTACTAAAATCTTATAACTAAAAAGCTTGTGGTGAAAAAAAACACTTAATTTTCCTAAATTTTCTTACCAAGTTTTTTTTAATTCATATCATCCTTAATGCCCCCTTTAGGGGGAAATTTCGTGGTTATTTTTTTTTAATTTTTCCAAGCATGATTTGAATTTCCCTAATTTTTTAAAATTATTTTCATCGTTACTTCCTCTTTTTCAAATGATATGTCATGGCTAAAATATTAAAACTTTTAAAATATTCAACCAAAATTTGAATCTATATTGTCACCAGAGGTGCTACTAGATACACATTTTTCATCTCTATATGGAAATAATTAACAAGGATAGATTTTTCATCCTAATTTTTATTTTTAACTACAAAATATTAGAGATATCACATCATTACTAAAATTTCTTTTCCTAATAGTGAATATAAACTCACACAAACAATTAGGAGGGGGTTAAACAAAATATAAATAAATTAGGAAAACAAATATTGGTGAATATAAATATAACATATATGGTAGGGAATCAATTTCCATAACTATATTAGATTGAGATAAGGAAAATAATTCCTGTCACCTTTTGGTCATGAGTAAGAGATCAGCCAAAATATAAGCCACTAGTTGGTTAATACGTATTATATGACTTTCTTAAAGTTATTAATGCAAAGCATCTCTATTATTCAAGCCAATTGAATTCTAGTAATATAATTGCACTACCGACTCCTATGTTAAACTGGATCCAATACATTAAGCATAAAGAAGAAATATGTCTATATTATATGTATAGGGTTATGGACTGATGAATTGGGTGGAAATATGTGTCGGTTAGGGTTTGAATGTGATCATAAAGATTTGATGATGATAGATTAATAAAGATGATGGTTAAATATTTAGGGTCTTGGGGTGATATAGTTCATAGGTTAGGGTTATGGTTTAAGATTAGGGTTTTGGATGTGGGATGAAGATGAAGATCATGAATGATTGTGATGATAATGATTTTTTGAAGAGATTTCAATTATTATATGGAGATTATGAATGTATATTAATAACGGAATTATTATCTAGGGTTTGGACATAGATTAGGTAGAATTATGTAAGAAGAATAGGTTGAAGATGATGAATGTTGAAATTGGTGGCCAGGCTTGAATATTGGTGTGGCTTAGGGGTGGGTTTAGGGATATTATTTAACCTATAATTCACATAGAAAAAGATATTAGGGGTTTAAAAAATAATCACTCACATAGAATTGATTATAATTGAGAAGAAATCACACATAATTCAAATAAAGAACATGTTTTATTTTCATTCAAATTGGCTATGCATATGAATGTGTAGACCTAAGGATTTTATATCCTATTTTCACCTCATAGATATTACAAGATAATCCTAATTAATTAGTAATAAAATTTTTATTTAATTGGCTCCCATGTAATGTCTTGTTCTTTACTCCATGCACTTATAATATAAACCCTATAAGATGGAATCCTCTTAAAAATCTACTTTATGCTGTAGCCAATCATAATGAAAATAATTTAAAAAATAATAACACTATAAATAAATATAAAAACTCACCATTAAGTTATGGAAAAACATTCTCATGCATGGCATATACATTCCTTTCCCAGTAGTGACTTATTTTGTAGTTTTTGTCCATAACTTACAATGTAGTCATCCATTTGTCTTCAACTTTCTCAGGTATCCTCTCTAGGTAAAGGAAAATAGGCTCCATAATAATAAATTCTATGTCTTGATCATTTGTTCCTGCATCATTATCCCCCTTTATACTTGAACTTTCCCTCAAATTTGTATCTGTATCTCCATAGTAAGGACTAATATCTCTAATAATGAATGTCCTAGATGCCCCACTATATGAATAAGGTAAATCTAGCTCATAATAACTTTATATAAATTTTATAAGTATTTTGAAAGGACCATCCACCCTTGGAATAAGCTTATTTTTATTTATATTAGGAAACCTCCCTTTCTTAAAGTGCAATAATACTAAATCTCACGGTTGAAATACATGTTGACTTCTATGCTTGTTTTCTCCCGCCTTGTATACTTCATTTACCTTCTTAATATTGTGATTGATTTGTTGATGAAGTTTCTAAAAGAACTCCACTCTCTCTTGTGCATTATAATTCTTTATTTCACATTTATTCAATGGTACCATATCAATTAACATGTATGGATGAATACCATAAACTATCTCAAATAGACTAGATTTTGTTATAGTTGAAGGACTTCGATTGTAAGAAAACTCCATATGTGCTAACTTAATATCCCAATATTTAACACTCTTACTCACCAATCCCCTTATCAAATTACCCAATGTTCTATTAGTAACTTTAGTTTAACCATCCTTTTGAGGATGATGTGATGTACTAAATAAAATCTTTGTTCATAGACTATTCCATAATGTCTTCCAAAAATAACTTAGGAACTTCACATCTCTAACTAAAACTATACTCCTTAGAATGCCATGCAATCTCAAAGTGTCCTTGAAATACAAATCTATAATATGAACCAAATCATGGGACTTGTGACAAGAAATAAAATGAGCCATCTTGGAAAATTAATCCACCATAACTATAGTAAAATCTTTATCTCTTTGTGTCCTAAGCAATTTCAAAATAAAATCAATACTAACACCTTCCCATGGTTGATTAGGCATGGGTAAAGGTATATATAATCCTTTGTGAAAGGAACTCTTGCTCCTTTGACATGTATTAGACCTAGCAACCATAACTTGCACTTCTTTTTGTATTTTTGACCAATAAAACTGCTCTTACAATAGCTCCAATGTCTTGTGAACTCTAAAGCATCCTACAATACCTCCTTCATGCACCTTTTTGATTAGCAAATATCGAATTGATGTCTTATACACACATAATTTATTTTGCTTGAATAAGAATCCATATTGAAGAACATAAGCTCCATAACTTTCTTGTTTCTTGTAGTCTTTGAAAATCATAGCAAAATCATCATTATTGGCATATTGACTCTTCAACATCTTGAAACCCAAAAGCTTTGTATCCATCATCATAAGCATCATGGTACTCCTAGACAATGCATCCGCAACAACATTCTCCTTGCCATCCACATATCTTGTATAGGAAAAAAATGTTTGTAAAAAACTAATCCATTTGGCATGTCTTAGACTCACTTTCCTTTAACCATGTGGATACTTCAAATTCTCATGATCCGAGGGAAGCACAAAAGTATTGGGTCTCAAATAATGACTCCATGTCTCCAAACAATGAATAATATCATAGAAATCCTTATCATAAGTTGAATCATTGATTTTTGCACGATTCAATTTTTCACTAAAAAATGTAATTGGCGCCTTCTCTTATGAAAGCACACCTCGAATACCTACACCAATAGCACCACAAGTTACACCAAATAATTTATCATAACTAGGTAAATATAATACTAGTGCATTCAAAAGAGTTGTATTTAAGTTTTCAAAAGTATTTGTTGTATGTTTATTACAATAAAACTCCCCTTAATCAATTATGTGATTGCAGCCGCAATTGTAGAAAAATATCCGATAAGCCTCCTATAAAATGAAGCCAATCCATGGAAACTCCTAATCTCATGGAAATTAGTAGGAATAACCCATGTTTGAATAGCTTCCACTTTCAAAGGATCAACTCTAATGTTGTCTCCACTCACTATATAGCTAAGGAAAACCACATCCTCCATCATAAAATTACACTTCTCCATTTTACCATAAAGTTTAAACCCTCTAATATTATCAAATAATTCTTTAAATGCTGCATGTGTTCAAAATTACTCTTGCTATATACCAAAATATCATCAAGGTAAACAATAACAAAAACTCTTAGTACCTCGGTCATCAATCTCATGAATGAAATCGGTGCTTTTCATAGCCCAAATGGAATCACCAACCACTCATATAGCCTATACTTAGTCTTAAAAGTGGTCTTCCATTGATTCCCTTGCCTTATTCTCATTTGATGGTATTCACTCCTAAGGTCAAGCTTAGAAAACACCATTTGCTCCATGCAACTCATCTAGTCTTGGAATAGGAAATCTGTATTTGATTGTGATATTTTTGACTGCTCTAGAATAAATTCATATCATCCACATACCATACTTCTTAGGCCCCAATAAAGAGGGAGCACTACACAGACTCATACTCTCATGAATATAGCCTCAATCTAATAACTCTTGCACTTGTCTTTGCAACTCCTTATAATCTTATGTATTGTATCTATAAGCTGGCTTATCTGGCAATAGAACTCCTGGAATAAGATCAATGGCATGATCAATACCTTTAAATGGTGATACTTTAGGTGGCAACTTATCAAGAAAAACATATGCATACTCCCTCAACACTTGTTCTAATTTTAGATCCATATTAGAATTCTACCCTCGTTGGACTTCCTTCACCACCAATACATAGCATACATCCTCATCCTTAATAGTTTCAATAATCTCACACTCCTTAAGGATAAAAAAACTCCTTATTTTTTTTCTTATTCATTTTAATTCATATATTGGACACCCTTTTGCCTTTCACTCCTCAAATTCAAGCTCCCCACGTCTATGTTAGGCTTGATTCTAAACTTCTTTTTTCCTTTGCACACAATATACTAATTAAGGACTCCATCACGTGCAGCTTCTTTATCAAATTGCCAAGGTCTTCTCAACAAAATAGGACAAGCATCTATAGGTAGAATATTGCATAAAACATTATCAAAATAATTTATAATTTTAATAGAGACAAGAGCTTGTTTTCTTACCCTTATACCTTTATCCTTATTGAGACATTGAAGTGAATATGGCCCTAGATGATCCATGGTCTCCAATACAAGCTTTCTCACCATTCATTCACTAGAAACATTGGTGCAAGAGCTATTATCAATGGTGACTTCACACACTTTATCTCTGACTCTACACTTGCCTTTAAAAATCTTCTTCCTTTGAGTACGTTGAGATTTTTGTTGCACTTAAAGTGCCCTATGCAATACATAGCAATATACTTTTCCATCTTTTGAATCATATTTCAGATTATCACTTCCTTCTTCAAGGTTTTCATCAAAGTTTTCATTTTCCTCATCACAAACCTCCATGCTTGCTATCCCCTCAAAGTCAACACCTTTTGACTTGGATAATCCCTAGCATAGTAACCATAGCCTCCACATTTGAAACATTACTTGTTTACCTTTTCAAACACCTTGTATTTAACCTTCTCTTCATGATTGATCCTCCTATTATTAGTATCTTGATTTGTGGCTTGAGAACTTTATGACTTTGACATCTCCTTAAAAGTAAAAGCATATGGTGCATTGGTAGACTTTCTTGGTGGCTTTGTTCTCTTCATTTGCTTCTCAAATTTGATTGGTAATATTACCAAGTCTTCAAATAACTCATAAGGATACACCTCCACTGGTGTGGACCTATCCGGCATGCAATTTAAAACCCTTTTGTTGTCAATTGTAGCACTGGTAAATAAGGGTATCATTCTAGGCTGGGGATTGAGAGGGCTCACTTCAATTTAACTAGCTTAAAAATAAATAAAAATAAAAAATACTGAATAACACAAAATAAATATATAAGAAAAATACTAATGGGGGTTTATCAAAATAATAAAATAATAAAAGGAATAAAATAAAACAAACTAATAATAATAAAAGTAATGGGAAACCCATAGATATGAGAAATATGTTAGGGAAATAAAAATCCACCACTAGATTAGATCGTAATATAATACTTATTTCTAAGTCATCCTTTCATCATGAGAAAGAGATCGACCAGGTTGCACACCAAAAGCAGGTCTATACACCTTATATTACTTCCCTTAATTAATTAATATGACAAAGCACCAATATTAACCATATTAAATACTAGCAGTATAGCAGAAACAAGCAGCTCCTATATTTAACTTGATTTAATGCATTAAGTGTAAGTGGAAGGATGTCAATCTAAGTACCCATACTAGTACAAAAAGCATGTCTAGCTGTATTTTCTTTCCTTGACCCACATGTATCAAAACGTTTTACCACTTCGGTTAGAATCACAAAACGATTTGGTGAATTGTTATCTAACCTAGCTGCAATTTATACATATAAAATCTAGTATATTTAGATGACCACCTAGCAGGCAAATAATCTTACATACTGTCACTTATGAGGAACCAGAACAAGGCATGAACCAAATAAACTATACTTGACAGAATTATACACATAAATGATAACAATTAATATAGAGTCAAGAAAAAATCTCACGAAACAAAGAAAATAAAATTATAATTTAAATCCTAATCCAGGGTTTCAAATTATTCCCTAACAATAAATAATTAGCCACTCATAATTAAATAATTAATTACATAGAAATATATATCTAAAATATAAATTAAAAATAAGAGAAAAAAATATCCGGAATTAATTTTGGATAAAAGTTCAAGAATATATTTAGATAAAAATTAATTTTATCTGAAATAAATTCTACCGGTATCAAATTTTTTCCTATTTTCTCTTCTCTCGATGCCTTGATTTCTGTGCAATAATTTTCTTTTTTTTTTTCTTTTCGTCACTGATGGCTGATGGAGCTGACAGAGGCTACTGTGGACGACTTGTGCTGCCTCCAATTCCGTGCGGCGACTGTCCTTTGCACATCGTCCGTGCGTCTGTGACGCGCCCTGTCGAGCCTATTTACTCGTCATCCGAGCCTGTTGAGGCTCTCGACCTCTGTCTCTGGCCTGCGGCCCTGCCACCTACCACTCACGCTCCCCTTGACTATCCTTTCAATTAATGCTGCACAACCTTTCTTTTTATTGTTGTTCGTGCCGTTCTCTCCCGTGCTGTCTCTCCTCTACGCTGCGTTTGTTTTTTTTTGCTACAGGCCTTTGGGCCTTTGGCCGTTGGTCCAAAGGTTTTTTTTCTTTTATTTAAAAATAAAACATGTAAATAAAATTCAATAAATATTAATACACAATATTTTATTCTAAATTTACTTAATTTATATCATTTTAGCTCAAATAATAATTTTTATGCAATTTTTACCACTTAAGCATAAAACAATAATTATTCCCCTAAATTAGCCAAATAAACTACCAAAAACTAAGATTATAAGGGTATAAAATGTATTGAAATATGAACTCATCACATTTGTCTTTAACCTTCTCTTCATGATTGATCCTACGATTATTATCTTGATTTGTGGCTTGAGAACCTTATGACTTTGACATCTCCTTAAAAGTAAAAGCATATGGTGCATTGGTAGAATTTTTTGGTGGCTTTGTTCTCTTCATTTGCTTCTCAAATTTGATTGGTAATATTACCAAGTCTTCAAATAACTCATAAGGATACACCTCCATTTTCTCTTTAATATTCATATTTAGACCTCTAATAAACCTAGAAAATCTTTGCTTTTATCGTTCTTAGACATCTCAATTAAGAGCTAATCTTTCAAAATCTCTAATGTACTCCTCAACTCCAAGCAACCTTTGCCTCAAAGTAGCCATTTTTATGAAATTTTCTTGCTCATATTCTTTAGGAAAAAATTTATTTTAAGTATTTTTTTTTTAAATTTCTCCTATGATCTTATTCCTATTTTTCCTTCTATTTTCCTCCTCTTCAAATTATCATACCATACTCAAGAAAATTTATTAAGTTTTAGTGCTCGTTTGGTATGGAGGTAATAGGGGTTGAAAAATTACCCCCATATTTTATATATCATATATAATCTATTTAAATTTAGATATTTTTATTCTAATGAATACCCATTTTAGATTTTAATTTAACCTAAAACAGGTATTTCATTAAAATATATTTATTATTATTAAATACTTAATATAAAAGATGCAAAATAGAGGAGAAAATTTTCCACCCCTATTACCACCATACCAAACAAGTCCTTAATATGAAAATTTTACACCTTTTATTATCATCAAGTTCATTATACTCAAAAATAGATTCAACAATCTGTAACCATTCAATGAAAGATTTTAGATCAAGATTTCCTTGAAAATCAAGTAGATCAAATATAATCCCCTTTTTTGCGTCATCATATGAAATCCTTAATGTATGATGGGGTCATCCATATTTCCCTATACTCTATTCTTCTCCTTCCATTCATTCATGTGCTGTCCTTATAGGATCTTCTTCTACTTGATCTCTTCGTTTTTGATTTTGGAAATATGATCCTTGTGCTTGTGAGGCTTCCTTCCTTCCCATACATAACATTAATTCCATGATAACCTCCACAAATACCATGAGAACATCTCCTAAATATTCATCTTGGCTCACCATGTTTTCCTTACACCAATTGAATGGTGTTCTTCAAAAGATCCTCCTACAATCAATTAAAAGCTTGAATCTTGACACCTTCTTGATGAGTTCTTAAAATAATCTTAAGGTAGGAATGATTTCTTGAAATAATCTTGAAGAAAAAATTGGATCTTGATCTTGTATGTCAAACTCGACCAAAACTGAGCTTTCATACCAAAATGACTGTGCATAGGGTTGTGGACTTAGAAATTGGGTAGTAATATATGTTGGTTAGGGTTTGAATGTGATGATAAAGATTCAGTGATGATAGATTCAAAAATATGATGGTCAAATATTTAGGGGTTTGAGGTGATATGGTTCGTAGGTTAGGGTTAGGGTTATGGTTTAAGATTAGGGTTTTAAATGTGGGATGAAGATGATAATGATGAATGATTGTGATGATGATGATTTGATGAAGATATTTCAAGTACGATATGGAAATGATGAAAATATTATTATAATAGAACTATTATCTAGGGTTTGGATATAGAATAGGCAGAGTTATGTAAAAAGAACATATTGAAGATGAAGTTGAAGATGGTGAATGTTATGTTGAAAGTGGTGGCTAAGGTTGAAGTTTATCATGGATTATGGGTGGATTTAGGGATATTGGTTAACCTTTAATTCACATAGAAAAATATATTATGGTTTTCAACCATAATCACTCCTATAGAATTTATTATAATTGAGAAGAACTCATATAGAATTCAAATGAGGAAAAACTTTTTTTTTATTCAAATTGGCTATGCATATAAATGTGTATCCTTAAGTCTTATTTTTAGCCTATTTTAATCTCCCAAATGTTAAAAAATAATACTAGTTAATTAGGAATAATAATTTGATCTAATAGGTCCCCATACAATGTTTATTCCCTACTCTAAGTACATCTTAAAAGATAAACTCTATAAGATGGAATCCCCTTAAAAAATTACTTTATGCTCTAGCCAATCATAATGTAAATAATTAAAATAATAATGAAACAATAAATAAAGATAAAAACTCAAAATTTACTAAAAAAAAAACTTTATCATGCATCCCGTGCATGCCAAGCATATGCCTCTCTCGCTAGTGACGTGTTTTGCAAGTTTTGTCCATAACTAGTAATGTAGTCATTCGTTTTTCTTCAAATTCATAGGGTATCCTCTTTAACTAAAGGATAATAGGCTTTGATGAAGGATAAAATGATAAATATTTGTCAATTTTTTTGTTGGAACCTATTTTCCTCAAGATAGAGAGGATCTCCTACAAATTAGAATACAAATGGATGAATAGATTGCTAGTTATGGATGAAAATAAGTCACTAGAAATAGAGCTGTGAGCATGGAAAGCATAGAGGGACTGAATATTTTTCATGGAAGGAATGAAATTGGCATTGGAATAATAATACTATGTTAGACATTTTGGACGTGTAATATTAGTTAGTATGACATCAATATTAGCTAAAGGGATATGGAAGTTAAATTTGTCAAAAAGTAGCTTAATTCTATCTCTTAGGGTTTATCTTATTCTATCTTATGAGTTATGTTTAGAGTAGGATTTGTATTATGAATTACTATCTCTATTTAGGTATTAATATTACGGAGCTGTAATGACTATAAAATCCATAGAGACACACAACATAAAGGGAGCCAAAAAATTGAATCGACGTTGTAAGATTTGCTTAATTGAATTCTGGGTGAGTGATCATTATTGAAATTTGTAATCTTTTTATATGTTTAAATTAGATATTAAGATCTATCCTTCAACACCTACATAAAAAACCACCCCATCCCACACCTAATCACCACCGTCAAAGTCATCATCATCATCTTCAACATTCATCTTCAACCTATTCTTCTTACTTAATTCTACATATTTTATTTCTAGACCTTAGATATTAATTATATTATTATCACAAAGTCATAATCATCATCCTACCTTCAAAATCTAGTCGTCAAATCATAATCATTCCAATAATTCATCATCACCATATTCATCTCACAACTAAACCTCATCATAAACCATAATCCGAACCCACAAACCAAGATAATGAAAACCCTCATCATTCAAGCATCATCATCATTATTTATTCTTTGTCAAATCATCATCATCATCTATTCATCATATTAAAACCATCACAACCCTTAAATAACCATAACCAAACCATATTACTACCCAAACCATAATTTCATATTCCTATATACATCAATTTTTTTGTATTAAAGCTTAGGTTTTGGTGTATTAAGATCCAGTATTTTCTCTAATATTCTTTCAAAAAACGAGATCATACTTTAATATTATTGCAATAATTCATCAAGGAGGGGCCAAGATTCAAACTTTGGTTGACTTGAGAAGGATTTTTCAAAGCATACCATTCGTTGGATGTAAGGAAGCATGGCGAGTCAAGAGGATGAGGTAAGGGATGTTCTCAAGGTATTAGTGGAGGAGATCAAGGAATTTAAGCTGCGTATGGGTAGGAAAGCCTCAAAATCCCAAGGATGACATATCCAAAATCAAATCCTAAGAAATTAGTAGAAGAAAATAATAGAAGGGAAGTACATGGATGAATGGGGGAAGGAGGAGAAGAAAGTGTGGGGAACTATAGACAAGCTTATGGCACTTTAAGGAAATCATTTGATGATGTTGAGAAGGGAATTCGATTTAACCCTAAATTTGAAGGAAATCTTGATTTGAAATATTTCCTTAAACTGTTATGAATTGTTGAATATAAAGAGCTTAATGATGAGAAAATATGTCGAATTTCCATATTCAAATTTTAAAAGTTTGATAGAGTATGGTATGACCATTTGAAGAGGATAAGAGAAAGATAAAGTAAAACAAAAATAAGATCATGGGAGAAATTGAAAATCACTTAAAAAGAAAATTTATGCATAAAGAATATGAGCAAGAATATTTATGCACTTTGAGGCAAGGGTTTCTTGGAGTGAAGGAGTACATTAGAGAGTATGAAATATTAGCTCTTATTTTTAATGCTCAAGAAAGAGAAGAGAAAAGATGTGCTAGATTTGTTGGAGGTATAAATATGAATATTAGAGAGAAGATGGAGGTGTATCATTATGAGCTATTTAAAGACTTGGAAAAATGAGCAATCAAATTTGAGAAGTAATTGAAGAGAACCAAGCCTCCAAACAAAGCAAAAAATGCACCATATATTTTTGACTTTAAAGGGGTGTTGAAGCCATCAACCTCTCAAGCCACAATTCAAGAAAACACTAGAAGGTTCAATCGTGAAGAAAAAGGCAAGGAAAATATGGTTGATAAGGTGAAAAAGAAATACTTCAAGTGTAGATGGTATGGTCATTTTACTCGGGATTATCAAATCAAAAGGCACTGGCTTTGAAGGTTATAGCGAGTATGGAAGCTTGTGATGAGGAAGATGAATATCTTAATGAAGACCTTGAAGAAGAAGGTGAAGATCTAGAAGATGCTTCAGAAGATGGCCAAGTAGATTGCTATGTGTTGCAACGAGTGCTCCAAGTACGATAACAACCTCAACTTACTCAAAGGTAGAAGATCTTTAAATCCAAGTGTAGAGTTGAAGATAAAGTATGTGAAGTCATCATCGATAGTGGCTCTTATAACAATGTTTCTAGTGAAAGAATGGTGAGCAAGATCAGATCAAAGAACATGGATCATCCACAACCATATTCCCTTCAACAACTCAACAAGGACAAATTGAAGATCTAGAAGATGCTTCAGAAGATGGCCAAGTAGATTGCTATGTGTTGCAACGAGTGCTCCAAGTACGACAACAACCTCAACTTACTCAAATGTAGAAGATCTTTAAAGACAAGTGTAGAGTTGAAGATAAATTATGTGAATTCATCATCGATAGTGGCTCTTATAACAATGTTTCTAGTGAAAGAATGGTGAGCAAGATCAGATCGAAGAACATGGATCATCCACAACCATATTCCCTTTAACAACTCAACAAGGACAAATTTGTAAGGGTAAATAAACAAGCTCTTATCTCTTTGGAAATTGAAAATTATTTTGATGATGTTTTATGAGATATTCTACCTATGGACTCTTTTCATATGTTTTTGGGGAGATATTGGAAACTTAATAGGAAGATTGCACATGATGGAGCCCTTAATAAATATGCGGTGTGAAAAGAAAAAAGAAGTTTAGACTCAAGCCTATTATAGATGGGGAGAGTTTGGATCTAAGGAGTGAAAGGTAAGAAGTGGCCAAGGGTAGGAAGGAAGAAAAAGGAGAAAAAAGAGAGAGAGTTGAGGGTGATTAAGAGGAAGAAAAAAAAGAAGATGTCAAAGTTAAGGGAGGAAAGAGAAGAGTAGCATGGAGTTGTTGATCCTTAAGGATTTAGAGATGATTGAAGCTATCAAGAGTGAGAAAGTATGCTACACTCTGGTGGTGAAAGAAGTTTAACAGGGGGCGTGCTAACACTGATCAAAGATTTCAGTATGTGTTGAGGGAGTATGCATATGTTTTTCCATATGAGTTTCCACCTAGATTACTTCCTTTGAGAGGTATTGTGCATGATATTGATATTATTCTAGGATCTTTATTTCAAAATAAGCCATATTATAGATACAATCCAGAAGAGTCTTTAGATTTGCAAAGATAAGTACAAGAATTGTTAGATCAAGGCTATATTCGAGAGACCTTGAGAAATGTAGTGTACTAACTATATTAGTGCAGAAAAATGATGGTATATGGAGGATGTGCATTTATTTTAGAGTAATTAACAATTTTGTAATCAAATATAGATTTCTAATACCAAGATTGGATGATATGTTAGATGAGCTGCATGGAGAAAAGGTGTTTTGAAACTCAACATTAGGAGTTGATACCATCAAATGTGGATAAGCGAAGGGAATGAATGAAAGACAAATTTCATGACTAATTATGGGTTGTATGAGTGGTTGGAGATGCCGTTTGGGCTATGTTATACACCAAGTTCATTCATGCAGTTGATGACCAAAGTACTTAGACCTTTCCTTGGAGTCTTTATTTCTATTTAACGTGATGGTATTTTAATATATAGCAAGAGTGATTTAGAACACATTCAACATTTGAAGAGACTATTTGACAAACTTAGGGAGGTGAAGCTTTATTGTAAAATGGAGAATTGTGATTTTATAATGAAGAGTGTGGTTTTTCTTGGGTACATTATAAGTGGAGATGGTATTAGAGTTTATGCTTCAAAGGTGGAAGCTATTCAAACATGACCTATTCCTACTAATGTCCATGGGTTTTAGAGTTTACATGGATAGAATTCATTTTATAGGCACTTTATCAAATATTTTTCCACGTTTGTATCCCTTAGTACACAATTAATGAAGAAGGGATAGTTCTAGTAGAATGAACATGTAGCAAAATATTTTGAAGACTTGAAGATAAATCTTTCAAACACACCACTATTATCTTTACCTTGCTTTGATAAATTATTTAAAGTAACTTGTGATGCTAGTGGTGTAGGCATTGGAGGGGTACGTTCACAAGATAAGAGACTAATTATATTTTTTAATGAAAAGTTGAATGGTGCAAGACTCAATTATTAAACTTATGATAACGAGTTTTATGCTATTGTTTGTTGTTTGGAAAAATGGATTCATTATTTGAGGCCCAAGCCATTTATAATTCACTTGGATCATGAGATTTTGAAGTTTCTACATGGTCAAAGGAAGGTGAGTTCAAGAGATGCTAAGTGGATCAGTTGGTTACAAACATTTGTTTTCTCTACAAGACACGTAGATGGCAAAGAGAATGTAGTTATAGAGGCATTATCTAGAAGGATTATGATAGTTACAATGATGGATGCAAGGCTTTTGGGGTTCGAGATGTTGAAAAGTCAATATAACATTGATGATGACTTTTTCTTTTCTTTTTAAAGATTGCAAGAAAAAAAGGAAGTCATGGAACTTATATTCTTAAATATGGATTCTTATTCGAGCAAAACAAATTGTGTGTGCCAAAGACATTAATTCAATATTTTCAATCAAATAGGTGCATAAAGGAGGTATGTTAGGACACTTTGGAGTTTATAAAACTTTAGAGTTGTTGCAAGAGAATTTTTATTGGCCAAGAATGCAAAGGGGAGTGTAAGCCATGGTTTCTAGGTGTGTGATATGTAAAAGAAGCAAGATTTTCTTCCATAAAGGGTTATACGTGACTTTACTCAACCATGGAAATGAGTTAGTTTGAATTTAATTTTGGGATTGGCTAGAACATAGAGAGGTAAATATCTTATCATGGTGTTGGTGGACTGATTTTCTAATATGGCTCATTTTATTCCATTTCACAAAACTTCAAGGAGGTTGTCTCATTTTATTCATATTGCAGATTTGTATTTCAAGGAGATTGTGAGATTGTATGTGATTTCAAGGAGTATAGTTTTGGATAGAGATGTGAAGTTCCTAAGTTATTTATTGAAGATATAAGGTATATGTTAGGAACAAAGCTTCTATTTAGTACATCACATCATCCTTAAATGGATCATTAAATCGAGGTTAATAATAGAACTTTGGGTACTTTGCTAAGGATATTAGTGATATAGAGTGCTAAGGATGGGGATGTTAAGTTAGAAAATGTAAAGTTTTCTTACAATTAGAATCCTTCAGCTATAACAAGCTCTAGAACATTTGAGACATTATATAGTATTAATCTATATATACAAATTGATATGTTACCATTAGAGAAAGATGAAGTGATGAATTATGATACAAAAGAGAGAGTGTAGTTCTTTAAGAAAATTCATCAAAAAATCAAGAAAAATATTGAGAAGTAAAATGAAGTATACAAGGCAAGAGCAAATAAGCATAGGAGTTAACATATATTTCAATTAGGGGATTTGGTATGGTTGCACTTAAAAAAATAGAGATTTCCTAGTCTAAGGAAAAACAAAAAGATTATTCTAAGGGAGGATGGTCCTTTTAAATTACTTAGAAAATTTTGTGAAAGTGCTTATGAACTAGATTTACATGATTCATATGGTGGGGTGTCTAGAACATTCAATATTGGAGATATAAGTTCTTATTATGGAGACGTAAATTTGAGGGAAAATTTAAGTCAACAAGGGGAGAATGATGAAGGAGCAAATGACTAATATTTATCACTTATTGTGTTAGAACCTATTTTCCTCTATTTAGAGAGAATATAATGTAAATTATAAGACAAACAAATGGCTGCATTTCTAATTATGGACTAAAATTGCAAATGAAGTCACTAGAAATAGAGAAATGTGCATGGCATGCATGGAGGGCATGAATATGTTTCATGGAAGGAATGAATGTGGCATTTTCATGAGAAGAATTGGTTATAAATTTTTTTATGTGTAATACTAGTTAGTATGACATTAATATTAGCTCAAGGGATAAGGAAGTTGAATTTGTCAAAAATTAGCTTAATTCTATGTTTTAGTGTTTATCTTATTTTATCTTCTGAGTTGTGTTTGGAGTAAGGAGAAAGATATTGATTTAGGGGTTGATTTATATATTATTTTTATGAGATTTATCTTTTAATAATAGGGAGGTGAAACGGCTATAAAATCCTTAGAGACACACAACATAAAAGTAATGCGAACCCGACTAGCCGGATCGTACTCAATCCGTTAAACGGGGGTCGGGAACGTACTCGTTTCCCGCTGAACCGGAGTAATCTCCGAATCAGACGTTGATACTTCAATGGATTTGTGTGCGAATTAGTAGGAAAACCCGAGAAATTTCATTCCAAAAACCTTCTCTCCTTACAAGCAAACCCCGCCCGATATATATGACGGGAATCGAACACCAAAAGGAAGGGGGAGAGGGCAAGGGTGAGAAAACAGTTGACCTAGGGCCTCAGATTTGGTGTCAGGGACAAGATCCGGGGCAGGCAAAGGTGGACGTGCGTCGATGGTGACCTGCAACGGTCATCGACAGGGCAAAAAGAGAAACGGGGTCGAGCCACCAAGAGAGGAACAAAAGAAAGGCGATCAGCGCTCCCCGAAGGAGGAAGAAGACTTAAATAGGTGGGTAACTAGGGCACGACGGGTCACCCGCCGATTAGGCCAAAACTTGGGCCTGGGCTCAAGTTTTGGTTCAACCCAAACTTAGCTTAAAAGGAGGTTAACAGTATTCTCCTATTTTCATTAGATTTAAGAGGCGATTATAACGCGATAATACCGATCCTGATTCCAATGCAAATAGGGAAACAAGACTAAGTTACCCATACTCATTTAGGCTCGGGGGCGGCCATTGATAACCAACTCCGCCTAACCCGAGACTATCAATGGGATTTCCAAAAATTAGGGTAAAATCATCATCGGCCACTAAACACACAAACCCTACAAAAATATTAATGTTCCAACCATGATTACACATGTTACACATTCAAGCTTAATTAATTACAAAAACACAGTTCAAAAGTGCTTCCGCCCCCGCTCGTTGCCTCCACTCCTCAATCTGGCTTCGGATCCCAACATACCCTGAAGATGGAAAAAGTGGAATTATATGAGTGAGGAGACAACAGGGTTCAATTATCAAAAAGTAAAAGGAGAGGAGTAGTTGATGAAGTGTGGTCCGTATCATCCCCCCTTCTTTAGAGGGTTTCGTCCCCGAAACTTGCACTAAGTGATCAAAAGGAGAGAGGTCAGAAACATTAAAAGTTGGGCTAATAGCGCCATACTTATCGGGAAGGTCTATTTTATAGGCATTGTCATTGATCTTTTCCAAGACAGTAAACGGGCCATCCCCCTTGCATCCAGCTTACTCTTGCGATGGGTGGGGAAACGATCCTTTCGTAAGTGTATCCAAACTAAATCCCCAGGCTAGAAGACAACCCTTTTTCTATGGTGATTAACTCGGGACGCCACGACCTCATTTCATATGTTAATCTGGTTAGCCACAGATTCATGTAGTTCTTTAATCATCTTGGCTCGTTTGTCAGCCCCCAAGGACACATATTGAGATGGGGGAATAGGAGAGAGGTCGAGCGGAGTTAAAGGATTGATTCCGTAAACAACTTCAAAAGGAGATTTACCCGTGGTGGAGTGGGAAGTCCGGTTATAAGCAAATTCAATATGTGGTAGTGCTGACTCCCACTACCATGAGTTATTGTCAAGAAAGGCTCGAAGCATATTTCCAAGTGTGCGGTTAACAACTTCTGTTTGCCCATCGGTTTGAGGATGGCATGAGGTCGAGAAAAGAAGTTTGGTGCCTAGTTTCCCCCAAAGGACACGCCAAAAGTGGGATACAAATTTGACATCACGATCTGAAACAATGGTCCTGGGAACTCCATGTAGTCTAACAATATTTGAGAAGCAGTAGTCAGCAATGAGGGAGGCATCATTCGTTTTGTTACATGGAACGAAGTGGGCCATTTTTGAAAACCTATCGACAACTACCATAACTAAATATTTATTCTTGTTAGATCTGGGAAGGCCAAGAACAAAGTCCATTGACACATCTGTCCAAGGTTGGCTAGGCACGGGGAGGGGTGTGTAAAGGCCATATGGATGTGTTGTCGATTTGGCTTGTTTGCACGCCACACAATTGGAGCAAAAACGTTGCACGTCTCTTTTCATGTGTGGCCAATAAAAGTGTTCCTTTAGGACGTCTAGGGTTTTGGCGTACCCAAAATGTCCCATTAAGCCGCCACCATGAGATTCATTTACGAGGAGTTCTCGGAAGGAACATCTAGGGACACACAAGCGACTTTCTCGAAAGAGGTAGCCATCATGGACGTAAAATTTATCAAGGGCAGTATTTTGACATTAAGAGAATAAATCTCCAAAATCCTCATCATCGGAGTTGAGCAGTTTTAAATGGGAGAATCCTAAGAGCCTAGCATCCACAGTGGCCACAAGGGTGTGCCTTCGACTTAAAGCATCGGCTACCTTATTATCTCCCCCCTTCTTATATTTGACAATGTAGGGGAAAGACTCAACAAACTCACTCCATTTGGTCTGGCGACGATTCAGCTTGTTTTGGGTTTTGAGATATCCTAAAGCTTAATGGTCAGTGTGAATAATAAACTCTTTTGGCCATAAATAATGTTGCCAAGTCTCTAAAGATCTGACAAGGGCGTACAACTCCTTCTCATAGGTAGAGTAGTTGAGACAGGCGTCTTTCAATTTTTCGCTAAAGTAGGCAATGGGTCGCTTTTCCTAGGATAGAACACCACCGATGCCTACTCCCAAAGCTTTACAATCAACCTCGAAAACCTTTTCAAAGTCAGGTAGAGCTAGAAGTGGTGCCTTAACTAGTTTTTCTTTTAATTGATCAAACTCCTTTTGCTGGGCTATGCCCCACTTAAATTCTACGGATTTTTTGACAAGATCGTTGAGAGGGGCAGCAATGGTAATGAAGTGGGGAACAAACCTACGATAAAACCCGCACAACCCGTGAAAGCTGCGGAATTGCGACACATTTTGTGGTGTGGGCCAACCTTGAATGGCACTAATCTTTTCCTCATCTACCCTAACACCATCCTTGCTAACCACAAAGCCTAATAATATAACCTCCTCAAGGCAAAAATTGCTCTTGGAGGGATTAGCAAACAAATACTCCTCCCGGAGCACACATAACACACTCCTCAAGTGTGATATATGCTCATGATAATTCTTGCTATAAATGAGGATGTCATCGAAGTAGATGACAACAAACTTACCGATGAAATTGCGCAACACATGGTTCATTAATCGCATGAAGGTGCTGGGGGCGTTAGATAGTCCAAATGGCATAACAAGCCACTCATATAACCCAAAGTTAGTTTTAAAGGCGGTTTTCCACTCATCACCGGGTTTCATTCGAATCTGGTGGTATCCACTTTTGAGATCGATTTTAGAAAAAACGATACTCCCATTTAATTGGTCAAGCATTTCATCTAGGTGAGGGATGGGATAACGGTATTTGACAGTGATTTTGTTGACCGCACGTGAATCCACACACATGCGCAAACTCCCGTCCTTTTTGGAGACTAACAAAATAGGTACCGCACAAGGGCTCATGCTTTCCCGAACATGACCTTTTTCAAGTAATTCAGTGACCTATTTTTTGAGTTCTTTAACCTCTTCTGGGTTGGCCCTATAAGCGGGGCGGTTGGGGATGCCGAATCCCAGAATGAAGTCGATTTGATGTTCTATGCCTCTAAGAGGAGGGAGGCCTTTCAGAACTTCTTCCGGAAATAAGTCTGAGAACTCAGAGAGGAGATTTTGGACTTCAAGGGGGAGAGAACATGAAGGTTCAGTGGAGGACTCGAGGCAATGTTTGTAGATTAAGATGTAGACAGGCATGTTTAGCGAGAAGGCCTGCCCAACATCCCTTTTTTGAGCAAAAAGGTTAGTATGCGGTCCGTTGTCTCACCCGAGGCGGTTATCAACACTAGTGGTGGAGGGCGTTTTTCTACGGTCAAACTCATCCTTCAACTTAAGCTGGTCTTCCTTAACCTGAGAAGGTGAAAGAGGTGCTAGGGTGTACTTCCTATCCTCCTTATAGACAGTGTATCGATTTTTGAATCCATCGTGTATGACTTTTCTGTCAAATTGCTAAGGACGTCCTAGGAGGGCATGGCTAGCATGCATATGTACAACATCACACAAGACCTCATCCTCATATCTTCCAATTCGGATACTTAAGAGGACTTGTTTGTTAACCTTAACTTCCCCAAGCTCACTTAGCCACTGTAGTTTATAAGGACAAGGATGTTTAATGATTGGGAGGCCTAGTTTGTGGACCAACTCGGTACTGGCCACATTAAAGCAACTCCCACTATCAATGATTAGGCTACCTTTAGTCCCATTGATATAGCAACGGGTGTGGAATAAGTTCTCTCGCTGATCGTAGGAGGGATCGGCCCTAACATTGGAGGCAAGGGACCTACGAATGACTAGAGACTCAGAAAGGGGTAGCTCCATGTCCTCATCGCTTTCATTTCCAAGTTCCCCAAGCGTATTCTCCTTTTCTTCCTCAGAATCTGAGACTAGTTCTTCGTCTCTCATCATCATGACCCTTCGGTTAGGGTATTGTGAGGCAATATGCCCATGGCCTTGGCATTTGAAGCATTGGACACTTCTGGAGGAGTTTAGTCTACTTGGGTTGACTATGGCTTTTCCTTTCTCACTTGGTAAAGGGAGGGAAGAAGTTGCGGCTTTATGGTCAGATCTCAGATTTGGGGGAGATTTTCAATGGGACGATTCAGGATTCCTAGAGAAGGATCTAGGTTGAGCTTGAGTTCGGGGTTTAGCCCTAGGATTCTTTATTTGTTTCTCAAGTTTTTCAGCTAGGTTCAGAAGTTCATCCATTTCTACATAGGGATAGAGTTCTACAAGGTCGGCAATCTCGGGATTTAAACCTCTAAGGAACCTTTCCATTGTGGCTTCTCGGTCCTCATCAATGTTTAATTTGGCTAGACACATTTCCATTTCCTTATAGTATTCATCGACCGTTTTTGTTCCTTGTCTAAGGAATTACAGGCGTTGATGCAAATCGTGATGGTAGTGGGAAGGGATAAAGCGTCGGCGCATGATGGATTTAAACTCAAGCCATGAGGAAATTGGGGGTTCACCGTAATGTTCTCTTTCCCTAGTAAGCCTACCCCACCATGAACTAGCGTAGTCCGTGAATTCAACAATGGCTAGCTTGATTTTTTTATCGTCAGGATAATCATGGCAATCAAAAACTAACTCAATTTTTCTTTCCCAATCAAGATAGGCGTCGGGGTCATTCTTACCATTGAAATGTGGAATTTTTAATTTGATACTTCCTAGGCCCCGATCATGCCCATAATAATTTTGCCTATAGGTGCGATTAGGGCGGGGAGAGTGTGCATAACCTACGGACTCAAGATCGTTTTCTATTTGTTGATTATTATTTCCGGGTTGGTTGATGGTCCTCTTGTTGTTCTGATTATTAGCCATTTCAGCCCTAAGTCCACGGACCGTAGCATCCATGGTATTAAGTCGTTCAAGCATTGTCCTAACCATTTCAGTAATAGATTCACCCTCATCCATTATACCCTATAGTCTAGGTGGAGGCCAAAATATTTGTCCGGTTCTAAGTCCATTTTTTTTTTCAGGCAGGCAGCAAGAAAAGAAAAAAAGAAAAAAAAGAAAAACATCAAGTCATGCTTTCAACGAGAACGAACAGGAATAAAGCACAAGAAGCAACAAGGCAGATACGAAACCAGGTAGGACGGAGGAAAGCAGCAAACACCCAAGCAAGATATGACTGAAACGGGGAAGGGATTAGGGCTTACAGACCAGGAATTAAAATTTACAAGGCTTCCATAATTTAATACAACCATACTAAAATTGAAGAAAGAGAGAGGAAAAAAAAATTACAGCGAGGCCTCCGCTAAACGCACCCTGGCTCGGGCGTTGAGTCAACTCGCTGGGTCGCACGAGTTCCCAGCCGAGTTAGCACGGCCTAGTGAGTCCGGGCGGGTTGAACCGATTCTGAAGCAGGTCCGGCCGAGTTGGCTCCGATTCACGCGGCCCAAGGTAATTCCACACGGAACGAACCACAAGGTTCATTTTTGACAGCACAATTCCCACACAAACAAGACAAAACGGGACAAGGCGAGAAAATGACATTCACAACAAGGAAAACAACCGGGGAAGGCATCCAAAAAGCACACATAGATCACAGCAGTGAGGATACATCATTGGACGGATTTCGACTCCATCCTTAGAGTTAAACCAAGTCAACATAACTTATCAGCTTAGAGATACGAGTTCTGAAACGAGTTTGCCCGAGTAGTCGATCCAGGTGGGGGGGGGGGGGAAGTAACCAAGACTGGCTGCGGTTTTATGCGGTGGTAGTGCTATAGCTCCGCCTAAAGCCGCTGTTGGGCCACCAACTCGGAGTTGTTCCGGCTTCGATCAAGGCGCACCAGTGTCCCTACCATAGAGAAAACCCATGGGTAAGTGTAGATCGAAGAACGGAAGAGAGAAACAAAAATTATCGAAAAAAACTCAGACTAAAGTACACCATTTGCGGCGCCGATAGAGCAACTTAAGCTTTGATACCAGATAATACGAACCCGACTAGCCGGATCGTACTCGATCCGTTAAACGGGGGTCGGGAACGTACTCGTTTCCCGCTGAACCAGAGTAATCTCCGAATCAGAAGTTGATACTTCAACAGATTTATGTGCGAATTAGTAGGAAAACCCGAGAAATGTCATTCCAAAAACCTTCTCTCCTTACAAGCAAACCCCGCCCGATATATATGACGGGAATCGAGCACCAAAAGGAAGGGGGAGAGGGCAAGGGTGAGAAAACAGTTGACCTAGGGCCTCAGATTTGGTGTCAGGGACAAGATCCGGGGCAGGCAAAGGTGGACGTGCATCGATGGTGACCTACAACGGTCATCGACAGGGAAAAAAGAGAAACGGGGTCAAGCCACCAAGAGAGGAACAAAAGAAAGGCGGTCAGCGCTCCCCGAAGGAGGAAGAAGACTTAAATAGGTGGGTAACTAGGGCACGACGGGTCACCCGCCGATTGGGCCAAAACTTGGGCCTGGGCTCAAGTTTTGGTTCAACCCAAACTTAGCTTAAAAGGAGGTTAACAGTATTCTCCTATTTTCATTAGATTTAAGAGGCAATTATAACGGGATAATACCGATCCTGATTCCAATGCAAATAGGGAAACAAGACTAAGTTACCCATACTCATTTAGGCTCGGGGGCGGCCATTGATAACCAACTCCGCCTAACCCGAGACTATCAATGGGATTTCCAAAAATTAGGGTAAAATCATCATCGGCCACTAAACACACACACCCTACAAAAATATTAATGTTCCAACCATGATTACACATGTTACACATTCAAGCTTAATTAATTACAAAAACACAGTTCAAAAGTGCTTCCGCCCCCGCTCGTTGCCTCCACTCCTCAATCTGGCTTCGGATCCCAACATACCCTAAAGATGGAAAAAGTGGAATTATATGAGTGAGGAGACAACAGGGTTCGATTATCAAAAAGTAAAAGGAGAGGAGTAGTTGATGAAGTGCGGTCTATATCAAAAAGGAGACTAAAATTTAAATGAAAGTTGCAAGTTTTGCTTAATTGAATTCTGTATGATTTATTCTCAATTTTAATCAATTGTGTGTAAATAATTATTATTAAAATACTTTATCTCATTTTCTTTGTTAATTAGAGATTAATATATATCCTTAAAACCCTCCACAAAAACCCATGCTATCCCAACCCCAAATGCCGCCTTCAATGTCATCATCATCATCATCTTCACATGCATCTTCAACGTATTCATTTTACTTAATTCTACCTATTTTGTTTCCAAACCTTAGATAATAATTCTATTATTATTATCACACATTAAACATCGTCATATTACCTTTGAATTCTTTTAATCAAATCATCATCATTCCAATCATTCATCATCATCATATTCATCTCACAACTAAACCTCATCATAAATCCTAACCCTAAACCATGAGCCAAGACATTCAAAACCCTCCTCATTCAAGCATCATCATTATTAGTTCTTCTTTTTTGCATCATCATCTCATCATCATATTTGAACCATTATAGCCATTTAATAACCCTAACCAAACCATATTACCTCCCAAAACATAATTCTATATTCCTACACACATTAGGCTTCATAATAATAAATGCTAAGTCTTGATCATTTACTCTTGTATCACAATCTAAGTATCTGACTTAGTACTATCAACATGTTTAGTTTTGTTCTCCACCTTTAACTCACACATATCTATGTGTTCTACTACTTTAGTTAGAGTCACTAAACTATTAGGTGAATTATTATCTAACCTAGTTGCGATTCTTACACATGAGATCTAGCATGTTTATATAACCATATAACAATAATATAACCCAATATATTATCACTATGAGTAATCTATAACAAGATATGCACTATATAAATTATAATTAATATAATCACATAAATAAACAATAACAATTAGAGTAGAGTGAAAGGGCAACAAAGAAAATATTATTAATATCTAAAATCATAGTTTAACGATTCAATATTATCCCTAATAATAAGAAAAAATTTCACTCATAATGTATAAATTAATTACAAAAAAACCATATATAAGGATATGAAAAGAAATATTTGTCAAAGAAAACTAAAGCATTCTCTTACACGAACTTCTTGTGAAAACTTGAATCTTGATGGTGTTTTGTGTATTTCAAGGCACAATAATAAATATATAGGATAAATGAATGGTGGTTTATATATAAAATATTAAATCTTGATCATGTTTTGAATTGATTATTGGGAGGGTATATGAAGGTTGAAGATGCATATTTCTCTAGATGTGATTTTCATGATGGCAGCTTATTATGTGTATATGGGGCTCTTAAGCTTGTGATGTATTTATAGGAATTGGAGAAGAGGTTTGAGGCCTTTATATTGTGTGATAGTTTGGAATAAGATAGGGTTTTAATTTGGAAAATATTTGGATTGAAGATATTATGTGTCAGGGAGATTTGTCATCGACATGGTCGTGTGGAAAAACACAACCAAGCCATGTTTATCTTACCTTCACAATTTTTTCGCACTCTTATAGATTTAGTATTTTTGTCATAAATTTGTACTTAAATAATGGAATGAGATTATTTAAATTTTTTTGGAAGGCTAACATAATGATCTACAACTTTGAGTTTTGACAATTTTCCAAATTCATATTGGATGATAACGGACGTTTTGATTCATCATAAGCATAAAATCTTTTTCTTGTTGAACGATTCATGTTCAACCCATTATTTATCATTTATCTCTTGAAAAGAAAATTGGTTATTATTATATTTCTTCCTTTCATTAATCCCAAATGATTAAATGTTTGCTGTTCCAACCTTATGGTTTGACTCTCAATATCTTCCAAACTTATCTCTAATGATAATTGACTTTTTATAAGTTGAATTTTTCCATTTGTCAAACTTCAGAAAGGTTATCAATTTTATCTTTACTTGATAGTTATGAAGTTGAAGATGATTCATGTTGAGGATAATCATTATAATATAAGGCTCCTTAGTAAAAAGAATAAGTATTTAATAAGGCACTTGAAAATTAATATTGGTTCCCTACCCAAAGTTGGGGTGATCCCCCATTCCCGAATAATATATGTTATTGTGGGGATATTGCATTATAATTAAAAACTAGGTTATGCATATTCTCCACCTCTCATAGGTTAAGGATAGTCAGTATATGGATTTCCTTTTATGTAACATACTTTGCTTGTCATGATAACTCTTTGCCTATTAGTTGTTAAAACTAGTGGAATAAGAGAGGTGAGGTTATTAAGTTGATCTTGAAGTTGACTTAGACTTGCCACATATTCCATATATTATGGGGTAATAAGAAGTTTCCCATAGCTCAAGTATCCTAGCATAGCAACCTAAAAGGACACAAAATCTTCATAAGAAAAGGTGAAGTGAGAACCAAACACATGGAATATATAATAGGCACACAAGTAGTAAAAATAACTCTAAAAAGAAAATCACACTTGAAACACTATTAAAATAATATAAAAGTTATCAATCCCTAACAATGGGGCCAAAAATTGAAGAAGCCATAACCGACAAACAATTTAAACCATCTTTTCATCAATTATAGTATTGGTAAGAAGGGTGTCATTCTTAATTAGGAATTGACATGGCTCGTCTAAGTATAGTTATCATACAAATAAAATGAAATAAATTACCACTGAAGTCTTTAGACTTATAAAAAAAATAAATAATAGAAAAAACATAGTTATGAGGGGTTAAAATAGGAAAAAATCTAGTAAAATAAGACAACTAATATGATTGAATGGAAATATGACAAAAAATTTAAGGGAATCAATTTCCACCACCATATTAGATCAAAATTATTTAAATCTTTCCTTTGCACCTCTTAGTCATGAGAAAGAGGAAGGTTAAGTTACAAGCCACCAAGGGGTCAATACATATTATATTATTTCACTAAAGTGATTAATATGAACCATCACCAATGTTAAATCCTATTAAGTTTTAGCAATATAGTTGCACCAATTACTCATATACATAACTAGATCTAATGCATTAAGCATAAATGGAAAGGTTTAAATCTAAGTACCTAAACTAGTAATGCCATCATGTCTAAACATTTCACTCCTCCAACTAGAATCAAAAAAATATTTGGGTAACTATTATCTAATCTTGCTAGAATTATACACATGAATTGTATTGTATTTATATAGCTACTTAACAAGTATATATTCCAACATAATTTCACTATGAGGAATTTAAAATAAGAAATATATGTTAGAAATCATACTTAACAGAATCATGTATATAAATCAAAGTAATAAAAGTAGTATTAGAGGATAATCTTATGATAATTAGGAAAATAACTAAAATGTTATTCATATCCCAAACCATATTCTAAGGTTTCAGTCTTATACCTAAAAAAATAAAATTATCCAATCATCATGTGAATATTAATTACACAACATGAATTCCTCTAGTGAAAACATGAATTTTAATGTTTTTTTAATATAGAGGATGAATGAATGATGTATTGATTGGTTTATAAAGGAAATATTAATCATTACGAAATATTGTATAATAATACATACTAAAATCCTTCAAAATATATTAAAAATTATTTTGATGTAAATTAAATTAGCTTTGGATTTGATTTAAGGCATGATATTTAGGTTAGAACGTGAGTTTAGGCATACAAGTAAACTAGTTTTCTAAATCGATTGATCGGTATGCCCAAAAATGAACATTTTAATTTCTAGAATAATAAGTCATTTGGTTGGCCTAAAATTTTAGATCCTTTTTTGTTTTGATTTATATTATCTTTTTAATATTTAAAAAACTTCTAATTAGAGTTTATTTATGTTAAAAAGAATATGTTTGTGCTGTGGGATTGTTTTTACATCATTTGAATTATTCTATGATTTTATTTAGCTAAAACTTTTCTAAAAGCACTCTTGAGTTATTGTCTCTCCCTATCACACACTTTTCTCTATCCTTTGGTAGTTATGGCTATGTGTAAATCATCCCACACCTTCCCTTGACTTGCCTATCACTACAACTCATTTGACTTCACTCCATCTCCCTTACTTTAGTTATTCACCCTATTACTTTTTGGTTCCTATACTCAACTAAAGTCATCTCTACCTCGTTATCTTTCCCTTTGTTATGTCAAACTTAATCCCCCTTACACTCCATTATTGATTCATTTGAACCCTTTACCTTCTACACTTGCTCCTATTTTTCCTTCTCTTAGGTTAAATTAGTGTTGGGCATTCCTCATTTTTTCTCATTTTCTTCTTATTGAAAATTAGAGGTTGTACCTGTATGATTTTCTCTTCTCTCTTTTCCTAATCTTATCCTTCACTCTACCTTTTTTCTCTTAAGCTAGGAAGGATTAAGTTTTAGAGAAAGGTTGAAGGTCTTAGTATTTTCCTTCCTTAAACTCTATTTTTGGTAATTCTTCTTCTTCTATTATTTTTGATTTTTTGTTGAGTTTTAAAAATATTTTTGAATATTTTAGTTCTTATTTCTCTTAGGATATTAAGAGCCTCACTATAAACAATCAAGTTAGATGTATTTGTTTACTATAAGACATGCTTGGAGGTAAGGCGTCCTTATCTATAATATGATTAAGGAATTGTGATGTTATTGTGATTTCATATTCTTGGTATGATCTATGGTGCTCATGAATTATTATGAGTTCTTACATTTGAGCAAGTGGTGATATTATATCTTTGTTTTTTTGGACATGTTTTAAGTATTCTGATGTTATGTGAGAGTTTGGTGAGTTTATGCATGATCATGTCGAGTATCAAATTGCTACCATGTATTTTTATAATTAAATATATGGAATATATATTTTTATATTTTTTATAGCATAGAATTATGATAGGATTAATTTAGGATGAATTGTGATTTTCAATTAAGTGGGCATTATGGATCTGGTTGCTGTTTTGCCTAGACCAATCAACCCATTTTTTAGACTATTGATTTATTGTGAGAACAATAATATATTTTTCTAGCCACATTTGGTTGGTTGGATGAATATTCAATTGGTTTGATGAACCAGTTAATAGGTTTCCATGAATAGTAGATTGAGTTGGGAAATCAATTGGTCAATTACTTTTTAACCATCGTGGTTTTGGTCATGTTCTAAACACATAGATTGCTTTTGTGAATAGTTGATTATTTGGACCAACCAATTGGTTGGTTTTGTGGTGTATTTACTTTTCTTGCTGGTTCGCTGCAACTAGAAAAGTCTAATGGTTCTATGGACTAATCAAATGATTTTACTTGATTTCACTATGATTATTTATGATTTGTTAATCTTTCTTTGAGAATTATATCTTCACTTTTCCATTAAATTGGAAAAATGAAATCATGATCTTAACCATTTTTAATTGGAAGTAAAGAAAAATTAAAATGATAAATATTATGGTGCTTCTTTGGTTGAGTTGGCGTTACCTCTAAAAACCTAATTTGATGGCTTATATGTTTTGATTAGTGTTTGTTGACAACTCTTAAAATGACCAATTGAACTACTCTTTAGAATCAAATAATGGAGTCTTAAAAGCTTTCCTAGTATGCCTACTTAGGGTTTTGTTATCTTGTTTGTGCCCTTTAACTTTGGAGACCAAGTGTAGTGGATGTTAAAATTCATGAGAAATGCCCCTTGGCATTATTGTTAGTGTGTTGGGTGACATAGACCCAAAATTGAGTGTATGCTCCGTTACCTAGGAGATAAAGTGTGGCAGATGTTGAAAATTTATGAGAAAAGTCCCTTATCCCTAATGTGTATTGGTGGTGGGGGTTGCAACCTTATGTTTTTCCTAGTCTTGGATATAGGCAATGATTTAATTATATGGATGCTTTTTGCATATTTTGGACCTAAAATTTAGTGTATTCTCTCTTGCCTAGGAGGCCAAGTGTTGTGGAAGTTGAAAATCCTTGAGAAAAGCCCAATGACATTAGTGTGTAGCGGTGGTGGGAGTTGCACTCATACGCTGGTGCCTATCATGAATAATGACATTATGTGTCTTTTCCTTTTTGGTGAGTTTGGGAATCTCATGAATGAATGATTATATGTTCTCTAAAAACATTTTTAAGTCTTATATGTTATCCATGCTCCTATGTGTTATGCTTTCTATGCATGTCTTGTACCATGAATTTTATATGAGCTCAAAGTGCATAATGAATACTTACCATATTTTAAATAGTTTATTTTACTAGTAATTCACCATACTAATACTATAATTGTGTGGTTACCATGATGACCCAACTTTTTTTTGGTGAGTAGAGGATGATATACAAAGTTATGACTCTTAGCATGAGTATGTTATGGATGATGTTGTTGGTTAGTAGATGTCCATTACATGGGGATTAAGGTTTACATTTCTGCATAGTTAAGAGTTAGGCTAATTGGTTTAGATTAGTTTTGTACACTGTGTTAAGATGATTTTACCCTTTCCAGTTATTTAAACTCCTAAATTTAGTTTTGGTATTTATATTTTGTAAATCTCTCTCTCTCTCTCTCTCTCTTACCTATTTTATTCTCTTCCTTCTTATCATTAGTGTCATTTTCTTTGAGCATACTTTCCTTTATTGTAATTCCATTTTCCTTGCATCAAATATGTGATAGTTGATGATCACATCTCTCACATGGTTGATGTAGCGGTAATATTTCCCAAATATTTTTAGTATTCTTCTAGATTATCTTTCAAAAAAACAATTTTTGGTAAAAAATTTGAGAGTGTTGTAGAAAGAATTAAATGATAATGGTGGATGAATGTTTAAGAAAAATAACTCTACCGTGTTTTTTTATTGGTGATGGAGGATAATTGTGTGTTACATGAGGCTCTTGAGTTTATGAATGAATTGGAAAATAAATTTGAGGCCTTTAGATCATGCTATAGGCTGTCCAAAAGATAAACACTATAGTTGGACTAACGACTTCTATATTTAACTAGGTCTAATACATTAAGTATAATAGGAATTATGTCAATCTAACTACTCAAAATAGTACCATTATCATACCTATTTATATTCTCTACCTTTAGCCCACAAGTTTCTATATATTTCACCACTCTAATTAGAATGAAAAATTTATTAGGTGAGTTGTTATCTAACCTAGTTGTAATTCCTACACATTAACTCTAGCATATTTATATATCTATCTAACAAGAATATAAACCAACATATTGTCACTAGGAGGAAGCCAGAAAAAGGAACTTACCATTTAAATTAGACTTGATAGAATAACACATATAAATAATTGAAATTATAGCATAGTTAAAGGACAGTTTCATGCCACTTAGGAAAAAGAAAAGATTATCATGCATCAATTAATTGATAAAAAAAATATTTATGAATTTGACTTATTCTTGTTAAGTGTGTATATGTATCAAAGTAAAAACAAAAATATTCAACACTTAACTACATCAAGGAGGGCTAAGGAGATCAAACTTTAAATCATATCCCAAGCACAAGCTAACGATAAATGAAGAGAACACATGAAGAATCTATCTTTAGGTAATTCAATTTCATATATGGAATATACACACCATGAGAGGAAAGGCAAGTGTGCTAAAAAAAACTATGATTCAAGATTTAAAGAGTATGTTGCAGTTTTAGGTTTTATGTACATATGATTTACATATCGATCACTCATATTTTTCAATGACTTGATATTTATAATCCTATTCAAACATCAATTTGAAATATATTAAAGTGATTTCATACATAAAAATATTTACAATTATTTACACAAAAGGAAGTTCAAAATTAGCCTTTCAAAATCTCTTTTCTATCTAATTTGATTTATAAAATTCATTATAAATTTCATAGCAATTATTTTTTGGTGTATAATATCTCATTGGAAATATGAAGATGTTTAATTTATAGTAAAAATAACAAAACTCAATTTCAAGCTTTATGTCTCATGCTATAGTTTTTAATATAAAGATGTGCAGTGATACCCATCAACTAATTTGAAAACTGATTGGTTGGTCTTAGCATTTATGAGATTTTTTACTAGTTGTAATTTGACTGTTATAATAATTTTTATACCTAACAGAAAGTGTAAATTTTCACATCTTTTAGAACTATAAATAAGAGTTTTTAGACTTAAATAAACATCAATCAAGATAGTACAATTCTTCTAAAATTATCATTTTTACATATTACAAATAATTAAAGAGAGTTTTTATTTTACACTTTCAAATCCAAATCAACACTTATTTAGTGCTCAATTTTTTCTTCATAATTAGATAGAGCGCTCATATACTTGTAATTATTATTTATCTACATATATAAAAATATTCACAGTGATCACTCATTTTCATATGCTATCTAGTGAAGATTTTTATTGTATTTATCTAAACTCGTCATCTCAAACATAAGTGAAGAGTGGCATGCTGTCTAGAATGCCTGAGAGAGATCATTAATATTTTAATCTTATAAACCTTAAGAGGATAACTAGGTAAAGTATAAAACATATCCTAGAGGGTTATTTAGATTATAGGCTGATAAACCAAGAGAGTAGTGATCATCATCAAAAACCTCATACATATAAAGAGAGATTCAAATCCAAAAGATAAAACCTTTTAGTAGTGGATGTGGAAAAATTTTGTAGAGTTTCTTGAACCACTATAAACTATATGTTAATTTATTTTTCCAACTTTCTACTTATTTCTCATAAAAAATTAATTTGGTATTATTTTTAGAAAATACTCTATTCATCCCCATTAGAGTATCCATAAGAGTTTATAATTAGTATCTGAGCTTGGGGATTCATCAAAATTGATCTAACAATAAAAAGCTCAAGATCCTCAAAGTATGGATGAATTCAAAAGTGAAGGCTTAACAATTTAACTCCTCCATTGTTCATTGGAGAATATTTCACACATTGGAAAATGAAGATTAGAATCTTCTTCAATTCACAAAATCAAGACTACTTGTTCATCATTCAAAATGGTCCAACTAAGATTAAAAAAATATACCATTAATGGATTAATTGATAAATATGTTAAAGAATTCACAGAGCTAGACAAACAAAAAGCCACTTTAAATGTCAAATCTATCTTGATGCTCTATTGTGTCCTTGAAGAAAATGTATTCAAGCACATCCTAAAATGCACTACTGCTAAAGAGATTTGGAAAATATTAAATATCACTTATGGTGGTAACAAGGAAATAAAAATTCCACATCTCTGTTTCATTTCTATAAATAATGTCATTTGAAGCAAAAAGGAAAAGGTAAAAAATTTCTCATTAAACTCTATAATTAATTCATATGATATCATTGATCATTGCTTAAATCATTTTGAGAATATCAATTGTCAATATTTTGAGTTAAATAAATTATTTTATCACTTATTCTAAAAGCATGTAAATTTGAAGAATAAAAATGAACAATTTGCATCTATGGTTAAAATATTGAAAATTGAATTAGATACAAAACTTGAAATGATTAAAAATCATTCTATAAAATACCATGAAAATATTAGAATCAACCTCCATCAATATAAAATATGGCTTCATTTCACTTTCTCAAAAATATTTTGATTCCAATGAATTGTACTGTTATTAATAATTCATTAAGTACTAAATCCTATGGATCCACAAATATATGGGTACCAAAAGTATGCATTTGATAGTTCATTATCAGGGATAAGAAGAAGAGGAGGAGGATCTTGAAGGATCAAATAAAAATTAGATCATCAAATCCTCTTGTATCTCTTCATAATAGAAAAGGGAATACTTGTAAATTTTAATAACTCCAAGTTAGTATTCTCCCTTTTTGCAGTAATTTTCCTCTAATAGAGGACATCCAGATGTAGAAGATGGACTAATTTCTTGAGAGAAATTGACGAAAAATGAATCAAATACACGGCCTGCAAGTTCCAGGTCTATTTCGGGCGATTGAGAACTGTCCAGGGATGTCGAACACTTTGAAGCTTTTCTTCTTGCTTGCACGAAGAGAACTTGAAGGGGGTTGTCATAAACTTTATCACACACTAATAGAGAGTAGAATACAATAGAAATCAAGTGCTGAAGAGGCACACACGATCGTTGCAACCAGACGAACCAAACTGGTGCTGCTGAAATTCGAACTCTCTTGGTATTTTATGTGAAAAGTTGCAAGATTGCAAGAAATTCAAGAAATAACTTCAATAAAACTTAAATAAGTTAATCAATAATCAAGAATTGCAAGAAATGGTGGAGTATCCGTGGAGTTCTTGGTGAAAGAACACACCACGATTTCAGGTCGGTAGAAATCAGCTTCGAACAAATGACGCTTTGATATAAAAAATGATGTAGTTTTTTATCAAAGTAACAGAAGGTTGGATCAAAATTTGTATCAGAATCTGTCACCCACGATCTAATGCAAAAAGAATGAAGTGATTTGGTGGATTATAGACGAAGAAATTGATGTTACAAGATGAAGGTGTTCAGCAGATTTGAAGGCGTTCAAATGTGTCTTGTGACGATAGATTTGAGGAAGGATTAATCCCAGATTTTCCTTGCTCAATACAGACCCAAAAGGGAGGATTAGACTTTAGCTCTCTTGCTCAAAGTTTTATCAAAATTCTTATTATTTATTCTATTCAATTCTCTCCATACAAATGTTGTGCACAAAAGGTATATATAGGAGAAGGGAGACTCGGTGGTGAGCTAGCTTAAACCAGCTGAGTTTTCCTTCTTAATTCAGCCCATTAATCATGGTTGAATTAAGCCCATATTAACCTTAATCCAAAGCATAATATCATTGGTTAAATGATACTAAGGATTAATATTACAAAGCTATACAATAGACTAAGATGCATACATGAAATTATAGTCATACCCTAACTTACATAAAATGTACTTAGGGTTAGGGTTTACAACAAGTTTATAAAAATAATGAATATCATCACTCTATCTCTTGTTGTAATGTATCATCCCATGTATGTCATAGTCTTGCATGCCTTGGAATACTTGTACACATCAATGTGTATGAACATCATCTTCTTGCAAATATGTAACATACCTACAAGAATAACTTGAGGATTAGAATGAATATGACAATCATTATGTTCAATGGATGCTCCTGCATTAGATTCATTTTAATAAACCCATGCCTCATGTTCCACCTCTAAATATGGAGGAACCAAGATATCATGTGAATTATGGATCTTCTCCTCTTCTACCTCAAAATATGAATGACCCTCTTCATTAACTTCTTCACCTCACCAAGGAATCAACCATTAACCACCATTTCTTTCCATCTATGTCTAAGAAAAAAATGGCTTAGTAGCTTTAAGAAAAAAAAAATCTATCCTTAGATGTTTCATCGACATTGATGTTTGTATCAATAAATTCTATTTATCCTTTATGAAACATCTACACAACTCTCACACGATCCCACTAATTATTCTAAACACTCCTCACTATCATATGTTAGTCAAAATCTTCTAGAGCATCATACCCTTCAATAAAAGCACCATAGTTATTACTTATTATGTTATAAGGATTGACACACACTTGAAGATGTCTAGGGTAGTTGAGGTTCTTAGGATTCTGTAGAAAGAAAATAATTAAGGGAAAATTACATTAGTTTCGACATTGGTTTCAACATTCTCAAGACACCTGTAAGTAGAATCTCTTTGATCTTCGCATATGTCCACTCTTTGAGGTATGCAATCCTATATACTTTGATTTTATTTAAATTTTCTATGATACTTTTATTTTTCCTACGACTAGTTATACAATCATTACTAAAGTCATGAAAGTTTAAAATATTTGCATGGACAAAAGAAGATTAGTCCTAAGAATGTAAAATGGGATAGTTTCTTTAAATCCTTCACGTTTTCTATCAAACATTTGGATGGTAAGGAAAATGACATAGCAGATGCATTATCTAGGAGATTTATGATATTTATCATGTTGGATGCTAAATTATTAGGATTTGAAATGTTGAAGGAATTATATGCAAAAGATGAAGGTTTAGTTATTTATTTTGAGATTTGTAATGCATGTAAAAAGAAGCATAGTTGAAGTAATTATATACTACAAGATGCCTTTCTTTTCATACTTAAAAAGCACTGTATACCTCGTTCTAGTGTACGTGATTTACTTGTTAAGGGAGTACATGAAGGGGATATAGCTGGTCATTTTGGTGTTGATAAAATAATGGAAATATTATAAGAAAATTTCTACTAGCCACGAATGATAAAATAAGTAAAAACTATTATTAGAAGATGTGTGACTTGTTAAAAAAGTATGAGTTTCTTCCATAAAGGTTTGTATACTCCTTTACCTATTCCTATTAAGCCATAGGAGAGTGTTAGTGTGGTCTTTATCTCAGGTTTACTAAGGACACAAAAAGGAAAGGATTATATTCTGATCGTAGTAGATATGTTTTCTAAAATGGCACATTTTATACCTTATAATAAAATAGATGATGCAACTCGTGTAGAAGATTTATATTTATAATAAATAATAAGGTTGCATGGTATACTCAAAAGTATAGTGTCAGATAGAGATGTAACATTTTTGAGCTAATTTTAAAAGATACTTTGGCATATGTTAGGTACTAAGTTGTTATTTAGTACATCTCATCATCCACAAATTGATAGTCAAACTAAAGTGACTAATAGAACCTTGAAAAGTTGTACTATGAGGATTAGTTAATAAAAGTACAAAATATTAGGAGATAATTCTTTGTGCATGTTGAATTTCCTTATAATATGAGTCCTTCTAGTTCAACTCATTTGAGACCATTTAAAGTTGTTTATGGGGTTAATATTTATTTTCCTGTTGTTATGTTTTCATGAAAAAAAGGTGATATTAAGAATTATGATGCAAAAGAAAGATTTGAATTCTTTAAAAACGTTCACTAGAAAATTAAAAATAACATTAAGAAATCTAATGCTAAATACAAAATTTAAGCGAACAAAAATTAAATTAAATGAGTGTTTTCACCAAGAGATTTGGTTTGGTTACATTTAAGAAAAGAAAAATTTCCAAAATTATGAAAAATACCAAAAATTTGCCAAGAGCAATATACTACCAGCTTAGATTCACATAATTCTTATACAATCTCTTCTATGCCAATATTGAATTCCAAACAAACAAATGAAGGGTTTAGCACTGCTAAATCTTTATCTAACACTATTTTATATATTTATATATCATCTTATGAGTTTCCTATTGGGTCTAGGAATCAATTAATAGAATACACTCAATCTTAGCTATATGTTGGTTTATAAGTTAATTGGATGTTAAAAATATTTTTCTTAATAGAGATTTGCATGAGGAAATCTTTATCGCTCAACCTTTTGGGTTTAAACAAAAAATGAGTGGGCATACTTAACCACCTATGTTTAAACTTAAAAAGGATATATAGAGACTAAAATAAGATCCTAGAGATAGGTTTGATAAGTTAGGAACATGTTTTCAAAGCTTAGAATTGAAGAGTTCTCCCACAGATCAGCCCCTTTTCATCAAAGATAATGTAGCATCAAATATCTTTATCTTGGTCAATGTTGATGAAATTATTATTGATAGTGGTTAAACTAATTCAAGTGCATCATCATTCATACATGTGTTTTGGATATATTTTAGATGTTTATTATAGTTATTGGAGGTGTTTTCAAGATGCAAACACTTTCTTGAAGATTTGGGCATAAATTAAAGAATCTTACAAAAAAGGCTATTTTGTGCAACCAAATGAAGCCTTATTTATTTCAAACCTTTCTTGACCAGTTAAAGATGATAACGTGACAAATTGGGAATGGAAAAACAACCATGAAATTCGGAAGTTACATTCATCTTATTTAGAGCTACTTAGTTTGGGTTTCCTAGTTAGCTAATATTTGTTCTTAACTAATTTCTTCCTTATCCCAATGAGTAATATGGATTTTTGGATGGATATTTCATGGTTTAGGCCTATATATATGGAACAAATAAGGCTCATGTACAGAGTGTAATTTTGAGAGGATTAATAGAATTCTCTTTGTGAATTTCATTTGATTTTATATTCTTTGTGAATTGAAGTTGTGCATATCCATCCATATTAGAGTTTTCTAGTTTGTCTTTGAAGATATACTTTTTGATCTAATTCAAAGTTGTTCATACCTTTTGAATTATAATTTATTTTTTCTTCTTGAGAGATCCTAAGTAAGGAAATCTTTGTAAATCCTTAGTTGGTAGTTTAAGAGTGTTTACTTTGTGAAATAACTTTCAATCATATCCATTTATTATACTTTGTGTTTGAATTATATCATTCAAATTGGTGTTGATTCTCAATGGTATTTGCATGTGGGACTGGAGCATGTAAATCCACATCAGTACCATATAACTTAAGTCTTTAATTTCTATTCACAATCAACACATCTCTTTGAAAAACATAGGAGAATTACATTATTTCTTAGGAATGGAAGTTAAAAATTCATCTCATGGTTTGCATCTTTCTTAGAAAAGTATATTTCTAATTCATTGAAGCAATCTCAAATGGTTGATACTAAATGTAACACCCCCGAATTCACTACTGAAAAATTTTGTTTAAATCCAAAGGTTTAGCGGAAGCGAAAGAATTAAAACCGTAAACTTGGGGGTATTACCGCCACACTTAGTACCAGACCGGTTTACTCCTACCGTTCCGATACTAAGTGCTAAGGCTAAACTAAACAATCATTAAGTAAGAATCATCAAAACATGGGTACATAGTTAACATAGATCATTCACGAAAACCACGAGTCAACAACAGTTAAAATATCGTTTGAGATTACACCTTAAAAGTACGGTCTCAAAACAAGCGTAGTACAAAATATAGCTAAATAAAACAGATCCCAAGGGACCAATATCCGGACCGCCTACTCACTCAAGTCAAGCTTTCCACCCCAAATTGGTAATCGACCAAACCTGCATAGGAGGTCTGCTCCACACCATTGGTGGATCATCACAGGACCCATTCAATCAAGGTAGTATCAGTATGGGTCCAATACTGAGTAAGGGCGCAGGTGCGCTAAGGCCAAGTATACATTCATACCACATAGCATACATAGCACAATCACATAAGCAACGTGCGATAACACACAAGATAAGTCCTGAGTACGTTCCGATGATTCATTCTTTATCCTCATTAATAATATGTCCATTTCACGCATATTCTTTAGAGGTCCATGTGAGTGCGGGAACCCTACTATTATAGCCGGTGGACCGGAAAGTATACCCTCAGGGCAGAACGCTCCTGACCACTATTATTTGCCGGTGGACCGGTCTCCAGGGCAGAACGCTTCTGGTGTAACACCCCCAAATTTTACTCCTGAAAAATTTCGTTTAAGACAAAGGTTTTAGCGGAAGCGAAAGAATTAAAACTATAAACTTGGGGGTATTACCGCCACACTTAGTACCAGACCGGTTCACTCCTACCGTTCCGATACTAAGTGCTAAGGCTAAACCAAACAATCATTAATTAAGAGTCATCAAAACATAGGTACATAGTTAACATAGATCATTCACGAAAACCACGAGTCAACAACAGTTAAAATATCATTTAGGAATACAACTTAGAGTACGGTTTCAAAGCGAGGAGCGTGGTACAAAATATAGCAAATAAAACATAATCCCAAGGGACCAATATCCGGATCGCCTACTCACTCAAGCCAAGCCTTCCACCCCACAATTGTAACCGATCAAACCTGCATAGGAGGTCTGCTCCCCACCATTGGTGGATCATCACAGGACCCATTCAATCAGTGTAGTATGAGTACAGGTCCAATACTGAGTAAGGGCGCTGGTGCGCTAAGGCCAAGCATACAATCATACCACATAGCACGCAAGACCCACATTCAACACATAAATAACATACGATGACATGCATAAATAGATCGAATCACTTTCTGATGTCTTATTCTGTATTCTCATTAATGAAATAAGTCCATTCCACGCATTCTTCAATAATCCATGTGAGCACGGGGACCCCATTATTATAGCCGGTGGACCGAAAATAAAAACACAGGGTAGAACGCCTCTGACCACTATTCTAACCGGTGGACCGGACTCGCCCCACCTCAACATGGTGTTCCACTGTAAGTACTTAGTATTTTTCCCTTGGTTTAACTTATTTACTTTGGGTATATTGAGCCGGTGGACCGGCACGAAACACACAGGGTAGAATGCCTCTGACCACTATTATAGCCGGTGGACCGGCACGAAACGCACAGGGTAGAATGCCTCTGACCACTATTATAGCCGGTGGACCGGCACGAAACGCACAGGGCAGAATGCCTCTGACCACTATTCTAACCGGTGGATCAGACTGGGCTCGGCTCAATAATCTTTCGCTTTACGTTATTAGTGTCTTATCTGTGTCTTATTGAATCACACAACACCCTTGACATGCATAAATCATTTTCTTCATAATGTACTCGACACAACTAATAAAATCTCATATACATAACTATCCTTCAAGCGATAGGTACACATGATAACACCGAATAACTCTAAGCAGCCATAACCAACCCTAGTTGTCCCCACCAACCGTGGTTAGCCACTCTTATCCCTATTTACCATAACCACCCTACTTAGCCATCCCAAACCTTAATTGTCCTCAATAATCACGATTAGTTACTCCAACCCTACTTAATCACAACACCCCAGAGTTAATCACTCCAAACCCTAATCCCGTACGATCGTTAACTCCCATGCAAAACCCTAATACCGCCATACCAACATTAATACCACCATATAACCCATAACACCACCATGTAAACCCTAATACCACCATAAGTCATTAATACCACTATACAATCATTAATATCGCCATACGAATATTAATACCACCATACAACCCATAACACCACCATGTAAACCCTAATACCACCATAAGTCATTAATACCACCATACAAACCCTAATACCACCATGCATACCCTAATACCACCATGCAAACCCTAATACCACCATACAACATCATTACCTCCATAAAATCACAAATACCACCATACAACATCATTACCTCCATAAAATCACAAATACCACCATACAACATCATTACCTCCATAAAATCACAAATACCACCATACAACATTAATACCTCTGTAAAATCACAAATACCACCATACAACATTAATACCTCCATAAAATCACAATACCACCATACGAATCCGAATACCACCATAAGCCATTAATACCACTATGAAATCGTTAGTACCACCATGCGAACATTTATGTCACCATACAAACCCTAATACCACCATACAACATTAATACCTCCATAAATCACAAATACCACCATACAATAGTAATACCTCCATAAAAACACAAATACCACCATGCAAACCCTAAAACCACCATACAAACCCTAAAACCACCATACAACATTAATACCTCCATAAATCACAAATACCACCATACAACAGTAATACCTCCATAAAAACACAAATACCACCATGCAAACCCTAATACCACCATACAACCCTAATGCCACCATACAACATTAATACCTCCATAAATCACAAATACCACCATACAACAGTAATACCTCCATAAAATCACAATACCACCATACGAACCCGAATACCACCGTAAGCCATTAATACCACTATGAAATCATTAGTACCACCATAGAACGTTTATGCCACCATACAACCCTAATATCACCATACAACCTTCAAGACTCCTATGATGGTTCTCAGCTCATATTACCATTTATCTTAACGTGCAGGTCCTAGTGGGCCATAACATATTACATCATAAACATCATACATATAAATGTCATGCTCATGTCACGGAAGCACATACAACATACCTCAATCTCCCAACTGCGCTACACATAAGACAAGTTATACACAAATCATATAATACATGGCATAGCAAGACATACATAGCATTCAACACATCCATGTCACACATCGCACAAGGCCATTAGCTTCGTCCTTACCTAAGGAGATGCCGGGCTTGGAGCACGCTCCTCTAACTCCTTAGGGCTTTGGTCGGGGTTACCTATAAAAGGGGAAAATGCTAAGTATTCGTTTCCCTTATAATTACTATCAATCCTCATTCTAGTTTAAGGTTAGGGTTTTTATTACTAAAAAGGGTTTTATATAAAAACTAGGGTTTTTACCTTAGAATTAGTATACTAAATATTAGTAGTCAAAATGTAGTTATTTATGATACTTATTGTTACACTTATTTTATTAAGCCCATTAGTTCCATTCTTATAATACTAGTGTTCACTAGTTACAGTAAAATAGTGATAATAATAATAATAATAATAATAATAATAATAATAATAATAATAATAATAATAATAATAATGATAATAATAATAATAAGACTACTAATAGTGATAATAGTAATAGCTAATAATAGTGTCATAGTAATGAGGTTAGGGTTAATGTTAAATGGTATGGTAATAAGGCTCAAGTACTCTTCTTAGTTAACAACCACATGATATTTGCTAGCTTGAGTTAAGTAACATGGATAAGAACAAAAGTAGTATTATTATTAACAATAGTGATAAATGTGTTAAGTATAATAATAATAATAATAATAATAATAATAACAATAACAATAATAACAATAGTACAACCAACTAAGGTTAAGCAATAATAATAATAATAACCATAGTATGGATAATAGAAATAATAATAATAAAAATTTTAATATTAATAATTATAAAAATAAGACCAAAGTTAAGTATAATATAGGTTAGGGTTTAAAAGGGAAGTTAGTATTAGTAAGAAAATAAGAACATTAATAATAAGACAATAATAATGGTAATAATGATAATAATAATAATAGTAATAACAATAATAAAAGTAATGATAATAATGATAATTAAGAATAATAATAATAATAAGTATATTAGTGTTAATATTAGTAGAAAATAGTAGCAGCTATATAAAAAGGGGGTTAGGGTTTGGATGGGTGGAGAACCACCTAGGGTTGGTGGTGCTCCGGCGGCGGCGCGTGGCGGCGACGGCGGCGGTGGTGGAGGAGGAAGGGAAGGGAAAAGATCAAGGTGGGAGCTGGATGGCAGGAGGAAAAGAGAAGTTTGAGGTGGGGGGAGAAGCAGTAGGTGAAGGGGAGTGGAGTGAGGGTGGTGGCAAGGCAAGGGGCGGCGGCGGCCGAGGGTGGTGGAGAGAGGTGGAAGATGAGGGAGGAAGGAGGAGAGGGAGGCAGGGGAAGTTGAAGGCAGGGAAAGGTAGAGGGAGGTCAGCTGGGCATTTTGGAGGGTGGAAGAGGCTCTGGTGGTGGCTGGGCTGGCGGTGGGAGGCGGCGCAAGGGCGGCGAAGGCTGGAAGAGGTGGTTTTGAGCAGTGGACTTTGCACGGCTAGGGCGGCACGTGCAGGGCAAGGCGGAGGGTGGTTGTGGCTTGGTTTTGTCGAGGGAGGTGCAAGGGTTGGTTCTTGGGGTGTTTTGATCGTCGGCGTTAGGCAGCGGCGGCGGACGGCTTGTCTAACGGGGTGGCGACAAGAATGGAGGGTTTCTGGGTTTCGAAATCAAAACCCAGATTAAGGATGCTCATTAGGTATTTATAGGCCGATTGAGGTGGGCAATGACAAGGGGAAGAAGACAAGCGGTGGCAGGTACCAGGCATGCCGCCCGGTGGCGGCAGTCGAGGCGGTACTGCCATGGCAGGGGCATCGGGGTCGAGGGAAAAGGAAAAAGGAAAGGGGCAGGTCGCTCGGGAGAGGGGAAAAAGGTTGGTTGGGGTCGAATTGGTGTAAGAAAACGACGGGAGAGGGAAAGTCAGGGTGGCTGGCCGTTGTAGGCGGCTGCCGGCAGGTGCAGCGGTTGCAGGTCGGGGTACGGTCACGTAGGAGGAAGAAGAGAAGGGAAAGGGGGGTGGACCGGTGGTCTAGGGAAAAAGAAAGGAGGGGGAGAACCGACCGGTTGGCAACGGTTACCTCATACTAATTGAAATGCGGAGTTTCAGAGGGTATCCGGGCAAAACTCTGCGTCGCGCCCTGCGATGCGGGCTGGATGCGCTGGGCCACGGGGGAAGGAGAAGGGAGGGAAAAGGGAAAGTTGGGCCGGGCGAGGCCCAACCGGCGGGTAAGAAGAAAGGAAAAAGAAAAGGAAGAAAAGGAAAAGGAAGAAAATGGGAAAATGGTTTTTTTTTTTTTTTGTTTTGGATTTTGCATAAATTATTTAGAATATTTTTGGGTTATTTAGAATAACAATATTTAGAAAATAATAATTAATTCCTTTTTAGCTTAATTTAGGTTATTTTAGATAAATTTCCTTAACTTCCATGTTAATTAGAAAAATACCCTAATTTTTTCCCAATTAAATTCTTTATTATTTTCCTCCTAACTTACCTTAATTAAATCTCTTAATTTTAATAAATGAATTTATATAATTATTTTTCCTAATAATTTCTTATTTGGCCATAATTTCGGAAATTAGGATTTTGGGATATTACACCTGGCCACTATTATTTGCCGGTGGACCGGTCTGGCCCCGACTCACATGGTGTTTCACTGTAAGTACTTAGTGTATTTTCTTTATTCTCATTAACAGCACGTTCAATCCACACATATTCTTTAATAGTTCATGTGAATGCAGGAACCCCACTATTATAGCCGGTGGACCGGAAGGTATATACTCAGGGCAGAATGCTCCTGACCACTATTATTTTCCGGTGGACCGGTCTCCAGGGCAAAATGCTCCTGGCCACTATTATTTGCCGGTGGACCGGTCCGGCCCCGAATCACATGGTGTTTCGCTGTAAGTACTTAGTGTATTTCCCATGGTTTCACTTACTTACTTCGGTTTGTCGAGCACGAAATCCCCCACTATTATAGCCGGTGGACCGAAAGTATACACTCAGGGAAAAACGCTCCTGACCACTATTATTTACCGATGGACCGGTCTCCAGGGCACCCCGGCTCCTGGCCACTATTATTTGCCGGTGGACCGGTCTGGGCTCGGCTCAACAATCTTTCACTTTACATGATTAGTGTCTTATCCGTGTCTTATTGAATCGCATTCCACCCTTAACATGCACGCCAACGACATACTACCACTGCCTCTCAAGCGGGCCCGTCTCATATGTTGAGACACTTACCCTTTTCTGACACCCAACATCCATCCCTCGTAGACTTAGGTATAGTGGTATATAGTAAGGTGCCATCTCCAAGAACATAGGCTACCCCAACACATAAGATATCGACTCCGTATGTCTTCATCCCTCTAGGGCTCCTCCTTGGAAAACCCTAATTTGGGCCTATATGGCCCAACTCTTTCTTACTCATCCTATCTTCACTTTGTTCCTTGTCTCGCATCCCGTCTCTACTAAGAAATTCCCAAATTATATCTCTTTGTTCCCCAACTCCGCACGTGACCGCCAAACCCTAGTTGGCCACACCAACCCTAGCACTTTACTTCCTCTCCAAGTAACCTCCCTTCTTAGAAAACCCGTACTCATCCTTTATATAAGTGAATTCTCACTCTCAACCCCCTACTCCATAGGCCATTAATACCACCATGTAATCATTAATACAACCATACAACCCTAATACCACCATGCGAATCATAATACCACCATACCAACCATAATACCACTATACAAACCCTAATACCACCGTGCAACCCTAATACCATCGTGCAGTCATGAATACCACCATGCAACCATTAATACTGCCATAGAACATTAATACGATCATACAAAATTCAAGACTCCCATGATGGTTCCCAACTCATATTACCATTTATCCTAACATGCATGTCCTAGAGGGCCATAACATAATACATCATAAACATCATACATATAAATGTCATGCTCATGTCATGGAAGCACAAACAACATACCTCAATCTCCAAGCTGCGCTACACATAAAACAAGTTATCCACAAATCATATAATACATGGCATAGCATGGCATACACAACATTCAACACATCCATGTCACACATAACACAAGCCCATTAGCTTTGTCCTTACCTAAGGCGATGCCGGGCTTGAAGCACGCTCCTCTAACTCCTTAGGGCTTTGGTCGGGATTACCTATAAAAGGGGGAAATGCTAAGTATTAGTTTCCCTTATAATTACTATCAATCCTCATTCTAGTTTAAGGTTAGGGTTTTTATTACTAAAAAGGGTTTTATACAAAACTAGGGTTTTTACCTTAGAATTAGTATACTAGATATTAGTAGTCAAAATATGTTTATTTTTAATACCTATTGTTACACTTATATTATTAGACCCGTTAGCTCTATTCTTATAATAATAATGTTCATGCTAACTATAGAAAAATAGTGATAATAATAATAATAAAACTAGTAATAATGATAATAATAATAATACTCTTAGCAGTAATGATAATAACAATAATACAACCAAGTAAGGTTTAGCAACCACAACAATAACCGTAGTAAGGATAATAGAAGTAATAATAAAAATATTATTAATAATGTTAATACCAATAATTATAAAAATAAGACCAAAGTTAAGTATAATACAAGTTAGGGTTTAAAATGGATGTTAGTATTAGTAGGAAGATAAGAACATTAATAATGAAGACAATAATAATGGTAATAATGATGATGATGATAATAATAATAATAATAATAATAATAATAATAATAATAATAATAATAATAATAATAATAATAATAATCATAATAATAATAATAATAATAATAATAATAATAAGGATAATAATAATAATAAGTATATTAGTATTAATATTAGTAGAAAATAGTAGCAATTATATAAAAGGGGTATTAGGGTTTGGATGAGTGGATAACCACCTAGGGTCGGTGGTGGTCCGGCGGCGGCGCGTGGTGGCGACGACGGCGGCGGTGGAGGAGGAAGAGAAGGGAAAAGATCAAGGTGGGGGTTGGATGGCAGGAGGAAAAGAGAAGTTTGAGGTGGGGGAGAAGCAGCAGGTGGAGGGGAGTGGAATGAAGGTGGTGGCGTGGCAAGGGGTGGCGGCGCGCGGCGGTGACGGCGGCGGCCGAGGGTGGTAGAGAGAGGTGGAAGATGAGGGAGGAAGGAGGAGAGGGAGGCAGGGGAAGTTGAAGGCAGGGAAAGGTAGGGGAGGTTTGCTGGGCATTTTGGAGGGTGGAAGAGGCTCTGGTGGCGGTTGGGCTGGTGGTGGAAGGCGGCGCAAGGGCGGTGAAGGCTGAAAGAGGTGGTTTCGAGTAGTGGACTTTGCACGGCTAGGGCGGCACGTGCAGGGCAAGGTGGAGGGTGGTGGTGTCTTGGTTTTGTCGAGGGAGTTGCAGGGAAGATAACGGTGGAAAGAGGTGGTTTCGGCGGTGGCTGGAGGCGGCAGAAATGGCGTCTGTTCTAGCGGCGGCGGAACAGAGTTTCAGCAAGGTCCAAAGGGAGGACTTGCTGTGACCGTTCGGGAGGGGGTATTTATAGGCAAAGGGGGAGGAAAACGACGAAGGGAGAAAGAGGCGTGCGAGGCAAGGGTGCAGGTGGCCGGCCGGTGGCAGGCGGTGCAGGTCCTGCCATAGCAGGTTAGGTCGGGGAAGGGGAGCGGAAAAGGGAAGGAGGTGGCACGCGAGGAAGGGAGAGAGGGACTCGGTCGGGGTCGAAAAGAGGAAGAAAACGACGAGAGAGGGGCAGGGAAGGACGGTCAGTGTTGGGCTGGTGGCTGCCGGCGGGATTCGAGCTGCAGCGTCGAACTGCAGGTCCGGGCGCAGGTTGGGGGAGGAAGAAGACAGGCAGGGTGGACCGGTGGTCCAGGGGAAAAGAAAAGAAGGGGAACCGGCCGGTTTGGCGGCAGTTATTTAATCCGTAAGTAAAACATGGCGTACTAGAGGTTGTGTGAGTAAAACGCAGCGTCGCGTCGAAGGTGGCAATAGCTGTCTTGTTACTTAACGCGACGCGGCGTCTCGGCAAGTTGAGGGGCGAAACGTTGCGTTGTGGTTATGGGAATGGGTCGAATGGCGCTGGGCCACGTGGGGGGGGAAGGAGGAGGGAAGGAGTTGGGCCGTTGGGCTGGCCCAGCTGTGGGGGGGGGGGGAGAAGAAAGAAAAAAAAGAAGAGGAGGGAGAAAAAGGAAGAAAGGGAAAATAGGAAATAAATAGATAAATTACTTTATAATAAAATAACTTATAGGGAAATTGGGGTATTTTTGGGTTATTTATAATATTAATATTTATAAAATATTTGATAAATTCCTTTTTGCTTATTTTAGACTATTTTAGATAAATTTCCTTAACCTCCATGCTAATTAGGACAAATACCCAACTTTTCTTCCAATTAAATTCTTTATTATTTTCCTCTTAATCTACCTTAATTAACTCTCTACATTTTAATAAATGAATTTATATAATTAATTTTCCTAATAATTCCTTATTTGACCATTATTTTGGAAATTAGGATTTTGGGATATTACACTAAAACCTTGCCAACTCCTATGGTTAATGGTTTTAAATTATCTACGCCAATAAGAGATCCCATAAATAATGTTTTAGAGTATAGATCACTGGTGGGGGATTTATAATATATTACTATTATTCAATCTTAAATTTAATTTAGTGTGAACCATGTTTGTCAATTTATGCAACAACCTCTTAACACCCATTGGAAGGTAGTTAAAATAAATCTTAGATACTTAAAAGGCATAATTGATGATGATATAGTGTTGAATGCTTCCACATGGATATTATTAATAGGGTTTTGTGATTTTCATTAGACCAATGACCTTGATAATAGAAGATCTACTGGTGCTTTTTGCATTTATTTAGGTGATAACTTGATTTTTTGGCATTCAAAGAAGCAAAGTGTTATATTGAGATCCAGCACTGAAGCTAAATTTATAATTCTATTAAATGAAGCATCTAAAGTTCTTCGGATTCAATGACAACTTTAGGAGTTGGGTGTAAACAATTCTACACTATCTATTCTTTGTTGTGATCATCATAGTTTGGTAGCCTTGTTAGCAAATACCATTCTTCAAGCTTTTTTGATCAAACTATGCAGTTAGAATTAGACTTGTATTTTATTTTAGAATAGATATTTTCATATAAGCTATTAGTTAATCATATTCTAGATATGGATCAACTAGCTGGTTTATTAATAAAACCTTTGTCATCCTAGTTATTCAACAAACTCAAAATCAAACTGACAGGAGAACTTCAAGAGCTAAGGGAGCTAGAAGTATGGGGGAGAAATAAGAGATATTAGTGTTTAAGTTCTATGATAATGTTTGTTAAGAATAAGACTATGTTTTACTATTTTACCCTTTGTTTATTTTCTTTAGGGTTTAGATAGATAGTTAAGATATTAGTGTAATACCCTATGCTTTTGCAAAATTGTTGAATGAGAAATTATGCCAAATTTGGACCTTTGATTTTGACTTAATGTTGTAATTTGGTTTGGGAAAAAGTTTTATTTGAAATCATGTTAAAAAATGGAGTGTATTGAGTTTTGTAGGCAAATCAAAACACTATGTTGCTAAACCGATCGATTGGTTTATTGTTCTAGTAAATTTAGGATCCTTAATGAAACCGATTGACTAGTTATGGTAAAATGATTGACTTTTGGTAGAATAGTTGGCCAGTAGACGCAAATCCATCGACTGGTTTGTCGATATGCTCATATTTTTGGAGTTTGATTTCTAAAAAATCCCTCATGCTAAAATAGGACCGTACCAACCCATGCCCAAATCAATTGACTATTTTGAGGAAAACACGGTCTCGTTGAGTCAAAGCAATTGGTTGGTTAGTGCAACAAATAGACTTGATGGGCTAGAGCGATCAACTAGTTTGTATGATGTGGTTCTTTTTGGGTCGGTTATGCTTTGAGTCTATGTTTTGGACTATACCATGTTAATGAATGGGATAAAGTACTGATTTTATCATGGATTATTCACCTAATGTGGATTAAAAATGTATCATACTTTATGGTATACTATATGAGTAATGTAAATGCTAATAGAGTATTTTACTTATGATAAGTGTGATATTGAGAAATGAGTAATGAAACTCAACATAGGCTTGAATTAAATAATATTATGGATATGAAAAATATTTTCAAAGGACAAATGGGCACCCACATGGTTGTCAAAATGGGAAGAAAATGATTGATATAGGTTAACATGATAAATTATCCTACTTTCTTTGTGTGGGTGTTATATGATCACCCCTCTTTATGAATAAAATACTATTCATGTAAAGCAATTTAAACCCTCTTGTTGTTAATTATAGCACTGGTAAATAAGGGTATCGTTCTAGGCTAGGGATTGAGAGGGCTCACCTCTGTCTAACTAACTTAAGAATAAATAAAAATAAAATTCCTAAATAACACAAAATAAATAAATAGGAAAAATACTAATGGGGGATTATCAAAATAATAAAATAATAAAAGAAATAAAATAAAATAAACTAATAATAAAAATAATAAAAATAATGGGAAACTGCATATATGATAAATGTGTTAGGAAAATCGAAATCCACCACTAGATTAGAATAAAATATAATATTAATTTCTAAGTCATCTTTTAATCATGACTGTTCCGTGCCTTTACACATCTTTTAATCTCTCTTCGTTTTTTTTCTTTTGTTCTGTGTCGTCCTTTTTTTTTCTTCGTTTCTTCTTTATGCCCCACGCCACATCAGCCTTTACTGACATCTTTCTTATGCTAATCTGCGCCGCTTGTTTTTATTTTTCTTTCGTTGGCTTTTTGTTCTATGGCTTTTGGGCCTTTGACCTTTGGCTGTTGGTCTAAAGGTCAAAATTTATTTTTTTAAAAGGATACCTGCACAATAAAATTTAATAAATAATATTATATTCTAATTTTACTTAATTTATATCATTTTAGCTTAGATAATAATATTTATGCAATTATTACTAATTAAGCATAAAATCATAATTATTCACCTATATTAGTTAAATGAAATACTCAAAACTAAGATTATAAGGGCTTAAAATGTGTCAAAATATGAACTTATCACTTGATTAGCTATTGAGGGCTAGTCTATAAAGATAGTAGGTGAAATTTGATTTTTTTCCTTTAGGCCGGATCTTAAGATTTTCTATTGCCTCACCTACTTTAGACACTAGATATGTACTAAGGGTATCAATACTAAAGTGTCTAGTTAACTAGGTGTTTGGGTCAACCTGGACTTATGTCTATATTAGTTAGATTCAGTCTAGGCTTATGTCCAATCTAATTATTGGCTTTAGTCTGGACTTTATGTACCTTATTATATAGGCTTCCATGGTTTGTGAGACCATGGGATGGTGCAAAGTTCATCACTCAAAGATAATAAAGTATGAGTGGTAAATATTAGTTGATAATTTATAAACAATGACCTAGTGAATGATTAATGATTGGTTAAGAAATGGAAGAAGTGGCGTGATTCACCATAATGAATAAAAGGTTGTTTGTACACTTGGTTAATAGTTAGAATGACTAATTGGTTATGGAATGTAGTGTTGATTGAATGAATGACTTGTCTTATATGTTGATATATAAATGGTATAACCTAAAGAAATGGATAATTGGAAATAAACCCTTGAGGTTGATTGAATGCTCTTTTCTATTACATATGTAAGTGTGTATATGAGAAGGTTGTGAATCTAAGCATTATGTATTCTTTTTTGCTAGAATTGAACATGCTAGCATGCCCATATACCCTTCTACCTTTATGTATATCCTTATCATGATGCATGTTGTATTTTATATTCATGAATGATAAATTGGTATACTTATGTTACATTGAGGGAGCAAATTGGCTTCCGCATGTAGCACACTGATGTACTCATTTTCTTAGTCACTTACTCATTCCTAGGAGAAGAGGACCATGTGCAGATGTTTTGAGATAGAAAATAAAGAGCAAGGATATCCAAAAGGTTTTTGTGGGATCTATAGTGGACCAAGATGTTAAATTAGGTTTCATACCCTAATTCATTTTATTGTGGCCCTGTACTTTATCTTCATATATTATTTTAATGATTTTGTCGAAGCCCATTAGGGTCCTCCGACATAAACATTCACAAAGTTGTTTAATGAAAATTTTGTTTTGTGTACTCTATTGTTTAAGTGTTTTGGTTTGTTTAGCCTTGTATCTGATGTGGGGAAGGCGGTGGGTGTCTATTCTATGTCAGGTATGGCAGGAACATCCTATTTTTCCTAGGTGTTTTTGGCTTCCTGAAATGTTTTAGCCAAAATTTTAGCAATTAAAAGTGGGGGTGTTATAGGGTAGTATCAGAGCTTTTAATTAAAAAAATGTGTACTTTTAGAAATTGTTAAATCAATTTCAAAGGGTTATTTCAAAGATTAGTGCTAAAAATACCGTACCTTCACAAATAATTTTATGTTGAAACCGCATGAAGGTATTGATCTTGATTTGAAATTATTTTTCCTTATTTATCCAACATGTTCAATTATTTCAAATCCAAATGTCATTGAGTGAGAATGGGATTGGGAATGTGTTGTAGATAGCTTGTGATTATTGTTATACAAGTCTTAGTACTCGGTAGCCTAAATTTTATCCCTAAGTTCTTCTATTATTTAGGACATGATTTCCACTAATAATCACTACGAATATATTAGGCTTACATGGAAGGTTAGATCAGAGCACCTAAGCCTCCACAGGTGCCAGTAACTACACCATCTCTATAGGATTAGCTTATGAGGGTAGGGCATCATTGCTCCTTAATCTTTGAAGGCCAGGAGGACCCTAATATCATAGAACAATTGGTCCGAGATATGAAGAAGACTTTCACCGCCTATTGTTGCCCTAGGGACAGGAGGGTAGACGTGGCTGTCTACTATCTAAGAGTAAAAGCATACACATGGTAGGAGCAATAAACGTAGAGGTAGAGAACTTAAAGGATAAGGGTCGTTTATGAGGAGAGGGGAATTGTTGTGATATTGATTCTACTCGATTCACTTGTGCATGAAGAATTATGATGAGTTTATGGTGCTTCAATAGGGGGCATATCCATCAAGAAGTACTATACTCAATTCATGGACTTGGTTTAGTTTTCCTCGGATGTAGAGGGCAATAATGTGATGTAAATTCATAGTTTTAAGATCTAACTGGGCATTTGATACCAAGAGTTGTTGGAGGGAGTCACTCTAAAAAAATCATGAGGATGTACAAGCAAGCCTTAGAGGCATTCTGAGTTATCTAAGCCTAAAGTACTCAATTAGGGGGAAAGGGGAAGTTCAAGGGTCCCCAGTGTTACGATAGTAGAATGGAGGCTTTCTCTAGATCTAGCTTTCCTCTAGGATTTAGCTGGAGCATGGGGTTAGAACCTCTATCTAGAGGATTGTTTGGGGGTCATGCCAAGGAGGCAGTACCATTGCAAGAGATGTAGGTGAAATCATTAAGGGATAAACTATAGAGGTAATAAGGTGATGTGCTATTGGTGTGGTATGGTGGGATATAGGGCATATAATTGTTGGGGTATTAATAGGAGTATTCAAAGGAGATAGATTAGAGCTTAGATAATGGGATCTATCTAGCAGCCACAAACTCTAATATAGAGAGTTCATCCATTGCCAACTAGTGGTACTAGCCGATCTATTCAACCTAGAGGTTTAAGGCCTCAACCTTTTCAATAAAGGCAGGGATCAACTAGGGATGCAAGAGTTCCATCAGTAAGACACTTGAATGTGAGGATTCAAGAAAAGGTAGAGCACTAGGCCAATGTGGTGACAAGTATGGTTACTATATTTACTCATTCTTCTTACATGTTGTTTAATTCTAGTGCTTCGTATTCTTTTGTGGTATCTGTTTTTGTAATTAGAGTTGCCTTATTTCCTACAAGTAGTATTTCTACTTTTGTTGTATTACCTTCGAGGGATAGGATTGCATGCTCTAGTTTTTATCAAGGACTGATACTAGAAGTGGGAGGAACAAAATTTTTATTAGACCTTATAGAGCTGGAGTTGAATGATTTTGATGAGATTGCTAGGATGGATATGTTGGGAAAGTACCAAGCAGTAATTGAATGTGTGTAAGAATGCATGGTTCCATAAGGACTAAGGGATATTAGCATTTCATACCGGAAATGTGAACCTAATCCTTCTACAAGGATCATGTGGATAATCATGTTGAGTAACCTCATACATAAGAGATATTTGCTCTATCTGTGTAGTATCAAACACACAGACACAACAGACATACCATTGGAGCAGATGAGGATGGTTCATGAATTTCTTGATGTTTTCCTAGAGGAGATCTTAGGAATATTTCCAGTTTTAGAAGTTGAGTTTACCATAGACGTATTACTAAGTGCAAAGCTGGTATCTAAGGCTTCGTACCGTATGACACCTAAGGAGATGAAATAACTACATGCTCAGTAGGAAAATATTTTGGAGAAGGGTTATATCCAACCTAGCATATCGTCGTGGGGAATGCCATTATTGTTCGTAAGGATAAAGTATGTAAGCTTGAGGTTTTGCATCAATTAGGGAAGTTTGAACTAGGTGATGGTGAAGAATTATTATCCGTTACCAAGGATCAATGAATTGTTCTATCAACTCAAGGGAGCAAAGGTATTCTCTAAGATTAATATACGATCAAGCTATCATCATTTGAGGTAGTAGAGTAAGATATTCCTAATACTACCTTCTAGAGTGGGGATGGTCATTATGAGTTTACAGTAATGCCCTTCGGACCCACTAATGCCCCTACAGCTTTCATTTCCCTAATGAACCAAATCTTTCATCTTTTATTGGACCATTTTATTGTGGTGTTTATCGACGACATCTTTATCTACTCCACTGACCAAGAGATTTATGAGTAGCATTTTAGGAAAATTCTAGAATTATTAAGATCGCACCAACCATATGCCAAACATTCAAAGTGTAAGTTTTAGTTAGAACCAATGACTTTCCTTGTTCATATAATCTCTAAGGATGGAATGGCAATGGATCCTGCTAAGAATCAAGTTACTTTTGAGTGGCTAGTTCCCACTTCTATCAAGGAGGTGTGTAGTTTTATAGGTTCTCTAGTTATGAGCATTAGTTCATGGTAAACGTTTCCAAGATTTCTTAACCATTTACTCCACTTTTGAAGAAGGCTACACGCTTACATTAGAATGATAAGTGTATTGAAGCTTTATAGGAGTTGAAGTGGCATTTCACTTCAGCCTCAATGCTCACATTACCAAGTGGGTTTGATGGTTTTGAGGTGTATATTGATGCTTCCAAGCATGGAATAAGTTGCATGTTGATCTAACATGGAAGGGCGGTGCATTATGTGTCACAACAATGAATAGAACTACCAGATGCATGACTTATAGCTTTCTATGGTACTGTTTTATCTTAAGATCTAGAGGCAGTATCTCTATGGAGTTCAGTACAACTTCTATATTGACTATAAGATCCTCAAGTACATCTTCACTCAATGGGAGTTGAACTTGAGATGATTTCGATGGCTAGAATTGGTCAAGGATTATGACCTAGAACTAAACTACCCTAAGGGTAAAGCAAATGTAGTGGTAGATGCACATAGCTGAAAGACATCTTATTCTTTTGGAATGATTGTATTATCAAATCACTTATGCCAGGAGATTAGGAAGATGGAGATCAAGTGAATCACTATTAGAATTCTAGAGGCAAGAATGAGCACACTCACTATTGAACCTTCATTCTTCGAGGAGATTTGAGCTAACCATGTTGGTGATGTTAAGCTCGAGGTAATCTGGACTAGTGTTATTGAAAGTACAGATGAAGGATTCTAAACCCATAAGGATAGTAGTATCAAGTACTATGGTAGATGGTGTGCGCCACAAGGGTATGTGGAGCTTAAGAGGAGGATCATTGAGGAAGGATAATAAACTTTACTCTGTCCACCCAAGAGGGGACGAGTTGTACAAGGACCTAAATAAGATATATTTGTGACCCTGCGTGAAGAAAGAAATGGTTGAGTTCGTTGCCCAATTTGTAACCTATTAGTAAGAGACTAGTAGGGTTAGTACAACCACATGAATTTCTTGAGTGGAAGTGAGACAACATATCAATGGACGTCGTGGTTGTTCTTCCGAGGACCCATAGCGGTATTGATTTATTCTAGGTTATTAGGATCATCTAACTAATTCAGTCATGTTCATATTAGTAAAGGCCACTTGGAGCATGGAGCAACTGTACAATGCCTATAGAAAGAACTTGGTGAGATTTCATGGAGTTCCCAAGGAAATTATGTTAGATCAAGATTGTAGGTTCCTATCACACTTTTGGAAAGATTTTCAAGCCTCCTTTGGTACTCAATTAAAGCTGAGTACTAGCTTTCACATCACTATGGATTGTTAGACTAATAGGACAATTAAGATGTTAGAATACATGCTTCGAGGATGTATGTTGGACTGTAGGAGAAGTTAGGAAGATCATCTAGACTTGATTTGTGTTCTCCTACAATAATAGTTATCTTGTCCGTATCAATATGGTGCCTTTTGAATCCTTGTACGAGAAGAAGTGTCGTAGTCCCTCGTATTGGAATGACATCAGCAAAATGCTTTTGTTAGGACCTGAGATGATTGAGGAGATGACTAGGCATGTCTTTTTGATTCAATATTGGATGAGAGTAGACTAGGACTTGCAAAAGAGCTACATAGATATGAGGAGATGGGCTGATGGTTACAAGGTGAGTAATAGAGTCCTTTTTAGGGTATCTCGCACCAAAGGATTCATGAGGATCTATAGGAAGGGTAAGCTTACTCTGAGGTACCTTAGAGCATACAAGATTCTAGATCATGTCAGTGAAGTTGCTTATCCTTTATCTCTACCAATGGAGTTGTTACATGTGCATAATGTCTTTCACGTATCTCAATTTACGAAATATATAGTAGATCTTTCACTCGTTATTTGACCAGAGTCACTAGAGCTCGATGAGTCTTTGACTTATGATGAGTGACCAATGAGTATATTAGACACCAAGTTGAGAGAGACCGATACGAATGTCTTTCCCTTTGTGAAAGTTCTATGGTCATGGAATGGTACAGAGGAGGCTACCTGGGAGGCTAAGAAAGATATTTGAGCCAAGTATCTAGATTTGTTTTTGTAGTTGTCACCCTATGTGTAAAAAGTTTTCTTTAAGGGTGTAGTACCCTTTTCCTTGAATGTGAATATGATGTGTGTAATGACATTTATGTTTAATTATGTGATCTAATTGTTATAGGATTCTAGATGCAACCTTTTTAAGGAGGTAGTGTTGTAATATCCCATATTTTTATAAAATGGTTGAAAGAGAAATTAAGCCAACTTTGTGCCTTTGATTTCTACTTAATGTTATGATTTGATTTGGGACAAAGTTTGATTTGAAATCATGTTGAAAAATGGATTTATTAAGTTCTGTAGGCAAACCTATCAACTACTTCCTTGAACCAATATCCTAGTTTTTTATTTAACAAAATTTAGGTGCTTGGACTAAATTGATCAACTAGGTGGGGGAAACTAATTGACTAGTGGTAGAATAGTCGAATGGTAGATCCAAACTAATTGACTTGTTTGTTGAGCTGGTCATATTTTTGGAGTTTGATTTTCTGAAAAATTTCTTACACTGAAATGAAACATTACCAACACATGTTAATTTGTCCCTAAGAGATTCATAACCATTTTCATGATTCATTTAACCTAAAAAATTATGTCAAATTGATCAATTTGTTGATTAGGAAAATTGAGGGGGAGAGATGACCTTAGCATTTTCTTCTTCCTACCCTCTTCTCTACAAAATTGTGAGACCAAATACTTTGATCTCGGGTATGAATATGAGCAGCTAGAAGATTCCTTCCACACTAATCTTCTAATACTCTATTTGTGAATGCTAATTTAGGCCTAATTGACCTACATTTCCTAGAGACACCATTTGAGCTCTAAAGAATAGGTCATCAAATCATAGACAAATTCCCTAATCTTGATCAAATTTAAATGTTCAATGGTAGGGTTTTGAGTTGATGCCCGAACAGTTTGTTTTCCCTTCTATTGGTTGGCTATAAATAGTCTCAATCATCCTTTCTATGAAACTTTCTAGTAGCCACATAATTTTTTAAGTCTTGTATTTTTCTTCCTTTTCCCCACACTTTGAGCCTTACTAATCAAATTATTATACTCTTCTAATCTTGTCTCTATCTCTCTCTTGTTACAATTATTAAGTAAGGAAGATTTAGATTCTATATAAAAGGTTAAGTCGTTTAGTTTATCTCTTTCCCTATTTTTAGCCTCAAGTTTGTATGTTCTTACTTTTAAGTTTGAAAATTTAATATGGTTTTGGTGTAATGTTTGTATTTAAGATTGTGGTTTTAAGGCATTCAAAGCTGAGATTTTTTTGAAGTTGGAATTTCTATTTTAATGGGATTTTTACTACATCAAGTAATTTATTCTTACTTCTAAAATTTACAATAAGTATTCTTACATGTTAGGTGCTACCATTATTTTATTTTAGCATATTGGTATGAATTAATATAGCTTGTATAAGTGATTATGAAGATGAGATGACATGATTGAGTAAAATGCATGAAGGGAAAATAGATCTTAAATAATAATGACATGAGGATGATTATATTTCAAGAAATGCATGTTAATTTTGTTGGAAATATATTACACTAAGTTGATGCATGTTTTAATGTAGATAAGAATGATTTTTAAGTAAGAATCAGCATGAAATTTATGATTGGGCGTTGTATTAGAAAAAATAGATCACTAGTTAGGTCAAACCAATTGATGGTTCCTAGAAAAGTTGATTGGTTGACCCAACCCATCAAATAGTAAACATGAAGAGACCTTATCCTACTCTCTACTTACACTCATCGATTGATTAGGCAGAACCGATCATCTAATCTATGAACAATGGAATTTTTTGGCTAAACTAATAGACTTGTTTGAGGAAAACATGGTCTGATTAAGTCAAATTTATTGACTAATTGATCAAAATAGATTTACTAATTGGAGCAACTGATCCGTGGTTGGGCCAGACCAATCGACTAGTTCAACTAGTTTTCATGATGTGGTTCTTTTTTGTTTAGTTATGCTTTGAGGATATATTTGGGACTATGCCATGATTATTAATGAGATAAAATATAATTTTTATCATGGATTATTAACCAAATTCAAGGATTAAAAATGGCCCATAATTTATGGTATACTCCATGAGTAATGTAAATGCTAATTCAATATTTCACATATGATAAGTATGATATTAAGAAAATTGTAATGAAACTCAACAAGATCTTGAATTAAATAATATAGTGGATATGAATAATATTGGCCAAGGACAAATGAATACTCACATGGTTGGGGAAAGAAGAAGATAATGATTGATATGGGTTAACATTGAAAATTTTCTTACTTGCTTTGTATGGGCCCTAAATGATCACCCCTCTTTATGAATAAAATACTAATCACTTAAAGATAAAGAAATATGATTTGAGTATTGGTATAGGTTACCCGATAATTGATTAGCTACTAGGAGTTAGTGTACCTTAAAACATATTTGGTGCAATCGAGCTTTGCCTTCAGGTAGGATATAGAGAAACCTCGATACCTTACCTACTTTGAACACTAATGACATACTATAAGGTATTGATACTAAAGGAAATGGTTATCTAGAGGGTTGGCTTTGGACTGGACTTATATCCATATTGGTTGGCTTTGGCCTTGTCTTATGTTCAATATGGAGATTGGATTTTGCCAAGAATTTATGTCTCTTATTGGATAGGCTTCCATGGTTTGTGAGACCATAGGGTGGTGTACAGTCCATCGCTCAATGATAATAAAATATGGGTGGTAAATATTTGTTGTATAAATGATGACCTAATGAATGGTTAGTGATTGGTGAAGAAATGGAATAAGTGGCATGATTGACCAAAATGAATCAAAGGTGGTTTGTACACGTGGCTAATAGTCATAATGACTATTTAGTCCTTGGAATAGAGTATTGATTGAATGATTAACCTATCTCATATATGCATAAGTAATTGGTATTACCGAAAGAAATGGATAATTGGAAATAAACCTTTGAGGTTGCTTCGATGCTCTTTGCTATTACATGTGTAAGTGCATAGGTGATAAGGTTGTGAATCTAAGCATAATGTATTATGCGTTTTTTGGCATGACAACATCTCTTTATGCACATCTACTTTCATGTATGGCCTTATCATGATGCATTTTGTATTTTATATTCATGTATGATAAATTGGTATACTTGTATTATATTAATGGAGCAACTTAAATTACTCAGTAAGTAGTGTACTAATGTGTCCATTTGTTTGGTCACCTAATCATTCCCACAAGTAAAGGACCATGTACAGGTCTTTGTGGATGGCTGGTAAAGTAACTACCGCAATTAGTCAGGGCATGATGTAACACCCTAAATTTTTACTAATAACCTCAAAGGTTAAGCAATATCATTATACTTGTTTTCATGATAACAAAAGGATTTTAGTATCTAATGTTTTTTCTTAAGTGTTCATATTCAACACATCAACACGCACAAAAGTAGGACATGAAGACAAGCATTTGATATTTCTTAGGTACATTGGAAAGAGCTAAGTTGAGTAAACGTTGCTTTTCAAACAAACTTTTTTCAAAACTCTTTGTTAAAAATACCTGACTTGGTTTCATATTATAAATCTTTTAAAAGTATTTTGCAAACAAATTGATTGGTTTAGGTCAGACCCAGTCGACTATTCATCAGAATGATCGACTAGTTTATATAAACATAGCCACTAGTTGTGCTAAAACTAAGGTGGATTGTCTGGTGCATAAAACCAATCGACTAGTTTCCTCTAACCGATCCACTAGTTTAGAAACTAATAAACTAATTTGACAACCAGTACTTGGGTTCCAATCTTGTAGAAACCTAATTCATCTCTGTTTAAACACATCCACTGGGTTAAGGCAAACTGACCGATTTGTTGAGAAATCGATTGACTAGTTTGACTAACCATTCTATGGGTCTCTATCTTGTAGAGGCCTAGTTTCTCTTTAATTAAACACATTAAATATTTATCTCCAAATCAATTGATTGGTTAACAAACCAATTGATTGGTTTGATAAAATGATCCTTAGGTTTCAATTTTGCAGAGACCTAGTTGCTCTCTATTTAAACACATCAGCTAGTTATTAACAAACTGATCAACTAGTTGATAACCAAATCGAATGGTTTAACAAACTGATCCATATGTTTCATTTTGGCAGAGACCCAATGTAATACCCCGTTCTTTCAAATCCTAATTATCATATAAGATTGGCCTATTATCGCATCATATAAATATATACATATCGATTCTATTATCAAGCCCCATTCCGTTCGTGTAAATTTTTAGACATTTTATCGATTATTTCTCGTGTTTGCGTAAAACACATTTATTGCAATTCTTCCGATTTCTCTGTTTTTACTCCTTTTGATCTCTTAAAAATTTGTGAATCAATCTAAAAATATTTTTGAGTTCATCCATTCACCCTATTCATTTATGTTTCACCCTTTCCTTTATAATCACCAAATTGCGGAAAAATTCATTTACGCGATTAGACGATTTTAGCCGTTTTTGCTATTTTTAATCCGTTGGTCATCAAATAAGTTCCGAGACCAAATATTTTTATATATTTGATTTTATAAAAACATTCCACATCAATATGTGATAACTTGAACCCCTATTATTCATTTTATGAATTTGCGGAAAAACGCGTTTCCGCAACTTACCCGTTTTGCCGTTTTTGATCATTTTCCACCCGTCAAGGATCAAACCTACTCCGATACTTAATATTTTTATATATTTGAGTTTCTAAGATTATTCAAAATATTTTCATAAATTTTTATAATTTTCGGAATTTAAGTGATATTTTTCCCAATGAGTGCCCATTATTAGGATTTCTTACAATTTAATTAATCAAAATAAAGTGTAACCAATCCTCTAACTAATATTCCAATCCTAACTAGCCTCCTAACCAAACCAAACCAGATTTGTAACTTGGTTACATGTGTCCCAACCAAAAAATGCAACTAGTACCATAATCATAATTTTATGACATTTCTCTTACACACTCAACCATAGCCTATCATCTCTCTTACACCCCTAATCCTAGCACTCAAGTGAGGCCAAGGTCAAACCAAAAACTCAATCCACACTCCACCATATCAGATCCTACTCTATCTTTGCCAAATCGTGCGTTCCTACCCCAAAACGCACATAAAATCATAGATTGTAGCAGAGTGCAAAGTTGATTACTTTCTAACTTTGAGCAACTCGTTCTCTCTCTCTGGTTATCCGTTTCCTTTGGTTTTTGTTTCCTTCGAAATTATGCATTGCATACTATGAATCCATATAATTTAAATCCCTGAAGTCGAAATCCCTCATGCTTATTCATAGCCAAACTTCTGCTTCCCGACCAGCCTTACAAAATCAGCAAAGCTGAATTTTTTGGTGACTTCGAGCATCTTTTATGCATCGACCTTGATTCCTCTACCATATATTCTTGTTTGGTATTTTTCCTTGCATTTTATGCCTCATCTACAGACCCTTCTCACCAAGGAAATCGTTCCCCTACCCTCTCCTTTTTCCTCTTCTATCTGCCTTGCCGAGCAACATTGAAGTTTTTGCTGCAGTGGTTAAGTGGGTTGCAGCAAATATTTCGTGCCTTTCATGCCTTCTTTTCTCCTTGTTTTCCTCCCCTTTAACGCTCCAAAACCTTAATCCATCATTCCTTTGTGGTTATTGGTTGTTTTTTGGTGGTTTTGAAGCCTCTCTATTCAAGAGTAATATTTTATATTTCACTTCTTCCATTCCAAATCCTTTCTTTCCCATTTTTGTTATTTATTGAACTTGGTTTATCTAACTCATTTACCTTATATTCTTGAAGGTGACAAAGTGGTTTAGAGAAGGAATTGCTAGATTCCTTATTTTAGCTTTGCTAAGGAGCTTAGGAGTTTTGGTAACAAAACTAACCTTTAGAAATAGGATTTTGTGCTAGGTGTATTATATGTTCTCTTATGTGTAGATAGCTTTATTTTAATTATAAGCATGAAATAATATCTTGAAAAATATTGTATGACATGTGTACGTTTCTACCTTATGTGTTTAAGCATGAATGTCTAATGAAAAGATGGTTTGTGTGATTCTTTTTATATGTTTATACCTGCTGGAAAAGTGATGAATATTTAGTGAAGAGGTGATGAATTTTCAGTAGAGTCGTGATGAATTTACAGCATAGTCGTGATGAATATGCCTAGATCCGAGTAGCTTAGCTCTCTCCCTTGCTATTTTATGTGTGCTTTGGTTGTCTTAAAATTATCTAAGTATTTCCCTATATGTATAATAGTGTATAGAAGCTAGATAATGAGTTTTGGATCATTTAGAGTTGAAATGAAATTTTTATAAGGCTTTCACATATTCAACCATGGGTACATTGGGCAATAAAGATTGTTTTTGAAAGTTTTAAGTGCACCATTGTCTTCATTGGGTCTTTTACCTAAAATTTGGTATATGATATGTTAGGATTTGATGTTGTCTAGAGTAAGTGATGAATTTTAGAAGCTTAAGGTAATTTTTGGTTAATAAAGACATTTTCGTCATTTCACGTAAATTTCTAGAAATTTGGAGACCTAATTGAATATTGTGCTAATACAAGAATTCAGAATTTATAATTCTAATACTTGGGTAACATTGATGAGTAGACTTAGAGACCTTAATTAAAATGATTCATTAAGTAAGAAAAAGAAAAAGAGAAAGAGACATTGTGGGTGTGTTGAGGAATCTTAATATTTTATCCTATTTTTCTATTGATATTTCATCCTAAGAAAATAATTGGCTAAGTGTAATATATTTTAGCATAAAATACACCTCTCTTTCTCAATTTGCTTAGCTAGCTTCAGATTTAGGTAAGTCATTACTTACCTTTACTTATGACGGATTCTCGATGTATGTTTGCTTGGAGTGGAAGGTGATGATGATGCTTAACGATTATTTAATTATGTCAAGCACATGCTATGTTATATATAGTAATTTTCTGAATAGATGAAATTGTAGCCTTAATGCAACGCGTGTTAATATGACGCTTGAATATTGTATGTGTGTAAGTGTGTGAAGGGTTTAGTATGGGTTGAAATTGCATGATGCCTTATATTGTATTTTATGCCATGGACTTATTCGGCTTTAATGCCTCTGGAATCGATCGGCTTTAATGCCACTTAAATTGGTTCGGCTTTAATGCCCCTGAAATCGATTGGCTTTAATGCCATTTGGATTGGTTCGGCTTTAATGCCACTTAAAATTGACCGGCTTTAATGCCGCTTGGCTTTAATGCCATTTGAAATTGATGTAATAATGGAAAGTCATTTTGTTGATGGATGTGAGCTAAGTGCTATTATGTGGGCCTAATTTATGATTGGCTAAATCCTTGAATAAAATATTAATCACTTAAAGTGAAAGATCTTGAGTTGGGACTTGTATCACTCGGGGTAGCTATCCGAGTTAGGTTTGGTATTCACTTGGTACCATTCCGGTGTTTTTCTATTCTGTGATCCCGGGTGCCTTACGAGGTCCGGAGAGGCCCTCTTCTACTCTATAGGTGTCTCGATATATTTCGGCCCTATAGGGGGTATGCATACTTAAGTGATTAGGTGTCCTATTTATTGGTGGTCTGGTTACGTTTCTGGGCGGGCCAGCTAGGGCTAGTACCGTTCGAGTACTAGATTAGTTGTTACGATCTCTTCGAGTCTCCATCCTCAAGTTAATATAATAAATTGATTGCGATCACGATGATAAGATATAATAACTAATGGATCCCATCCACCAATACATTCACATTACGTTATTTTATGCTTGAAGGTTGAGTTTTGTGTTCTCAATTAACATATATACACGTAAGCATGATATTATCTTGTTATTATATATTCTATTGCTTTCTTCACATGGACCTCGCACTCAATGCTATCTCTTTAGGATAGTTGTGTTGCTCAGTACAAGATGCGTACTGATACTACACTTTTGTAGACGTTGTGTCACAGGTATATGATGATGATCCTGCTGACTTTGAGGAGGTTCCTCGGGCAGAGTGATGCGGGTTTATACCCCTGGGGTTAGGGCGTAGAGTTATTTCTATCCGAGGTCGCACATGTTATGTGCCCTAGATTTTGGATATCTCTTTTGGACTCTTCATCTCTTTTAACCCCCTTATCTCTTTTGGATATTGTATTATCTGGAGCATGTACTCCAAACTATGTTATTATGTCTAAATTATTCAAGTCTTTTGCTATTTATATCTATTTTCGTAAGTTTTGATTTATTTGATGTAAAGTTTTTGCCTTGCGCGTAGTACGAGAAAGGTATGGACTAGACTCGTGCTATGTGTGGCGGTAACACCTGTTATGTTATGTTAATGCTTCCGCTTATAAAACAAAAAAAAATGTAGTAAATTTTGGGGTGTTACAAGTTTGTATCAGAGCTTTGGTTTTGTAAATCATGTTTTAATTTTTTTTTGTTTTTTTTTTGTTTGTGAAAATATAGTTTTTAATGATCCTTTATCTTAGTTAACATCCTTCTTCTATTTTAAAATCTGAGTCCTTGATATTTTTAGTCGAGTTATGTGAGGAATGTGGAATGGGTAGTATTAAGTGGCCCTTGTATGATTTATGTGACTAACCCATTGCAATAGTAAGATTAGACTTTTCTCTAAGTGAATTTTTGTCTTGTAGCTGAAGATGGCTCAAAATGTTAGACTTTCCCGCATAGAGGAACTCTTGATTGCAATGGCGGAAAGAGATATGCAGCAACCACCTCCTCTTCCACCATTTCAGATCCCTATCCATATTCCTCCACCAGCCCCATAGGAGGACTGGTTGCATAGGACGCGGTTACGCTCACCACCAACATTCTTGGGCACTGAGGACCCACTTGCCTTAGAGAGCTGGATAAGGGAGTTTGAGAAGATCTTTGAGGCTTCTGAGTGTCCTCCTGACAAGAAGGTGAAGGTTGCTTCATATTTTCTAAAGGGTCGTGCTGATGATTGGTGGCGTAGTCAGCAGGTGCCGGGAGCACCCATAGAGACTTGGGAACAGATGTTACAATAGATGCGGGCATGCTTTTGCCCTACTCGTGTCAGGCTAGAGCTATACGATCGCTTTATGGCACTTCGACAGGGTTCGTCCACTATTGAGCAGTATTACTTGGAATTCATGGATCTTATTCGTTTTGCACCAGAGATGGATGCGGACGAGGAGAAGAAGATGCATAAGTTTGAGATGGGTTTGAACATCCGGATTCAGGAGTTGATCTCTAGCTCTACCTTCCATTCACTTTTCGAAATGTTTGATAAGGCAACTAAGGTTGCAAAGGTTGTTCAGGTTAGGAGTGGGGATTTCTCTACGAGCAAGAGGAAGATTGAGTATCATGAAGGAGACCGTAGAGTGCAACAACGTGTTGGAGGACAGTTTGGTAGCCAATCTAGGGGTCACGTCAAGGCTCAAGGCCCGAGGAGGCGTTTCATCTGCACTCGTTGTGGCAGGGATCATCCCGGGAAGGACTGTTCGGGGAATCTAATTCAGTGTTGGGCTTGTGCAAAGATGGGTCATCGACAATTTGAGTGCTTTAGGGTTGCCGATGGTACAGTGAGAAGTGTTCCAATACCACAGAGGGGACCAAATTTATCTCCACAACCCCAACAGAGAGTTTCTCCAGCTATTAGTACTCAGAGTCGAGAGAGTAAGGGGAGAATGCAGAACTCTCGCCCTATTCTACCTGGCAGTGATGGTCAGATGCAGGGTTCTGGAGGTTTCAGAGGTGGACATTCGGATAGGCGCTTGAATGTCATGAGTCAGATTGAGGCAGACAACTAGTTGGATGTTATTACGGGTACTTTCACCATCCTCTCCTTGCCCGTATATGTATTATTTGACTCTGGTGCATCGTGTTCATTCATATCCTCTAGATTTATTGCTAGAGCTGCCATGAATCCTACTGCTAGTATTTCCTCTACTGTTAAATTACCATCTGGGGATCATATTGCTTGTAGTAATCTTCACTCTAATGTGGCCTTAGTTATAGGCGGGGTAGATTTCTCCATGGACCTTATAGAGTTTGATTTGGCGGATTTTGATGTCATTGTGGGGATGGACATGTTAGGGAAGTATCAAACGATTATAGATTGTGCCCAAGAGCGTGTGGTACTTAGAGGACCTCAAGGTGCTAGGGTTTCTTATCGGAGATGCAAGCCTAGGCCTACAACGAAGGTTATATCTGCAATGAAGCTTTGTCTATTAGCACGAAAGGGTTATCCTATGTACCTGTGTAGTGTTCGAGATCTTAATGCCGATGTTGCTTCATTGGATAGTATTGTCGTTGCTCGAGATTTTCCCGATGTTTTTCCAGAAGAGATACCGGGTATGCCACCTGTCCGGGAAGTAGAGTTTACCATTGACTTGGTTCAAGGAGCGGAGCCAGTGTCTAGAGCACCTTATCGAATGGCACCAATAGAGATGAGGGAGTTGAAATCCCAGTTGGAAGAATTGATGATGCATGGGTATATACGTCCTAGCGTATCACCTTGGGGAGCACCTGTATTGTTTGTAAAGAAGAAAGATGGAAGCCTTCGTTTATGTATTGACTATCGTGGGTTAAATCAATTAACGGTGAAGAACCGTTATCCGCTACCACGGATAGACGATTTGTTTGACCAGCTTCGTGGTGCTGGGATCTTTTCGAAGATTGATTTGCGGTCTGGGTATCATCAGCTTCGAATAGCAGAGGCGGATATCCCGAAGATAGCATTTCGTACAAGGTATGGGCATTATGAGTTCACGGTGATGCCATTCGGGCTCACCAATGCACCTGCAGTTTTCATGGATTTGATGAATCGTATTTTCCGACCGTACCTGGATCAGTTTGTGGTGGTCTTCATCGACGATATTCTGATATACTCTCGAAGTAAGGAGGATCATGAACAACACCTCAAGATGGTTTTGACACTTCTTAGAGAGCATAGGCTTTATGCCAAACTCTCTAAGTGTGAGTTTTGGATGCAAGAGGTTTCCTTTTTAGGACATGTGGTATCTGCGAGTGGGGTTTCTGTTGATCCAGCAAAGGTTCGGGCTGTTTCAGATTGGAGGGTACCTACTAACGTGACTGAAGTTCGGAGTTTTCTAGGATTGGCGGGATATTATCGTCGCTTTGTTCAGAACTTTTCAAGGGTGGCTCGACCACTGACAAATTTACTGAAGAAGACGACAAGATTTCAGTGGGATAGTGGTTGTGAGGAGGCATTCCAGGAGTTGAAGCGTCTTCTTACTACCGCACCGATTTTGACTTTGCCCTCAGGCTCTGATGGATTCGAGGTTTACAGCGATGCTTCAAAGCATGGTTTAGGTTGTGTTCTTATGCAACATGGCCGAGTGGTTGCTTATGCCTCGCGTCAATTGAAACAGCATGAACAGAATTACCCGACACATGACCTTGAGCTTGCGGCGGTAGTCTTTGCATTGAAGATTTGGAGGCACTATTTATATGGGGTCCAATGTAAGTTTTATACCGACCATAAGAGCCTCAAATATATTTTCACTCAGCGAGAGCTGAATATGAGGCAGAGGAGATGGTTGGAGTTGGTTAAGGACTACGACATTGAGTTGACCTATCACGAGGGTAAGGCTAATGTAGTGGCAGACGCTTTGAGTCGGAAGACAACCCATTCACTGAGTTCGATGGCGTCCTCTTACCAGTTGCGAGAGGAGCTGAGAGGCATGGGTACTGAGCTCATATGTCATGGCGATTTAGAGGTGCAAATGAGTGCCTTAAAGGTTACACCTTCCTTATTTGATGAGATTCGAGTTGGGCAGTCCGGTGAAGTCAAGCTTGAGCGTATTCGATCAAAGATTGCGAAGGGAAAAGCTGATGGCTTTAGAATTCATGATGATGGTAGCATCCGATATAGAGGTAGGTGGTGTGTTCCGCAAAGTTGTGCTGAGCTCAAGCGGCGGATTATGGAGGAGGGACATTGTACGCCTTATTCCATCCACCCTGGAGGAGATAAGCTATACAAGGACTTGAGGCAGATTTATTGGTGGCCTCGCATGAAGCGAGAGGTGGCAGACTTTGTGGCGAGATGCTTGACCTGTCAAAAGGTTAAGATTGAGCATCGAAGACCGGCAGGTCTAGTTCAGTCTTTAGAGGTTCCCAAGTGGAAGTGGGACTCCATTTCGATGGATTTCGTATCAGGCTTACCAAAGACACGCAACGGTTGTGATATGATTTGGGTTATTGTTGACAGGTTAACGAAGTCGGCGGTGTTTGTGCCAATGAAGGCTACTTGGGGCATGGATCAGCTAGCCAAAGCATATATGAGATATGTGGTGAGGTACCATGGTGTTCCCTCTGATATAGTCTCTGATAGAGATTCGAGGTTCTTATCGCACTTCTGGGGGAAGTTGCAAGAGGCTATGGGCACGAAGTTGAAGATGAGTACTGCTTTTCACCCATCTACTGATGGTCAGACTGAGCGTACGATACAGACATTGGAGGATATGTTGCGGTCATGTGCACTTGATTTTCAGGGCAGTTGGGAGGATCGTTTAGATCTAATTGAGTTCTCTTACAATAATAGCCATCATGCGAGCATTGGAATGGCACCCTTCGAAGCCTTATATGGACGTAAGTGCCGAAGTCCCCTATGTTGGAGTGACATCAGTGAGACCATCGCGTTGGGACCAGATCTTATTGAGGAGACCACTCGACATGTTTGTTTGATTCAAGATCGGATGAGAGTAGCTCAAGATAGACAAAAGAGTTATGCCGACCAGAGGCGGAGGTTAGACGGATATGAGGTGGGTGAACGTGTTTTGTTGAGGGTCTCCCCCACCAAGGGTGTTTAGAGGTTTGGAAGGAGAGGCAAGCTTAGCCCACGATACATTGGTCCATTTGAGATTCTAGAAAGAGTGGGTGAGGTTGCCTACCGGTTAGCATTGCCTATGGAGTTAGCTCAAGTTCACAATGTTTTCCATATTTCACAATTACGAAAGTATGTTGCTGATCCCTCACACGTTATCCAACATGAAGATATCGAGCTTGATGACTCCTTGACCTATGAGGAGAGACCATTGAGGATCCTTGACACAAAATTACGACGGACTCGATCGAGTGAGATTTTACTTGTTAAGGTTCTTTGGAGTCGCCATGGAGCTGAGGAGGCCACATGGGAGACGGAGAAAGACATGAAGAGGTCACACCCAGAGCTTTTTGTTGAAGGTGTGTTCATAGATTAACTCTCTTTTAAGGGGGTAGTACCTCTTATGTTGCTAACTTTAGCTTGTTCGCATTTATTCTTTTCGATCTTTTAAGTCCTTGACTTCGAGGACGAAGTCTCTTTTAAGGGGGTAGTAATGTAATACCCCGTTCTTTCAAATCCTAATTATCATATAAGATTGGCCTATTATCGCATCATATAAATATATACATATCGATTCTATTATCAAGCCCCATTCCGTTCGTGTAAATTTTTAGACATTTTATCGATTATTTCTCGTGTTTGCGTAAAACACATTTATTGCAATTCTTCCGATTTCTCTGTTTTTACTCCTTTTGATCTCTTAAAAATTTGTGAATCAATCTAAAAATATTTTTGAGTTCATCCATTCACCCTATTCATTTATGTTTCACCCTTTCCTTTATAATCACCAAATTGCGGAAAAATTCATTTACGCGATTAGACGATTTTAGCCGTTTTTGCTATTTTTAATCCGTTGGTCATCAAATAAGTTCCGAGACCAAATATTTTTATATATTTGATTTTATAAAAACATTCCACATCAATATGTGATAACTTGAACCCCTATTATTCATTTTATGAATTTGCGGAAAAACGCGTTTCCGCAACTTACCCGTTTTGCCGTTTTTGATCATTTTCCACCCGTCAAGGATCAAACCTACTCCGATACTTAATATTTTTATATATTTGAGTTTCTAAGATTATTCAAAATATTTTCATAAATTTTTATAATTTTCGGAATTTAAGTGATATTTTTCCCAATGAGTGCCCATTATTAGGATTTCTTACAATTTAATTAATCAAAATAAAGTGTAACCAATCCTCTAACTAATATTCCAATCCTAACTAGCCTCCTAACCAAACCAAACCAGATTTGTAACTTGGTTACATGTGTCCCAACCAAAAAATGCAACTAGTACCATAATCATAATTTTATGACATTTCTCTTACACACTCAACCATAGCCTATCATCTCTCTTACACCCCTAATCCTAGCACTCAAGTGAGGCCAAGGTCAAACCAAAAACTCAATCCACACTCCACCATATCAGATCCTACTCTATCTTTGCCAAATCGTGCGTTCCTACCCCAAAACGCACATAAAATCATAGATTGTAGCAGAGTGCAAAGTTGATTACTTTCTAACTTTGAGCAACTCGTTCTCTCTCTCTGGTTATCCGTTTCCTTTGGTTTTTGTTTCCTTCGAAATTATGCATTGCATACTATGAATCCATATAATTTAAATCCCTGAAGTCGAAATCCCTCATGCTTATTCATAGCCAAACTTCTGCTTCCCGACCAGCCTTACAAAATCAGCAAAGCTGAATTTTTTGGTGACTTCGAGCATCTTTTATGCATCGACCTTGATTCCTCTACCATATATTCTTGTTTGGTATTTTTCCTTGCATTTTATGCCTCATCTACAGACCCTTCTCACCAAGGAAATCGTTCCCCTACCCTCTCCTTTTTCCTCTTCTATCTGCCTTGCCGAGCAACATTGAAGTTTTTGCTGCAGTGGTTAAGTGGGTTGCAGCAAATATTTCGTGCCTTTCATGCCTTCTTTTCTCCTTGTTTTCCTCCCCTTTAACGCTCCAAAACCTTAATCCATCATTCCTTTGTGGTTATTGGTTGTTTTTTGGTGGTTTTGAAGCCTCTCTATTCAAGAGTAATATTTTATATTTCACTTCTTCCATTCCAAATCCTTTCTTTCCCATTTTTGTTATTTATTGAACTTGGTTTATCTAACTCATTTACCTTATATTCTTGAAGGTGACAAAGTGGTTTAGAGAAGGAATTGCTAGATTCCTTATTTTAGCTTTGCTAAGGAGCTTAGGAGTTTTGGTAACAAAACTAACCTTTAGAAATAGGATTTTGTGCTAGGTGTATTATATGTTCTCTTATGTGTAGATAGCTTTATTTTAATTATAAGCATGAAATAATATCTTGAAAAATATTGTATGACATGTGTACGTTTCTACCTTATGTGTTTAAGCATGAATGTCTAATGAAAAGATGGTTTGTCTGATTCTTTTTATATGTTTATACCTGCTGGAAAAGTGATGAATATTTAGTGAAGAGGTGATGAATTTTCAGTAGAGTCGTGATGAATTTACAGCATAGTCGTGATGAATATGCCTAGATCCGAGTAGCTTAGCTCTCTCCCTTGCTATTTTATGTGTGCTTTGGTTGTCTTAAAATTATCTAAGTATTTCCCTATATGTATAATAGTGTATAGAAGCTAGATAATGAGTTTTGGATCATTTAGAGTTGAAATGAAATTTTTATAAGGCTTTCACATATTCAACCATGGGTACATTGGGCAATAAAGATTGTTTTTGAAAGTTTTAAGTGCACCATTGTCTTCATTGGGTCTTTTACCTAAAATTTGGTATATGATATGTTAGGATTTGATGTTGTCTAGAGTAAGTGATGAATTTTAGAAGCTTAAGGTAATTTTTGGTTAATAAAGACATTTTCGTCATTTCACGTAAATTTCTAGAAATTTGGAGACCTAATTGAATATTGTGCTAATACAAGAATTCAGAATTTATAATTCTAATACTTGGGTAACATTGATGAGTAGACTTAGAGACCTTAATTAAAATGATTCATTAAGTAAGAAAAAGAAAAAGAGAAAGAGACATTGTGGGTGTGTTGAGGAATCTTAATATTTTATCCTATTTTTCTATTGATATTTCATCCTAAGAAAATAATTGGCTAAGTGTAATATATTTTAGCATAAAATACACCTCTCTTTCTCAATTTGCTTAGCTAGCTTCAGATTTAGGTAAGTCATTACTTACCTTTACTTATGACGGATTCTCGATGTATGTTTGCTTGGAGTGGAAGGTGATGATGATGCTTAACGATTATTTAATTATGTCAAGCACATGCTATGTTATATATAGTAATTTTCTGAATAGATGAAATTGTAGCCTTAATGCAACGCGTGTTAATATGACGCTTGAATATTGTATGTGTGTAAGTGTGTGAAGGGTTTAGTATGGGTTGAAATTGCATGATGCCTTATATTGTATTTTATGCCATGGACTTATTCGGCTTTAATGCCTCTGGAATCGATCGGCTTTAATGCCACTTAAATTGGTTCGGCTTTAATGCCCCTGAAATCGATTGGCTTTAATGCCATTTGGATTGGTTCGGCTTTAATGCCACTTAAAATTGACCGGCTTTAATGCCGCTTGGCTTTAATGCCATTTGAAATTGATGTAATAATGGAAAGTCATTTTGTTGATGGATGTGAGCTAAGTGCTATTATGTGGGCCTAATTTATGATTGGCTAAATCCTTGAATAAAATATTAATCACTTAAAGTGAAAGATCTTGAGTTGGGACTTGTATCACTCGGGGTAGCTATCCGAGTTAGGTTTGGTATTCACTTGGTACCATTCCGGTGTTTTTCTATTCTGTGATCCCGGGTGCCTTACGAGGTCCGGAGAGGCCCTCTTCTACTCTATAGGTGTACCATCGATATATTTCGGCCCTATAGGGGGTATGCATACTTAAGTGATTAGGTGTCCTATTTATTGGTGGTCTGGTTACGTTTCTGGGCGGGCCAGCTAGGGCTAGTACCGTTCGAGTACTAGATTAGTTGTTACGATCTCTTCGAGTCTCCATCCTCAAGTTAATATAATAAATTGATTGCGATCACGATGATAAGATATAATAACTAATGGATCCCATCCACCAATACATTCACATTACGTTATTTTATGCTTGAAGGTTGAGTTTTTTGTTCTCAATTAACATATATACACGTAAGCATGATATTATCTTGTTATTATATATTCTATTGCTTTCTTCACATGGACCTCGCACTCAATGCTATCTCTTTAGGATAGTTGTGTTGCTCAGTACAAGATGCGTACTGATACTACACTTTTGTAGACGTTGTGTCACAGGTATATGATGATGATCCTGCTGACTTTGAGGAGGTTCCTCGGGCAGAGTGATGCGGGTTTATACCCCTGGGGTTAGGGCGTAGAGTTATTTCTATCCGAGGTCGCACATGTTATGTGCCCTAGATTTTGGATATCTCTTTTGGACTCTTCATCTCTTTTAACCCCCTTATCTCTTTTGGATATTGTATTATCTGGAGCATGTACTCCAAACTATGTTATTATGTCTAAATTATTCAAGTCTTTTGCTATTTATATCTATTTTCGTAAGTTTTGATTTATTTGATGTAAAGTTTTTGCCTTGCGCTTAGTACGAGAAAGGTATGGACTAGACTCGTGCTATGTGTGGCGGTAACACCTGTTATGTTATGTTAATGCTTCCGCTTATAAAACAAAAAAAAAATGTAGTAAATTTTGGGGTGTTACACCCAATTGCTCTCTATTTAAACATATCAACTAGTTATTACCAGCTGATCAAATGGTTGACAAACTGATTGACTGGTTTGATCAATTGAACCATGGGTTTCATTTCTAAAGAAACCTGGTTGCTTTGTGCTTAAGCACATCAATAGATTATTGTAAAACTGATTGACTGGTTCACAAACCAATTGACTGGTTTAACAAACCAATCGATGGGTTGACAAAATGGTAACTTTCTATTTTGGTCAAAAAAAGAATAGTCGAATGGTTGGAAAAACCTATTGACTTGTCGTACAACCGATTGACTAGTTTCTCCAGACAGATTGGCTAGTCAGTATTAAGTGTTAATTTTCTACTAGTTGGGTGAAATAACTTTTTGAAAAGTTGTATCTAACAACCATAATCGATGGTAATCCATATAAACAAGATTGCTCTACATTTAATACAAAAAAAAGTTTTAGATCATTAAATATGCAATTACTCTCTTACACTAAAATCATTCAATTGCTCATTCAATATTCCAAACTTTCCTATTTATGAGTTTTCACTAAAAAGTATTCTTTGCTCACTTCTCTTAGCTAGAATTGTTTTCAAATTATAATATCATATATTACATCTAGCTAGATCACATCTCATTATTTTGTGAGAAACTCTTGTAATCACAACCACCTCTCAAAAATCAATCAAAGGGGTTAGCGAGTGTTACCTATCATTCTTGAGAGATATATTTAGTGAATTTAGAGAAGATAAATAGGTAAAGTTGTAAATTATCTCTTGAGAGGGTCACTAAGATTATAAGGCTCATAAACTAAGAGAAGAGTGATCATCAATGAACAACATTACTATTTTAAAAATCCAAAAGGGAGAACCTTTTAGTAATAGATGTAAAGAGTAATTTACTCTTGAACCACTTTACATTATGTGTAAATTTTTATTTAGTCATTAACATTCCACAAAACCCAATTCACCCCATTCTAGGGTGTTTTTTAATTAATATCAAATTTATAGGCACCTCTCAAACTATTTAACAATCAAAGGTGAAAAAGGTCAACAAGCAGAATGGATTCCATTGGTCTAAATGAAGTCATCTCCACCACTAAGCCACCATTGTTCAATGGTGAAAATTTTTCCTACCAGAAGAACTGAATAACGTTCTTCATCAAATCATAAGAATACGAATGTGGTCGATTGTTACTAAAGGGTGAATCAAGATCATAGAGGAGGTCAATAGTAAGATTATAGAAAAGAAAAGAGATGAGATTACCAATGTAGAAAAGAGAAGGATAACTCTCAACAATAAAGCCATCATGATTCTGCAATGTCGGCATTGTGAATAAGAGTACCATCGAATTCAATCTTATATAATTTCTTAGGGCATATAGGATAAGCTCGTCCTCACCCATGAAGGTACAAAATAGATTAAGGATCAAATAATCATCGTCCACCCTAGAGAGTATTAACTCTTTAGCCTAAAGGAGGGTGAAATCATCAACAATCTAAGAAACAGCTTCACCTCAATTGTAAACAATCTCAAGGATTTGGGGGAGGAAATCACTACAGAAGAGAAAGTAAGAAAAATATTATAAGATCTTATAAAATAATAGAGCCCTAAAGTAACTACAATTGAAGAGACTAGATACTTGGGAAAAATGATAATTGATGAGCTTTATGGCAAGCTTATGCATCACCAATCAAAGGTGGAGGATGGAGAAAAAGAAATAAGAAATAAGGCTCTAGCTTTAAAAGAGCTAACATCTTCATGGAAACAAGATATAGCTAACAACTTGGGAGAGAAAGAATGTGATGAAGGGGAAGAGGAAACTCTTATAAATGATGAAGATGAGGCACTCATAGCCACTCAATTCAAGAGGCTCCTCTGATCAACAGGAAGTAGGAATCAAAGAGCTTCTTCGAGCAACTAAAGGAAGCCTAGAGAAGTCAACATAGATGACAAGATCAAATGTCAAAACTATGGAAAAATGGGTAAGTCATCCGTGACTGCTATGAGTTGAAAAACAAAATTACTAAAAATGTAAAGAGCAAAGGGAAATCAAGCAATAAAAAAAGGAAGAGAAAGGCCCAGAAAATCCATGGATGCTTTTGATGAAAGTGAAGGTGAAACCTTATAAGAAGAGGATGAAGTTTCAAACCTTTATTTCATGGCATTAGAAGTAGAATCATCAACCTCTACCTCACTCACTAGCTTCGATGATAAAGATGACATCGACGAGGTACAATATGATTTACTATACTCCTATGATGACCTACTTTGTGTTTTGCATGACTCATTACATGATAATGATAAACTAAGTAAAGAGAAGGAAAATATGAAGAAATTGCTTGATCAGCTAAATGATCAACACACTCTAATGATAAATAGAATTGTCCTTTTTGATTCCCACATGCTTTTTGGCAAAACTAATTTATCAAATAAAATCACCGCCTTTAATGAATATAATAAATACATTTGATGTGATCACCGGTTTAAGATAGATCAATTTTGATTCAAAATAATGGAATTACAAGCAAATTGTGGCAAATTTGTGAAAATTGCATATACTTTCTCAAAAGGTGAAGAAGGTCTAAACATAATGTTAAGTGGTTAACAATACTATAAAGACCGTAAAGGTATAGGCTATGGGAATAAGAAAGTTTTTAAGCGTCAAAGTCTTAAAAAATTATTTGTGAGATCCTCAAAAGCTCATCATGTAAATGCTTCACCTACATCAAATCACTATACTATATGTGGGAAGAATGGGCATTAATCTACAACATATAGGCATACACAAATTCAATAGTCACTCTTACTCATAAGAAGAAAATACTATGTAATGTATGTGGCAAACCCAACCATCTTTTCTCATCATGAAAGTTCTCAAAGATTACCCAAGTGAAGTTAAAATTCAAGTAGGTGTGGGAGCCTAAATGATCCATCCCGCATGAGGTAAACATTAACCTAGTAAGAACCCATGGAAAGGGTACCTAAACTAGGACATTTATGCTTGCAGGTATGCTTCAAGGTCAACACAAAAAGCCATAAATGGTTCCTAGATAGTGGATGTTCGAGACACATGACCATTGATCGAACCATATTCTCTAAGCTCACTCCATATGATGGTGGGAGTGCAACCTTTGGAAGCAACTCAAAAGGAAAGATCATTAGTGTTGGAAGCATCAGTATTGGTAACATTAAACCTTTTATGAATGACGTTTATCTAGATAACGGCCACAAACATCTTAATAAGCATTAGTCAACTATGTGGTAAAGGATTTTTGGTTAATTTTTCAAATTTGCACTACATATCCTAATAATGTGTACATTCTTGATGTTGAATCAATAAAACTACATGACACATGTTTGAGTGTAGTTGATAATGCTGCATGGTTGTGGCACAAAAGAATCGCACATGATATTATGGATCTATTTATTAAATTAGCAAGAAAAGACCTAGTGCATGGTCTTCCAAAGTTTAACTTTGAAAAAGATAGATTATGTGTTACATTTCAATAAGGGAAACAACATAGGGTTACCTTCAAACCTAGAAAATATTATGACTTCCACTCAACCACTTGAATTGCTACACATGGATTTGTTTGGGAATACTAGGACCCTTAACATTGATGGTTGCAAATATGAATTAGTCATTGTAGATGATTACTCAAGATATATATGGACGTTATTCCTTTCTACTAAAGATGATGCTTTTAATGCCTTTCTTGTGCTATGAAAGAAAATTCAAGTAGAGAAAGGATCAATGCTTCATGCCATAAGGAGTGATCATGGTAAGGAGTTTGAGAATACCACATTCATGAAATGTTTTTGAACAAAATGGCATCACTCACAGCTTCACGACACTAAGAACACCTCAACAAAATGGGTTGGTGGAAAGGAAGAATAGAACCTTAGAGGAAGTTGCATGGACCATGCTATACAACTCTAAGCTTCCAAAATATTTTTGAACCGAAGCTGTTGCCACTACAAACTGCTAAATGAATATAGTACTCATATGAGACATCTTGAGAAAGACACCCTATGAGCTCTACAAAGGTAAGAAACAAAATGTGAATTATCTATACATATTTGGTTGCAAGTGCTTTGTCCTTAATAATGGAAAAAGCAACCTCAGTAAGTTTGATTGCAAAGTTGATGAAGGTATCTATAAATAGTAAATCTCATCGGACCTTCAACTAATAAATAATGTAAGTTGAAGAATCCATACAAGTTGTTTTGATAAATCTAGCTGTAGTGTATGGAAATATCAAGAGGAAGAAATAGGTCCTTCATTCATATTGAAATCCTACTAGAAAATGGTGAAAATAAGAAGAGAAAGAAAGAGAAGAACCATATATCTCCCAATAAGAAGACAAAGTGAGAGAATATATCCCTCGAGCATAGAGATATGCATATGGGAACCTTCAAGAAATCATCATTGGGGATCCACCTAGAGGTGTTGCAATAATATCATCGCTAGGTAACATTTGCAACCATTTAGTTTTTCTATCTCAAATGGAACCTAAATCTCACTTTGAATCCATGAACGATAAAAATTGGAACATGGCAATGTAAGATGAGCTTAACCAATTTTATAGAAATCAAGTTTGGGAATTAGTCCTTTTGCCTTAAAATAGACCCATCATTAGGACTAAATAGGTATTTAGAAACAAGCTAGATGAAGGGGGAGTCATGGTTAGAAACAAATCCCAATTTGTTACCAAAGGATACAACCAAGAAAAAGGCATTGATTTCAAAGAAACTTTTTCCCTCTTACCTAGATTCAAGGCTATACGATTCTTCTCGCATTTGCATCATCCATACAAATTACATTATATCAAATGGATGTCAAAAGTACTTTTATAAATGGATTTATAGAAGAAGAAGTATATGTTAAGAAACCACCTTGTTTTGAGGACAATTTAAAACTTGACCATGTTTGCAACTCAAAAAGCACTTTATGGTCTAAAATAAGCTCCTAGAGCTTGGTATGAAAGGTTGAGTAAATTCTTAATGGACAAAGGTTTGGAAAGAGGAAAATTTGATAGAACCATTTTTCTAAATAAAACCAAATAGGGCTTATTTAATAGCTTCTACAACAAAGCTTGAAATACACAACAAAGGTAAGTCCGTTGATCAAATATGATATTGAGGTATGATTGGATCCCTCCTTTATTTAATAGCTTCTAGACCTGATATCATTTTTAGTGTATTACTATGTGCTATATTTTAGTGCAATCCTAAGGAATCTCACACATGACTCTTGTCAAAAGAATCCTTAGACATCTCATTGGCACTCTTAACCTAGGCTTATTATATCATTGTGACATTGTTTTAGATTTATTTGGATATTTTGATGCTAATTTTGCAAATTAAAAAGTTTATAGAAAAGGTACCTTAGGTACTTACCAAATTTTAGGAGAATCACTAGTTAGTTGGCATAGCAAGAAACAATCTAGTGTTGAACTTTCTATGGATAAAGCATAATACATTGTTGCTGGTGCTTGTTGTGCTCAAATAATTTAGATAAAACATCAATTAAGTGACTATGGCCTGAAACTTGAAATAACTTCAATTAAATGTGATTACACCATTGGAATATGTCTCATAAAATTCCTACTCAACATTCAAAATCAAAACACATAGAAATAAGATATCACTTCATAACATATCATATTGAAAAATGTGATATATGTGAAGAATTTGAGGATAACTTGCATCAATGGGAAGACATATATACAAAACCCTTGAGTGAATAATGATTCACTACAATTAGGATATAAATTGGGATGATAATTTTTGATAAAAATACAACACTTGAAAAATTGTGAAAATATTTGTGTTAAGGGCTAAATTACGACTTTTATGCTTATCACTTGAATTCCAATCCTCAAATGGTCGTTATGTCTCTTGATCCATATGATTTGTCATGAAATGTATTTTCAATCTAATAATTTAGGGAATAAAGTCAAATTCATTGTTAAAAACCATGAAAAATAACTAAAACAACACCTAATTTGCACCCAGTTGATTGGTTAACAAAACTAGTCGATCAGATGGTATACAAGGCGACTGGTGGGTTGAAACTAGGGTTGTTGAGCTCTGATTGACTTATTTCCACACACAGAACTAGTCGACTTGTTACTCAATACTAGTTGATCTATTGGAGGATAGTCGATTGATTATTCTATACCAGTCTATTAGTGGAAAAATAGTAGACTTTTTTCCCAAACCAGTCGACTAGTTTATCGCCAGTATAAATAACCCCTTCTTGTTCTTTAAACCCTTCACCTTAATCCCTAAACCATTTGCCTCCTCCTTACCCTCTCAAATCACCTCCTTCAAAAATCTTCAAATTAATGTCAAAATCCATCAATTTTCTCTACTCTTGCTTGAATTGATATCCAAAACAACAAGAACTCCTCTGTAGAACGTTAATTTTCATCACACTCACCCAATTTTTAGTAATTTTTTCCCTCAACCCTAACTTCAAATATGTCCCTCTTTGACATATTTGATTCATTATGACCATTAATCAACAAAATTAAGCCATTAGTTTATCATTTTCATAATCTTTGTGCATTAATTTAATTCCTTTCTAATCGTTTGAATATGTGATTCATCCTCCTGCATTTTCTCTCCCATCCAACATTTTTCTTTTATATTTCTTATCATTTAACTATTACACCCCAAAATTCATTACTTTTTTTTAAAGAGGAAGTAATTCAAATACTTAATTTAAAACCCATGAATTGTGGGAATGTTACCGCCACAATAAGTACCAGATCGGTTCACTCCTACCGTTCCAGTACCAAGTGCTAAGGCTAAGAAAATATTAACAATCCATTATAAAATTAAGACAAACCAAACTTCAAATAATCATTAAACGGTTGTAAAACAAAATCAGAGTACGCATCAAGAATTTTAATTCATTTCCAAAAGAGAATTAAACTTATAACTAATAAAATGTTTAATTGAAATACTTAATGCACAGAAATGAATCAAAAAGGATAAATGTGATACAAAAGAAATACACAAAGAAATAAATTGCATAAAGAGATAATATGGCCACATCACTCTCTCAAACTTTGAGCCAATACATACTCAACACTCATCCCCGACTGATGTCTCACCCACTTGCACAAAGTCAGAAGGGAATACTACTCGTGGGAATGACCAACAATCATGAAAAGGGTGATCAGTACGCTACGTACTGAGTAAGGTAACTGAGCACTAAGACCAACACATAAGCACATAATCCATGTAGAATAATAAAAGGGCATGATCCAACATAACAACATAAAGGCATATGAACAATTCAGGTAAAAGTACAAAGGCCCATTTATAGTCCAAATTAACTACTTAATTAATCTTTTATCAAAAGTCGATACACACTATACCATGTAAGTATAAGGACACCCCACTATTATTTCCGGTGGGCTAGTCACTTGTGGGACAAATTCCACACCATTATTATTCACTGGTGGATCGGTCACTTGCGGTACAATAGTCCACACCACTATTCCTTACCGGTGGATCTGCTGGTTCCTGCTCACATGGTTTTCCACTATAAGTAATTAGTATCTTTTAATTGTCTTACCAAACTTTGGTTTTTATTTATTGAGCTCGAGTTACCCCACTATTATTACTGATGGGCCGAAATGCACAGGTACAAAGCCTGACCACTATTATTATCGGTGGACTGGTTACATATAGGTAGAGTTGGCAATCGGGCGGGTCGGATCACTATCGGATCGGGTTACATGATAATCGGGTCATATTGATTTCAGATAATTTCGGATCATTTTTTCGGGTCGGGCTGGGTCGGGTTTGATTCGGATCAACTCAATATCGGATAATCTCCGGTCATTCTAAGGTCTCGGATCGGGTCTGGTTGAGATCGGATGGACTCGGATTCGGATAAATTTCCATTGTTCTAATTTTGGTTCAGGTTCGGATCGGGCTCAGGTGAATTTGAATTATTATATTTTCGGGTCGAATTTAGATTGGATTTAGGTTATTTCATATTTAAGTCATGCTTGTGTCATTTTTTTATTCCAAGATATTATTAAAAGCTAATTATTTTGAGATCATTTATTTTAATTTATCTTATTAAATTAAAAGTGAATTATTATATTAATTGTTTTGGGGCCTTAGAATTTTTTATCATTATTTCATCTTTGGAGATGTATTTGACATTTTAAATTTAAAGGTTTTCAAATCGTATCACTTTTCTTTTTATGTTAAGGTGTAGCTTATAATTCAACTCCATTATTAGCTTGGTCATATTGAGTTCAAGTATTATTTTAAGTTTATAATATATTTATATCTTATACGCTCCTTACATAATATTAACTTATAATAATCATTGATAATTGATAAAAAATGAAGGCTTCTAAGGTTGTGTTTCTCATATTATTTTTATAAGAAATTGATCACATCATATCAACATAATTTTAATAATAATAATAATAATAATAATAATAATAATAATAATAATAATAATAATAATACAAAAATAATGATAACAATAATAATAGTAATTAATGAATATCAATTATGGCAAAAATAATAGTAACAATACATTAATTTTTTTATTATATATTTTGATTATATTATATCAAGCAAAATAAGATAAAATTAGATAAAGTAAGTAATAATGACTATTATTGACAGAAGACCAACTAATATTGACTTATTACTATTTAACACTGTAGATGTAATAAAAAATATTAATCTTTAATTTTCATAATGAATGATTAATATTCTCACTCTAGATTTTTCCTACTTTCCTATGATATTATAGGTGCTATATTGCAAGGTATGGCCATATAGATACTAACATATAGTGTTCAAGGCTGCACTATGATTATCTTATGGTACTAGATGGAATCATAGAAGTGAACTAATATTTAGATGGCATAGTAGAGTTTTTCTTTTTTTCTCTACTTTTATTTCTACACTTTTATATTGGTATCAATGGATATTTTTTTTGTATATACATAAGTGATATAAATTTTATGATTTCTAGATTTTGATGTAAGTGCTAGTATGGATTAGTTGCACATCTATATTATTTCATGCTTTATGAAGTTTTGAAAATTTTGAGTTATGGGTTAATATTAATTTTTGGATAGTACCAAGTTGAATCTTTATAGATTTATAATTTTTCAGATATTATCGGATTTTGGATAAATAATGGATCAGGTTGGGTCATTTCAGATTTATAGTTTTTCGGGTTATATCGGATTTCGGGTGAGTAGCAGGTCGGGTCGGGTTCATTTCGGGCTTATAATTTCTCGGGTTATATCGGATATCGGATATGTATCGGATCGAGTCGGATAGATTTCGGGCTTTTAATTACTCGGATAAAATCGGATCGGATTTCGGACGGATTGAGTCGATATTCGTCGGATTTTTCGGGTCAGGTCAACTTTTGCCAGCTCTACATATAGGACATCATGTCCTAACCACTATTCCTAACCGATGGATCGGTCTCGACCTGGTTCAATAATCTTCCACTTTAAATGATTAGTGTTTTAAGTATCTTATTCAAAGGCTTTCATTCTGGACATGCATGAATCATCACACATGACAAATCATAAATTCTACCATCATAATTACACTTTAATCACTAATTACACATGATACAACAAAAACCCTAACCAGCCACACCATACCCTAATTTATCTCAACAAACCATAGTTAATCACTCCAAACCCTAATTCAGTCTCCCCTATACCCTTATAATGCTCCTCGTACTATTTTCCATTCAAAGAGTTCAACCACCCAAACAACACTTACACTACCATCCTTACATCCCAAATCAACTTTTTATACAAAAATTTTACTCCCATGCAAACTTTACACATCTCATGCAACCTCTCAAACTTTTCATACAAACCCTAAATGCCATACAATCATTAACTTCCATGCAAAACCCTAACTCCATCATGCAAACCCTAATACCACCATACAATCATTAATACCACCATACAACTATTAATACCACCATGAAAACCCTAATACCACCATACAAACCCTAATACTACTTTACAACCATTAATACCACCATACAACCATTAATACCATCATACAACCCTAATACCACCATATAAACCCCAATACCACCATACAAACCATTAATACCTCCATACAAAACCCAAGATTCTGTCATACAAAACCCTAAATTCAATGTACACAAAACCAAAGATTCATCCATACCAAACTCTATAATAGATCATCTCATACAAAACCATCAACTAGATTCTTCCACATATAACCATAAATAAGATTCTCCCATATAAAACCATAAATTTTATTCTCTCCCACAAAACCATAGATTAGATTCTCCCATATAAAACCATAAATTATATTCCCCCACACAAAACCATAAATTAGATCCTCCCAAATAGAACCATAAATTATATTCTCTCACAAAAAACCACAAATTAGATTCTCCCATATAAAACCATAAATTATATTCTCCCACATAACACCATAAATTAGTCTCTCCCAAATAAAACCATAAATTAGAATTTTCCACACGAAACCCTAAATTTTCCATTTTATTCTTCCACTCATGAATCATTAAAATAATTAGGTCAAATCACATTCCTTGGTTAACCTCTTTCTCCATCCTCCTTTTTCATCCTTTCTCCCACACAAACCACATCAATACCCTCATATGTATACCTTACAAGGTCACCAACCATTCATCATATATAAATAATACACATACCACGCAAATACACAAAAACATACTTCAACTCCACATCATACCATATATGACATAAATATTAATGATAGACATATGATACATAGCATGCGAAGCACATAATGCATATAAACACACAAAATGACTTAATAACACCTTTACCTGAAATGACACCGGTCTTAGAATATGCTCCTACGCCTCCTTAGGGCTTTGACCAAATAATAACATACTAATAAAAATACCACTAATAAAATTCTAACTTTGCTAAAGATATAGAAATAATAGAAATATTATAAAAGTTGATAATTTAGGGTTAAACACTTTACCCTAATAATAATAATGATACTAAAAATAATATCAATGAAAATATAAATAAGAATAATAATAAGAGTAAAAATACTAATGATAAAAGGGACATTATTCAAAAATAAAGTAAATTAAAGGCTTTAGCCCCTTTTCCTAAATAATACTAATAATAATATTGGTAAGATAAATAACAAAACTTAGTAATAATAATAATCATAAAGAAATTGTAAAAATAATAACAATAGTAATAATAATAATAATAATAATAATAATAATAATAATAATAATAGAAAAAATAATAGTAAAGTAGTTGTAATATCAATAATGAAATAATAATAATAGTAATTCGAAATAGTAAAAATAAAAATAATTATAATTATAATAATAACATATTAATAATAATAGTAATAATGGAAATAATAAGAATAATAATAAAATAGAATAAAAAAATACAATAAGGCTTCTGCCCTCAACAGAAATAATAATAAAAACATTAATACTAATAATAATACTAATAATAATAATAATACATATTAAAAATATAAATATGAATAATAATAATAATAGTATTTATATCCAAATAAATGAAATAAATTAATTTAAGGCCTATAAAAATAGGGAAAAGGGTTGGGAGGGTCTAAGGTTCAACCTTAGGCTGGCAAGGATAGGCGGCACAACGGTGGTGCACGGCGGCGGCAGCGGTGGCCGGAAAAAGAGAAGAAAAAGGGAAAAGTTGGATGTTGGAAAAAAGATAGGGAGAATTAAGGTGGGAGTAGAGGTGCTTAGAGTTGCCCAAGAGGAGAGGAACAAAATAAGGGTGGTGGCGCAACCAAAGGTGGCGGTGCACAGCGGCGGTGGTGGTGGCGGAATGGTGAAGAAGGAGAGAAGGAGAGGAGGAGAGGGAGGAAGAGGGAAAGAAAGGTAGGGGAAGGTCGAAGATGATCTACAGAACATTTTAGAAGGTGAAAGAAGTGGTATCAGCTGCGGAAGAGGTGGCTAAGGGTGGTTCGAAGGGTGGCGGAGGTGGAAGAAAGGGTTGATCAGGAAGGGAAGTTTGCATAGTTGGGGAAACTTGTGCAGTAAGAATCGAGGGTAATGGATGGTTTGGTTAGCTAGAGGGACGTGTAGGGAAGAATTTGGTTGGCGAAATGGGTGGCTGAGTTGGCCGGAGGCGGTAGAAGAGGCGTTTAAAGGGACGGCGGTGGCAAGGATGGGAAATTCTGGGTAGGAGTTAAAGGCTCGATACAAGGTAGGTTAAAAGGGTATTTATAGGTTTTAGAAGTATGTGGGTTGGATACGGGGTATGGAAAGTATGGTTAGGGTTGCTGGTGACGAGGGAAAGGAGAGGGAAAAACAAGAGGATAGAGGAGGTTAGTTGGGTGAGAAGGGCCGGAGAGTTAGGGGGGAAGAGAGAAGAAGGAGAACGGCTGGTTAAAATGGGTGAGACTGCAAGCGAAAAACTAGGGCAGGGTGGCGAAGGTTGCAGGTTGAAGGTCGGCGTCAGGGGAGGGCTGGAGAAGAAGAAGAAGGGGGTCAGGGTCGGGTGGTTCACGAAGGAAAAGAAAGAAAAGAAAAGATGGGAGATCGGGCGAACCGGGATCGACGAGGGGGGAAGGTTTAAATGAAACGCTGAGTTTTAGTGGAAAATGATTCAAAATGCAGCGTGGAGGGGTGAAAGGAAAGAGGCTGCGCAGGCTGGGCTGGCCGAAGGAAAGGAAGAGGGAGGGGATTAGGCTGCGAGAGAGAGCAGGCCCAACGGGGAAAAGGAGAAAAAGAAAAAGAAAAGAAGGAGAAAGAAAAGAAAGAAAAAGGAAGAAAGAAAAGGAAAAAGGAAAAAGGAAAAAGGAAAAAGGGAAAAAGGGAAAAATAATTAGGTTTGAATCTCGATTGATTTTGAGTAGATCTAATCAAAGATATAACTTTTCTAATGAGAACCTTCAATTTCTCACTAGATTACTCTTGCTATGTATCAATGTACACGCATGAGGAAAGAGAAGAAAAGAAGAAGAAGAAGAAGAAGAAACACAAATCATGTAATCCTATCACAAATTAATGCCTACAAATCTTTATTACAAAAGTGAAAACTGCCAACTCTAACCCATGTATCTAGTAATTCTGTCCACACTGCTTCAACTAACGAGAAGCATAAGACATTGCCTTACCATGCTACATTAAAACAAAACCTAGCTATTCCTTGACGCATCACTATAGACCTTGAACTTGTCTAATCCTAATGGTAGAGTTAAAACTGGTGTTGTAGTCAAGAATCACTTCAACTCCTAGAATTCTCCCTCATAGACTTCATCCCACTAAAATCAGGTTGTCTTCTTCTAACCATTCTTCAAGGGATGAGATACTTTTGAGAATTACTAAGCAATGCTTAAGTAGTAGCAAGACAAATCTAGGAAACTATGAACATTAGAGACGTTGGTAGGTACCTTCTACTCAATCACTACCATAATCATTGTAGGATCCGCCACAACTCCTCCTACTACCACCACGTGTCCCAAAAATGGTACCTCTCAAAGCCAAAACTCGCACTTAAAGAGTTTAACACACAACTTATGCTCCCTAAGGAATGATAATATAGTCTGAAGATGCTCCTCATGCTCCTCTCCACTCTGATACTATACCAATATATCTGTAACACCCCCAAATTTACTACTGAAAAATTTCGTTTAAATCCAGAGGTTTAGCGGAAGCGGAAGAATTAAAACCGTAAACTTGGGGGTATTACTGCCACACTTAGTACCAGACTGGTTCACTCCTATCGTTTCGATACTAAGTGCTAAGGATAAACTAAACAATCATTAAGTAAGAATCATCAAAACACAGGTACGTAGTTAACATAGGTCATTCACGAAAACACGAGTCAACAACAGTTAGAATATCGTTTAGGAATACACCTTAAGAGTACAGTTTCAAAACAAGAAGCGTAGTACGAAATATCGCTAAATAAAACAGATCCCAAGGGACCAATATCCGGATCGCCTACTCACTCAAGTATCAGGTATGGTGGTAACATCCCATTTTTTATAGGTTTGCTCAGTATTTTGTAAATGTTTTAATGAAATTTTTTTGTAGTGAAAAATGGGGGTGTTATAATTCACCTATCTAACCTTCTGTTATTGGTTATATGTGTTGATTTTGACTGATATACAAAAGAATTAATCAAATAGATATCATGTTCAATTGATCTTTCCCTTCACAAGTTATGTCACTTATCTCGTTTAGTTTTTTAACATTACTTCATCCCATGTGTAGTACCATGAATTACAAGAAAAAGATTATATCTATAGATTATTGTGCATAAGGAGATGTCAATTTACATGAACTATTCATGTATCACAACTTCTAACAAATTTAAGTTTTGCTAGTGAATATGTATTGAACGAAAAATATTGTTTCTTAGCTTTAGGCCCAAAAGGGTAAGTAGGTATGGCAAATTGAATTGTCCCCTCACATAAAAATAAATTGATGAGGAGACTTAGGGTACATCAAGCTCGATAATAAAGTGGTGTAAGATCTACAGGATGAAGGATCCAGACACCAATTCACAAAATTATATAGTCTACATAATTCAAAGACTAGATGCGTAGAGGATTTATTATAATTTTACAAAGTGGTAGACAATTTTTTTCTCTCTTTCTCTTTATTATTTCATTAAATATTTTATTAAAAAAAGTAATATGGGGGCACATTCCTATTGGATGTAAAGTATAGAAGTGTTATTAAAAAGTAAATAAATAAATTATTATTAACAAATAATAATGATAATATAATATGCCTTATTAGCTAAAGTTATAATGCTAAAAAATAGAAGATTTGAAATAATTTATCCGAACCAAAAGAATTCATAATTTTTTATTTAAACTAATTTGCTCGATCACACAGTAATCTAGGTCGTGAAAAATCATCTCCTAGGATAGAATGGATTTTCATTCTTATTGTAAGTAGCATTCCAAATATAATAATACTTCGATAAACTCAACGTTATGTAAGTATTGAATTAAAAATATTGGAATCAAATGATAGAGAGATAAAGAGATATAAATAGCTAAAATATCTTGATACTGCCAAATTCATTTTTTGGTTGATAATGGAGGTTATTTTTGATGATCAGAATCATACCTCCAACGGGTAAGGCAGGCTCAAGAAGTGGAAGTTGTGAGATGGAAAAAAGACCTACAAAAATAATAGAATCAGGGATCAAACCATATTGGGCTTGCCTTTGTCATTGTTAAAGACTACCATCTCTTTAGGCATTAGAAGATGAATAAACTTCATATAACCTTTTTGACTTGGCCTTGGTTGATGACTCTAGTTCCAAATAAGAAATAGTAGTTTTGGTATCCCACCATGTGAGTTGTGATTATATAAAACAAGAAATAATAAACAGGAATGGTGATTCACTAAAAAATCTCATGTTTTAATTAACCAAATGATTAATATGTTCGTTTAAAATAGTCATGCCTACCACACCTTTTTTCACTACGTACTTTGATTTTTAGTGTAATTCTCAACCAAAAGTTAAGATCTATGTGTGCACATAAGGTGATGACTAACTTATTCTTATTTACAACCACTAATAATCTTTGAGCTTATGTGGGTTTAATGTTCCAACAGTTTGTAACATTTAAACAATTAAATTTAATTAATTAAATAATCATGCATTTGGCAAGTGTAAAACCACTATATAATATTTAATTTATTCAAAATAAATAACACATCAAATAGCTATTTATTTGATCAATCCCTTATTGAATAGGAATATGTTATAAACCTATTACACATGAACAAATCATGATTACAAATGATACCTCTCATATCCCCTTTCTCTGCCCCTTCTCTCCCCAGCTTTGCACTCTGACCGCAAGACACCCAACCACCATCGAACCATCGCCCTCTACTCCCTTTCTCCTCTTGGCTCATTTAGCTTGAATTCCACCATCCGTAGCATCTTCCACCAGCCACCAACCATCAAACCAACCACCGTTCTCCCCGTCTACATCTCCCTCCTGTCCCGTGTAGCTCCTGACCGCAGCCCATCACCACCGGTCAAGCTACTCATCGTCGCTCTGCTCCTCCAACTTACCTTATCACCCCGACCGCATCCTGCGTCGCCAATCCAATTACCATCAGCTTCCACCCTTTCCATTCCCTACCTCACCCTTGCAGCCCTCCGCCACCAACAAATCGAACCCTCCCCCGGTTCAGCGCTGCTCACACTGTGCGCATGCAGCTTGAGTGAGTGTGTGTGTGTGTGTCTTATTAAAATTTTGGGATATATATTAAAACACACACAAGGTTGATTAGTGAGATCTGATAACTTTAGTAGGATACCACTATTTTTGTGTTTTTACTGGAATTCAAGTAACCGTTATAACCTACTAAAATTATAAATATTGTGTGATAGCACATTTAGGTTTTTGGTGGATGAAATATGTTAAGCATGATTTATTTTGATATAATTATGTGTTAATTATTATTATCATAAAAATGGATAAAACGAGCATGTTATATGATGTAAATTATGTCGGGTACGAAAGTATGTTTAAAATAATTCTAATGATGAAAACAATTGTTCGTATGGTAATTATGTATAAAATAATAGGTTGAGCATGCTTAGAAATAATTATAAAATAATTATTATGGATGTGTGCCCTAGAGGAAATTTAGTTATTTTTTTTATTATGATATTTATCCTAAAAATCATATCTAATATGTATTAGCTATCATTGAGCATGTGAGTATGTGTTTTGGGTGGATAAAATGTGCGAAAAAGAATTTTATGTGAAAAATTATGTACAAGGTTAAAATGGTCATTTGGCATATTTGATAATTTTAATCGGGTAAGAAATAATTTTTTTGTGGTGTTTAACCCATTTCATGGAAAATGAAAAAATTAAAATGAAATTTGTATTTAAATAGATGATAATCTGAAAATGTTGGTCTTGAGAGTATTTTGGTGTTTTTCGGCCTAAAGTATCTAAATGTGAATAATTGAGCCTAGGATGGCCTTAGTATATTTTAATGTTGGCTTCGAACTTGACCTTGATTATTATTGTCTCAGATGATTGGAAATAAGTAAGAATGGTTAAGTATGAGAATTGAATTTATCTGTATTATATGTGATTTTGTGGTCACCTTGATAAAATACTAATATTTAAAGTGAAAGACCTCGAGATTGGGAATGGTGGCTCCTAGGGGTTGCTACCCTAAGGATGTGGTTTAGCCCACAATTGATATGGATTTTTGCTGGTGTGCCTTAGTGCCCCAGTCAGGCCCTACATCTTACTCTATTTTATTCTGCGGACTAATAGGGGGTATGGATACTTATGGATTAGGTGTCCTTATCGGTAGGGTATTGGGTTACCTTCATGTACCAGTGCGACCAGGGTACCTTTGTGTCTAGGGGTTGATAGTTGGTAGGATACTATGTTGCCTTGTTGCATCCAGTATGATTAAAGTACCTTTGTGTCTTTAGGTTGATTGTTCTCCCCTCAAAAAATTAAATAAAAATGGAAATGATATGATTTGATGGAAATAATAATTAAAGATTATTAGATTGTTTGGTAGCAGCCTTTGTGCCTACTTGTGGTTTCAGTAGCAGCCTTTGTGTCTACTTGAGGTTTCAGTAGTAGCCTTCGTGCCTACCTATGGTTTCAATAGTAGCCTTTGTTCCTACCTGTGGTTTTCTATTGTTTCGGTAGCAGCCTTTATGCATACCTGTGAATTTGGTAGCAGCCTTCGTGCCTACCTGTGTTGGTTTTATGTTTATGAGCATACCTGTGATATTATGGATCTTATTATGCTATACTTATAAGTATACCTGGGATGATATGAATCTTTGTAAATTATACCCTTGAATATACTTGTGATGTACGTGATTGGATGAGATTTATTCCGATACATGATTTATGCAGAAGTTGGGTTTTAATTATTGCTTCAAAGAGTATCTCTAATATGTTCATTAATAAGTTCAGTTGTTTCATATGAATGAATATGAGTAGTACGTGACCTCAATGGAATTTAATTATCTAAATTATTAGTGTATCTCAATCATCGTATGTATATGTATATGTCTTATACCATGATCAGTTGTATACCTTACATGTGTTCCATGGTATTTTATCATATTAGTTTTGTATAAAGGGTTGCTTAGTATCGTAGTACTGAAGGGTTCATTTCGCGGGCCCCTACCTATTCAATGGGCAATAGACTTTGTAGGTCAGCATCTAAGCTTAGCCAAATGTTGATAGTTCGGAGTTGGGAGCATAGGACAATCTAGTGTTTTCTTTGTTATCTTATTTCCAATTGTATTTGGACCCTCGTGTCCTCCTGTAATTTCTCTCTCGAGTTTTGTAAATTGCTAATGTCGTTTTTAATTAGCAGTATTTATCTAATTTTCTATCTATCCTGATTTCCATAATCATGATATTAATTTAAGCGGAATAATGATTTTAGCCTTAGCACTTGGTATGAGAATGGTAGAGGAAACCATACTTGTACCAAATGTGGCAGTAGCACCCTTTATTTTTATTGTTTTAGCTTCCATTTTTAACTCTGTAAACGAAATTTTTCAGTTGTAAATTTTGGGGTGTTACACTTCCAGCCCTAAAAGACCCACCTACCCTAAAACCACCACTTCCACCGCCGCCACCTAGCTTCCACCCTTATTAGGTTGTGCCCTAACCCTTCCTAGCCCATAAGTATAATTTATTTGGTATAATTATTATTCTAACTTTACTATTATTATTATTATTATTATTATTATTATTATTATTATTATTATTAAAGTTATTATCATTATTGTTGCTAATATTCTACCATGACTATTATGACCACCTAACCCTATTTTGGCTAATAAGAGTATGGTTAACCACTTTAAGGATAATACCCTTATTTTTACTATAAATTTTATTATTATTATTATTATTATTATTATTATTATTATTATTATTATTATTATTATCACTAATACTAGATCATAATAAAGGTAAAGTAGGGAATAATGAAAATGATAATAAGAGGGAAGTTAACCCTAGTGTTTCACCCAAGTCTAACCCATAAGAAGGTGTAGGAGCATGCTCCAAGTCCCATGTCGTTTTAGGTAAGGATGTGGTTAAGGCCAAATATGTGTATTATATGTTATGTGTGATAATATATTTGTGTACCGTATATGGTTATGAGCTATGTACTTGTAGCGCAACTTACTAAGCGTTGAGCTAAGATAAGTTGTATGTGTTCTCTTTATGGCATGCGTAATATGATAATGTGCCTTGTACTTTGTGGTGCTTATGTAATATGGCCCTTTATAACATGCATACTAGGAGGCTTTTAATGATATGATGTGGTGGTAAGAAGATAAAGGCGGATAAAGTAAGCGAGTTGACTAGAGGGAAGTAATAATGGCCTAAGTATCTTCATGAATTTTGGGTGGACAAATGAAAGGATAATATGAATAAAATAAGAAGGTGAAATAAATCTTGCATGGGGAGTATAAGGCTTTCATGGAATGGATAGTCTTTTCATGAAGATGATCCTTACATGAGAAAAGTTGACTTAAGGGATATGTAAGGTGAGAGAAGAGTTGTTGGGGTTATTAGAATCCATAGGTGTACCAGTATGATCAACTAATAAATATAAATAACTAGCTAATGCCCCTAATGATGACTCAATCTAAGACAATATCAAAAGCAAATGATATTATTTGAAATGGAATAGATCATAGTATGACCTAATCAAGAACAACTGATGAAGCTCCTCATATAACTATATGATATGACTCCGAAAATATGAAATAGGTACCATACACAAATATACTGGAGGTATCCATATAATAGGCAACTACGTCATTTTACTAGTCCACTACCTATAAAAGAGAACAACCACTAAATCATGTTACTATGATTGTTGTCTAACTTTTTAAATTATAAAATATGTAACGCCTCTTCACAATTTTTAATATGCTATGATCAAATCACTTGCATTGCACTAACAAAACTAGTTTCTTTTTTAATTAATATCAAAGGCATCAATATTTTCATGCTTGCATAAACATATGGAAAACCAAACATAAGGTGCACTTAAAACCCATAACAACACAATAACAAACAAAAACAAAGGTGAACAAAAAGCAACAAACATATATCATACAAATAATAATACATGTAATACCTACTAAATTACATGCATGCATATATTTATAATGAAAATAAAAGATAATAAATTACACCTATAGTTAAACGAAGGGTTCTCGAGGTAGGGAGCTAGGTAATAGGGACACCGGCTGTTGTGGTTGCAGGAGCCACGAATGGTAGGGAAGGGTTGTGGTAGGGAGGTAGGAGGTGAACAAATGTTGGGAAAGGGTTGTGGGAGAAAGGACAAATGGGACGCGTAATGTGGGAAAGAAAGACAAAAAAACAATGACGATGATGAGAGGGGAAGGAAAACGGTCATTGACGAGCAAGAGGAAGGCACGACAAACGTAAACTGATGAAATGAGGACAACTATCAAGAAAAACAAAGAGGATGACCAAGAACATGAGATATTTGACTTTCTGTAATAGATGTAAATGAATGAAAGGGAGAAACGGTTGTTTAATATGCTAGTTTTGATAGCGGTTATATATAACAATTATCAAAACTTGTTTTAATAACAATTTTGAAAAAACTGTTATTAAAGCTATGTGGCATTTTAGCTTTAGTAACAATTAATTTAAAATTATTATCAAAACAAGAGTTGCTTTAATTTTAACAACCCTTAATATATGAAACCATTATTAAAACTTGTTCTACACTTTCGCCCCTAAATTTTTATATTTTTATCAATGATTTTGATCAAAACGTTATTTATGTGTCGTTATTAATTGTCAACTCGGTAGTATTGTTAACTCCCACAAATACTCTTTGATCATATGTGGAGTCAATATTCCAACAGTTTAAAGCTTTCAAACTATTTAATTTAATTAAATAAATAACCATGCACATGCACTACCCCGAAATTCAGTTTTAATAACGGTTATTTTATACTTTTAATAATGGTTTTCAACCGTTATTAAAACACCCGTTATTAAATCTTTAATAACAGTTCATAACTGTTATCAAAAGTATAAAAAAAACCCCGCCAATATGATCCTAAACTATATGTTTAATAACGGTTTTTAAGAAAAACCGTTGTTAAAAAAGGGGTTTTAATAACGATTACTACAAAAACCGTTGTTAAAACATCATCCAATTACACTTTCTAACATTATTTAGGCATTTATTAAACCCTAATATGTATTAAATGAGCATGAATTTGAGATTAAGTTACATTTTTAATAACGGTTCTTATAAGAACCATTGTTAAAACTACAATTTTTTTTAAAGTTTTTGCAGTTTTGTTCCTGCCCACATACACAGTTATATGTTCAAATCATTACTAAATCTGCATTGTAAAACAACATCAATTCATAACAAATATTCAATCACACCATAATTTCAATCAATCCCTAGTTCATATGCATGTCTTAATACACCAGACATATATACTCAAGAATCAAAATTAGTAGGCATACCACAACTTGGTAGCTCTACACCCCAAAGTAAAATGTTCTTAAATCTTGCCTAGAAGACTTAAAGACATAGACAAAATACAAACTTGAATATGCATGTAGAATATATAGATCTCTACCTAATACCGAATGAATGAGTGCATGTGCTTGACCCATTGCTCTCTCACTTCATCAATTTCTTCAACATTGTATTGTTGGCCTTGTGCATAATCATCGGTGAAAAGCTACAATGCCCAAGTTTCGATTAATATACAATTAGCACTTATGTCAAGTACCAAACATATATGTCATGATTCATTAATGGAAAAATATCGAAAAGAAAACATACATGGCTAAGATCTATGTTGACCGATCTATTTTGGACTATCAGATCTATTGCTCTACATACATAGTATCCACAATCATTGTCATTTTGCTGTTATGGACACTGTCAAATGAATTCAGTTAGCTCTCTAACTATTAGATATTAATTTTAATTAAAATAAAATACGAAATATTTGTCTTCCTACTTATTATGACAGACTCGTATTGAACATTCTTTGGGTTTGGGACACCATTCCCACCTTTCCTTTGATACGCTATCTGTAGTGTCCTAATAAATAGAGTTGGATACACAATATTGTAAGTACGCATATATACCTCAAGTAATGAAAGCTAGTAGAATATATGTATAAAAAGCTAATGAAGTAAGAAGTGAAAAGTATACTAACATGTCAATAAATTCCTTCCCACCACGACGAGCAACTTCAAAAGGCACGTCATAGGTTTAAAGGGAATCAAACACATAGACTTTATTAAGATCAGGTCGGATAGCGTACAAAACCCAATGTGCAGTTGCGAGGTGAGGAATGAGATAGAGCTTGTTCTGTCCCTCAATCAAAATGCGATCCGCTAAATAGTTTATGTGCCTACCTTCTCTTATTTTACTACCATCACCTATGTAGTATGGGCACACAAATACAATAGAGGAAAACATTCCCTCCATCGCAACTCGAGTAGCTACCAACCTATGGACAACAAAAACAATGCATATTTGTTAATAACTAATAACTTATATCAATTGTACAAGTTAAGAGTACTAAAATCTAAAAATGAAATAATACTTACGTGACATAGACGACGACACTCATGGTTGACATCCATTCCTGATTATAAATGTCGCTTATGTTAATCGTTGATACCATGTAAGTAGCATCGTCCCTCCCAACATACTCAGGACAATAATCAATGAAAATATAATTTTCCTTGAGGTAGTTTTGGGCATAAAAATATAATAAATATAATGCTGGTGGAGGTTGTCTTTGCTGATCTGAAGAAGGAATCTTTTGTGGGGCAACTGATTTTTCAGATTTAGCTCTCTTTCCTTTAGCAGTGCCCTGTTTTGTGTTGCTTGTTCTGCTAGTACCTCTCTTGGTTTTACTAGTAGAAGTAGTCTTCTTTTTTGATTCCTTAATTGATAATATTAAACAAAATATATATTGAGAATATAAATATATATGTGAAAAAGGTATGAATAGTATAACTACTAAACAAGGTCTAATGAAGATTTCAAATGTCAATACCTCTTCAGTAGTGAGACGTATTTGATCTGCAGGCCAAGCCACGAAGCTTCCATGAGCTTCTAGAATAGTGGTTGCCTCATCGCCCTTATAACAAGGCAAGTTCTCACTGTCAATGATTGGAGTGTCAATACTTACCAGCCTTGTATTTAGGGCTAAATTGTACTCGTTTATTGTTTGCGTTTCGGTACTGTGACTGATGCGGACCCTTCCTTCGCCAAAATTATTGAAAAGTCATTCAGTAATAAGTCACATTTATGCAAACCCTAAACAAAAATATTACACATTATTAATAATTTATTACACCGAATACATTTAATAACAATTCATAATTTGTAATTCTTACCTCGGGAAGAGTAGAAAGAAATGCATCAGCTTCATAACTATCTCTGACGCTATTTACATTAGGTATGTGAAGCTGATCATGGTCTACTGAATCGGATGGCTTATACCCTTGAGATTTAATAAATGACAACTCTTGCTCCATTGTTGCCATCCATTCAAATGCCACGTTCAATTTGTGGGTGAGGATTGCGACTTGCTCATTAGTGCTACGAGAACCACGAGATTGACCACACATGCTCGTTCTCGTAACACCCAATCCAAGGCCCCTGTGTCTTCCAAGGTGTTCTACAATTCCTGTATCCTGGGCGCAATGTTATATTGGTCCACCTCCTCACCATCTGAAGTTTCAAGTTCATCCTATAATGTATATAACATATGTAAATTTAACTTATAGGAATAAGCATAATATAATAGTTTTCTAAAAGAAAACTAAGTAGCGTTCTAGATATCTACAAACATACAATTTTTATTTTGCTGCAACATCAACATATTCAGTAATATATCCATCTCTTGTTGCTCTAGCCTTCTTCCATAATGTACCAATATTGATGGACGAGGTACATGGGTCTAAGTCTTGGGCTAGGAGCTACAAATCAAAAAATATTCTTAATTAAGAATATTATTATAAAATTGGACATTTACATGTAAATAGATAATCACAAAATGCATACCAACTCCTCTTCAAGGCCCGCATAGCCTTTGCGAGCCATATTATCCCGGTATTTATTTTGCTTCGCAATCTCGTTATTTTGGGTGGTATTTTTTTCCTATGTGACAAGCTAAAACATAATGACATGGTTATTTCAATATTAAGCATAATATTGGAATTGATTCAAAGAGTTTAATTGTTATCTAACAAGTGCCTTAAAATCCCCTATAAGAAGATAAGTAATGAATTGGTTCCAACTTTTTTGATCGATGAAACCGTATCGTTTGGGTGGGTTCTGTCGTAGAGAACCATCCCTTTTTCTATACATTTTTCTACGAGCTAAATATGACCTAAAGGTTCTTAGATACTCCTCACAATGTCTAAGAAGACATTTCTTCCTACTCTCTGGGACATTCAACACTCTTTGCAAAATAAGACATGTAGATGTATACCGATGTTAATGTAATAAATTTAATAACATTTGACATACAAATATGATTACATAAAATAGCATATTTACCGTGATTTCCTACCAATTATTTTAGGAGATAGGAACACGGTTATAGGTCACAAGTGAAATGTAAGTCAAGAACATATCTGCGTAAAGGCCAATGGGAAGATTGTAAGCATTCCATCCCAACTCGACTAATTCTCCTCTATTCCTCATGTTTGTGATGATTCTCATAATCGTAGGTCCTTTCTTCCCTTCTTCATCACTACTATCTCTATCAATGTTTTTGTTGGCCATATCTCTACAAAAAATAAATAAATAAATTATGTTAGAATGTTATGTATTGAGCATAATAATATACCATTATATTATCGATACGAATCATGCTTAGAAAGAATTAATCTTAAATGTATCATGTTATTCTATATATATATATATATATATATACGAATCATGCTAACATATTTCCAAAAAGATATTAATATTAACCCTAACCCTTATTAACCATAATTAACCATAATAAATGATAAACCGTAACCCTAACCCTAGCTAATTAACCATAATTTATTATAATAAAACCTAACCCTAAACCTCATAAAACCCTAATCCCTAAACCTAGCTAAATGTAATTTAACCATAATATCTAAATCATATTATTAATTATTATTATTATTATTATTATTATTATTATCATACACAATTATTTCTCTCTATTTAATTATTCACTTGTATATATTTCTTATTTTTTTATATCTATTTAATCCTCATCAAATAGCAATCATTAACATATGCATCTCTAATTGAAATTTTCATTTAATTATGCATGTGCATGCATATGTAAAATATATTTTCATTTCATTATATATATGACATTTTCTATATCTTATTGCTAGTCTCCTATACTTGTTAATGAAAATGTGTGTGTGTGTATAGTTTTTATGAGTGAAAATGTATATAATTCTACACTCACATTCATATTATATATATATATATATATATGTATATGTAAAGGTCTCGGTCGGCCAACACATGCATTTGTTAATGTATAACAATAACGCAACAAATTCAACAACGAAGAGCAAAATTTTCAGCCAACACATTCAACAACACATTTTCGAACGACAAACCGCAATCTTTCAATAACAAACCAATGAAACCCTCTAGCAACATGCATGCATTTATATATATATACATATATAAGTAGATAAAAAAGTTACGAGAGGAAGAACAAACACATACATAAAGTGGGATAGCTAAAACACGACGGCGAGCAAGTTGAGAGAGGCAAGGGCTTCAAACATGACGGAGGATGAAGACGCAAGTGATGGCTAGCTAGCTTCGGAACAATGACAACACACACATGCAAAGCCGAGAATGGTAGAGGCATGGTGGAGAGTTGGCGGTGAGAGGGTTTCCCTTACTTGAGAGGAGTCAGAGTGGTGGTGCACGGTGTGGTGGTGCGAGGGTTTGCAAGGAGAAGGAGAGCAAGAGAACGAAGGTGCAGAGAGTCTGAAACTTTTGGCACGAAACAAAACTGAACGAAATAAAAGTTTGATTTTAGAGTTTTAACAACGGTTCCTGAGAGAACGTTATTAAAAAGAGAATTTAATAACGGTTCCTGAGAGAACCGTTATTAAAACACCTTTTAATAAGGGTTCTTCCAGGAACTGTTATTAAAATATTCGGCCTTTTGACAACAGTTCTAATATGAATCGTTATTAAAACCTCTTTTAATAACGGTTTAAATAAAACTGTTATTAAAACATCCGTGCAAATTTTAACGTTACCCTTTTAATAACGGTTTTGAACTAGAATCGTTATCAAAACTCTCCTGCCCATTAATTTTCACGCATTTGACAACGGTTCTCGAACCTCCGTTATTATTGTCCCGTTATTATTTTCCATTTTCGTAGTAGCGATGTCAAGTGCAATACCACTACATAATATTTAATTTATTAAAATCAATAACACATCATATTACTATTTAGTTCATCAATCCTTTAGCGAAAGAAGCTAGAAAGTTCATGAGAGAATAGTAAGTTTGGAGAAATGTTCAATTATAATCCTAAACCATGTTATCATTGATGTCGCATATGAATAAATGCCGTCATATTTTATTCTATTTTATTCTCTTTTTTTGGACGAAAGAGAGAGATACACTAGTGGGAGAAGGGTAGAAAGAAATATTTTCTTGGCAGAGAAGAAATGTCGTGTCGTGTCAGATTACTCGTCATTTTATTTCTAATCGGGGTCAAAATTGTAACAAGCAATTTGTACAAGATATAAAGCCAACATTAATAACTTAATTTATCGGACTGTCTTTAAAGTAAACGATAAATACATTCATTTAAAAGCTATCATCAATAGGCAATAGCAGCTTTCCAAATTTCCTCTGTGCCATCTTCTCTTCACGCACGCACGTACAATCAATTTTTTTCCTTTTTTTCCTCCCCATCCCCCCCCCCCCCGGATTGATTATATGAAAAGTACTTGTTCTTGACTAAAACTTCCTTCACGGATCATTAACCCTCCTACTTAGATTAGACAGTGTAATGTTGTTGGATGGTATCAATGTCCAATCCCTTCATCTTCACAACCGATTCAACATGCCCTTTAAGTGTGTGAAGCTCCCGCAGCCTGCAATTATAAAAGGGATAACAAATAATTTAAGCAATTATATTGGATTATAATCACTATATTATGCATTTGTAATATTGTTGTTGTTTGTTGTTATATGTACCTTGCCATTTCAGCGCGTCTCTTAGCCTGCTCAGCAATCTCGGATAACTCCTTGTAGCTCCCGTCGCTCAACGTCTTTTCTTGAGTTTGTAAGCCGTGTAGGGTGCGCTGAGCTACCGCCCACTGTGCCTCCCTTTGGCCTTTTCCGTAATCCTTCTTTGTGGTGAAGGCAGTCTACAATTAATCACATACAGAAAATTTATTAATCTTATTACATGTGAAATAAAAAGAGGTAATCAGGATCCATCATACTATGTGGGAATAATTAGATTTATCAGTTAACAGATTTCAGATAATATACGTGTACGTGTTCATGGAACTAAACTAAGTAACATGCAGTTGTTTTTTAGACTAACTAGTTATATTTCCCCGTGCATTGCACGGGTTGTGTATTAATTATTTATATATTATTATATAAGAGAGGAATAATTTAACGATTTAATTAATATGTAGGAGCTAAATAGTTGGCTATATAAGTTCAAGTAATTAATTGATACTTGATTAATATGTATTATTCGACATATGTACAGCAGGTGAATACTTATATGCATTTGTTGCATATATGATATGAATAGTTGTGTTGTATTAATGATAGAAGATGAATAGTTATATGAATAGTTGCATTCATATGTTCATTAGTTTGACAATTCACTTAATATGCAGAAGATAAATAGTTTCCTGCATATGTTCAAGTAATTAATTAAGAAAATACTTGATTAATATATGTTGTTCGACATATGTGCAGTAGATAAATAGTTACATTCATATATTCAGTAGTTTTATAACTTAATTAATACGCAGGAGATGAATAGTTGGCTGTATATTTTTAGATAATTATTTAAGAAAATTCTTAATTAATATGTGTTGTTCGACATATGTGCAATGATGAATATCTCAATTAATACGTAGGAGATCATTTTATTGTTATGCAGCGTAGGAGATGAATAGTTTGACAAATAAATTAATACACATGATTATTTCATCATTTATTTGACCTTATTAATTAGTAATAATATATGTCAGTTATAATATATGATTAGTAATAGTAGGTATAGTTTAGGCGGAAATTTTTTTCTATATATTATCTGCCAAACAACTCTATTTTTATATAATAACAAATGTTGTCGTTTTGTTATTAGTTTGTTTAATAATAATTATATTATTAATCATGATAATATTCATAATAGTAATAATCAATTATATTAATATTCACTATTATCATAATAATAATTATCATTATTATATTATCATTTATGATAATATTAATTATCAAAGTTATATAAATAATTATATTAGTATTAATTATATTAATAGTTATAATTATTATAGTTATATTAATAATAATAGTCATATTATTAATAATAAATAATAAAATTATTATCATCATATTTGATTGATGTTGATCTAACCTTAAAAAAAGGAAAAAAAAATACTTTATTAAAATTAGTTATATGTATTTGCTAGTTGCATTGTATTAATGACAACAAATGCATATGTGTTGGTCGACTGGTTTATACACTTTATTTGGTGTATTAATTATTTATTAATTATTTATATATTAATATGTTGGATATGAATAGTTTGACAATTCAATTAATACACAGAAAATAAATAGTTGACTGCATATGTTCATGTAATTAATTAAAAAAATATTTGATTAATACTTTATTAAAATTAGTTGTTCGACATATACATATGTACAATAAATGAATAGTTATATGCATTTGCTGCACATAGGAGATAAATAGTCACATTGTATTAATGGATATATACATGTGAAGCAAATGAATATGCACTTTGATGTATTAATTATTTATATATTAATATGTAAGAGATAAATAGTCTGACAATTCAATTAATACGCAGGAAATGAATAGTTTTTTTGCATATGTTCGGATAATTAATTAAGAAAATATTTGATTAGAAAATGTATGGTTAATACTTTATTAAAATTAATTGTTGATATATGTGTAGCAAATGAATAGTAATATATATTTAATGCACATGGGAGATAAATAGTCACATTATATTAATAAATAGTTATATTAATTATTCCATCTTATTAATTAGCAATAACAATAATTAGCAATAATAAATGGAAGCTGTAATTTATGATTAGTAATAATGAATATAGTTTAGGTGGGAAAATTTGTCTGTACATTGTCTGCTAGATAATTCCATTTTTATATATATATAGATTACTAGATAATCAACCGAAAACTCAGGTACCTTTCTCTTACCAAAAATTCTTTTTAGGTAAATTCGGAACGCCATAAAAACAGCTTATAAAAAGTAGAATTATTAATACACGTTATACTTAATCCCCACACCATTTATGGCGGGATGGGTTTACCTCTTTGTTCTCAGGGACTCTCCCTATGAATCAAAACATAAATAAATAATCAAGCTGACCCCGCCGAATCAATAATTAATTACCTTGTTTTCAAGAAGGTTGTTCCATGCCTTTCCACTTAATGAGTACCGTGTAATAAACTTGAGAATGTCGAGAGGAATGTAAGTGACAATGCTGTAAATCCAGATCACACCAGCCCATCCCCATCCGATGCCGGCGACGTGGGCAAAGCCCCAGTTTGCATAGACGGCGATTAACGTTGCTACCTGAAAGTGGACAATAATATATAGTACGAAGCATGCATGTATAGTAATTAATGTTTAAATTCATCAATCGGCCGGTGTTAATTTTTTTAATTAGATAATGAGTTTAATAATCAAGAATACATATATATATATATACTAGCTATTGTGCTATCTATCCATATATGGAATCATGCATGCATATATTGAGAGTTCTTAGTCACTCACCAATTGAGCTGCAAGGAAAGCCAGTACAAGCAAAAAGCCTGGGCGTTCAACGAATGACCAGCTTCGTGAACGAGTCACAAAGATAAGTGCCTGACTAATGATGCTCACTTGAAGGTAAACAGCAGCATTAAGCTCTTCATGGTTTTCTCCGATGTGTTTTACACCAAAGTAATGCTGCACTCGCACGAGCATGCAGTACATATATATATATATAAGTACGTGTGTATTAATTATGGGCTAATTATCTTTGAAAGTTAGTTCAGATAGAAAAATGAGACGCAGAATATGGCACCGAACACATATTATATAGATTTAGGCTCTTGTACAAACCATTACTTAAAATACAAATGTAGGAACTTTTAATTACCATTAGATCTAGAAGATTGAAGGGTTAAGATTAAAATAAATTTAAGTTAGTTATTTACTAAATCTTGACCATTGATCAAATACTAATCTAATGGTTATGATTAGTTCCTACAAATATATTTTAAAAATAGTGTGTATGGGATCTTTACCCTATATATATATATATATATATATATATATATATGTATGTATATATACTTACAGGAATGAGTTCAGTGGTATGTGCTATCCAGAAGAAGACAGCGGTGGTGACAGCCATGTAAGTTCCCAGGATGACACCGGTAGCAAAGATTTCCTTAAGCTTCCATGAATCCGGCACCGGAGACGGCTTAACACGGTCCTTTGAAATGGTCATGATGGTTCCGTCGTTCAAGATGGCGATGATGAGAACCATGAAAGGAGAGAAGTCGAACTGCCAAATCAATGCAAGGAGGAGGAAACCAAGTACGATACGGATTGTGATGGAGACGGCGTAGATAGTGTAGTTCTTCATCCTCTGGAAGATAGCCCTGCTGGTAAGCACAGCGCTAACAATCACACTAAGGCCTGGTTCTGTTAGGACAATGTCCGATGCGCTACGGGCGGCGTCGGTTGCATCTGCTACTGCAATACCAATGTCCGCTCTCTTTAATGCGGGAGCATCGTTCACGCCATCACCCGTCATACCGCAAATGTGGTGCCTTTCTTGCAGCTTCTTCACAATCTCGTACTTGTGCTCTGTATTATTTATTTATTTATTTGTTATTTTCCAAATATATAATAATCAAGAACATGCATGCATGCATGGAAGATCAATCAACATTCATCTGCATCAATCAATGTGTGTGTCTGTGTGTATATATATAAAATATAAATACATACATAGTTGATTAGGTAGGGTAGTAAATAAAGTTGCTCCGTGAGGCCGTACGTACGTACCTGGGAAAACCCCTGCAAATCCATCGGCCTTCTCGATGAGTTCCTCGATTGGTGTAGCAGCAATTGATTCATCCTTGCTCTGGCCAAGAAGGCATGAGGAAGGATACATGTTGGTGCCCATACCGAGCCTACGACCCGTCTCCTTACCAATGGCGAGCTGGTCACCGGTTATCATCTTGACATTAACACCGAGATCAAGAGCCCTTCTGATGGTTTCCGCACTGTCATGCCTAGGAGGGTCAAAGAGAGGCAGAAGACCAACAAACTCCCATGGGCTACCGGCACTCTCCCTGTCTTTCTCCGGTACGGTCTGCATTTAACATATGTATATATATATATATATATGCGATTATTATTATTATTATTATTATTATTATTTATTAATTAATTTAATTAAATGCTAGCTATACCTAATCAACCAATCGATTAATTAGCAAGCTAGCTAGCTAGATTCGATCCCATTATAACAACATATATGCACGCAGTCTACCAATTAAACTACGCGCGTACGTACCTGTCTGGCCACAGCCAAGGATCGAAGACCGCGGTTGGCATAACCGTCTATTACGTCGTGAGCTCTCTTTCTTGTTTCTCCTTTGAGTTCACAGAGGTCAATGATCTGCAAAATTTTTATTTGGATATAAATTCAAACATATTTCTTCAGCTGTAAATCTTGCTTATATACACATATAAGCTTAGTTGATTTGGTTATAAATCATGCCAATATCAGCATGTACCTGTTCGGGTGCACCCTTGCTGCATCTATGCCAGTCGCCATTTGGGTCGATGTAAGTGATCGCAGTTCTCTTGTCCACTGGATTGAATGGAAAGAAATGCACCTCCTGGATCCCTGCTCTTGCCTACGTACGTACGAAAATCAAGAGCACATGCGTGCAAGAACAAATTAACAAAGTAACGGGAATAATATATACATACATACATACAGATTGTCAATGCACTATAATAATCGACATTCATATATAAAAATGCACGTACGTACGTATATATACCTCTTTTGGGTCACCCAGCATGTTAACTATTGAAGCATCGATAGCATCCTGGTTTTCAACCCGAGAAGCTCTAGCAGCAAGCAACATGAGGGTGCCCTTATCCACGTTATTTGGGAAAACCTCGATCAACTCCTTATCAACCGTGAGCTTGTTAAGGGTAAGGGTACCGGTCTTGTCACTACAAAGGACATCCATTCCCGCCATTTCTTCAATGGCTGTCATCCTCTTGGTGATAGCACCTTGCTGTGACAAGCGATGAGACCCGATGGCCATTGTCACGGACAGGACCGTAGGCATGGCAATGGGGATCCCACCGATGAGAAGCACTAAGAGATTGTCGATTCCATCTCTGTACGCTCTGTGTTGGATGGGGTACATGACCACAAGCTCGATCAACATACCCATGGCAATGGAGCAGATACAGAAGTTACCGATAGCTGTCAGGACCTTTTGGAAGTGACCAACTTGGTTGGTGTTGTCGACCAAGTGAGCAGCCTTGCCGAAGAAGGTGTGGACACCGGTGGCGATAACGACTGCCTCGATCTCACCCTGTTTACACGTGGAACCGGAGAATACCTCGTCGCCAGGGTTTTTGGTTACAGGGAGTGATTCACCGGTAAGGGCTGATTGATCGATCTTAAGGGGATCGCCTTCAAGGAGACGGGCGTCAGCGGGGATGATATCTCCCAACTTGATGCTGATCACATCTCCTGGTACCAAGATGGCTGCTTCCTCCTCACTCCATTTACCGTCCCTTAAAACTTTGGCCTTAGGCGCGAGATTAGCCATGAGAGCAGCAGCAGCATTCCCTGCGTTGTTCTCCTCAATGAAGCTTATGGTCGAGTTGATAATGAGTAGTACAACAATCCCAACAAAGTCTTGCCAATCTGGAGGCTTGCCCTGCAATCGATATATTTATGTTCTTCATATTGAAATTTATTTTTATATATATATGTATATAAATTATTTAGATTTAAAAAAAGGGTGTTTCGATCGAATAAAAAATTACGTATTACGTACCCCTCCATTAGCCAAAACAATGGCCATGATAGCAGCAGCCTCCATGACCCATGATAGAGGGTTCCACATGAAGCCCAGGAATTTAAGGAACTTACATTCCTTTTTTTCCTCCAATTTATTAGGCCCAAAGATTTGGAGCCTGTTGCTGCCCTCTGCTGATGTCAAACCTTCTTTTGTGCATTTAAGCTGCTGGAAAACTTCTTCCACAGGAATCCGCTCCTACGTACATTTGTTTTTATATATATATATATTGATTATTATTATTTAAAAGAAAAAAAGATTATATAGTACGTACCCATGCATGTATGAATGTATATTTTTCACAAAGGAATTGAGGAAAAGCAAGTGACACAAACACACGACGTATAATCTATACTTACAAGATCAACGGTCTCATTTTTTATCTCCTCAAGGGTGATCTCGTCGGAACCGGAGGCCATTGTTGAAATAAAAACGGCTACCTAAACGAGGGATGGCAATGAAGAAGAAAGATGATGCGATCCCTCAGTTAGACTACAATTAATTACTAATAGAAAAACAAAATATATAGAACGGGGAAGGTCTTGAGGAGCCTTGGATAAGATAGATCGATAGACTCTTATCTTATTTTCAAGCCTCCTCTTCTTCCCCCATAAGCAGTAAGAGAAAACAGAAGGCTAAGGTCTTGATCAATGGGATGGTTCGCAAATTTATAATAGTAGTGAGGAAGAATGGTGGAGAGAGGGAGAGATAGAGAGAGAGAGAGTTTGTTTTTTTTTTTTTTCTTTTGGCAATTTAGGAATTTGATTGGTATGCCCTGAATACTGGGAAAGAAAACAGGAGGCCAGGGTATAATCTAACTGTAGTCGCATGCTAAATCGGTTGTTCTTTGGAGGGTTATTCGTTGTTTGCTTGCTCCTTCTGGTATAACGAAATCATCGGTGTCCCTTCGTCAATTTTTTTGCCCTTTACCTCGTCAAACTTATTTTATAACCGTCAACTTTTTATTTTATTTAATGTTTTTGAATGCCAAAAAGGCACAAGTGTTAAATTAACGTACAACTTTAGTTCAGCTTATCTCCATCGTGGGGTGATACAACACGGCACCAAAAGGAAGACCGTAATACCGGCTCCAAAACAGTCTAGATAGAATATCTGATTAACACTAACAGACCAGAAAAAGAGTCGGGAAAGGAGCAATACGCGCAAAACGTATCTCCGAATCAATCACCATATATGAGTTAGATGAGCCATTGACGACCGGATTAGCCCCAACGGTGGCTAGCGAAGAACCAAAACAAGAATATCTCAAGATAACATGGCCTAAAGACATCAAGATCTGCCGCTGGCTAGCTGCCACCCTAAGATACATAATACAACACTTGGACAGCCTATGAAGCTTGTAAGACGTGGGGTTGGCTTAAAGCAAATAGATTAAGGTCCAAGTTGCCTAGGTAACAAGGATACAGATAATGAATCGCAAAACTAGCCCATGGTTTTCCACTGGGCTAATGGGCTAACAAATGATATTAAGCACATTCTTTGCAATCAAGTCCTCGTATTGTGGCCAAGTCTCGAGCTCACGACCCAAACCAACTACAATTCTGAACTATCCTACTTGATCCAATATACTAACATTACATCAAATTAAATCCTGCGAAAATTAGACTAATAACCCAAATTAGTAGTAATAATACTCCAAAGATTCTAAAAATAAAGAAAACTGTAAGTTTTCATTTGTAGAAACTCTAATTATAAAATTGGTAATTATATGTAATTAATTATGGTAACTATTATAGGATGTTTGTATTAAATATATTATTATGAAAAATTAGATATAAATTTAATTATATTAAAATTTGATAGAATTTGAATTATCAATTTTAACCCTGGTTTAGGCATTAACATATATCTATTTTAACCCTGGTTTAGGCATTAACATATATCTATTTTAACCCCCAGTTTGGTTACTCTATCCAGGATTCCTAACCCTATTGTGTTTTAGCCTTCTTTCTCAACCCATCCCTAGCATATTTTTCTCCTTCACGAAAACTCCCCGCTATGCACATCTTGCCTCCCTTACCCATGACTCCAATGTTCTCCTCATATATCCATGTTTTTCCTAATCATTCACACGCCACCCACACCTATATAAACCCTCTTTCCTCCCTTAACTTTGTTTTTTGATTCATCACAATCTAGAGAATTGGACTATGTACACACCCCCTTCCTTCCGAGCTTCTATTCTTAACCTTCATTAGCCTTCTCTTTTATTGCTCCATCATTTTCATTGAAGTCATCTGTGTTGAAACTCTACAACCTCACATTGCTCCATCTCCATTACATGAGCAACTCACATTGTACCTCCTTAGCAACATGAGATGATTACATTAATTCCCCTTCTGTTGTGTTTAAGACTCACACAAATCAGCCAAATGTTACACCCCTACCTTTGTTACATGAACCTCTATTGCTACCTCCTCTTTATTACGTGATGTGTGCACATTTCACCCTTTAGCTGTATGGCATCATAATTATTAAAATCTCAATTTGAACCTACAATTCTACAATCCTATAATCCAAAAATCATAGAATGATCTGCAATCCTAGATAGAATATTAAAGTCATCAAAGAGTTATAAAATCTTATTATGTTAGGTAAATTCTACAATTCTACATAATAACTATAATTTTTTATCGATTTATTTCAAAATCTATTTTCTCTTTTATTCCACATATATTTATTTCTTGATCCTTGAATTAATGACCCTATATTATTTACAGCATGTCTTGAAAAAGAGTTGAAGCAAAGAAACTATGACTAAGACACCACTAAGACATTAATGTTGATTGTTGATGTAAAATATTGATACAGAATGTTATCTCCATCTAAATGCTGAAATGAATATATTGAATTTTACAACTTTTTAATCATTAAATTCTATTGAATTAAAAATTAATATTTTTTTATTTTTTTATGATCATGTTAGCTTTATATTGCAAACAAACTTTATTTTATGCTTTGTGCATGGTTTATATAGTAGCTTAACATGTGCACATATAAACAAACTCTTTTACTCTTTGTTTTTTATCTTGATTCATAAAATTTTCAAAAGCCAAAGTAAATTTGTCCTCCCTGTGCTACCTTCGTTATTATTCTTTTTCTTCATTCATTATGTTTTTTTAAGGTTATGAATTGTATATATATTTTTTAATACAATGATTTGTATATAACCTCTACCTATTATCCCATTTTATTTTTCTTATTTTAGTTGATAATTTATTGCTGATATTGTTGACTTAATACTGTTCCTAATATGTGCAACGACTTTAACAATTTACATTACTTGTAAGTTGTTATAACTCAATTAGTGACTATATGAGAGCTTAAGAGTGTTATTCTTATATTTTTTTAAACCTAAAATATGTTATTTTATAACACATATATAAATATATAAATTTCATATTTTTATGGTTTTTGCAGGATCTTACAATCCTATGATCATTTCTACAATCCTATATTGAGCCTCCAAATTGATTTTATGAAGAATCTTGATTCTAACCACTTCACGTGACATATTCACACTACTTCGCCCCTTTCTTTGTGAGAGTATGGAATACCTCCACCTGGTTTGAGGAACTCACGCTATTAAGGCCTTGTAGTGTGAGCTTTGCATACTATTTCACCCTTGCTACGTTATTGATTCACATAGCTATCATTTACCTTAGTAATACTTGAGGTGTTGTGGAGAGGCAAAATTTTGTACTTTTATGTAGCTTAGATTTAATTAAACCCAATTACTCATGATAATGTATAATTTGTGTGTTAACATGATAGGTTGTTTAGATCTAGAATAATGTTATGGTTTTAATTTATGAAATTGTGTGATAAAGTACAAGCATGATGTTTGAATTACAATTACATATGAGATGTATGCTTGTGAAATATGTAAAATTGTAACATATGCAAACTTAGGGTTTGTTTTAGGGCATATCAAGTTATTATTTTTATTATATGATAAGTGTTCCATGATTGTCATTGTAATTTGTAGCTAAGGCTGATATATTTGACATGATAGAGTACAAGCATGATAAGAGTTAATTTATGATAATTGTTAATCACTTGCTTTAGAGTTATAAATGTTTCCTTTCACGCATCATGATATTAATTACTATCTTAAATGTTGAACCCTACCATGAATATGTATGTATGTGTTACATGGAATAAATAACATTTTAGAAATGCACATTTAGGGTTTGTACAAATAATCTATGAAATACAAGTATGATGAAAATTATAATCAATTGCTAAGTCTTAAAAATTACTAGTATACTAGAGTGTAGTAAGTTATTATCTATTAACCTTTTCTGAAAAATTATCATTACAATATTGTTTGGTATGAAATTGAATAATAATGGTGTAATTCGAGTTTTAAGAGTGTTTTGGTCATTTGTGACCTAGTGTGCCTAATGTGAATAATTGAACATATGATGGCATTAGCATATCGATAGGTTAAATTTATGATTAACTTGAATAATTAAAAATAAATAAAAATGATTAAGTAAGAAAATTATAATTATTGAGTATTATTTTAAATTTATAATCACCAAATAAAGTACTAATATTTAAAGTGGAAGATCTTAAGATTGGGAATAGTTTATTCTATAGGGCTATCTATCCTAGAGATGAGGTGAGAGTCCTCATTTTTGTATTAATTTCACTAGTGTATCTCAGTGTCCCACTAAGGCTCTAGTCTACTCAAGAGGCTAGGTAACCTATGAGTCCTATAGAAGGTATCAATATTTAAGGATTATGTGACCTAGGTTGTAGCGTATTGTGTTACTTGAATGATCCATTATGATTGATATACTTTATACATCTCTAAGTTGTATGGTTATGATGGTATGGTGTTGCATTATGCGTCAGGATGGCCATAATTGTTCGATTTGTAGTTGTCTTTGTGCCTATATGTTGTGTATATGAATTGATAGGATGGAATGGTTGGGAGAGTGTTGTGTTACTTTATGCACTAATATAATTGGAGTACTTTATACATTTCCAAGCTATCATTGTTCTTTTGGCCTTAATTGGAATTGTTTTGGTAGGTTGGTCAACAAATCCTTAGTGCACTACCATAGTGGTATCTGATTATGATATGGTTATTATGTGTTTGAGATGGATGAGAAATGGATATGTGTGTTAGTTGTAGAGTATGAGACCTTCAAGTTGTATATTTTATCTTATAATAATTATATTATTGATTATCACATGGTATTTTATGCTTTAAGCATGTATTCTGTTTTTATGTGATTATGTGATATGTGAGCATCCTACCTCTTATGAGATATTGTGATTTACTAAGTATGAAATTTTTTTATTGATACTACATTTGTAAATGATTGTACTGGCTATGGAATGACACGAAGCGTATAGAGCATAAGTGTGGCAATAATCATTGGGGTCCTTAGAATGAGATTCTATTCTCAAAGTAGGCTTTTGGGTCTAAGTGTTAGGGAAAACATGTGTCATATCTTGGGGCACCAAATTTTTTCGTATTCGGTTTTCCATTGGATTGTTATATCCCTTATTGTATTTTAATTATCATTATTGTATAGAAGATTTCTATGCATAACTTTTATTTATACAATTGTCTCTTATTTTCACCGCTTAGTGTTAGATCGAACTTGTTTTGAGCCCTATCATTTAGCATAAGCAAGGTGAGGAAATAAGACTTATGCTAAGTGTGGCGTTAACACCTAAAAAATTTTAATTAATTCTTCCTTATAATAAAAATTTTAAGTGCCAAACTCTAGGGTGTTATAGAAATAATAAGACTAAACTTTGGATTATTTTGGATTAAGAGTAAACAATTTAGTCTTCGAGGTTGGCATCACTCACACCTCATAAAAAGGTTTCATCTCAAACCTATAAGAAGTTATAAGAGAACATGATATATCATATTATCATCCATATTACAAGCTAGCCTTAAATTTGAAATCCATCAACACCAAAGTAGATTAGGAAGGTGAAACTAAAATAGCTTCCAAATCATAGTTAAATCTAATGACCTGACCTCACTAACAAAATTTAAGAGAAAAATCTTCTACGATTCTTACTTACAAAGATAATAGAGAACTCAAATCAAGGCCAGCCGAAAATTAATTAAGAAAATTAGCAAACAACAAAACATTACCCCATTATCTATGCTATTTTAGGAATGGTGTTTGATAACGGGTTTGAAAGGGTTTTAATAAGGGTTTTCAACCATTATTAAATTACAATTTATTAAATATTTAATAATGGTTTAAAAATTGATTTCAAAAATCTAAAAATTCCACCAAATTTAGGTAAAGTTCATGTTTTAATAATAGTTAACCCAAAAACCATTATTAAAAGAAATGGTTTGATAAATGTAATGTCTAAAAAAACCCCTAATTAATTCTCAATAAAGCATTAATTACAGCCATACATAGTTAATAAATATAATTAAATGCATGCTTTAGTAATGGTTTAAAAATTAATTAATAATTAGAATTAAAGGATGTATTTGAAGATTTAATATGTGATTACGTAGTAATTAAACCCAAATTAGTAATTTAATGAGCAATAAATTAACCCTTTGTCAACAGTTTTTTTCTCATAACCATTATTAAAAATTGGTTTTAATAACATTTTAACCAAAACCATTTTTAAAAACAACTAAATTATATATTATAGTAGGGTTTTAATAGCTGTTTAGAAAAGAACCATTATTAAAATGTAAATTTTTTAAATAAATTATGTTGTTTTGTTCTAGCCCATATATAAAGTTGTATGCTCAAATATTTACCAAATATGCAATGTGAAAATAGCACTAATTTGTGCATATATTTCTCCCAAGAATATGGAGATTAGTAGATGTACCACAAGTTGGTACCTCTACACTCTAAAGTCAAAGTTCATAGATCATAAAACCTATCTATTAATCAATAAATAATAAACACTTGCTTACATATATGCATGTGTATCTCCAATTTTATAGAATAGCACAAGACATATGATATACAAACTCGAACATTTATGTACATAGATCCCTAATACTAAATGTGTGAGTGCCTCAAATTGACCCATTCATATCCAATTTCATCATCTGCGTATTTCTAGCATCATCCATACTCGATGATGAAAAAATGCAAAATGGTATGATTCAATCATTTGGTTAGTAATTAATATGCCATAGATTCATAATAAAACAATATGAAAAAAGAAACATACGTGGCTTGGATCTATGTTCACTAATTTGTTCTTGAGTATAAGATCCATTAATCAACAAATATAGTATCCACAATCATTACCATTTTGCTATCATGGATACTGCAAAATGAATTTATTTAACTTGTTCTATTATATATTAATTGGAATATATATAAATACAAAATTATTTTCTTTTTGTATATCATTATAGACTCATATACAATATTCCTTGTATCTGGCACACCATTTTCACCTCTCCTAATATACGCCTTCTATAGTGCCCTAATAAATAAAGTTGATGCACAATATCGTAAGTTTATATACCTTTAAAAAAATTAATGTATAATATATATGCATTAATAAGGCAATGAAGTAATAATTATACTAACATGTCAATTAAATCTTTCCCTATAAAACGAACAACAACAAAAGGAATGAAATAATTTTGGAAGGAATCAAATATATATAATTTTTTTAATTGGGATGAACTATCTATAAAACCTAATGTTCATATACGAGGTGAGATATAAGGAAAGCTTTTTATTGTACCCCTCACCTAAAAGGTGATCAACTACATAATTTATGTGTCTACCTTCACTTATTAAGATCCATTGTTCTACATACATAGTATCCACAAGCATCTTCATTCTACTGTTGTGGACACTATCAAATGAATTTAGTTAGCTCTCTAACTATTAGATATGAATTTGAATTAAAATAAAATATAAAATAGTTATCTTCCTACAGACCATTACAGGCTCATATTCAAGACTCTTTAGGTCTGGGACACCATTCCCACCTCTCCTTTGATACGCCATTTGTGGTGCCCTAATAAATAGAGTTAGATACACAATATTATAAGTATTTATACCTCAAATAATAAATAGAGTTGAATACACAATGTCTACGAAGCCATTTCTTCTTAGTATTTGGGACATTAAAGACTCTCTACAAAATAAGACATATAGAAGTATACCGATGTTATTGTATTAAAATTAATAACATTTGACATACAAAATGATTAAATAAAATAGCATATTTCCCATAATTTCCTACTAAATATAATCCTTGTGACCTGTTAAAACCTGCTTCTAATTATTATAAGACATAGGAACACAGTTACACATGATGAGTGAAATATGCGTTAGAAACATGTCTATGTAAAGGCCAATGGGAAGATTGTAAGTATTCCATCCCAACTCAAATAGTTCTCCTTTATTCCACATTTCCGTGATGATTCTCATAATAGTAGGTCCTCTCTTTCCTTCTTCATCACTATTGTCCCTAGCAGCTATTTTGTTGGCCATATCTCTATAAAAAATCAACAAATAAATTATGTTAGAATGTCATGTATTGACCATAATGTATCACTAAATTATTTTTTGATATAATAAATATCCAATAAGGAAGGTTAAAAAATGTATTGTTTCCCCTTGTTTTAGGATTGGTTTTAGGATCTGATGCATATATTACTTTACGGTGATCATCCTTGATATATATTTCCTCCTCATTAATTTTATTATTATCATCGTTGAATAATTGAGTTGCTTGCACATTTGAGACAAACTCTTTATTCCAATTGGCATCATTTTCATCATCACATTTATTGGCATTTATTTTCTTCATAAATACTACCACAGACCATTTGTTATTAGTAGGATCAGTGATAAAGAATAATTGTGTTGCTTATAATGCCAAGACAAATGGATCTTGTTTTTGCCCTGTCCTATTGAGATATACCAATGTGAATCCATCTTCATATCTAATCCTATAACTATTATCAACCTATCTGCAGCCGAATACATGAACTTTTAATATAGTGTAATCTAACTCCCATATATGTTGAATCAGGCCATAATAATTCATATCTACATAGGTTAGATTCTTTTCCTTTGCACTATTAACATGCATTACCTCAGCCACTAAAGTTACTCCATTATTCTGCATTGTACTCTTCTCATCTTGTTTTTTTATATAAAAAGTGTAATCGTTGATCACACATAACTGATATATGCAAAAACTTCATAATGAGGTTTTTTGAGATAACTAATGTAGGGTATCAGAAATTGATGTTGGGGTGATGAGTGGAATGATATGATGTCTTATCCAATTGATAAAGGAATGATTATGTTTATCAATTATCCATTTCTCAGTCTTTGATGGATTTTCAATCCATAAAGAAAGCATATGTTTTTCAATATATAGCTGAACATCATCACCGTTATGTAATACATATAGATGTGCTTTATGAAATATGTTAGGGTCTACACTTACAAACTGTTTTCCCCTAATACCCTATCCTTCGATTTTTTCTGTATGTTAGGACTTAGGAATACCAAGAGCTTAAACATTTGACAAGTACTTCATGCAAAAACTAATTACCTCTTCTACAAGGTACCTCTAAACAATGCATCCTTCTAGCTAATATCGATTCTTCATATAACCTTTTATCAACTTCATAAACTATTCAAAGGGGTGCATCCAATTCCCATGAACAAGTCCTATAATTTTTATCTCATCAACTAAATAAACAGTTAGATGTACTATAATGTCAAAGAATGGGGGTGGAAAATACATTTCAAGATGGCATAAAGTAATCACAATCCCTTTTTGCAAGGCATCCAAGCTATCTGGATATATGACTTTGGAGTAGACGGCATTAAAGAACTAACAAAGTCTTGTGATAGTAATTCAAACACACTTCGGTAAAATTCCATGTATATCTATCGGCAAAAAGTGCCGCATCAAAATATAACAATCATAAGACTTCATGTTAATTAGTTTCAATTATTTCATCGATATAAGCCTTCTGACATTTGAAGAATACTCTTCCGGGAGCTTGACATTGTTAAAAATTCATAAAATAAAATTTTCTCTTTTTGGGAAAGAGTATAACATGTTGGTGGTAAATATATTCTTCTTTCATTGTCTAGCAGTGCCAGTTCCTGACATTGTTAAAAATTCATAAAATAAAATTTTCTCTTTTTGGGAAAGAGTATAACATGTTGGTGGTAAATATATTCTTCTTTCATTGTCTAGCAGTGCCAGTTCCTATCTAAAGCCCATTTCTTTCATATCCATTAGATCATTAATGCCATCTTTAGTCTTTCGTGGAACATTAAGTAATGTACTAACAAAACTGTCACATATATTTTTCTCAATATGCATTACATCAAGGACATGTCTCACATACAGTGATTCCCAATAAAGAAGGTTGAAGAATATTGACATCTTCTTCCACCTAATTGATATAGGCTTATCTTTATTCCTCTTCCCAAACTTGAAACTTAAATGTTTCATCTTTATTCCTTCGTTATATTCTCTAGACAAATGATTTGCAGACAACCATTTTCGATCTATAGTTTTTCAATCAAGATGTATCCCACGTAAAAGTAATTATTACAAATCAATTCAATTATAAGTTTAATAATTCACAAATCACTCATACTTAGAAAGAATTAATCTCAAATGCATCATGTTATTTTGTTTATATATATATATAAATCATGAGAACATGTTTCCAAAAAGATATTAATATTCAAACTGCTCATACATAGAAACATTTTATATGTATATATACATACATACATAGAAAAACATTGTACTATGGTTCAAATTACAAAAGATATAAATAATGCGGGATTAAAGCAATAGAAGTATGTAATACCCCCAATATTTACTACTGACATAAGTAGAGTAATAAAATTGTAGATTCTGGGGCTATTACTGCCACACTTAGTACTAGGCCGGTTCACTCCTACTGTTCTAGTACTAAGTGTTAAGGCTGAACAGGATTAACACCAAACACAAGTCATTAATTAAAAATGAGAATTCATGAAAGGACTCATTCATAACTATACAGAAATCAGAGTGCGGTTTAAGAATTACAGCCCAAGGGATAAGTAACTAAAGTTTTTCCAAAAACATAAAATACCGTACGACATAAAATAACAAGAATAAAAAGACACATGGTAAAAGAAAAGGAAAGATAGAGTTCATCTGGGTAATTCTCGATCCCTGGGCCAAGTCTAGGCTCAACTCCCAGCCCCGCCCGATGCCTCATAAGTGTCATAAGCATTAAATATGCCACCTCCTACCTGCACAAACTAAGATGGGTCTTCTGCTAGGGAGAATGAGTAGCACCTATGAAACGGGTGGTCAGTAAGCTACATACTGATTAAGGTAACCATGCACTAAGGCTAACACATAAGAGCACATAATACAATCATGATAATATGACAGCATACAATCTCTTAGATAAATAAAGGCCAAGCTGCAGTCTAGATAAACTGATTATTTAATCTCTGAATAGTACTCACTTCGCACCATACTTTTTATCGATCCATACAAGTATGGGAACCTCACTATTATAGCCGGTGGATCGGTCACTTATAGGGCAGAACGTACCCAACCATTATTATATGCCAGTGGATAGGTCTCTAGGGCAAAATGCTCCTGGCCACTATTATGTCGGTGGATCGGTCTATCCCCGACTCTTATGGTATTCCACTATAAGTACTTAGTGTCTTTTATGTTTTTTTATCAAACTTAGGGTTTGGTTTATTGAGCTCGGGATCCCCCACTATTATAGTCGGTGGATCGGTCACTTATAGGGCAAAACACACCTAACAACTATTATATGCCGATGGATCGGTCTCCAAGGCACCCCGGTACTTGGCCACTATTATGCCTATGGATCGTTTTGGGTCTGGATCAATAATATTCCACTTTACTTGATAAGTGTTTTACAGTATCTTATTAAATAAATTTCACCCTAAATCCATCTACATTTATCCTCCCAAGAGGGCATGTCCCATAGCCTGAGACTTTTGTACATCCTAACCCACCTCGACATCCTTCCTTTATTCCACTTACTCACACCGGGAGCCCAACTCCTAAGTGTGTGGGTCAAGGCCCACTACCTTATTCCTCTAAGTCCACTCACCGCCTTACCCTAGGGTTTTCTTCAAAAACCATAATTTGGGCCTATGTGGCCCATCATTCTCTTCCTCACACAACCCAAACTATTTTAACACCCCATACGTCACAACCCTTAGATTTAACCCTCACTTCATACCTTACTCATCCTCATTTATTATTATTATTATTATTATTATTATTATTATTATTATTATTATTATTATTATTATTATTATTATTATTATTATTTTCCTTCTCAAATTAGGGTTTCCTCCCAAACCCTAGCTCGGTCTCCTATACACCCATATACTATCCCACATACTATTTTTCACCCAAAGCCTCCAGCCACCCAAACAACTCTTCCATTACCTTCCTCACACCCCGAGGCAACTTTCCATACATAAAATTCACCCCCATGTAGACTCTAACCATCCCATGTAGACCCTCGATGTTTTTCATGCAAAACCCTAAAATTCCCATGCAAACCCTAGTTTCTCCCATGTAAACCCTAGATTCTCCCACTCTCTCATTTTATTTAAGTTCCCTTTTATCCATCCACTCATGGATCGTGGATTATTTATCTCATTCCTACTTAAATTAGCCAACTTTTCCCATTTTTCCTTTTTCATGCTTCCATCTCATATTACCACATTAAATATCCTAGCATGCATGTCCTAAAGGGCCACATCACATCACATCACAACTTACAGTATATACATATTAGCACATACCATAATAAAGCACATGAGCTTACCTCCATTCCAAGTTGTGCTACACATAAAATAGTTAAAATAATAGCACAAGATATACAACATATCATTATACATGGAATCCAAGGCATGTAAGACACATAGCACACATAAGGCCTTAGCTACACCCTTACCTAAAACGACGGCGGTGGAGGAGGAAGAGAGGGAGAGATATGGGGGTATAGGCTAGAGGAGAGGGAATTTGGGAGGGATGGATGTATGGGGAAGTAGAGTAAGTTCCCCTGGTTGTTTTGGAGGGTAGAGGTGGTGTTATTTGTGGCGAAATTGGTGGCGGACGGTGGCGCGAAGGGCAGCGGGAGGTCAAAGTGGGCTAATTAGGAGGGCGACTTTACATGCCGGGGTGGCTCATGCAGGGCAAGGAAAGGGAGGAGGGAGGTTCATTTCTACAGATGTGGTGTAGGGAAGGCTTAGGTGGGTGGCATGGGTGGTGGTGATGATCAACGGAGGAGGAACGAGGGTCTATTTGGGTGGTGGCGCAAAGTTGGGGTTTCTGGGCTGCGAAATCAAAACCCAATTATGGATGCCTATGGGGTATAACTACAAATCGATTGGAGGGGGAAACGATAGAGGGAAGTAGGAAAACAGGGGGAAAGTAGTATAGGTGCACCAGCCGACGATGGTAGGCCAGCGCAGGTCTACCATTGTAGGTCATGGTTGACGGGGAGAAGGGATGGGCACATGTAAGAGAGGGAATGGTCGGTTGGTCGAAATGATAGGCAAGTCAGCAGGGAAGAGAGGGGAGGAATGGCTAGTCAAAAAAGTGTAGTCGGTGGCGGAAATCACAGTGCCGATCGGGGAGTTGTAGGCGTGCATCGAGGAAGAAGAAGAAGAAGAAGGGGGGTTGGACAAGTGGTCGAGAAGAAAGGAAAGAAAGAAAGGGAAAAAGGGAACCGAGCTGGCCAGGAAAAAGAAGAAAGGGGGTGCGGGCTTGGGCCACACAGAAGGAAGGAGGGAGGACTAGGCCAAAGGCAGGCTAGCTCAGGTCGGGGGAAAGGAAAAAGAAAAGAAGAAGGAAGAGGAAAAGAAGAAAGGAAAGAATAGGAAGAAGAGAGGGAAAGAAAAAGGAAAAAGAAAAATAGGTGGGTTGGGGTTAATTAAAATATTTTAGGTATTTTGGGATATTTAAAAATATTAATATTAATATAATAATTAAATTCTCTTTTTAGGTTAATTTAGGGTTTTTGAAATAATTTTCTTAAATTCCATTTTAATAAGCAAAATACTCAAAATTTTCCTAATTAAATTATTTATTATTTTCTCCTAGATTTGCCTTAATTAATTCCCTCTTATTTTAATAAAAATAATTAATTTAATTAATTTTTCTAATAAATCCTTAATTTGCCATAATTTTTTAAATTAGGGTTTTGGGGTATTTCACAGCACTATATACATTAAAAGGCTGCTAAAACCCAAACACTTAAATAAGAAAAATTCATAACCGTAAAACTAAATCCCCTGACAACCTCATTGAGCCCGATTAATAACTATAACTCTCAAATTATACTCATCTTGATATGTCATCTGATCCCTTATATCATCATTAGAGAGTCTAGTCACGGATACTCTCGGGTAACCAGGGTGGATACTTGGAGGCAAGCTATGATGAAACCTCCACTCATCATTAATCACCATCATCTTTCTCGATATCTTATCATACTCTCTAGCAAAAACCTCACCCTTAATAAATTTCGGTTGTGGTGCATTAGTGTGGTGGACGAACCAATGCAAAAAAGTAGATGCAACCAACGACCATGGCTCCATCTAAGGTAGGGTTAGCAATAGGTGATACGATCTAAAATGGAAGGGGTGATGGGATGTGCCACTCGCATACAACTAACCAAGCTTGTTGTATAACTATATGACATGATTCCGTAGATCAACATGTGGTGCCATGCATATATGTGGTAGAGGGTATGTCATCTCACTACCTACAAATGAGAACCACTAAATCTTATCATCAAGGTTGTTCTCGAAAGGATCTAAATTACAGCATATGTAAACTAATCTTCAACTAGCTTGACAAATTATAGATATATTCTACCAGATCTTAACCAATTATGTAAAGCAAACAACACACCCACATAAGATACTCATCATAAAACTTATAATCTTGAATTGATTTTTATTTATTTCTCAATTGATATAAATATGTCATCAAATATCAAGAAAAGATAAATTGCCAAACAAATCCTTTCATTTACTCCCACCGCATTTTTAATGAGTTGAGTTGAATCAAAATTCCTCTTATAATACTTTATTTATTTAAAATAAGGACATAATCTTGAGTTATATATTTAACAAACCAGCTGATCATCAAACTATCATCAAATCGTTCAAGTTGTGTATAGTAAAATCAAGTATATATTAATAAGATAATATATATAGGTTAAGTATAATAATATAATATTATTAAAAGTAGAGTTGAGAATAATGTATATAATAGTCTGTTATAAGATAATATATTAATTATTATATTTAGTATAATAAATGCTGAACCCTAACCCTAACCGCAACAAATTATAATAAAAACTAACCCTAAACCTAATAAACCCTAATCCTAAACCTAAATAACTATAATTAAACCCTAATAAATCCTATATTATTATTATTATTATTATTATTATTATTATTATTATTATTATTATTATTATATACAATTATTCCTCTCTATTTAATTATTCACTTTTATATCTTCTTTATTTTCTATGTTTATTTAATCCTCATCAAATAAAAATTGTTAACATTCATCTCTAATTGAAATTTTCATTTAATGATGTGTATATGTAAAATATATTTTCATTTAATTATATGACATTTCTTAACATATTATAGTGTCCTGTACTTATTAATGAAAATCTATGTACATATATAGTTTTTATGAGTGACATTACTAATATTTTTAACTATTTTATTTCTCTTCATAAATAAGTATTCCTGCATGTTATATATATATGTAAGGTCTCGGCCAACACAGTCATGCATATGTTAATATATAACAGTACCGACATATTCAACAACAAACAATAACATTTTTTACCAACACATTCAACCAAAGACTTTTCAACAACAAACTGCAAATTTTCAATAACAAACAATGGAACTTGCATCAACATGCATGCATATATATATATAAGAAGAGAAAAAGCTACGTGCGAAAGAAAAAAAAAACATACGTAAAAGGAGCAGCGGCGAGCAAGAGAACTAGCATCAAGCAAGAAGAGAGTAGTGATCACCTACGAACAAGGCAGAGGAAGAAAGACCAAAGGCAGGCAAGGTGTGGAAGAATAGCTGTAACACCCCCAAAATTTACTATTGAAAAATTTCGTTTGATTAAAATAATTAGCGGAAGCAAAATAACAAAATTGTGAATTCTAGGGATATTACCGCTACACTTAGTGCCAGACCGGTTCACTCCTATACCGTTCCAGTACCAAGTGCTAAGGCTAAAAGAGAAAAAAATACAACTTATGAGAAACTTAAACCATAATTAAATCAAAGTAGTGTAATAAATAATTTGTAAGAATAAAATCCACTAGTGGTGGTTACAAAATAACAAATGCATTAAAACCAAGAAGTCAAAAGAGAGAAATGACAACCCTAGGACTTTCCGGATAATTCCTTAGGCTCTTTTTCGGGAGCCCACTTGAATAGCACATGAAAACGACTTGCAAGGGACACTGCCCATTGAATAGGCAGGGGCCCCATGAATGGAAACCTTCAGTACTATGGTACTAAGTAACCCTTTAAAACACACTTAATAGCAGGCCCGCAATGCAACACATGATACCACACTACAAACATACATAATGAAAGGTGCATGCATAATATTCACATCCATATATTTACGTACTTAACAAGTCGATCAGATATTAATAGGTTATAATGAACAATTGATACTTTTGAGCCTTAAGCCATTAGTCCATCATTAATCAATCATCTCGGATTATTAATATCCATGTGAGTGCGGGAACCCCGTGATTATAGCCCGTGGACTAGAATACATATAGGGTAGAATGTTCCTGACCACTATTATTGCCGGTGGATTGGTCTCCAGGGCAGAACGCTCTTGGCCATTATTATTTGCCGGTGGATCGGTCTAGCCTCGAATCACATGGTGTTCCACTATAAGTGATTAGTATTTTCCCATAATTTATTCACAACCAAATCAAATTTATTGAGTTTGGGACCCCCACTATTATAGCCTGTGAAACCGAATATAAATGTACAACATTTAGGGTAACAGGCACCTAGGCCACTATTATATCCAGTGGATCGGTACTCATAAACATCATCCAGAGCAAAAAGCTCCTGGGCCACTATTATATCCGGTGGATCGATACTCATAATATAATTCCACTGGGCCCGACTCATTAATCTTTCACTTTCACGATTAATATTTTTCCTTTTTTAATCAGCACAACAATTCCATTTATTTACCTCGATAGGGAGATCAAGATCCCAAGACATAAAGGTACATCAGTTGTAGTGGTGTAAAAAAGCTACTCTGTACCCTTCAACTATCAACCTAGGGATGCAAAGGTACTCTGGTCGTATTGGTGCATAATGCTAACTCAATACCCTACCGATAAGGACACCTAATCCATAAGTATGTATACCCCCTATATAGGTCCATAGAGCTAGATAGAGTAAGATACCTAGGTGGGACATATAGGCACACCGACAAATACCAGAATAATTGTGGGCTAAACCACGTCTTTAGGGTAGCGACCCCTAAAGAGCCACCATTCCCGATCTCGAGGTCTTTCACTTTACGTATGAGTATCTTAATTAAGGTGATCACGAAAAGCATAACAATTAGATACTTATTCACTTTCAATCATTCAGATATCATTAGATATTTCTTATTCAAATGGTTATCTAAGGTAAGATAGAGGAATCATTAAGGCCATCATAAGCTCGTCCAATTCCGATTTAGGATTCCTTCTCATAATACTTACTAATTGTGAAATACTCTTATCTTGCTATTCAATGTTACTTGATTCATATTACGAAATTTCGCTATCACAACGACATGCTAGATGCAAATTACTCATTTACCCCTTACTTATATAATTGCTAAGTCATCTCTTCATTACTTGACAAATTACCATATTACCCTCCTTGTTGCATAATTACCAAATTACCCATTGCTCGATTTAGGTTACCAAATTATCTCCCATACTTATTAGGTTACCAACTACCCTTCACAATTGTTACACTTAACATATTTTCCATTTAGGTGGTTAGATTACCAATTTGCCCGTCTCCTTTATTATAATTAACAAATTTCCCTTTAGTTGGTCAAACTACCAAATTACCCTTCTTCATAATCATAATTACAACCCTTTAATTAGTTAAATTACCAAATTTTCCTTCTCTATTATCAAAATTACCAAATTACCCTTTAGTTGGTTAAGTTACCAAATTGCCCTTCTTCATTATCCTAATTACTAATTTACCCCTTTAATTTGTTAAATTACTAAATTGCCCTTCTCTATTATCATGTTTACTAAATTATCCTTTTCCATTATCATAATTACCAATTTTCCCTTTTTCCTTATTAAATACCATTTCTTCCTTCCTTCATACCAAATGACCATTTTACCCTCTACTTACAAAATTATCATTTTACCCCCTTACTTACAAAATTACCATAATACCCTTTTTACTTACAAATTACCATTTTACCCTTACCTACCCTTTACTTATAAAATTACCCTTTTTACTTTCAAATTACCATTTTGCCCTTTAATTATGAAATTACCATTTCACCATTTAATTACACAATTACCATTTTACCCTTACTCACAAAGTTACCATTTTACCCCTCACTTTTATTAAACTATCATTTTACCCTTTTCCATTACTATAATTACCACTTTACCCTTTTATTTATAAAATTACTATTTTGCCCTTTACTCCTAAAATTACCATAATAACCTTAACTTCCAAATTTACCATAATACCCCTTTTTCTTATAAAATTACCATTTTATCCCTTTACGTAGAAAATTACTACGTTGCCCCTTATTACACCACTCATGTTATATTATTATCACTACACGAAATATTAATATTAATACCCCATTCTCATCATCCAACTCCACCAACCATTATATTTCAACATAATACTCATTAGCACCCATATATATTAGGCTACATTCTTACACAAGACATATTACTAAAATATCCTTACGGATCACAATAATATTAACCGTGCATTAATGTTCACAACAATATAATATAGCATACATAAGTACTTAACATATTCTTGAATAACAATTCTCCTTCCTTAAGCATTTCTTCCATATATGGCTTATAAACTAGAATGGTTTCCTTTTTACCAATCCACACAAGAAAATACATACATTATATTAAACAACATATATCAAGCATAATAACATATTAAAAGCCTAATGTGCTAACATACGTTTATCCATACGCTTAAGTGGGCTTTAACGGTTACCTTAATTTCTGCAAAAACGAACCTTACTGGTATTCGGGTTACAGATTCAAGATTTGATTAGCAAAACCAATACCTAAAAATAATGTCAATGTTTATTATATTAGAAATAAGAAACACTTAAGCATAAGACTTTATAACACTTAATTAATGAAATAATTAACTTAAAATATTATTATACCTTAAAATTTATTAAACAAAACATACCAAAGCATGCCGTAGCTCATCCTCCTTATACAGTGTGTGTTATATGCAAAACAAGAGGGGGAGGGGCTCAAAATGGAAAGAAAGGAAGGAGGGAGTGGTGTTTTAGGGTTAGGGTTTTGGGGCTAGGAAAGAAGGTATGTGGGGGAGGATTTAGGGCAAGGGAAGGGTGCAAGAGTAAAGAGGAGATGTAGATGGTGATCGGGGATAGGTTGATGGCAGCCAAGGGTGATAGAAGGAGGAGAAAGGAAGAGAAAGAAGGTTGGGGAAGGCGAAGGAAGGCTCGAAAATGGTAGGATGAAGTAGGGAGGGAAGAATAAAAAGAAGAGGGAGAGAAAAGGAGGGGATAAGGGGCTCGGTAGGGTGGCAGTAGGGTGGTAGGAGTATGGGAATGGCAGGGAGAGGGAAGGGAGAGGCAGGGCATAGGTGAGAAGAGAGAGAGGTGGTGGGGTCGAGATGGGGGGAGGAAAAATGGTGAGAGAGAGAGAGAGATAGGGGGAGTATTAGGGAGGAGGAGGATTACAGGTAGGGCGGACAAGGATGGCGGAGGTGGTCGGGTATGGTGTCGTGGGAAAGGAAGAAGAAGAAGAAAGAAAGAAGGGGTGGAGGCTGCGTGCAGGCTGGGCGAAGGGGAAGGAGGGAGTGGGCCGGTCTAGTTTGGGGAAAAGGAAGGAGAGAAAGGAAGGGAAGCTAGGCTAGGATCAAGTACGGGGAAGGAAAGAAGAACGCAAAAGGGGAGTTGAACCGAGGGAAAGAAATGGGAAGGAGGGGAGAAAGGGAGAGATGGGCCAACGGCCCAACTCATAGGGGGAGTGAGGCAGACCAAGGCCTGGCAGCTTGAAGGAAGAAAAAGGAAAAGAAAGAAAAGAGAAAATGGAGAAAAAGGAGGAAGAAAAGGAAAAAGGGAAAAAGGAAAGGGAAAATAGGGAAAAATAAAACAAATTTAATTTATAAAATAATAAAATGTAATATTTGTAGGTAATAAATTTATTTAATAATTTAATATAACATAATTAAATATATGGGTTTAAAAAGGATAATTTTAGTAAAATATTAGTTTGGATAATTATTTAAATAAAAAGATATGATAAAATAACAAAATACTTATTTTAAATTATTAAATATTTATATCCAATTTTATTTACTAACAAATTATAAAATAATTAAATTAAATAGATTTAAAAGCTAATTTATCCCAAATAAAAGTTATTTATTAAGTTATAGGCTTTTAAAATATCGGAGGATTACAATAGCAACACATATAAAGCTAAGAATGGAAAAGGTGTAGTGGTTCAAGCAAAATAGTGGTTGCTCTGATTTGGAAATGCAAAAGAGAACAAGTTTTGGTTTCCCTGAGTTGAGAGGAGCCAGAGTGATAGTGCACAATGTGGTGGTGCTAGGGTTTGTGAAAGAAGGAGAGTAAGAGACGAAAGGTGCATATAATGAGAGAGTCTGAAATTTTTGGTATGAAACAAGAACTAAACAAAATAAAAGGTGGAAGATTGGGTTTTAATAATGGTTCTTCCAAGAAACGTTATTAAAACATCTTAGCCTTTTGACAATGTTTATTATAGAAACTGTTATTAAAGGAGCTTTTAATAACGATTTTTCATAAACCATTATTAAAACTATCATGTATAATTTTAATGTTGCGGTTTTAATAACAGTTTTGAACTATAACTATTATTAAAACTATCCCATGCATTAATTTCCAATCATTTGGCAATGGTTTCTTAACCACCATTATTAATTTGCCGTTATTATTTACCATTTTTTAGTAGTGTTTGGGGAAGAATAGAATAAAGATGCAGGGAAAGTGATCTCAGTTGTTACCTCAAACTGAGTCCTATTGTACTACTAAGGAATACCCTCTTAATAGAGAGAGGACCCCCAAACCTAACACATCTATCTTGAAGAGCTTAGGATGTAACTCGTACATGTAATTATTGGTCTCCATGGTTGCCTCCTCTACTCCATAACGGCTCTAAAGAATCTTCACAAGTGGAAGTGTGCTCATATGGGTCTGTCAAATCTTTGTGCTGAGAATATACAAAGGCCTCTCCTTATAGGATAAAGATTTGTTGAGTTCAACCTCATTTTTCTTATCACATGGGACAGATCTATGACCGAATTCCTCAATTGGGAGATGTGAAAACATTATGAACTCAGTTCAACTCTAATGGAAATGCTAGGTGTTATACAACCTTGCCAACGTTATAAAGGATATCATAAAAACTAATGTATCTTAGGCTTAGCTTACCCTTCCTACCAAATCTCTACACCCCTTTTTGTGGATTAAACCCTCAAACTTGGTCCCTAAACTCAAATCCATCACTACGGTGCCTCTAATTTGTATAGGTCTTCTAATGACTCTAAGCTGCTCTCATCCTGTTTTGGATCAATCGAACCAAATGAGTCCTCTCCTTAATCTTCTCTAGTCCAAGTACCACAATCTCATTGATTTCGCTCAAACGCAAGGGTTTCTGGCACTTATTTCCATATAGTGCTTCAAAGGGTTCCAACCCTATGCTCACATGATAAAAATTGTTGTATGATAACTCAACTAAGTGTATGCACTCCTCCCAAATGCTTCAAAATTCCAAAAACATAAGCTCATAGAATATCCCTAAGTGTCTGAATAATCCTCTCAGTCTTTCCATCAATAGCTAGGTGGAAGGCACTACTTATCCACAATCTCATCTCCATATTCTCATCCAACTTCCTCTAGAAGTGTGAAAGAAATCTTGAATTCTTATTGGAAACTATATCGATAGGTATATCATGCCTACTCACCATAAACCTTATATAATCATCAACCAGCTAATCCATACTCCAAGTAGACTTCATTAGGAAAAATACTACTGAATTGGTTAACCTATCAATGATCATCTAGATTGTGTTACATCTATATGATTCCTCTATAGTGCACTCACAAAATCCATAGAGATGGAATCCCACTACCATCCTGAAATGTCTAAGGGTTTTACTAACGTCATAGGCCTCTAGTTCTTGATCTTGAATTTCCAACAAGTCAAACATATTAACACAAACTCCACAACTTCTCTCTTTATGTGAGGCGACCAATAGATCCTCTTGAGGTCCTTATATAGCTTATCCCCTCTTGGGTAGATAGAATTGAAGTATAGTGGCCTCCTCTAATATCTAACACTTTAAATCAACATAACTCTTAGGTACACACCAATAAATTATGAATCAAATGCTAACATCCTCATGTATTCTTAAGCTTAATATCCTTCTACTGTCCCTCTTAGATCTTATTGAAAACTAGAGATGTAATCGTCAATGCACACATCTAGACGTTGAGGTTACCATGTACCCTCATGGTAGGTTAACTCAATATTATAGTCCTTCACTAACTCTAACAATCTCATCTACCTCATATTCAACTCCTTATGAGTGAATATATACTCACGAGTGTGTAAATTGGATTAAATGTTGGCTAGTATAAGGTATTTTCGAACTAAGTTGTCGTCTAATCCATTGCCTAGTACGAAAAAACATGGAGGGAGAATTTTGGCAATTTAAGTGGGACATATACATGGTAGTTTTAACATATAATTGCCATGTATACCCTTAATAAGAGAGGTAAATAATGGTTAAGGGTATAAATGATGGTTATAAGCTAAAACTACAATGTATACCCTAATAGTGTAGAAGCAAATACAGGATGGTTATAAGGTAAAACTATCGTGCATTTCCTTAACCGATATTTAACTCTCTCATTGAGGGAATCCATAGTGGTTATAAGGTAAAACTGTTGTGTATTCCCTTTCGTACTATTAGGGTATACACGAAAGTTTTAACTTATAATCATCGTATATACCATTTTTCACTTTTTTTTACTTCATTATGTTTTAACCTAAAATTCCAATAGTTTTTCACTTTACCTCTTGATATCTAAATAGCGTCATTTGAAGTCACAAAGCTCTACAACCACCATTGGCTTTCTCTCTTCTCTTCGCCAGAGTTCTTACTCAATTTTTTTCCTCTATAGTTTGCTATCATCACATTTCTCTCTCTATATTCATAGTATGTTCTTTATTCTTTGGTTTCCCTTTTCTTTGAATTTTAAGTGTTTTGTATAAATTTCTCTTTAATTTTTGAATTTTTCTTGTGTTATTTCTGATTCAAACTTCTATGTTGTGCATTTTATTATTCTTTGCTCATTATACTATATATGATGTTGTGATGTATATCTACATACTCTATGTTGTTAGTTTTTTGTTGATATGGTTTTTGAAGATGTATTGTCAAACTATAAATTTTAAAAAATATGATATAAGGCTGAATAGATAATACTCTATAGGAATTGCGGTATTATTACTAGTGTAATTGTTTTTGTGGTGCATATGTATTCTAGGTATGTTGCTATTTTTTTTCTTGACTTAGATGATATTGTCAAATTTCCTATTTTTTTTTTAATTTATGGGTCAAACTATAGCTATCTCATTATGGATTGTAACTAGATATACACAAGTAGGTATCTAGAGAATATATAGATAGTGTTAAAGAATTAATTAAGTTATTCATTGAACACTCAAAAGATCCTTAGTGGATATTTTTCCTATATGTAGATTGTGGAAATACAAGAATAGGGGTAAATGAGATATGAGATCATCTCATTATCCACGGAATTGAAAAGAGTTATACTAGGTGGATATGACATGGAAAGCCACTTCTTAATGAATATAATGTGGTTAACCACAATGATGTTAAAGTTGCTGATAATTTTGATTACATGGTGGACCTTACCAACAATATTGAAGAAAATTTTAGAGACCATCTGAAAATGTTTGTAAATTTTTTTAATGATTTAGAGAGACCTTTGTAGAATGGTTGTACTAAATTTACAAAATTATTTGTTGTGTTACTACTATACAATTTAAAGGCGGGTAATAGATGGAGAAATAAAATCTTCACTTATCTTCTTGAGATCTGGAAAGAGATGCTTCTAGAGGATAATGTTCTTCTTCCTCATAATTTTGAAGCTAAGAAGATTTTGTGCTCTATAGGTTAGAATTATGAAAAGATTAATGTTTTTCCTAATGATTACTTTTTATATCATAATGAAAATGCATCATTAGATAGTTTCCCTTAGTGTCAACGTCACAATATAATAGAGTTAAGGTTCCTAATAAGGTGTTGTGGTAAGTTTCAATTATACCACTATTCTGACACATGTTTCATTATGAGAAAAATGTGGAGAACCTTATATGAAATTTGAAAAGAATGATTTTTTATGAAAAGCTTAGACCTCCAAAAAATTCTCCTCAATGGATAATGATTAATTATATATAGCCTAATTTTGGTGGTGAAGCTAAAAACCTAAGGATTGCACTCTGTTTGGATAGAATGTACCCTTTTAATGGAACCACCAAATATAGTTTATGGCCCCTTATTCTGGTGACCTACAATCTTCCCCCATCATTATGCATAAAGAGAAAATGGATGTTACTATCCTTACTTATATCTAGTCTAAATAAGCTAGATAATGATATTGATATTTATTTGGCTCCCCTTATTGAGGATTTAAATTATATGTGGGATCACAAAGTTGAAGTAGTTGATGCATGGAGCCAAGAGTCTTATAACTTTAGAGTGATGATATTTTTTACTATAAATGAGTTTCCTGCTCATGGTATTCTTTCTAGTTATAATATACATGGAAATTATGCAAGTCCTATTGTGACAATAACACAAACTTTCTCCATCCACTGAAGAGTAAGAAGACCACTAATCTTGAACATCATAGATTCTTACTTATAAATTATCATTATCTTAGGCAAAGAAAAGCTTTTAATGGAAATTTTGAAGAAGAAAAATCTCTAAATCCTCTCATGGGATTTCAAATATTTAAAAAAGTAAAAGAATTGAATGTGTATTTTGAGCAAAAATAAATAGTCCCTTATTGGAAGAAGAGTTCAATCTTATTTAACCTTCCATATTAGAAAAAGTTACACATATGACATTGTCTTGATGTGATGCATATTGAGAAAATGTATATGCTTTTCTAATCGTCACGCTTCTAAATTTGCCAAAAAATAGAAAGGATGGTATCAATATTTTATTGGACTATAAGAAAAGAATTACATCTGTAGAAGGTGAGAAATATAACTTTTTTTACCAAATAGTGTTTTCACGGAGTGAAAATTCCTAAAAGATGTTAATCAAATGTTAAGAAACTTATTTTGATGAAAGATTTCATGTTAGTGGATATGAAATATCATGATCATCATATTCCTATTCATGACTTGTTATCGATTGTTATACGTTCTATCTTACTAAATTAGGTTTGAAGTGACCTGACTAGATTTTTTTATTTATTAAGGAACTATGTAGTGATGCTATTCACCCTACAAGGTTGGAAAAATTGTAGAGTGAGATTGTGACTATATTCTGCCAACTTAAGATGTATTTTTCCTCTAACATTCTCTATAATAATGATTGATTTAATGGTTCACTTAGTTAGGGAGTTTAGATTATGTGGGCCAATTCATTTGCATTAGATGTATCCATTGAAAAGGTATATGAAACTATTAAAAGGATATGTCAGGAATCTAAAAAATCCTAAAGGTTGCATTGTTGAGAGTTATCTAGTGGAGGAGGTAATGGAATTTTGGTGTGAGTTATTACACAGTGTTAGTAAGATATTTTAATACCCTAAATTTTAACTAAACTTAATTTTGAATAATTAATATTGTAACATAATTCTAAACTTAAGAACATTATTTCTCTATCTTACCCTAACTCAATACTTATAAATTTTGGCCTAACCCTAATTTTATTTGAGGTTATCAATATCCTTTCTAACTGAAACCTAATCCCTGATAACTGTTTAATTAATATTATCCTTACATCCTATCCTAGATTATATTAGTTTTATCCTAATAAAACAAAACCCATTATTTCTCTCCTTTTCTTTACCCTTTTCTCTCCTTTCTCTTTTCTTCCTTTGGTCGGCTTTCTCTCTCTCCTTTTTATTTTTTCCCCTTGTTCCTTCTTGAAATATTATCCATAGATAATGCAACACATGGCCATCACTCCCCTATCACTTGCCAAACGATCATTTACTTGTATCATCCTATCAATTTCTAGCCCCCACGTTTATGTGTTGTGGTTGATTTCTTTTGGCTGCTACACCCCCCTCCTCTCTCGTCTCTGCATGTGCATGTGTATATAACCATCTTTCTTATCTCCCTTTTGTCTATAGCAATCTTCCTCCTTAACCTCCTCCTTTAAGTCTTGAAAACAACCTCAAAAAACCCCATTGGTGCCTAACTAAGGCACCTCCACCACCTACGTCAACCTACACAAAAAACCCCCCCATAACCATTGACCAAATCCACTACAACATAGTATTCACCTTATTTTAAAAATCCCCATTATCTCTCCCTTTTTCTTTACACTTTGGCTATGACATCAACAATCAGTGCACCTCCCTCCACTTTGCTAGTTTCATCTACAAACCCCTTCCTTTTCTCAATTAGTGGCTACATATTTGACAACTTCATTTGAATCCCACCTTCCTACTCTTTAATAGCCTTCACTGCACTACACCCTCCATCCTTTAACAACCACGACCACACCCTTCAACATCTCCAACCACACCACTCCACCACTATTCAGCTCCCACAACCAAACATGATCCCTCCTTGTTTTGGCCTCCACCACTGTTGCACCCCCATAGAAATGGAATCATGTGCCATTGCTTCACCCTCAAACAACATAACCCACTATTCCTCCTTGTTTAGTTGCACAAAGTTTTCCCAAACACCACCTTACTTTGTTCAATTTTTCTCCATTCTTTCACCCTTCCATTTCTTTAAACATTTCCTTATGTGGTTTAATCCTAAAGATATTTTATTATTATTTTATTAGGTGATTTCCTCATAGTTCTAAAAGAGGAGGAATAGGATTTGTTTGATTAGATACTAGAGTCATATTAGTAAGGAATACTTATAGTAGTCCAGGTTTTTTGATTCCTATGTGTTATGCACCATTTTGTGTTATACCATGTTATTATTATTATGTGAATGAATATATGATTTTTAATGCTATAACATAAGGCTAATATTATAGCAAAGGAAATGAGTAGATTATGTGGTATCGTTATTTTATATGGAAAAACCATCCGTGTGAAATATGCATATATCATGGGTTTATTAATGGTATGATGAATGTGATATGAGTATGATAAGGTCTTTAAAAAAAATATGTATTTGAAAATAAAGTTACTGAACATATAAGACTTGTATAAAATAAGGGTTTTGTTATTAATACAGACATTTTGGTCAACATGGGTTAAATATGAGAGTCATAAAATTTTAAGGTGTTATATCATCTAAATTATGCTAAGGAATTAATATGAAGTATTTTGAGTAGCTATGAATGATATAAGTTTGATAAAGTATGAAAATGGTTTAATTTGGAAATAGTGACCCTAAGATAAGGAGGCTATTATCACATGTGTGAAATGGTAGAGTTAGCATATGAAATTTGAATAATTGTTAAAATTAATTTTTTAGGGATGCATACTGAATCTTGTGAGCCATATAAGAAACTTTGTGGTGAATTTATGAAATTAGGGTTTATAAGCCCTAGGAATAGCATTTTTATTTTGATATAGGATTATTATTATATGTGCAGGACCTTAGAGTTTGGCCTTGAAATTTGGGTATGTTGATAACAATAATATTTTGTGAAAGAAATACTAAGTTTGGTGATTAAAAGAGCTACAAAGGGGGAGAGTTACAATAAAAACGTTAACTTAGGGTTTTAGGAAAATATAAGGGTCTCAACCCTAGAGAATGGCCTTATAATCTCATGATATGCCTTAACTAATTTAAGCATGCTTTATACTTGTTAAATCAAACATGAATAAGATATTAATCTTTTGAAGTGAAAGATTACTTGAGTTAAGCAAAGTTGTTATTCCACTGGATGATAATAGTGGCTCAAATGTGTTGTCCCTAAGAGGTGTTTCATACTATTCCACTAGTTTAATAATAGTGGCTTAGGAGTGTTCAACCCTGAGAGGTGTTTTATGGATCCTTTCAACTGGATGATAATACTGGCTCGGGTGTTTTATGCTTGAGAGGTGCTTTAATCTATTCCGCTAGATTAAGAATAGTAGGGCATTTTACTCATTGTGAATAAGAATATAATTTAAGATATGTAATCTAATGTGTAATACATTGATGATTTAAACTATAAGAGTAAGTGGGTCAAGACCAAGGTGTTTATGGGTCCACTCTACTAGATAACAATAATGTCTCAAGTATGTTGTCCTTAAGAAGTGCTTTAAATCATTCCACCGGTTTAAGAATAGTATCATAGAAGCATTTCACTCTGAGAGGTGTTAGATTAATTCCACTAGATGATAATAGTGGCTTAGGAGTATTGTCCCTGAGAGGTGATTTAGAATTTTCCAGTGGTTTAAGAATAGTGGAGTCCCTAAACTCAGCATAAATAATAAAAAATAAAAATAGTTTTATATAATAAAGAGACTTAGATCATTATACCTTTTGATATTTTATGTGTTCCATAGTATAGTTATCATCTGTTCTAAATGTATAAATTTAACTGTATCCCTGACTCAATAGTATTGTCATCTTACTCAGTACGTAGCGTACTAACTATCCATCTCATGGGTGCTAGTTATGCCCACGAGAAAATGACCCTGATGCTTTTATGTCCATCTTTGAGAACCAATTGGATGATTTTGCTTCCTTATATACATTATATAGGGAAAAGTGATTTTTCCTATACTAGGTGTTTAGGCAAAGAGTTATTTTATCTAGATTTGTTTTTCTCAGATATATTTTGAACTCTTTGATCCATAATATCCCTTTTTATTGTATTTTGTTATTTTATCCTAGAGTTAATCTCCAAATTTATATTTATATTTATAAATTTTCTCTCATTTCTTATTCTATTTTGCTTTTAATGGTTTTAGCCTTATAAATGATATGAGGATGGTATGGTAAACTAGACTCTCATTAATTATGATAGTAACACTAGGTATATTAGTTATAAGCTTCCACTATAAAATAAATTTTGTGAATAGTAAAATGTGGGGTGTTAGACAATGCCTTCCTAAACTATGACATTCAGGTATAAAGCAAGAAGCAAAAAGGTTCAAAGGATTTTTTATGGGCATCATCGATGATGATCAAATGTTTTTACAAGCTAACCTCTATGACCTTCACAATAGAGATAATGTTCGGCTATATGTGGATCAATGCATATATAATTTGAGCACTTCAAAATAATTTATGAGCATGAAATGAATATTATGTAGATGTAATAGCTCCTTTTTAGAGTGGTTATTATCTCAATCGTTTGAATCTTATACTTCTTTATATTTGTTGTCCAACCCTCCTTGTAGGGAAGTGATGTCATATAACTCATATATGATCAATGGTTTTACTTTATACATAAAGGAGTGGGATGACAAGAGAAATATGAAAAATAGTGGTGTGAGTGTAATATTAGAAAATTTGCATATATCAAGTGGAAAAGTTAGAAACCCTACTTATGAATCAATGAGATTCTATGAGGTGATAGAGCAAACATGGCTATTATATTATACCACTTTTCGAGTTCCTTTATTCAGGTGTAAATGAATTGAAAAAAAATTGGGGTTTGTAATAAGGATGCCATATTTACAAGAGTGGATCTTTCAAGGTTTTTTCATAGTCAAGATCCATTTATATTATCCTCACAAGCAAAACAAGTATTTTATGTTACTGATCCAACTGATAAACGATGGTCCATTATATTAAATGCAAAAAAAAATATGGCATATAAGGGGATCATGTTTTGACTATTAACTTACCTTTCTCATCCAACTATGATCATGTTACCTATGACCTCTATGCACTAAATGATTATGAAGAAGGTTTCTATGTACTTGAATCAAAGTTTGTGCATAAAAGGGTACACATCGTAGACTAAAGCATTATAGATGAAAAGTTTAATTACTTGCTATGTGTTGTTTTTATTTATTTTGTGCATGAAGGATTATTTTTTATATATTGACTATATCACAACATATATTAATTAGTTCGTAATATATCATTTTTGTTCACTATTCCAGGTATGGATCCACGTGAAGGTACACATGCTTAAGAGGTTGGAAATATACAAAGAAGGGGAGAATTAGATCAAAACAAGTTGTTAGAAACATAGACATAGGCATTGCATTTAACATTGATTTTGATTAATCAAGATATCCAAGGCTCATGCGCAAAAATAGGGATTTTTTTATTGATTATTGTAACTCTAGGGCTCAGGCGCATATCCCCATTACTAATTGGTCTTGGAGGGATGCCCTGGAAGAGTTGAAGGATAGGATGGGGGATGTCACTATGGTATTTGAACATCACCCTAGTTCTTACCATATGTACCCCAATAGTGAGCTAATGTTCGGATATATGCTAGAATAAAGAATGGAAAGCTTGCTAATGAACCAACTCAAAAAATTGTTGAGAAAATTGTAAGCCACACAACATTTATCTTTACTTGGTTTAATATGGTTACTTATCCCTGAATTTTTTTCCCTAACTTTAAACAATTGGGTTTGAGAATGCCATTGTTTCTAATAAAGAAGGTACAATTGACCATTTAACACACACTTTGGGCAGTCAAGAACATGATAGCTAATGAAAAACATGTAATTACGAGTTCAACACGTCTAAGGCATTTGGAAATCATCCTAGCTCACCCCTTCAAATGAAAAATATGAACATATGGAGAAATAAATTGTGGCTTTAAGAGAATCACAAAAGGTAATCCTTAGAAGTTTTGATATTATGTTCTCATATTCACAATGTCTAATTGAATCTTCCATATCTAGTGTCCCTAGACCCATTTCAGAAATTAATGAAGTAATATAATATACTACACTCTATGTGGTTGAATATGTTTTTTATAACTTTAATATTTTGACTATTAATTACAAGGTCTGTATCATTGTGACTTGCAAGTCATAGAGGATGAGTCTGCTGTAGCAAATGCTATTATATTTATTCATCCCAACTCAACCCTTTATACTCTACCATTCGGGATTGATAAATTTTGGGTCTTAATTCTTAAAATCCTCAATACATATTTAATGGAGCCATTGCCACTTGATGTGGTATATAATAGCAAACAAGAGGATATGCGTGTACTATGCTTAGTAGTGGGGTAATTTGTTTGATGGTTCAATGACCTTGTAATTATTGCAACAAATTTTAGTAAGAGGAAAAAATAGATATTGAGTATAAAAAAGCCCAAAAAGCTTGAGATTGAACACAATAATCAAGAGTCATGACCTATCACCTTAATTTAGGTTTTATTTGGACATGGTGCTTTTGCTGGATTGTAATTCTGTTAGGATTCCTCTTCTAACTGATTTGCACATAAAATTAGAAGATGTGAATATATAAATTAAGGAAGAGGAGATCCATCCTACATTTTTTACAAGGTGAAATGTTACAATGTCAACATAAAATTGCATATGCGAGGTAATATAAATCATTTCATGCTTAACCATTTTTTAATTAACGGGAAAGTGGTGTTGATACTAAAAATTTAGCTCATGTTTGGAGCTACTTATCAAAATTAGTTATCCAAGATAACTAATTATTTTAGAAATTTTTTAGACTAAATTTTTTTTACAATACGTAGTTATTTAAAATAACTAATTTTGATTAGTACCTCTAAAAAAGCTATTATTCTTTTTATGGTCATAGTTTCTTGAAAGATAATTTATTATATTATATCTTAGATGAGTCTAATGAATATAGACTTCTATCATTAGGCATAAATATCAATGAAAATTATAATATTGAATGTGTTTCATATATGGTTAACTCGATGTAGATGACTCCATGATTCCTCTTGTTTGCTACATTTTCCACTAACATGCATTGGGTACTAGTTTTATTGTAGAAATCTTCAATGACCTTATATCAGGTGGATTTTATTAATGGAAATACTCATTTTGATCCAAAATCTCTTCTGGACAGGTACATATTTATTTATATAATGATATTAACTAAAATCACACACACACACACACACATACACACATATATGTAATTTTTTTAATATATGGCTACTATATCAATTAGGTCCTTCAAGACTTATTTTGGTTCACAAAAGATGGGAAGGGAACCACCACCTTGTATATCTTTTAAAAAAATTAAGGTTTGTAGTTTTATGTCATTTAAAAATCATTGTCATTTAATGTTAATTATTTAGTATGAGAAATAATAAGATAATGTAACTAATATTTTGTATTTTATTGTCCACAACAGCAAGATACTGTAAGTCGTAGATACTACATCTTGATATTCATAAAGGAAATCATTTGCAAACATTGGACGAGGTAGAGAGAAGTATATTTTTACTTCATTTAGGTCATATTAATTATGTTTATATATATATATATAATAATGCTATCATGGTTTTTCCCATATTTTATAGGTCTATCAACGTCATGACCTTTTTAATTATCAAAATAACAAGATTAATGAAGTTAGAAAAGAATGGTTAGATTTTATCATAAATTATAGTGATAAGTATGTATAGAATGATGTACAACTTTAACTTTTTGTACATCGAGGGTAAATATGAATGAAAAATAATTTTTTATAAGGCTTTGTATGCAAAGTATATAATGAAAGTATATAATCATTTATTTTGGTTTCTTGTTGTTTTGGATGAGGCAAATACTTAAGATGCTAGTGAAAGCATCATGGAAACATATACAGGTTTCTTATAAGAAAAAAATGTGGTAGGGTAATGATCAAAATATTCTTTGAAAAACTATGGAATACACGATTGTTGGGACACAGAACCAACATATATTATAGCGAGATAGATAATAAATGGTGGTAAGGATGCACCGTGTATTATATATATTCATTGCAGTTATGCATCCTAGTCACCGTATATTCTAAATCTTTTTAGGTAGGGAGAAGTTACAATTATACATAGAAGGTTTCATATATAATTGTTGTATATTCTCCCTCTCAATGGTCTAACTCAAAGTTCTTTAGAATACATAATGGGTTTGATTTACAACCACTATGTATATTTGATATACACGATTGCGTTATTAATTGAACTACAATATAAAATATGGTGCCAATAATTTTTGATCCACATTTAAATAATTATACGATTGTTTTTAGCACCACCATATATAGTGTATAAGATGATTGATTAGGTGATAGTTATAGATTACCACGTATACCACTTTTTAAACCATTTTGTATGAGTTTTTCGATACTAGTAACTTGAGGCTCTTAAATTCGGTGAAAAATCAACACCGAGTCCCATACAATTAATACCTTCAAATATTCTATGTGAAGATGAATATTGCCAACTCTAAATCATGTGCTGGATAGTTTTGCTTATGTTGCTTTAATTGATGAGAATCATATGCCAAAACCTTACCATGTTGCAACAATACACAAGCCAACCTATTCTTTGACGCATCATTGTAAACCTCAAACCTATATGATCCCAATGGTAGAATTAAAACCGATGTTGTAGTCAACCACCACTTCAAATCCTAAAATGCTCTGCCACATGTGTCATCTCACTAGAATATGATTTCTTCTTTAGAAAGTTCATCAAAGGAGAAGTCATGTTCAAGAAATCCTTAACAAAGAGATTGTAGTACTTGGCCAAACATAGGAAACTACGTACCTCAAGGATGCTAGTGGATGCATTCCACTTAGTCACTACCGAAATCTTTACTAGATACATAACAACTCCTCCACCTAACACCACGTATCCCAAAAATACAATCTCTTAAATCCAAAACTCACACGTAAAGAGTTTGGAATAAAAATTATTCTCTCTATGGAGGGACAATATCATACAAAGGTGTTGCCTATACCCCTCTTCACTTCAAGAGTAAACCCAAATATCATCTATGAAAGCCCCCACAAACTCATCAAGGAGTGGATAGAAAATCCTTTTCATTAAATCCATAAAGATGGCAAGTACATTCGTGGACCTAAAAGGAATCACCATGAACTCATACTACCCATACCGTGTCCTAAAGACCATATTCATGAATTTTACCTGATCGATGCGTAGCTGATGATATCCAAACCTCAAGTTGATCTTTCAGAAGATCAAAGTGCTATGAAGTTGGTTAAATAAGTCATCAATCCTTAGAAGCGGATAGTGGTTCTTCAGTGTCAACTAGTTCAAACCCCAGTAATCTATGCATAGATGAAGGATCCCATCCTTCTTCTTTACAAAAAAAAAAACACACACACACACATACAGGTTGTCCCTATAGATACATAATAGGGAAAATGTATCCATGAGCCAATAAGTCCTCCAACTAAGCCTTCAGCTCTTTCAACTCTACCAGTGTCATTTGTTAAGGCATCTTCGAGATAGGTTCAGCCTTAGTACTAACTCAATAGTAAAGTTTATCTCATGTTCCAACAACATAACTAAGATCTCCTCTATATATACATCAAGAAACTCCTATGAAATCAAAATATCCTCCAAAGCTGACACATTCTTCTTTAGCTCCTGAAATCCACACAAATACATAGGGTGACCCCTTTGAACAAATGAATACAGTGTATGAGAAGATACAACCTTCTTCATAGGCCTTGGCTTAAATCTCATATAAGAGACCCTAGCACCTTAAGGCTCCCACAACATGACTCGCTCCTGTGAATAATCTATCACTACCTTATACCTCCCAAACATATCCATCCCAAGAACAACATCAAAGTCCTAAAGGTCTATCTTAACCAAGTCTACTAGGAAGTCTACCCCACCTATCCTTATGGCCATGTCTGAGTAGATCCTAGTGTAATCCAATCTATCCTTAGAAGGAAACATCATAGAAATAAATATAATAAAATATAGACATAAAGTAGCTTTAGCAATAAACATAAAAGATACAAATGATAGAGATCCTCCTAAATCAAACAATAAATAAGATGGTACCAAAAGGATGGAGAACATACCAGGGACCAAATCCATCTACCAATCACCCTCTACCTAGTTGATGACATTCAGGCACCCATATGATTGTCCTCCCTGGTATCCTCCATAATACCCTCTAGAACCCTGGGTTTTTATAGGTGAAGCTCCTATTATCTCCCCTTAGCCTCTCTAGACTGACTACTGGCTGGGGCATACCCTCTACTATTATTATTTTCTTCGAAAGTATGCCTACTACTTAAGTATCTGGGGTCCCTGTTGCTAGAATTGACCCTACTAACATTAGCCCTCAAATGACTAGTGGTCCAGCTGACCACATGTCCTACACTAAATAGGATTCCCACTACAATCTTACCCTAGATGATCTAAACCGTAGAAATAACACATTAAATGCCTCGACTAATTCAAAAGTCTATCTTGATTGTTCATGTGACTCTGGTATTGAAACTAACCTCCCTGAGCCTATATTTAACCCCGCTATCGAAACCATGGAGGTCCGCCTCCTCAAAACTAGATTCTATCTAAAGAATCCTTTTTCTCCAGCTTCCTCTTTCCTAAACTAGAAGCCTGCTCATGTACCAAAGTAACAATCATAAATGTCCTCATGTATAATGTAGCTTAGTCCTCAAGAGCCATGGCACTCATCATCCTCCACATGGTAAAATGGAGCCCCAGCTTAAACTAATAAACCATTTTTGATTCACTAGCTGTTATACCTAGTGCAAACACAAATATCTCAATGAATTAGGCATGGTACTACCTCACAATCATGCTACTTTGAGTCATCTACATAAACTCTATCATCTTGTCCTTCTTAAGCCTCTTATGGTAAAACTTAGTAGAAATTTTCTCTTTAAAGTTCTCCTAGGACATCAGTGGTCCTCCTTATGCATGTTAACCTACCCACCAGGTCTAGGTGACTCTTGGTAAAAATAAAGTTGTAATGCTAACCTTCCAAGTAAGTGGGTAGTTGACTGCCTTATACGTCATATCCATATTAGGGATCCGTCCTTCTAGGATGATTGGGTCCTCGTCACCAGTGTAGGTCTAGGGTGATGTCACATAACCCTCTAAAGCTAGTCCTTTATGATACCCTCTTATGGGTAATGCGAAGGTGGCAGTGGCTGATAAGGTTGAGGTAGCGATGAATATCATACAAACTTGAAGAACGCTTCCAAGGTCTCATCTAAATGACTAATGCGACCGTTAAGTGTCATGTTGATCTAATTGTAATATAAGAAACACATTAGGAAAAATATTCATATCTTACTAACACATAATACACACAATCACATTCAAAGGCTACCTCTGCTACCCATTATCGATTCCTCCTAAGTTATTCTAGGATTTCAAATAATTGAGCTTTTCTTAAATCATGAATTATACTAATAAATTCATATAAGGGATCATTTGAAACCATTTTTTTTTTTTAAAAAAAAGGTAATGATCAAGACCAAAGCTAGTGCTAAATTATAGCATCTCAAATTTTATTACAATTTTATTACAATAGAATCTTAAAACCAAAATAACATGTGTCACTCCTATAAATGAAGTAAGTATCTTACTATACCATCCTCATGTCAATGGCAAGGCTAAAAAATGTAAGAAAAAACAAAGTAAATAAAATTGAGAGCAGCTTTATAAACATAAATATGAGTTTAGATCTTAACTCTATGTACAATAAAATATTAACAAAAGAGATTATATGGAGCTAAGAGACCAAAAAGGTATATGAATAAATTTATTCCCTGATAACATGACTCTATGCCTATCCATAATATTAAACATCATTCTACCCCCAAATATAACATCATAGGCATCAAAATCATCAAACTAGTTCCTAATGACATACACAAATGTATCAAGATTATTTGATTGTAGGAATGAGTGGCACCCATGAAAAAGATGATTAGTATGCTATGTATGTAACAAGGTTACAATACTATCGAGTTAGGAATATAGATAAACATATAAATTCACAATAGAGAATAAGTACATTTCTAAACATATAAGTTATCACAAGGTAAGTACTGATATAAGCCTCTTCATTAGATATAACAATTTTCATTCTTTTATCTATGATGAGTTTAGGGACCGCACTATTCTTAAACTAGTAGAATAGTCTAAAGCATCTCTTAAGGACAACACTCATGAGCCACTATTATCGTTTGATGGAATGGGCCCAACACCTTTCAAGGTAACAAGATTTTGAGTCACTAATCTTAAATCAATGGAATAGTTTGAAACACCTCTTAGGGACAACACAAGCAATGGAATGGACCTAACACCTTAGTTCTGATGCACGTACTTTTTCGCTTTAAATCATTAATATATTATCAATTAAGTTAATTATCTCAAATCATATTATCTTTTACATTGAGTTTAGGGCCCCACTATTCTTCATTTTGTGGGATGGACTAATGCACCTCTTAAGGCAAAACATTCTTGAGGCACTATTATCATTTGATGGAATGGACCCATAAAACACCACGACATGAATCACATGATCTTTTACTTTTAATTATTAATATATTCTTCATTATTTATTTGAAAATTAAATAACATATTTAAAGTAGGTAAAGCATATCACAAATATCAAAAGGTTGTTCTTTAGGGTTAAGGCACTTATATTCTCCAAAAATCTTAATTTCACATTTTTATCATAATTGTTCTTCTGTTACTCTTATATCGACCAAAATTAGTAAATTTTCCCCAAATGTAATTATTATTAATATACTCTAATTTCAAGGCTTAACTATAGGGTTTTGCACACGTGATAATAACTCTAACTCGAGAGTTACTATTCTTGGGATTATAAATCCTAATTTTGTGCATCATAATTTCTCCTATAGGGCTCATACATTTATCAGATTCAATATACATTCCAAAAATACTAATATTAGCAACATATTTAAAATTTGAGGTTTTCTTTTTTAGAGTTACTATTCCCAAATCAAGCCATATTCATACTTTATTACACTTAGGTAATTAATGACTACTCTAAGAACTTCTTATAAAATCCTTAGCATATTTTGAATTATATAACACATTAGAATATGATGATTCTTGTATTAAACCTATATTGACCAAAACACCCTTATAAATAACATAAGCCCTTATTTAATGCAAATATTACATATATTGGTAACATTATTTCCAAATCCTCCATTTTATATATGCATATATTATTATACTCATTTCACACTTATCCTGCCTTCATAATCCCATTTTATAACCATCTATCACACCAAATATTTTCCATGTAGAATAATGATATTGCATAATCTTCACTTACTTATTTTATATAATATAATATCAACCTCATACCACAGCATTAATAATCATACATTTAATTGCATGATAACAATAATATGGTATAACACAAAAACATGCATAACACTTAGCAACCAAAAATCCTTGACTACGACAAGTATCCTTATAAAAAGGGTAGGTACCGAGCCAAGAGAGATGGGAGCAGCAACATAAGATGTTGTTGCTAGGCGATGTGTACTATAGGTATTGGCTGAATAAGGGGGTGTCAACCAGTGGAAATGGTTGAAGTAAGGGAGTGGACTTTGATATATGTAACTGAAGGTGGAGGGCATGGTGTGATTTTTGTGGTCAAATGGGGGGTGGTATTCATTTTTTGGTGTCATAGCCAAGGGAAGAAAAAGAAGAAGGGGTGGTTCTAGTGTGGTTAGTTGATTGTAGAGTGTGATATGCAATGGAAGTTACCAAAGAGGAATTATGTTGTGAAATGGTTGTGGGGGTTTGAGTGCAGGTTATCATAGGTGGTTGAGGTGCCTCAGGGGTGCTCACCGGTGGTTGTTTTTTAGGTTGTCTGGTGATGCCAAAGAGGAGAAGAAGATGATGCTTTGGTTGTGATGTTTTTGTGTGTTTACACGCTTGATGGTGGAGAGGGTGAGAATGGTAGAGAAGAATGCAATCGGTAATGCTATGAAAATTAACATATGTAAGGCATAGGAGGAATAAAGGTCTAACTTGAGATTGGACAAGGCATAGCAGGGGTAAGATCTAAGAAGGTAGGGTTTGCACGCAAGAGGGAAGGGAAACAAGTTGGGGAAAAGATTTCAACTGACAAGGGGTAAAGGAAAAAAAAGAAGAAAGAAAAGGTTTAGGTTTAATATTTTAGATTAAGATAATATGATAAATTAATTATTAACCATTCAATTTTAGGTTTAGGTTGGGAAAATATTATTAACCCGAAATAAATTTTAGGGTTAGAATAGGATTTAGGATTATAGAATTAGGGTAGAACAGAAATAGAATTTTTTTCAGCTTAAAATTTACTTAAGATTAGGTTTGCTAAAATTCACAGTATCAAAATAAAGATGTACCTTACGGAGCATGTAAGAGTCTACATGTCTAAATTGTATACCCCTAATATCATGTCCTTCAATTTTAACATAGTGAATGTTTAGATGCACCATAATGTCAAAGAATAAGGGAAGAAAGTACATTTCATGCTTACATAAATTCATCACAATCCCTATTTATAAGGCATCCAAACTATCAAGGTGTATAACATTAGAGTATAGTGCATTAAAGAACCAACAAAGCCTAGTGATAAAAGTTTGAACATGCTTAAGTGAAATTCCATGTATGGCTATTGGGATTAAATGTTGTATTAAAATATCACAATCATAAGCCTTTATGTTCATTAGCTTCAACTCTTTCATTGATACTAACCTTATGAAATTTGAAGAATAACCTTTCAAAACCTTAACACTATTAAAGAATTCACAAATACAATTTTTTCATTTCTAGAGAGATTATGACAAGTTGGTGACAAATATTTTCTTCTTTCATTGTCCCATGATGCTAGTTTATGCCTGATGACCATTTCCTCTATATCCAATTAAAAATTGATTCTATCTTTAGTATTTTGTGGAACATCAATTAATGTACCAACAAGGCTATCATATATTTTTTTTTCAATATACATCACATAGAGGGCATACTTCTCATATAGAGATTCTCAATACGGAAGGTTGAAGAATATAGATATCTTCTTCCACCCAAATGATGGAAGCTCTTATCTATTCTTCTTCCCATACCGCACCTTCAAGTGTTTCATCTTTAAATACACTTATCTACCCATCAATTGCCCTTCTTTTGAAAATCCATTTAAAGTGTTCCTTTTCCAATAATAATGATGATCCTTGGGTAAAAATCTACAACTTGTGATAAAAAAAATAGCTTTCTATCTGTGCATTAGCTAAAAAAATGAAGTATTCTCCTTACATATTAAGAATACGTAATAGCCTTTTACACTATAACATGACAATTTGTCATATGCCAGAAAATCACTTATAGTATAAAATAATATAGTTATCAAAGTGAAATTTTCCTCACATCAAATATTTCAATACATTGTCCTACAATAACTTCAAATCATCAATCAAAGGTGTCAAATAATCATCAATATCATTCCTTGGTTGGTTTGGCCCCAAAATAAGTAAAGACAACATCATATACTTATCTTTCATGTAGATCTATGACAATGGATTGTATATAACCAAAATCACTAGCCATATATTATATGTTCCTTGATGGTGTAGATTCATACCATCTAGAGAAAGTGAAACATGAAATTTTTTTTGTTCTTCTCCAAATTTAAGATATAAGCCATCAATAATCATCCACTGTATATAGTCGGATGTCTTAGAAGTCTGTCATCTATCTTCTCATCAGCAAATGATCTCAAATTCTTTTCATCTTTCACATCATTAAACATCCTCTTATATCTTGGTGTTATAGGAAAATATCATAACACCTTATATGGAACCATGTTCTTTTTGTATTGTGGTGCTTTGCATTCATGATTAGGATAATTATCTAAAGATGCATATTCATTACAAAATAATATACAATAACTAGGACATGCATACATCTTCTCATAACTCATACCCATAGATGTAAGGATTATCTTATCTTCATAGATATGATTAGGTAGAATGTTATCACTAGAAAGCATGTATTTCACAAATGTTAACAATTCTATGAAAATCTTATCACTCCATTTGTTACATGCTTTTAAGTTGTACAACCTTAAAGAAGTGGATAACCTAGTAAAATTCTTAAAATTACCTTACAATGGTTTTTTCTACCCATTCAATAAATGATTCAACATTTTTGGATAGTCCCAAAAACTTTTATTAACCCTCCAAATCATCTCTTCTCACGAATCACCCTTATTAATACTAAATAATCCATTACTTTTCCTCCTACCTTCCTCATTATTATATCTAAGCTTTGTCTCACCATGTCATATCTAACTAGTGTAACTTGTATCAATTCCATAGATAGATAAATGATCTATCAAATCATTAGCATTAACATGTTGAATATAAGTACAGTTCAAACAAGGACATACTATTCTACTAGCATCCCGAGCATGTTCTACTGCAAACATAATGAAAATTCAACTCTTTTATCATATTCTCTAGAAGAATGATTTACAAACATCCATTTCTAATCCATAGATTTTCAATCTATATATATATATCTCACAAAAAATTAATTATTACAAATCAATTCACATCTATAAACTAATTCAGAAATAACTCATATTTAGAAAGAATTTATATTTGTATAATATATCATGTTATTCTATTGCTATATATATAAATAATTCCAATACATTTCAATATCCCTTACTAATTCACACATTACTCATGATTAGAAAGAATTCATATTTGTATAATTTATCATGTTATTCTATTGCTATATATATAAATAATTCCAACATGTTTCCATATCCCTTACAAATTCACACATTGCTTATGATTAGAAAGAATTCATATTTCAATAATATATCATATTATTTTTTGCTAAATATACAAATCATTCAAATATGGGAATAAAAATATACCAATACACAAATCATTCATACTTAGAAATAGTTCATATGTATATACGTATCAAATATTAATACAAGGGCTGTAAATTTAAAAATAAATAAATAAAAAGAATATAAAACAAAGCCCCAAAAATGAGAAGAAAACTGAGGCAATATCAATATTATATACATCATAAGGTTTCTATAGCCCAAAAAACTAACTAATAACATCTCCCAACTATCATATGAAATCCATTGGTAGCATCACCTAGGCAGACTAGAACCCATCACTCTTAGAGTCCACTCATCTTAATAAATCATCAACTCCTTCACATCATCAATGGATAGACTAGTGGCAAACACTTTAGGGTAACCAAGGTACATTCTTTGTAGTAAGTTATGATAAACCCTCTACTAATCATCTATCACCATCATCTCTCTAGCTATAGGATCATAATCCCTCACAAACACCTCACCCTCAACAAATCTTAGGTGTGTTGCATTAGTACAGTGGATAAAAAAATGTAAGTAACTAGCTAAATCCCCTAATGTTGTAGGAGAAAATGATCAGAACTTATAATTTATCATTATGGAGCCTATTTTCCTTTATCTAAAAAGGATACCCTTTCAATTTGAAGACAAATGGATCACTACAAAATAACGTTTTTTTTACTCAAGTGGCATGTTTTTAGTCTTTATTCAGTTTTTCGTTTACTTATTTATTTCATTAATTAGTTCCATTATGATTGGCTAGTGTATAAAGTAGCTTTTTATGGGGATTCTATCTTATAATTAGATGTGCTTGGAGTGGGGAACAAGACATTGCATGGGGCTTATTAAATCATATTTTTATTCATAATTAATTAGAAATATCCTATAATGTTGAGAAGGTGTAAATAGGCTATAAAATCCTTAGAGTTACACGTTGGTAAGCATAGTTAATTGAATGAACAAAATTACAAGTATTACTTGTTTGAATTCTATGTGAGTTCTTCTAAATTTTAATCAATTGTGTGTGAGTGATTATTATTGAAACCATTAATCTCTTATCTATGTGAATTATAGGTTATTACCTATATCTAAACCCATCCATACCCCCACACCATCTTAAACCCTAGTTGTCACCTTCAACACCATCATCATCATCTTCAACCTATTCTTCTTACTTAACACTACCTATTTTATTTCCAAACCTTAAATAATAATTCTATTATTATCACATGTTCATCATCATCATCTTACCTTCAAAATCTATTCATCAAACCATCATCATTCCAATCATTTACCATCATCATCATATTCATCTCACAACTAAACCTCATCGTAAACCCTAATCCTAACCCTAACTCTAAACCACAAACCATATCACCCCAAAAACCCTAACCATTTGATTTTTATCTCTTTAAATAAATCATCACCAAATCATTATCTTCCTATTCATACCCTAATCAACATATATTACCAACCAAATCATAATTCCAGATTCCTACACACATCAATGTTGGTATTAGAGTATAGGTTTTTGATTAGTTTGATATACAAGATCAATATCCAATATTTCCTCCGAGATTCTTCCAAAACTAAATTACTACTTCAATATTATTATAATAACTCATCAAGGAGGAGGAAAGATTTTAACTTTAGTTTTAATAACTCATCAAGATTATTGTAATAACTCATCAAGGAGAAGGCTTTTTTGGAAGCATGCCATTCGTTAGGTATAACGAAGTATGGTGAGTCTAGAGGATGAGCTAAAGGATGTTCTCAAGGTATTGGTGGAGGATATCAAGGAACTTAAGCTATGTATGGGTTGGATGGAAGCCTCACAAGCCCAAGGATCACATATCCAACATCAAATCTAAAGAGATAAAGTAGAAGAATATCAAGGAAGGGGAGCACATAAATGAATAAAGAAATTGTGGGGAACTATAGATGACCTTATAACATTTCAAGGAGATCATATGATGATGTGGAGAAGGGGATTAGATTTAACCTACCTAGTTTTAAAGGTAATCTCTATATGGAATCTTTCCTTGAATGGTTACAAATTGTTCAATCTATTTTTGAATATAAAGAGCTTGATGATGAGAAAATATTTTGAATTTCTGTATTAAAATTTAAGAATCTTGCTAGAGTATGGTATGAAAATTTGAAGTGGAGAAGTGAAAGAGAGGTCAAAACAAAAATAAGATCATGGGAGAAATTGAAAAAGTACTTAAAAAGAAAATTTGTTCCTAGAGAATATAAGCAAAAGAATTTCTTAAAAATGACTACTTTGAGATAAGGATTCCTTGGATTTGAGGAGTACATTAGAGAGTTTAAAAGATTAGCTCTTATTTATGATGTTCAAGAAAGAGAATATCAAAGATATACCGTATTTATTAGAGGTTTAAATATGAATATTAGAGAGAAGGTGGAGGTGTATCCTTATGAGTTATTTGAAGACTTTGAAGTGATTTAAGAAGTGATTTAAAAGAACCAACCAACCAAAAAAAATCAAATAATACACCATATGGTTTGATTTTCAAGGAGGTGTCAATGCTATTAACCTCTCAAGCCACAATTTAAGACAACATTAGAAGATTCAATCATGAAAAAAGGTAAGGACAAGATGGTTGATAAGGTGAACAAGAAATGCTTCAAGGGTATACAATATGGTCATTTTGCTTAGGATTATCCAAATCATAGGGCATTGACTTTGAAGGAGATAGAGAGTGTGGAAGTCTATGATGAGGAAGATGAAGATCTTAATTAAGACCTTAAAGACGGTAGTGAAGATCCAGAAGAGGCTTCGAAAGATGGCCGAGTAGATTGCGATATGTTATTATGGGTACTTCAATTACAAAAACAACCTCAACATACTCAAAGGGAGAAAATATTTAAATCCAAGTGTAGAGTTGAAGATAAAGTCTGTGAATTCAACATCAATAGTGGCTCTTGTACCAATGTTGCTAGTGAAAGAATGGAGAGAAAGCTCCAATTTAAGACCATGGATCACCCCATGACCATATTCACTTCAATTGCTCAACAAGGATAAAGGTGTAAGGATAACCAAACAAGCTCTTATCTCTTTGAAAATTAGAAATTATTTTGATAATGCTTTATGAGATATTTTACCTATGGATGCTTGTCATATTTTGTTGGGAAGACCTTGGCAATTTCATAGGAAGGTTGCAAATGATGGGGTCCTTAATGAATATGTGGTGTCTAAAGGTAAACTCAAGTTTAGACTCAAGCCTAATATAGATGGGGGATATAAATGGGGGGTTGGTTCTAAGAAGTGAAAGTCAAGAAGAGGTTGGTGGTAGGAAGAAAAAAATGGAGAAAAAAAGAGAGGTGAAGGCAAATGGGAGGAAGATAGAAAGAAAGAAGGTGTTAAAGGTAAGAGAGGAAGAAAGAAAAGTAGCATAGATTTGTCGATCCTTAAGGATTTAGAGATGATTGAAGCAATCAAGAGTGAGTAAGTATTCTATGCCTTGGTGGTGAAAGAAGTTCAACATGGGGGCATGTTAACATGGATCTAAAATTGCAACAAGTGTTGAGATAGTATGTAGATGTTTTCCCAAATGAGTTACCAACTAGATTAAATCCTTTGAGATATATCAAGCATGTTATTGATCTTATTCCAAGAGTTCCATTGCCAAATAAGCCAACTGATAGATGTAATCCAAAATATTCTAAGGAGTTACAGAGACAAGTGTAAGAGTTGTTATTCAAGAGAGTAAGAGTTCGTGTAGTGTTGTAGCTTTATCGGTGCCTAAGAATGATGGTACGTGGAGGATGTGCATTGATTCTAGAGCAATCAACAATATCATAATGAAATATAGAATTTTGATGCCTATATTTGATGATATATTAGATGAGTTGCATGGAGCAAAGATGTTTTTAAAGCATGACCTTAGGAGTGGATACCATCAAATGAGGATAAGGGAAGGGGATAAATGGAATATGATTTTCAAGACTAAGTATGGTTTGTATGAGTTGTTGGTGATGCTATTTGGGATATGTAATGCATCAAGTCCATTCATGAGGTTGATGACCAAAGTGCTTAGACGTTTCCTTAGAGTCTTTGTTGTTATTTACCTTAATGATATTTTAATATGTAGCAAGAGTGGTTTTGAACATATGTAGCATTTGAAAAGATTATTTGATAAACTTAGGGAGGTGAAGCTATATGGTAAAATGGAGAAGTGTGACTTTATGGTGATGAATGTGATTTTCCTTAGCTACGTTGTTAGTGGAGACATTAATAGAGTATAACCTTCAAAGCTGGAAGCTATTCAAACATGACCTATTCCTACTAATGTTCATAAGGTTAGAAGTTTTCATGGGTTGGCTTCATTTTATAGGTGATTTATCAAATATTTTTCCACAATTACAGCACCTATTACATAATTAATGAATGAAAGAGAGTTCCAATGGAATGAACATACAACAAAAACTTTTAAAGACTTGAGGACAAATCTTTCAAAACCACCAGCATTATCTTTACCTTTGTTTGATAAATTAATAGAAGTAACTTGTGATGCCAGCAATGTAGGTATTGGAGGGATACTTTCACAATAGGATAGACCAATTACATTTTTTAGTGAAAAGTTGAATGGTGTAAGATTCAATTATTCAACTTATGATAAGGAGTTCGATGCTATTGTTTGTTATTTGGAAACATGGAGTCATTATTTGAGGCCCAAGCCTTTTGTACTTCACTTGAATCATGAATCATGAGATTTTCAAGTATCTACATGGTTAAAGGAATTTGAGTCCAAGACATAAAAAGTGGATTAATTTCCAAACATTTGTGTTCTCTATAAGACATGTGTATGGAAAAGATAATGTTGTTGCAGATGTGTTATCTAGAAGGAACATGATACTTATGATGATGGATGCAAAGATTTTGGGGCTCAAGATGTTGAAAATTCAATATGCCATTGATGATGAATTTTCTTTTATTTTAGAAGAGTGCAAGAAACAAGGAAGTCTTAGAGCTTATGTTCTTTAAGATGGATTCTTTCTCAAGAGAAACAAATTGTGTGTGCTAAAGACATCAATTCGATATTTTCTAATCAAAGAGGTACATGAAGGAAGTATTGCAGTACACGTTAGAGTTCACAAGACTTTGAAACTATTGCAAGACATTTTAATTGGCTAAGAATATAAAAAAGAGTGCAAGCCATGGTTGCTAGGTGTGCTATATGTCAAAGGAGCAAGATTTTCTTTCACAAGGGCTTATACATACCTTTGCCCATGCCTACTCTACCATTGGAAGATGTAAGTATAGATTTTATTTTGGGATTGCTTAGGACATAAAGAGGCAAATATTCTCACATAGTGGTGGTGGATCGATTTTCCAAGATAGCTCGTTTTATTCTCTGTCACAAAACTGATGATGCTACTTATATTGCTGATTTGTATTTCAAGGAGATTGTGAGAGTGCATAGGATTCCAAGGAGTATAGTTTCGGATAGAGATGTGAAGTTCCTAAGTTATTTCTGGAGGATATTGTGGCATATGCTAGGAGCAAAGCTTCTATTTAGTATATCACATTATCCTCAAATGGGTGGTCAAATTAAGGTTACTAATAGAACTTTGGGTATTTTGATAAGGTGATTGGTGAGTAAGAGTGATAAGGATTGGAATGTTAAGTTATCATATGCATAGTTTTCTTACAATTAGAGTCCTTCAACTACAACAAGCTCTAGTCCATTCAGATTGATATGGTACCATTGAATAAGGGGGAAGTTAAGAACTATGATGCACAATAAAGAGCGGAGTTCTTTCAAAAAATTCATCAATAAATCAAGCATATATTAAGAAGGAAAATGAAGTATACAAGATACGAGCAAATAATCATAGAAGTTAACATGTATTTCAACGGGGAGATTTGGTATCGTTGCACTTAAGGAAGGAGAGATTTTCTATTCTAAGGGAAAAAAATCTTATACCAAGGGCAGATGGTCCTTTCAAAATAATTAGATTTAAAGAAAGTGCTTATGAGCTAGATTTATCTTATTCTATGGTAAGGTATCTAGGACATTCAATATTGGAGATATTATTTCTTACTATGGAGATGCAAATTTGAGGGAAAATTTAAGTCAACAAAGGGAGAATGATGTAAGATAAAATGATCAAGACTTATCATTTATTATTATGGAGCCTATTATCCTTTATGCCATTCAATTTGAAGACAAGCAGATGACTACATTGCTAGTTGTGGATGAAACTTACAAAAAAAGTCACTAGCCATAGAGTCGAGTGCATGGCATGCATGGAATGCATGATTATGTTTTTTTTACTTAATTGATGTGTGCTGAGTATTTATTTAGTTTTTTATTTACTTAATTATTTTTTTAATTAGTTCTATTATGATTGGCTAGTGAATAAAGTAGCATTTTATGAGAATTCTATCTTATAGGGTTTATCTTATAAGATGTGCTTGGAGTGGGGAACAAGACATTACATGGGGATGATTAGATTAGATTTTTATTCCTAATTAATTATAATTATCTTTTAATATTGAGAAGGTGTAAATAGGCTATAAATGCCTTAGAGTTAAACGTTGGTATGCATAGTTAATTGAATGAACAAAATTGCAAGTATTGCTTGTTTGATTTCTGTATGAGTTCTTCTAAATTTTAATCAATTATGTGTGAGAAATTATTATTGAAACACTTAATATCATTGTATATTTGAATTAGAGGTTAAAAAATATCTCTAAACCCATCCATACCCCATGCCATCTTAAACCCTAGCCATCACCTTCAATGCCATCATCATCATCTTCAACATTCATCTTGAACCTATTTTTCTTACTTAACTCTACCTATTCTATTTCCAAACCTTAGATAATAATTCTATTATTATTACACATTCATCATCATCATCTTACTTTCAAAATATTTTCATCAAATCATCATCATTCCAATCATTTATCATCATCATCATATTTATCTCACAACTAAACATCATCGTAAACCCTAATACTAACCCTAACCCTTACCCACGAACCATATCACCCTAAAACCCTAACCATTTGACCTTTATCTCTTTAAATAAATCATCATTGAATCATTATCATCCTTATCAAACCCTAATTGACACATATTACCAACCAAATCATAATTCTATATTCCTACACACATCACCTAACCATGGCTTAATTTGAGTTAGGGTCACCAGCAAGTGATATGATATAAAATGAAATGGATCAAAGTATGACTTGCTCATGAACAAGTTGTAATACCTCGTATTAATTAATCATTAAATTAGACATGAAAGACTTAAAGTTTGATTAGTAGGCAAAGTAAACCATAAGATTATTTTTAAGCGATCGCCTTGTTGTCTCGAGTAAGTCCATAAATGTTAAGTTATGAAAATAACCCAGATTAAATGTAAGAATGAGTAGAGGAAGGTAAAAATTGATGACGATAATAATACCAATAATAAGAAGAGAGTAATTAAAATATAAGGGATGGCAATACCAATAATCTTATTGTGTAACCATATCACATAAACCTAAAAATCCGCATCAATTGCCATACACAAATGTGGTGGAGGCAAGTAACTAATATGTAAATGTGACATCTAACCATCCTTAAAAAAGAACATCCATTAAATCATGTAATTGATATTATTGTATAATTCTTTAAAAATTATAAAATATGTGAATCATGTAGCCTAATTAATCATAAATATATAATATATTATCTTAACAAATTATTATGTTAAGATAACAACATACCTACATGCATAAATAACATATCAGCCATAAAATTAATTAACTTTTATTAAAAAAAAATATCAAAGGCGCATCCACACTATAAAAGCAATATCATTTTAACAATATGAAATTAAATAAATTACATAATATTTTTTAGTAACATATTATAATAACATGCATGCATATATTTATAGCATTTTTCTTAATATCAACAGCATTAACCTATATCCATGCATGCATATATTTATAGAGGGAGAGACCTAACCTATAATGAAAAAGCATAACAATACAACATCAAAGGAAAAAATTTATCATACCAATAACAACACACATAATATCAACTAAATACCATGCATGCATAGAATTATAATGAAAGAAAAGGGAAAAAATTATACCTAGTTGAATCTCAAAATCGCTCAAGGTGGTGAAAATACGAATCATCAACGTCAAAGTAAGAAAAAAATGGACACTATAGTGGTGGCAAGCAACAAAAGGTTAAAGATGAAAGGGTAGGATAGAGTTATCATATGCTAATGATCGACATAAGCTTGGCCGAGAGCATTAGATAGAAAAAGATGATAACAACAACAAGAGGAGTAATAAAGTAGTCATCAAAAGTTAAAGTGAGGCACAACAGTCATTAACTAGACAAAGAAGGATAATCATCCACAGGAAAAATTAAAAGGAAGAGTGAGAGTAAGAGGGAGGAGGATAGAATTGAAAATAGGAAATAAATGTAACGAGAAAAGAGGGAAAGAATGGTAAATATAATGTGCTTTAATAACAATTATACTTTTAATCTTTATTAAAATGAGTGGAAAGTTTTATTTGATTAAGAATTACATTTATAATCATTATCAAAATAAGGGCAACATTTTTTTAACTTCATTTTATCAATGTTTCATGTATAGAACCATTATTAAAACTTACTCTACAATCTTATGCCTAATTGTTTACGTTTTTATCAATATTTTCAAACAAAGCATCATGTATGTGTCATTATTAAGTGTTGATTCCATAGTAATGCTAGATAATGAAACTAAGACATAGATAATTAAGCATTAGCCATCAAGAGGTTTAGTTGTAGAATACTAGGGTGGCTTCATCCCTCAAGTTTAAGACTTCAAAATCAGATGACACGGCGGCTGAACTAGACCTAGAGAATAATTCCTATGCCCCTAAGGGAGTGCACAATTCTTGAAGAGAAGCCATAGTTATTTCTCAATTTCCTCATAATCATAGCCATACACAAACACACAAGTAAGCACATAGATACAAAAGCAAATAGACATACACACATGTACATACTAAACAAGGAGACCAATCTCATAACCAACTACAACAAGGAACTAAAATAGGAATATAAAAACAATAGGAAAGGTATAGTAGAAATCAGCAATTTTAAGTCACCAAGTAGAAAATAATATATAGAGACACCCATCAATAAGTAAATTTATAACAATGCATTAACAACCATGAGTTACCTTATATCATAGTAGTAATACTTCAAACGTTATGACAAACAACACCAAAACTAACCAAGAATGCAAAATAAAGACCTAAAAAAATACTAAACACACTACAAGCTTACAAGGGGCACATACTAATACTAGAACACATACAAAAGAAAAGATTTGCTAACTTTGGATAGTGCAATACCCCATATATAAAAGTATTTTTACATAATATTTAAGAAAAAATAAATTCAAAATTAATTGTGATAATTTTGTTCAAACTAGGGGACCAACCAACTAGTATGGAAAAATTAGTTGATTGGTAAGTAGTGTACTATTTTTTCTAGTTTTAATAAACTAGTCAACTAGTATTACAAAATTAGTCAATTGTTCCTATTGGAACTCACAATTTTTATCCTAATTCAAACTAAAATCTATCCCAGATCTTCACCTAGCATTGGGAATTTTTTATGTTTTGTTTATAAATGTTTTTCATTAAGTTTTAAGCTCAAGCTCTCATTAGCAACTCATCTAACAAGATCTTTTGTCCAAATTGAATTTTCCCATATTTTATTTAATTTATTCTTATTCACTTCACTTCTTCTCACTTATATCTATATCTACCTCATGTAGATCACCACCTAGTTGTAGAAGCCATTTCTAGATATCTTGTTTTCTCCTTCATAAGTCTTATTTTGAAACCCTAAGTGTTTTAGTATAACCTATAGTATTTAATGTGGTTTTAATTAGTATTCAAATTAGTTAATGAATGTGGCAAAGTGGTGTCATGATGATATCTATTGGAAGTTAAGAACCAATAATATGAGACTCGTAGGGTTTTTGTGAGACTATGGGTATATTGGATATCTTAAGGTTATTTCGGTCATTATAGATTAAATATGGAATATTTTATATATTAATATAAAAATTAGTTCAAACTATGCTACATTTATTATGTGTGATACTTGGAGTAACTATAAGTAGCCTAAGTCCAATAAAATGAGAATAACAACTTAAATTGGAAAGATTAAACCTAGAGGCAGAGTCATTATCTCATGTGTAAAATGTTGGAATAAGACCTCACTCTTTGGATATGATATTAATAATTTTATTTAGAAATTTGGACTAAATTTGGTTATTATATAAATCTTATAGGAACAATTATGTCTAACTTGTGAAATAAGGGTTTCGTAGGGGATCGTAAATATTAACCCTAGAGGTAGGGTTGTTATTGCATATGTAAGATGTTAGAGTTAAACCTTTATTTTTAGATATATTATCAATAATCATATTTTATAAATATTAAATAAATTTGGTGGTTAATTGAGTATTATGGAAGGAGTTATACGTAACATGTGAAATTAGGGTTTTTAGGCTAATAATGGTCATTTTCGTTAAGAGATGTCCTGATCATTATGTGGTTGTATATTATGTGTATTATATAAATATGTTACATCTAGATTATGTACCATGATGTTTTCCATGTTGACATCAAGGTAAATAATAGTGTTATAAAGCATTAAATACTTAAAGTGAAAGATGACATGAGTCAAGACTAAGGTATTGAGTTCATTCCACCATATTAATAATAGTGGTTAGGAGAATTATATCCTAGGAGGTGCTTTAGACCATTCTACTGGTTTAAAATTAGTGTCAAGAGTGTATTGCCTTGGGAGGTGTTAAGTATATTCCACTGACTTAATAATAGTGGTCAAGTGCATTATGCCTTTGGAGTTGCTTTAGTTCATTCCACTGGATTAATATTAGTGGGATTGTAAATCAATGTAAATAAGAAATGTATTGTGGTTATAGCTAATAATTGAAATCTAATACAACTCTTTTGTTGCAGCATATCACGTTCAATCAATATGCATGCTTATCCTTCTATGTGACCTTACATATTCATTATAACTGTACTATAACTGTATTGCTCCCTTACTCGGTATGTAACGTACTAATCATCCTTCTTATAGGTATTGATCATTCTCACAAGAAGATAGCCCAAATGATTTTGTGCAAGCAGATGATGACCCCTTGGATGACTTTGCTTCTTATAATGTTGTGCTTAGGGAGGGTGGTGATGTTATCCTTGATGTTTGGGATGTAGAGTTATATTATCTGATTATTATCTTTTAATCTGGATACCTTTTTGAACTTTTAGTTCTAAAGTTATCCCTTTGATTTATTTTGATATTATACATAGAGTTAACCTCAAAACTCTTATCTAAGTTTTATGAAAGTTCTCCCATGCTTTATTTATCATGTTTTAAGATTAACTACTTTTGCCTTAAAATTAATGCAAGGATGGCATGGTAAGCCAAACTTATGATGATTATGGTGGTAACACCTAACTACATTGTTATTATGCTTCCACTAAAATGATATTTTTTATTAGTAAATTTTAGGATGTTACTGTGTGAGTGCCTATGGGAACTAGTCAACTACTTTACCCATAACCGTTGACTAGTTAACCAAAATTTGAGTGTTATTTATGTTATGGTGCTAATCAACCGGTCTCACCATACTAGTTAATTGGTTTATATGTTTTCTCTCTTAAATTGTTTCCTAAACTGGTCCACTAGTTTATGGAACTAGTCCACTAATATTTTTGGGACATTTGGTGTATTTTTTAGTGTTAAATTCATTACTTGGCCTTTGATTTTCATGAATAATAGCTAAAATGAGAATAATAGCCTGAAGTATGGACCTATGTTTTGAGTTAAAGTGTTGGATTTAAATAAGATATTCTTGAATAAAGTGGAAGATAGTGGAATATGTGTTCAATTCCCTTAGGATCCATAGTTTTAAAGTAATTAAAGAAAATGAAGAAGAAAACAATTTTTTTTGTTTGGTTTATATAAGATAATGAGATAGAAAAAAATTAATGAATAAAATTGTTAAAGCTTAGTTATTTGATTTTCTCTGAGGAAAGTTTGAAAAAAAAGTATTTTATTTTTAATTATATTTCCTTAAAATGTTATTAATACCAAATAGAGCCTTAGTGGATTAGTTGGTGGATTTAGTCCACCTTTATTGAGATGTGGCAAGTATCTATATTAGGGTAGCTAATAATAGACAATCAACCGTTATTTAAGTTGCGATAGCTATCAATATTGGGTTAGATGGTGGCTTTGGTCTACCTTAATTGAGATACGCTAACTATTTATACTAGGTTAGCAAGTGGTTGATGATTTACCTTTATTTAAGCTCGGTTACTTGGTAGTAAACAATCCGCCCATGTTATTATAGTGAATTGTGCTAATTTTTTATATTAGATTAGCCAATGGTAGGCGGTCCACTTATCTGAGTATGAGATTGATTATGAGAATTACATGAGTATTATGGAAGATATACATATGAATGGGTTCCTTCCTTAACTAAATATGAGAATTTATGATAGCATATTTGGATGTATAGCATGATTTACTACTTTTATATCCCTATGTTTTTTATGTTGCCTTTGTAGGATATGAATTATTTCCTTAGCACATCAGTGTATTAATATTGCACTTGCTACAGGTATTTGATGATGGCGATGTTAAGCTTTTTGATGATGTGCCAAGTCAAGAGTACTATTATGTATGGGTTGATGATGTCAATCCAATTATGTTATGTATTTTTGGGAGTGAACTTCCACGGACATTTATCTTGTTATATATATATATGTGTGTGTGTGTGTGTGTGTGTGTGTGTGTGTGTGTGTGTGTGTGTGTGTGTTACTTATACTTATTGTTTCTATCTCATTACTTGTTTATGAATCATTTTAGTCAAGCCTTAGTATGAAAATGGTATCGTAATCGGAATCATGCTAAGAGTGGTAGTAACAAACTTTTTTTGGTTTTTTCCTTTTGCAAATCCTTTGTTTTAAAGGAAAATTTTTTGTCCAAAATTTGAGGTGTTACAAGTGGCCTCGGCACAACTAGCATTCCACATGCATCCCTATTGAGCACCATACCAAATATGTACAATATGCCACCATAATAGCACAAAGAGATGTATGGAAGATACACCAAGTCATATTTGGGGCTTAATATCAAAATTAATAACGATTAGGTAGTAAGGGAACATCTATATTCACATGATATATCACAAGATACTTGGGGGAAGCCATATATCATGAAATTATCCCCCATCTAAAACTATAAACATCTTCATTTACACCATAGAAGAGTCATCACATCACTTCTTTGCATCTTAGACAACATCTCCCTGACAACCCTTTAATGCACACCCAATTCTAGAAAAAACACCACACAAACACCATATGTAACCCTAAAAAGCTCGAGAACCAAAAAACACCTCACATCAAACCATATTTGTTGCAACATAAATACCCTATTCTCATTAACTTAACTTACATGCCTAATATTGTCTCATCACATAACCCCCAACAACTCATGTTAATAGCTTAGATCACACACCTAACCATGTCCATTAACAATCCCTTATCAATGAAGTTGTGTAGCACATACAACCTGTAAACTTCATTCCATCAAAGTTGAGCCACCTTCCACTAATGAGATATATGTAGCCCCATTAGGGTACACTCATGAAATGATTGCTTACTTGTACAACAATGAGTTGCCCCTATGCTAGTTGTTATGTGCTCAAGATTTCAGACTCTAGCACCTCCTGGCACTAAAAATATCCCATATTCATTCCAAATGAGTATGATGCAAATATGCATAATATCCCACAATAAGAACATAAACAAAACTATTAAAGAAACATCGAATCATACCCTAAGACATAACATCAACATTAGTAGTCATCATATAAAAATAGAGCAGCCATATTCATATGGCTTATTCTCATTATGCTTGGGAAAGTTATGAGTCATGACAACATGATGATGAAGTTCAAGTTTGAACATTCATTATTTATATTTTCTACACTTTTCCTATCATAGTTTGGTATTACACCTATCCCATCTTAAAGAATAAAATGTTGAATATGCCATTACTAACTATCTAAACACTCGATCCTTCATGATTAATGATTAGCCATGAAATTTTAAATTCCATATATAAAGCTCTTCATCTTCAATATTCATTCACTAGTAATCACGTCATTTTTCATAAAAGTGTCATCTGAAATTCATGAAGTTAACTAAAAACATCTATTTATATCCTTTATAATGATTTCAAGCCTTACTAAAAACATCTATTTATATCCTTTATAATGATTTCAAGCCTTACAACACACAATATACTACCCATATTCAAGTTGTAGCAATCATCCATCTTCATTGAAGTTTTCTGAAGGGAAAAGAACTAGATCATCTGATCAATCACAACTCGATGGCATTCTTCTAACCAAGGATATTTTGGCTATTCTTTTTTCTTTTTTAATTCTTGTTTTCCACGAACATCATACATATTATGTGTAGTTTTTTTATACATTATGAGTGGTTAATTCTTCTATGCTAGAGATGACAGTGAAATGCTAAGCTATGCTTTTACCTAACATTATTCACTTAGGGCATGAATATCAAATGTTGTAATTCTATAGTGATAATACATCTTAGTGTCATTGTGTGGATAGGTACATTAAACACTATACATATAATAATATTAAGGTTTAGAAATACAATTCATATAAAGAAGGCTCATTTTTTATTAAGAAATTGACCTCCATAACACATTATACTTTCTTAGAGGTAAATTTTTGAAATATATCAACAAAAGTATTAATATTTTATGTTTAATATGTATCTCTTGTTTCTAGAAATACAACAAATTATTATAATATTTGGTTTATTAATATACTAATACTAAGAAAGTAACACCTCAAATGTGATAGTAACACTTAATAATAGAGTAATATATATATACATACATACATTCTCTCAAGGATCAACAAGAATTAATGACTAAAAAATAGCACTTATCATAGATCATGAGGATAAGCTATTTCTCAAATAAATGACCTCTACTCACATGAAATACAACTATAATGCCTTCATGGTAATAACACTTACTCCTAGTTATTAGGTACCAATCAAGTTCATAGTTTTTTGACTTCAATCATAGTATCCTCTCCTCATGATGTTTATTTTAGAGAACCGGAGTGTAATTGAATGTGCTTGATGTACTAATTTGTATAATTTAATCAACATTATTCCACTTGTTATTAATGTTTCATAACTAGTATGATATATAGTCAACACTCTAGTTATTTTGGTACATCCATACCAATAGTTTTCAATAAAATTTAATGACATGTCCTCTTCTTAATCACTGTATGAAAAATGATTAAAACATTTAGGCCCATTTGTAGCTTTGTAATTTGATCAATATCGTTCTTATAACAACATAACCAGTGTAAGCATATGTGTGGTGCTTATAATTTTTATGTCAATAATATAATAATATAAAGATTTAATAGACAAGGAAAAAATGAAATAGACAACAAAATGATGTAACCTTAAAACTATTATATGATGTGTAGATGTTAAGGCCTGCATTTTAAGGATAACTCTAAAATTATTATCATGGATAAAATAAAATAAAAATACTTAAAATAAACCCAATTTATTTCCAATACTATGCAATAAAAAAATTTCTTTTATTTTACAATTTCAATCAAAAATTAAAGAAAGGAAAAATAATAATAAATATAAAATCTAAAGTGATCATTAGAAGATTACAACATAGTCGGACAAAGAAAAATATTTATATGTCATAGCATAAAAGTAAATAAAATATTTGAGAGAAATGAAGGAGGTAACCTCCATAGAAAATTACATAAATTTAATATAAACTTATAGTTGACTACCTAAATAATATATTTCTATATAGTTAAACTCAAATTTTACCTATTCAGATAATTTATGTTTTTTAGTTACAATAAATTCTATAGTTACATGTGTTTTTGTATTTACTTAAATAGTAAATTTCCTAAAATATTTATCTAGTACATGGATAGATGAAGATTCACATAACCCTTTTTGTATTCCCTCAAAATCAAAACCATTCCCCTGTTAAATCATTTTGACCTTTGATGAAGACCTTCTAATTCATCCAATTTTGTGATTGTCGATTTAATCTGCATCAGTAAATAATTGTTCTTGTAAAGAAATATGTTATATAGCATTTAATTGTTAGATTAAGTAGCCTATACTTATTAATGTCATTGGCAGTAGAAAATCTAGGGCCACAAAATTTGGACCAAAAGATTTTGCTAATTAGAAATGGAATCTAGTTTAGTGGTAAAAATTAATTATCTTACAAGATTCATTAATATAGTCTACACCAACATCTTATTTTGTATAGTCTCTTTTTTTCTTTTCTAATTTATAAGCTCACTTACTGATTTTTTTTTATTTGTGTCTTTTAAGTTTCTTTATCAGTCTTGTCATTTCATTTTCTATTTTTCTTGTGTCTGCTAGTTCGAGGTAAGATCCTCAATTTACGATAATATCTTTACTTGCCATTACTACAATGATACAAAAACATTCAAATTATGTGCCGACTTCAATCACACTAAAACAAATGTATTTTCTCCTTACCTAATAAGCCATACTCGCTAGCGGTCTCTCTTCTGTCCTTTTTTATTTTACCCTTTCCATTTTAAGTTATTAATTTAATATTTTTTTGTTATTATTATTATTTTCCTCCCCTTCCTCCCTCTTTTCAATGGAAGGAGAAGAATGTGGTTAGGGCGAAAAAATAACAAATGCAGGCCAAATCAGCCTAACTGCTTCAAAGAATGATACAAATTTTTGATCTTTAGACTACTTGTTATACAGCTTGCACTCCCCTTTGCCGTACTGCAACTTTGTGAACCACTTTCCCATTCAGGGTAACAAAGAATGTTTCCTAAACAACATATAAAAGAGTTGATGTGTTAGCGAAGAAAGAATCAACCAAGTAACATATGAATAAGTGTAGCCTGTTAATTCAGATACTCACGATTTCCACGAAGCTCACTCTATGAACAAGAAAGCCATCATCAAGTGGTTCTTCAGAAGACCTGTTCCAAGGAAAGCTTCGCAGTGAGCAAGATACACCACAAGCTAGCTATACATGGAAAGTTGCAACGCTCAACCCATTCACGACAATTAATAAAGAGACATTACTCACACATTGTAGGATCCCAAGCGCTCAGGACCAGGATGGCTTATGTAAGCTACACCTCTTCTTTGTTTATAATATGTGCATCCTGGTCCGCTAAGGTACGCATTCTGGAAAGTGAAGGAACAGATTATAGACATTAACCTTAGTGTTTGATCTGCCTGCATAGTATGTCTAATGATTACTCAACTTCAGCAGGAAAGATTACCACTTCGTATTTTTGAAATATGTAGCGTACAAGATCATAAATTTGCCGTAATTCCACTTGATCATTGCTCTGGGTACAAGTTGCCAATGGATGTAATCCAATAACAATCCGCCTAATGGACAAGAAAGCCAGAGTGAAAATGGTTAACATAAGTGTTCCCGGTCTGTTTGTTATCAACACATTGCAATTGACAATGATATACCAGTGATCATAAGAAACATTCAGCATTCTCGCCAGCCTACGCAGCTGGACATTTCTACTTACACCTGAAGGATCCTAAAGACGAACATAGCTAAAATTAGATAGTGATCAGGATCACATATGAAAGCAAATGAGAAGGAACAAAGAAGAATGTAAATAGAGTGTAAGTGTTAATATTACTTACCAAAAAAAAAAAAAACAAAACAAAACAAAAAACAGTGCAAGTGTGGTTAAAGCCGACTGCCATTGAGCTTGGGATGGATCCCCCGGACTATGATACTAGTCTGCTAGTCCCTATTTCTTATATTGACTTTTGAACAATGAAATAGCAAAGACAACCACTTCAAAACCTAAATGTGGACTCACGAAACTACAATTTCAAGATAGCATCTCTCTGGTACAAAAATGATCATATATAATGTGTCAGAAAAATGCATTTTATAAATCTAATAGTATATTCTTCACTCAATCAGATAAGAAATCACATTCAAATCAATCATATGATAAGTATAACATCTTTGACAGAAAGAACGCACCTGCAATAAGCCTGTATCAAGAGCAATGATGCCTAGGGTTCTGCCATCAGGCAATCTAAGCTTCTTCAAGGAAGAGCTCTCATCACTTTCTGATGGAGCTTTAGTTGTATACCTATTATCGTTACATATCAGGACAAGAAAATGACTTCAATCAATGACATAAGCAGAAAGCTCATTGAGCTATAGTTTCAATATAAACTGGATCAGAATGTCTTCTCAAATGAAATAACTCTTCTGATGAAAGTAACTTACCAGGGAACACTTAATCGTCGGTAATTCTTAGTAGCCTATAAAAGCAAGTGGTTCCAGATTAATACAAATTGCTATGGATTAGAATGATGAATAATGAATTGTGATTCTTACTCATTCACTCATAGGAATCTAGGCATAACGTAATAGGTAAACATGAAGAAATTCACTAACAAGGAAACACTTCAATTGTTTTTCAACTATCCCTCATATTTGGTTTTTGGAGGGGGGGGGGGAAGCAGGGGTACTATATTGTGAAATGCAGTCAATGCATACATTCTGCCAGAGCGGATCCTTTTCTCCAAGGTCACCAATGCTCAAGATAAACTTTGCGTCATAAGTATTTGCCACCTTCTCCATCTTCATGAACACCACAAATGTAGATATCTGGTCAGATTGAGGAAAAAAGTACAGACTAGAGAAAGAACAATGACAAAAGTCTCATTCGGTATGAAATAAAATGGCTAAATAAGAAAAAAACATGGATGCATGTCACATATATATATGAGTGCTCTCTTAACAACAAGGTTGTTACAATGAGCTACTAAAATGAGTTTTATTAGTCATCTTCATCCATGGAACGATGGAAGGTGGAGTCTTTGCTTCATATGTAAACAATTGGATGTCTCAAAACTATAAAAAACTAAGACATTCCCTAATATTGATACAGCCTCATCATATGCATGTAGCTATAGTCCTTTCCATATTGCACCATCCAAGAGATGGCCCAAATCCAAGTGGATATGCATCTTCCTATAGGCCCAAGATTAGCAGAACTAGTAGCTTTTAGTTTTATTGTTATTTCACTATGTATTATGATAGCTTACTTTGTTTTGTTTGTTTTTCTGAAGAGAATTGAGTAATCAACAAAAGTGTCATAGATATTAAGCCTAGAAATTAGTCTTGAATCATAACATTTGACTAGGGCATAAAACAATCTAATCAGTTGACATAATCTCATTTATCTAAAGCATTGCCCCGCAATACTGAGACCATTTATGAATTAGTCGTGCCATTTCTGTGATGATCTAGTTAGAGAAGAGGATCATACAAAGTCATGCCTTTTCCTTATAGGCTTAAGCTATATTTTAATCAATAATTCCTCATGATTTATTTCATGTACACCCATCTATCATTCAAGCAGTTAAATATTTTTTCAGTCAAAACACTATGAACACCTCGAGTAAGTCCGGCTCATCTGGGAATACAAAACATGACACTGCCAAATGCCCATCAATCTGACCTGATGATCATATCCAGATTCCCTGAACTGCATTTCATCAATCAGTGCGACTCAAATCTTCGTTCAAACTAGGGGCTAATTTTTAATGTCTAAGAAACAATTTTTTTTCTTCTTTGAATATCCCCGTTCATATCAAAGAACAGGAACAAGATCATACATTACTATCTTTTAGACATGGCATTACATCAGTATCGATTTACCTTGGACTATTCTAGCGAATCAATCGAGTAACAAAAATCCTTCAAACCAATCAGTCAATGACGATATTCTTTCGGGTGATAAGTAAGAAATTCAGATAAACTATGATAACATAAGACCACAAAAATTCATCCACATAATCTGAAGATAACTAGATGCTATTAATCATTTAACGACAAAATGCATAAAAAAACAATATCCATCGAAGGATACTTAAATATTCTATCTCGCAAACAGACATCATTGCATCCCCCGGAACAAGAAACATGAAGAAGCAACTGACCTGTTCAAGAAGAACGGTTTGCTGAGCAAGAGGTCTGAAACCTCCATTAACACTGATGAAATAGATGTCATCGAGAGGTCCATTAATCGTATTACTGTGGTGATGAAGGGTTGATTGAGGCTTCCCAAGGTTTAGAGCCAAATAAAGACCACAACAGAGAGAAATCTGGGTAACGACTGTCCAAATCCAAGACAATTGCTCCATCTCTATGCCTCGCTCTTGAGGTTTACAGCTTCCTGCTAATGACAACACAGTCCCGTGTTCGCTTATCCTTCTCTCCCAAGGTTAGAGGCACCTGCAGCCTGCATCTGCTTGTACAGTTAAGCCTGTTGGGTAACATGAACAGATTTGTATCAAACAGAACCGCACATGATAATCGCCAACGGTTAATATAAATATTAAATTAAGAAAAATAAAAACAACGACAGAGAACGGATCTTATTGTAAAATTAACGTAATCAAAGGCAGCGACTTCATGAAGAAAGTGGCCGCCAAGCAGGGGGGCCGATTGATAGAGACGGACCATCAAATTTCCATATACTAACAAGTACTCGAGTAAGTGCGAATTCATCGAGTTATTAATGTCATTAAGATATTGATTGGTTTGGATCAAATTGAATGCGGTAAGGTTAAAAATAAAATTATTTAGCTGATAGAAATTGAGGTAAGTTAGTTGAATATTTTTAAGATGATATTAACATTATATGAGTAAAGTTATTTTAATTGTATTTTAATTGAAATGTATCGGGGTTAGTGAAAATTATATTAATTAAGTTTTATTTTTCATTTTAATTATCTAAAAAATAATATTAATAAAAATATAATAGAAATGATAGGGTATAGTGTTCAAATAAAGAGGTATGATATATAAATGGTAGAGCATGGTGTATACAAATAATGGGATAGAGTATACAAATGATAGGGTACAGTGTATAAATGATCGAAAATGGTATACAAATAATGGAGCATAATCTAGAAATGATAGGGCATGGTATTCAAATGATACTATATCATGTAGAAATAATGGAACATAATATTCAAATGATAGGATGTGGCATAGAAATAATAGGGAATTGTATAGAAATGATGGGACATGGTAGACATAGTGTAGAAATAATAGGGTATGATATAAAAATAATAGGGTATGATGTATAAATGATAGAGCATAGTATAGAAATGATAGGGCATGGTAAGGTATGATGTATAAATGATACGATAGGGTATGGCATACAAATAATGGATTATAATATACTCATAATGGGGTATGGTATTTAAATAATGGAGTGTGGTGTAAAAATGATTGGATACAAATAATGGGTTAAGATGTTTAAATGATTGATATTGTATACAAATGATGGGGTATGGTGTATGAATAATAAGGTGTGGTGTTCAAATGATGTATTATGATATAGAAATGATGAGGTATGTTGTACAAATAATGGGGTATATTGTAGAAATAATAGAATATGGTCTAGAAATGATAGGGCATTATGATCAATTGATGGAGTGTAGTGTAGAATTGATGGGGCATGGCGCAGAAATAATGAAGAATGATAGGGCTTGGTTCTATATTATATAATATAATAATAACAAACTGTTCTATATTATATAATATAAAATTTTAAAATAGGGGTCTATAGTATAATAGAATAGTTACAAAATTTATAATATAATAATGATGCCATGAATAAACATCTTCTTACTAAACTTTAAGAACCGTGTTATTGCTAATGATTTTAAAAGAAAATAAGCAATCATTCATATGAAAATGAATGGTGTGTTCCTTTGATGTTCTTAAAAAATTAAGAATTGAGGTGAGTTGGGTTACTTGAGACTTAATAAAATATTGCTCTTAAGTGTATCTTCTCCCTCTTCTTCTTCTACTTCTACCACTTGCACTTCCACTAGCCTCTTTCTCTCATGCTTGTTCTTCTTCCTCAAATTCTTCCACTTCTTCACCAACTTCTTGCAGGCAAGCCTCACCCATGGATACTACTTCATTTATTTCTCTTTAAAATTCGACAAGGTTGGTTGATGTTTTGGATGCACACTTTAGTTTTCCAACCATGGAATTCAAAGTCTTCAACTAATTATCATAAAATAGTTAATTAATAACACAATATCCAGTCATTTAAAAAAGATTATACTATACACCTTACACAATAACATAATGTACTTACTTTTTTGTTATGAATGCACGTAGTTGGTATTGAGATATGGGTATATGACACTCCTGTAATAAAGTGGTTAGTGTAATAATAAGGCAAGTGATGTACTGGTACTAGTCCATATAATTAGCATCAAATTGCAAAGCGTTGGGACATTCATCGTATGCTACCGTGGCAATATCATAGATATGAATCTATTCCTAAATGCATTGCATATGGAATTCTTGCTAATTTGTAAAGTGATTACTACACCCATCCATCTTATGAATTTATTCGTAAAATCAGCATGGTAATATAAGATTTGCTTGCACCATACCAAATTATCTCAACACATAGTTAGGATAATATTACTCTAAAAATGCATGACTAATAATTCGACTATTCCTGGTCCACAACACTCGATTTGCTAGAATTAATGGTTGGAGGTCATTATACATATCAACATGTGGCATCTAAATCACTTGCTTAATATATATTCAAATAACAACATATCAATATTGAGTATAACTTTAAAACAAATTAGGAATAATTTGAAAAGTGTGTGTTCATGCATGCCTCACTCACTAAATCTCGATACTCTCTAAAAAAAATCAAAAGTCCTATGAAAATTTTGTAAAAGAATTTCATCCCCACCTAGCTGTAAAAAATTCTCACCCACTAGAATCATTTTCTTAAAGTAGGATAAGCAAGTCACATTGTAATAAAAATATTGCCATAGATAAGCAATAACCTTTGTACTAATGGTCTCCTTACTTCAACCTCATTGACAACATCGACGCTAATGTTAGGTAACCATTGATGGTGACCCACTACATAAATGAGTAAAATAGTTAAAACTCCCATCAAAATATTATCCCATAACCAAAATTATAAGATGAAAATTAGTTATAACAAAAACAATATCAACAAAAGATAAAATATACGATAGCCAAAAATAAGTACCTATAATAGCACTAAGCAACCATCACTCTCTTTATTCCTATAGCACAAAGCAAGACATAGACTACAGTATAAGCAAGCTAATATATCCAGGCCCGAACTGAAATTACATATGACATCTATGTCTTATACGAACTATAGAAATAGTAACAACACTCAATAACCTTATTTAGTGGGGATGAAAGCTTCCTTATTACAGTGAAGATCTATGCCTTAGCATGTAATTGTATCTGCATGTCATTAGCTTCATTAGACATCTCTCCAAATTTCATACAAAGCCAAACTATATCCAATAATCTACCTTTTATTTTTGCATCAATTGGCTCTACACCAAAAAAATTGACACACATTTTCCTATGATTAGTACCTTCCATTCCGGCTATTTATATCCCACCAATGATCAACCCTAATGTCACAGCCACATCCTCAAGCGTGAGCATCATCTCACCTATTCTAATATGGAAAGTTTGTGTTTCTAGATAACACCTTTCAACTAGCATTGTTAGCACAAATATTATTATGGAATTAGATATTTGAATGTATGAAGATGATGTAAGGATCGGTGGCTGTAATGGAAGAAGGAGAAAGAAAATATTCAAGCAAGAATTGATAATTCATTAAGAAGTTCAACATTGAATTTCACCCGATTTAAGATTACTCCAAGTATTCTTAGTTAGGATTATTCAATTACAAAAGAGAGGAATAGTCAATTTTAATACTTGCATTGGATTTCAATTCATTCAACCATATGTTACAAGTTTCGACACTCATACTTCATACAGGAAGCCATACATTGCTAACTAGTACACTAATATAGCTAAATGACACACACATGGATAAATAGCACATAAAATAGTGTTAACAATATAGTTATACCCTATATAATACATGGATCAACAAAGACTACTAAAAATAAAGCAAGCTAATTAGTACATGAAAATAACTAACAAGAACCCTAATTAAAATAAGGATGATGATTAGAACATTGACTAGGTCTCTTGACTTGTGAAGTTAACATTCATATATAATATCTCCCTTTATAATAGCTTGTGACACAAGAAATCTTACGTATGTTGATATCTTAAGTGGATTGATTTTCTTCCTACAAATATATTACATGCCTATAAGAATGACTTAGAGTAAACTCATTAGGGTTAGTCACATTATTAATATCATTATCAATGACATATAATGTGATTGATTCTATAATCAAGTATTACAAATATTTATCATCATAAAGATATATGGATGCTCTTACATCAATTGTGATTAAAGCACCATCAAGCTACATGTATTGTAGGTGCAACAAACCAATGAAACCATAAATTACCAAATATCTATGGGTCCTTAGATTTGGAATCCACAGATCTCCACAATAACATCAACACTTTTTCTTTTCATCCACAACTTACAATATATTATTAGAAAAACATAAAATATTATGGTTTGCATATAAGACTATTGAAACGAGTGGAAGAAAAAAAGTGTACAACTATATAAACAAGAATCTATCCATGCCAAATGTCAGATGAATAGTGTCTATGTTGCTCTATTAGGATGGATAGATCTTTAAGCCCTAGATAAATACCATGTATGGGATTTATGGGATAAATAATGTGCATAAATCTAATGAATGCGTGCACGGTTAGAGTTTTAGATTTAGATGGAGTTTATATGGAGTATTTGATGAGTATGGATTATGGAGGTTGATGATGGGGTTTTGAAGGGGTGGATGATGATGGAACACGAGGTAGAAGGGTAAATTAATCTTTAAACCACACAGAAATAAAGATTAAGGTTTCGAGAACAAACCGTTCACACAGATTCGATTTTATTTCGAGATGATTCGAAACAAATCGTTCACACAGATTCGACTTGTTACGAGATGAATCCACACAGAATTCAGGTTTAAGCAATGCTTAAGGTTGTTCTTCTTATTCAAGTTGTGTCTTTCTACTCGGTTTCCTATGGTTTATATAGCCAAGGAACCAAGCATATTCTCAAAAGATTACAAGCATATTCCCTCCCAAAAGCATTAATTCCCTTAAGACTAGCTAGTTAATAGTCAGTTACTAACTGACTAAAAGTAAATAACAATAACTAGTACTTAAACATAAACGTTACGCTAGCTAACAAACGTTTACTAAAAGTAAATAACAATAACTAGTATTTAAAAATAAACGTTACGTTAGCTAACAAACGTTGACTAAAAGTAAATAACAATAACTAATACTTAAAAATAAACGTTACGCTAATTAACAAACGTTACATGAAGCCATGCATACCCCCTATTCATGCACCCGTTCTGAGTAGCGTAACTGTCTTCCTTGGTGTTATGTTTTGTGACTATGCTCCCGCATCATTCTCCCCGGGTTGGTTTGAATTTGTCCTCTAATTCGAGTCGTCATGATAGGGGCTGATGTCTCCAATGTTGAACGTTCTCGATACTCCTCCGTAGGAGTCAGGTAGCTCTAGCTCGTAGGCGCTCTCTCCAAATCTACGAAGGACCTTGAAGGGACCGTCTGCTCGAGGCATGAGCTTATTTTTCCTTAAGTTGGGAAACCTTTCCTTCCGAAGGTGTAACCATACGAGGTCTCCTGGCTGGAAATCTGGTTGAGTGCGGTGTTTGTTTTCCTTGGCCTTATATCTCTCGTTGGACTTTTCGATATTGCCCTTAACCTGTTGGTGTAGCTTCTGGAAGAATTCTACCCTTTCTTCTGCATCATGGTTCCGCATTTCCCCTTTCTTCAATGCTACCATGTCGATGGGAATATATGGATTGACGCCATATACGATCTCAAAAGGGCTACACTTTGTGGTTGTAGTAGGACATCGATTGTAAGCAAATTCAGCGTGGGCAAGCTTGACATCCCAATCCCTGGTACTTTTACTAACCAGTCCCCTCAGTAGAGTTCCCAATGTTCGGTTCGTGACTTCTGTCTGTCCATCGGTCTGGGGGTGGTGTGAAGTACTGAATAGAAGTTTTGTGCCTAGCTTGTGCCACAAAGTCTTCCAAAAATAACTAAGGCACTTGACATCCCTATCCGAAACTATCGTCCTCGGAACCCCATGCAGTTTCACAACCTCCTGAAAATACAGATCCGCAACATAGGTTGCATCGTTGGTTTTATGACACGGTATAAAATGTGCCATCTTGGAGAACGATCAACGACTACCATGATAGAATCTTTACCGCGTTGGGTTTGGGGCAGCCCTAGTATAAAATCCATACTAACTCCTTCCCATGGTTGGGTAGGTACGGGCAGTGGCACATAGACTCCCTTGTGAAAGAAACTTTTGCTCTTTTGACACGTGGAACATCTGGTGACCGTGTCTAGGACTCCCTTTTTCATCCTTGGCCAGTAGAAGTGTTCCTGCAGTAGTTCCAGAGTCTTGTTGATCCCAAAATGTCCGGCTATCCCTCCTTCATGTACCTCCTTGATGAGTAATTCCCGAACTGATGTTCTGGGGATACACAATTTGTTGTTCTTGAATAAGAACCCATCTTGAAGAGCATAGGCCCCGTGAACCCTCTGTTTCTCACACTCCTCGACTATCATGGAGAAATCCTCATCCGCGGAGTACTGCCCTTTGAGCATCTCGAACCCTAGTAGCTTAGCTTCCATCACGGTGAGCACCATACTCCGCCGGGATAGGGCATCTGCTACCACATTTTCTTTTCCATCCACATGACGGGTAGAGAAGACGAAAGTCTGAAGTAGGCTAGTCCACTTGGCATGCCTTGTGCTTATCTTCTTCTGGCCATGCAAATATTTCAAACTCTCATGATCAGAGTGAAGTACAAAAGGTTTTGGTCTCAGATAGTGGCTCCATGTCTCCAAGCTTCGCACAATAGCATAGAACTCCTTGTCGTACGTCGAGTAGTTGAGTCTAGCCCCATTTAACTTCTCACTAAAGAATGCTACTGGCCTCTTCTCTTGAGAAAGCACTCCCCCGATACCCACACCGCTTGCGTCACAAGTTACTTCAAACAACTTGTCGAAACATGGTAGGGTTAGCACCGGTGCATTGGAGAGCCTCTCCTTCAATTCTTCAAATGCCTTGGTTGCCCGGTCATCCCAGTGGAATTCCCCCTTTTTCATTAATTGTGTCATAGGTGCCGCAATAGTGGAGAAATCCTTGATGAACCTGCGGTAGAAGGACGCCAGTCCGTGAAAACTTCGAACTTCATGCACATTAGTAGGGGTTGGCCATGTCTGGATTGATTCCACCTTGGATGGATCTACTCGGATACCATCTCCGCTTACTATATAACCAAGAAAGATTACACTTGCTATCATGAAGTCACATTTTTCCCTTTTGCCGTAGAGCTTCACCTCTCTGAGCTTATCGAACAATTGTCTCAGATGTTGTCGGTGTTCGTCCTCCGTCTTGCTATACACTAGGATATCATCCAGATATACAACAACAAAGACTCCAAGAAAGGGTCGTAGAACCTCGGTCATCAACCGCATAAAAGAGCTCGGTGCGTTGCATAATCCGAAGGGCATTACCAACCACTCGTATAGCCCATACTTGGTCTTAAAAGCGGTCTTCCATTCATCTCCCTCTCGAATCCTCATCTGATGATAGCCACTTCTGAGATCGAGCTTCGAGAAGACTTTAGCTCCATGCAACTCATCTAGCATGTCATCCAACCTCGGCATTGGAAATCTGTACTTGATCGTGATGTTGTTGACTGCTCTGGAGTCGATGCACATCCTCCATGTGCCATCTTTCTTTGGCACCAATAAGGCTGGAACCCCGCATGGACTCATGCTCTCTCGTATAAAACCCCGATCCAGCAACTCTTGTACCTGTCTTTGCAACTCCTTAGCTTCTTCCGGGTTGCATCTATAAGCTGGGCGGTTCGGTAGTGGGGCTCCTGGCATGAGATCTATAGCATGCTCGATTCCTCTCAAAGGAGGCAACCCAATTGGTAGCTCATCTGGGAACACATCTGCATAGTCTTTCAATATATTTTTCAGCTTTGGATCTTGGTTGACAACCTCTTTCTTTTTTGAGATCTCCCTTGCTACTAGGGCGTAGCACCTTTCTTCCCCCTTTAGAGCTTCCAACATTTCATGCTCTTTCAAAATCAGCAATTCTTTACTCTTCCGGTTCAAATTCTCTTCTTTCTCTCTAACCAAACTCTCCTCATCTTCGTTTGGTTTTAATTTGTACTTCTTCTGATCCTTACACACAATGTATTCGTTGAGGACCCCATCATGTGTAACCTTTCTATCATACTGCCATGGTCTCCCCAATAGAATATGACAAGCATCCATAGGCAGGACATCGCATAGAATAGTATCTACATAATTCCCAACTTTGAATGAGATAAGAGATTGTTTTGTTACCCGTATGCCCTTGTCGCGATTGAGCCATTGTAGTGAGTATGGTCTGGGGTGACTCGTTGTTTCCAATCCGAGCTTGTTGACCATCTTCTCACTAGCTACATTGGTGCATGAGCCGCTATCAACGATGATCTCACATACTCGATCTCCAACTCGGCACTTAGCCTTAAAAAGTCTTTCCCGCTGAGTAGGTAGAGGTCGGGTTTGCACTTGGAGAACTCGTCTCAGCACATAACAATCTATGGTTCCTTCTTCCAAGGCATCTTCTGGCTCTTCGGTTTCATCCTCCTCATGGTCTTCACTTTCCTCACATGTCTCCATATTGGCGATTTCCTTCAGGGATAAAACTCGTTGGTTTGAGCAATCCCGAGCGAAGTGACCATATCCTCGGCACTTGAAGCATTGCTTGCGGACCTTCTCCTCCGCTTGCTCCTTGACTTTTTCCTCCCGAGTGAATCTTCTATCCGCATCGGTGTTAGTGGATTGCACCATTGGTGGCTTAGATCCTCCTTTAAAGTTTGACCCATACGAAACACTGATGGACTTACTTGGAACCTTGCCCCGCTTCAACTGTTTTTCGAACTTGATGGCTAGTTTAGCCAAATCTTCGAAAACTTCATATGGGTACACTTCTACCTTCTCTCGGAGATTCATATTCAAACCTCCTATGAACCGTGCACATCGCTGCTCTTCTCGTTCTTGCACATCACAAACAAGTGTTAGCCTTTCGAATTCTCGGATGTACTCTTCAACTCCTAGTAGGCCCTGCCTCAGAGTGGTCATCTTGATGAAGTTCTCTTGCTCGTATTCTCTCGGAACAAACTTCTTCCTTAGATGCTTTTTATCCTTTTCCCATGATCGGATTTTCGTTTTCCCTTCTCTTTCTCTTCTCCGTTTCAGATTGTCGTACCATACTCTAGCAAATTTCTTCAACTTCAAGATTGCTATACGACATCTCTTCTCATCATCGATCTCCTTATACTCAAAGATCGACTCCATGTTTTGCAACCATTCAAGGAACAACTCCGGGTCGAGATTACCCTCAAATTCGGGTAAGTCGAAACGAATCCCCTTCTCTACGTCGTCATATGTCCTCCTAGAGGACTCATGTGCCCTTCCGTAGTCTCCTACACTTTCTTCTTCCCCTTCCAATCGATGTGACGTTCTCCTCATATGCTCTACTTCGATTGGCTCTCTTCGGTAGGGTTGTTGCACATGTGACCCTTGTGCTTGGGAAGCTTCGATTCTTCCCATACGGATCTTGACATCCTTAAAATCTTCCGCCAAGGCTTTGAGAATATCTCTAAACTCTTCTTCTTGACTTGTCATGGTTGGTCTTGAAGAATTTTTTCACTCTAACCACAACCTTAGCTTTGATACCAAATTGATGCGTGCACGGTTAGAGTTTTAGATTTAGATGGAGTTTATATGGAGTATTTGATGAGTATGGATTATGGAGGTTGATGATGGGGTTTTGAAGGGGTGGATGATGATGGAACACGAGGTAGAAGGGTAAATTAATCTTTAAACCACACAGAAAAAAAGATTAAGGTTTCGAGAACAAACCGTTCACACAGATTCGATTTTATTTCGAGATGATTCGAAACAAATCGTTCACACAGATTCGACTTGTTACGAGATGAATCCACACAGAATTCAGGTTTAAGCAATGCTTAAGGTTGTTCTTCTTATTCAAGTTGTGTCTTTCTACTCGGTTTCCTATGGTTTATATAGCCAAGGAACCAAGCATATTCTCAAAAGATTACAAGCATATTCCCTCCCAAAAGCATTAATTCCCTTAAGACTAGCTAGTTAATAGTCAGTTACTAACTGACTAAAAGTAAATAACAATAACTAGTACTTAAACATAAACGTTACGCTAGCTAACAAACGTTTACTAAAAGTAAATAACAATAACTAGTATTTAAAAATAAACGTTACGTTAGCTAACAAACGTTGACTAAAAGTAAATAACAATAACTAATACTTAAAAATAAACGTTACGCTAATTAACAAACGTTACATGAAGCCATGCATACCCCCTATTCATGCACCCGTTCTGAGTAGCGTAACTGTCTTCCTTGGTGTTATGTTTTGTGACTATGCTCCCGCATCATTCTCCCCGGGTTGGTTTGAATTTGTCCTCTAATTCGAGTCGTCATGATAGGGGCTGATGTCTCCAATGTTGAACGTTCTCGATACTCCTCCGTAGGAGTCAGGTAGCTCTAGCTCGTAGGCGCTCTCTCCAAATCTACGAAGGACCTTGAAGGGACCGTCTGCTCGAGGCATGAGCTTATTTTTCCTTAAGTTGGGAAACCTTTCCTTCCGAAGGTGTAACCATACGAGGTCTCCTGGCTGGAAATCTGGTTGAGTGCGGTGTTTGTTTTCCTTGGCCTTATATCTCTCGTTGGACTTTTCGATATTGCCCTTAACCTGTTGGTGTAGCTTCTGGAAGAATTCTACCCTTTCTTCTGCATCATGGTTCCGCATTTCCCCTTTCTTCAATGCTACCATGTCGATGGGAATATATGGATTGACGCCATATACGATCTCAAAAGGGCTACACTTTGTGGTTGTAGTAGGACATCGATTGTAAGCAAATTCAGCGTGGGCAAGCTTGACATCCCAATCCCTGGTACTTTTACTAACCAGTCCCCTCAGTAGAGTTCCCAATGTTCGGTTCGTGACTTCTGTCTGTCCATCGGTCTGGGGGTGGTGTGAAGTACTGAATAGAAGTTTTGTGCCTAGCTTGTGCCACAAAGTCTTCCAAAAATAACTAAGGCACTTGACATCCCTATCCGAAACTATCGTCCTCGGAACCCCATGCAGTTTCACAACCTCCTGAAAATACAGATCCGCAACATAGGTTGCATCGTTGGTTTTATGACACGGTATAAAATGTGCCATCTTGGAGAACGATCAACGACTACCATGATAGAATCTTTACCGCGTTGGGTTTGGGGCAGCCCTAGTATAAAATCCATACTAACTCCTTCCCATGGTTGGGTAGGTACGGGCAGTGGCACATAGACTCCCTTGTGAAAGAAACTTTTGCTCTTTTGACACGTGGAACATCTGGTGACCGTGTCTAGGACTCCCTTTTTCATCCTTGGCCAGTAGAAGTGTTCCTGCAGTAGTTCCAGAGTCTTGTTGATCCCAAAATGTCCGGCTATCCCTCCTTCATGTACCTCCTTGATGAGTAATTCCCGAACTGATGTTCTGGGGATACACAATTTGTTGTTCTTGAATAAGAACCCATCTTGAAGAGCATAGGCCCCGTGAACCCTCTGTTTCTCACACTCCTCGACTATCATGGAGAAATCCTCATCCGCGGAGTACTGCCCTTTGAGCATCTCGAACCCTAGTAGCTTAGCTTCCATCACGGTGAGCACCATACTCCGCCGGGATAGGGCATCTGCTACCACATTTTCTTTTCCATCCACATGACGGGTAGAGAAGACGAAAGTCTGAAGTAGGCTAGTCCACTTGGCATGCCTTGTGCTTATCTTCTTCTGGCCATGCAAATATTTCAAACTCTCATGATCAGAGTGAAGTACAAAAGGTTTTGGTCTCAGATAGTGGCTCCATGTCTCCAAGCTTCGCACAATAGCATAGAACTCCTTGTCGTACGTCGAGTAGTTGAGTCTAGCCCCATTTAACTTCTCACTAAAGAATGCTACTGGCCTCTTCTCTTGAGAAAGCACTCCCCCGATACCCACACCGCTTGCGTCACAAGTTACTTCAAACAACTTGTCGAAACATGGTAGGGTTAGCACCGGTGCATTGGAGAGCCTCTCCTTCAATTCTTCAAATGCCTTGGTTGCCCGGTCATCCCAGTGGAATTCCCCCTTTTTCATTAATTGTGTCATAGGTGCCGCAATAGTGGAGAAATCCTTGATGAACCTGCGGTAGAAGGACGCCAGTCCGTGAAAACTTCGAACTTCATGCACATTAGTAGGGGTTGGCCATGTCTGGATTGATTCCACCTTGGATGGATCTACTCGGATACCATCTCCGCTTACTATATAACCAAGAAAGATTACACTTGCTATCATGAAGTCACATTTTTCCCTTTTGCCGTAGAGCTTCACCTCTCTGAGCTTATCGAACAATTGTCTCAGATGTTGTCGGTGTTCGTCCTCCGTCTTGCTATACACTAGGATATCATCCAGATATACAACAACAAAGACTCCAAGAAAGGGTCGTAGAACCTCGGTCATCAACCGCATAAAAGAGCTCGGTGCGTTGCATAATCCGAAGGGCATTACCAACCACTCGTATAGCCCATACTTGGTCTTAAAAGCGGTCTTCCATTCATCTCCCTCTCGAATCCTCATCTGATGATAGCCACTTCTGAGATCGAGCTTCGAGAAGACTTTAGCTCCATGCAACTCATCTAGCATGTCATCCAACCTCGGCATTGGAAATCTGTACTTGATCGTGATGTTGTTGACTGCTCTGGAGTCGATGCACATCCTCCATGTGCCATCTTTCTTTGGCACCAATAAGGCTGGAACCCCGCATGGACTCATGCTCTCTCGTATAAAACCCCGATCCAGCAACTCTTGTACCTGTCTTTGCAACTCCTTAGCTTCTTCCGGGTTGCATCTATAAGCTGGGCGGTTCGGTAGTGGGGCTCCTGGCATGAGATCTATAGCATGCTCGATTCCTCTCAAAGGAGGCAACCCAATTGGTAGCTCATCTGGGAACACATCTGCATAGTCTTTCAATATATTTTTCAGCTTTGGATCTTGGTTGACAACCTCTTTCTTTTTTGAGATCTCCCTTGCTACTAGGGCGTAGCACCTTTCTTCCCCCTTTAGAGCTTCCAACATTTCATGCTCTTTCAAAATCAGCAATTCTTTACTCTTCCGGTTCAAATTCTCTTCTTTCTCTCTAACCAAACTCTCCTCATCTTCGTTTGGTTTTAATTTGTACTTCTTCTGATCCTTACACACAATGTATTCGTTGAGGACCCCATCATGTGTAACCTTTCTATCATACTGCCATGGTCTCCCCAATAGAATATGACAAGCATCCATAGGCAGGACATCGCATAGAATAGTATCTACATAATTCCCAACTTTGAATGAGATAAGAGATTGTTTTGTTACCCGTATGCCCTTGTCGCGATTGAGCCATTGTAGTGAGTATGGTCTGGGGTGACTCGTTGTTTCCAATCCGAGCTTGTTGACCATCTTCTCACTAGCTACATTGGTGCATGAGCCGCTATCAACGATGATCTCACATACTCGATCTCCAACTCGGCACTTAGCCTTAAAAAGTCTTTCCCGCTGAGTAGGTAGAGGTCGGGTTTGCACTTGGAGAACTCGTCTCAGCACATAACAATCTATGGTTCCTTCTTCCAAGGCATCTTCTGGCTCTTCGGTTTCATCCTCCTCATGGTCTTCACTTTCCTCACATGTCTCCATATTGGCGATTTCCTTCAGGGATAAAACTCGTTGGTTTGAGCAATCCCGAGCGAAGTGACCATATCCTCGGCACTTGAAGCATTGCTTGCGGACCTTCTCCTCCGCTTGCTCCTTGACTTTTTCCTCCCGAGTGAATCTTCTATCCGCATCGGTGTTAGTGGATTGCACCATTGGTGGCTTAGATCCTCCTTTAAAGTTTGACCCATACGAAACACTGATGGACTTACTTGGAACCTTGCCCCGCTTCAACTGTTTTTCGAACTTGATGGCTAGTTTAGCCAAATCTTCGAAAACTTCATATGGGTACACTTCTACCTTCTCTCGGAGATTCATATTCAAACCTCCTATGAACCGTGCACATCGCTGCTCTTCTCGTTCTTGCACATCACAAACAAGTGTTAGCCTTTCGAATTCTCGGATGTACTCTTCAACTCCTAGTAGGCCCTGCCTCAGAGTGGTCATCTTGATGAAGTTCTCTTGCTCGTATTCTCTCGGAACAAACTTCTTCCTTAGATGCTTTTTATCCTTTTCCCATGATCGGATTTTCGTTTTCCCTTCTCTTTCTCTTCTCCGTTTCAGATTGTCGTACCATACTCTAGCAAATTTCTTCAACTTCAAGATTGCTATACGACATCTCTTCTCATCATCGATCTCCTTATACTCAAAGATCGACTCCATGTTTTGCAACCATTCAAGGAACAACTCCGGGTCGAGATTACCCTCAAATTCGGGTAAGTCGAAACGAATCCCCTTCTCTACGTCGTCATATGTCCTCCTAGAGGACTCATGTGCCCTTCCGTAGTCTCCTACACTTTCTTCTTCCCCTTCCAATCGATGTGACGTTCTCCTCATATGCTCTACTTCGATTGGCTCTCTTCGGTAGGGTTGTTGCACATGTGACCCTTGTGCTTGGGAAGCTTCGATTCTTCCCATACGGATCTTGACATCCTTAAAATCTTCCGCCAAGGCTTTGAGAATATCTCTAAACTCTTCTTCTTGACTTGTCATGGTTGGTCTTGAAGAATTTTTTCACTCTAACCACAACCTTAGCTTTGATACCAAATTGATGCGTGCACGGTTAGAGTTTTAGATTTAGATGGAGTTTATATGGAGTATTTGATGAGTATGGATTATGGAGGTTGATGATGGGGTTTTGAAGGGGTGGATGATGATGGAACACGAGGTAGAAGGGTAAATTAATCTTTAAACCACACAGAAAAAAAGATTAAGGTTTCGAGAACAAACCGTTCACACAGATTCGATTTTATTTCGAGATGATTCGAAACAAATCGTTCACACAGATTCGACTTGTTACGAGATGAATCCACACAGAATTCAGGTTTAAGCAATGCTTAAGGTTGTTCTTCTTATTCAAGTTGTGTCTTTCTACTCGGTTTCCTATGGTTTATATAGCCAAGGAACCAAGCATATTCTCAAAAGATTACAAGCATATTCCCTCCCAAAAGCATTAATTCCCTTAAGACTAGCTAGTTAATAGTCAGTTACTAACTGACTAAAAGTAAATAACAATAACTAGTACTTAAACATAAACGTTACGCTAGCTAACAAACGTTTACTAAAAGTAAATAACAATAACTAGTATTTAAAAATAAACGTTACGTTAGCTAACAAACGTTGACTAAAAGTAAATAACAATAACTAATACTTAAAAATAAACGTTACGCTAATTAACAAACGTTACATGAAGCCATGCATACCCCCTATTCATGCACCCGTTCTGAGTAGCGTAACTGTCTTCCTTGGTGTTATGTTTTGTGACTATGCTCCCGCATCACCTTAGATTTGGAATCCACAGATCTCCACAATAACATCAACACTTTTTCTTTTCATCCACAACTTACAATATATTATTAGAAAAACATAAAATATTATGGTTTGCATATAAGACTATTGAAACGAGTGGAAGAAAAAAAGTGTACAACTATATAAACAAGAATCTATCCATGCCAAATGTCAGATGAATAGTGTCTATGTTGCTCTATTAGGATGGATAGATCTTTAAGCCCTAGATAAATACCATGTATGGGATTTATGGGATAAATAATGTGCATAAATCTAATGAAAATAATAACAACATACCTAATAATTTAAATTATATAGAATAAAATTATGTAACATACAATACAATGACACCAATCCATCAAAGGCTATAAGGATAAGGGTCTCCAAAATTACATACTAACATCATTTAATGAAAGTGTTTAGCATTACATACTTTAAAATATTCAACTAACTACACTAAAAAATAAAATAACATATAATACATCAACAATCTATCAAAGGCAATAATCATATGGGTCTACAAAATCAGATGCTAATTTTTTTGAAGCATTTGGATGATTTTGATCATATCCTCTTCTATTAGCATCACATTTGCAGCTATTATGCCCATTTATCCCACAATATTTGTATCACCCCCAATTTCACTCTTAAAAAAATTTGTTTAAAATTGATATAATTTGGAAGTGAATATAAGAAATGAGGAGTGATATAATACACTTACCATAAGATAGATGACTGCCATCGATGTCCTGATAGGTGTAAGGCTAAAAACCTGTTTAACAAATCCTAAAATAGGAAATAAATCAAAATCCTTGCTGATAAAGTCAGCGGAATACCCTATATAACCATCGTAGATAAAATAATGGAAAACTTATGAGATAAACCTAGATTCCAAAATCTTAACCAAGCCATAATAAAAATATAAATGGAAGTTTACAACACCAAATTATATTTTTAGTACAACAACAAAATTTAAAAAATATTTACAAATAAGTATAAGAGTTATTGAGGGATAAAACTTCGATAGCTCTAACTCTTATCCCAAACCAATAATCACATCAAAACCCAAGTTAAAGTATCTTCACATAGACATCTAAACAAGCATACTATTAGCACAATGACGTATTAAGTAAGCAACCCAACTCATAGCAATAGCATACACATATAGATTCATATACGTGCCATAACTACTAAAACATGAAATACATGCTCTCATATAAGATCATCAAAAATATATAAGAACAACATATGCTAACTAACAAGAGTAGTAAGAGAACATCATAGAAAACTATACAATCTAAATTTAGAATAAATCCACTAAAGAAAATAATATTATAGTAGAACTATGCCATTAATAGAAGATTTTATACCACTACTCACTCTATTTAATTCCATTTACATCATTCATTGAATTCTATACACTCATTCCACTTGAATTCATATCACCACTTATTCTTCAATACTATTAAAAGATATTACATCACACATTCTGAATCATAATATTGCCCATTTCCTAATATATCATAATTCACTTATTATACTTATTCCACTCATTTCATTTATTTATTTCCAACATATAATATTTTTTACATTCAAAACATAATATTATCCATATCCAAAATATAATCTTATTCACTTCCAAGGTACGGTGGCCAAGGAACCCAGAACAACACATCATATATAGGACTATAGCTATGGCAAATATTGTAACCTCTAGCTCCATGGCTATGGCCTACACAACCACATAGGACAACCTAACCTTTAAGCATCGATACTCCCTATAGGGTCCTTAGGTCAACTATAGAGTAGAGAGAGGGGTCTCACTATCGCACTACTGATGCAGTACAAATGAAATCATAGGGATGGCGTCCAATATATGACCCTACCTTGGAGGCCATCCCTAGGCTACTTATGGTGGACTATATATAACCACCAGCTATGACCATTAATGTTACCTAAAGTAAAATTTCCATAGATGGATAGAAACTACTAGCTTTGAACACAAATGTGACCTATGACACAATTTCCATGATTCATTCCTTTCACTTATCGCTTGAGTTATTCATACTTTATGTCCATGACCATATATTCCATCATATATAACAACCATCGCATATGATTACCAATTGAGTTATTCAACCACTTACATTTGGATTAACAAACATGATATCAAGATAATAGATCATGGTACATTTATATAGCTTACATAGCATAACAACTCTACAAAATACAACTATAAATAATCATGATTCATATGAGAAGAGCTACACGATACCATACCACAAGATAGCCATGTGGCTTAGTCACACAAGCTACACACCTATTAACAAATCCTATCATGATGTTATCATAACCACACTATAGAATAAAACACATTAACACATAAAATTTTATTAAATAGGAGTTTAAGAATTTTGCATAAATTCCAAGCTATCCAAGCATAAGGAGGAAAAACACCAACTTTAGGATCCACTAACACGCCTCCTAGATCACCTTTAAAAATCATAGGGTTAAATTAGAGAAAACTAATCCAAATAGAGAATAATAGAAAACAAGTAAACCTTATCAAAAACCACTTATACAATTAGGGTTTACCACTCAAAATGTCAAACCAAACAATTTAAAAAAAATGATCTAACCAATAAGTTAAAAACTCAATTTAATTGGTTTCAAATCAAAACTAATTGATTAATATATGAAAGAATCAAACACAAATAAATTCCATAAATCTATTCTCAAAAATTAGGTTTCCAAAGCCTAAAATAAATTTTTGAACAATTCATATCAATTAATCCAAATTGAAGGTTATAGAATAAAAGTAAGGTCATTTCCAACATTTCTATAAAATCAATTTAAAAAGAAGAAATCATACAAATGACCAATTTTATAAATTTCATTTTAAAACTAGGGTTTTAGATCTAAAAATGCAATTTGGTCAAATTTTATTAATTGATTTAAAATAAATGTTTAGAAATGCAATTGAGCCTATTTTATAAGATATTGTATACTCAATTGATTAAAAACAATAAGGGAAGTACCCAATTTAATATAATTAGGGTTTTTGAACTCGAACTTCAAATATGGAAAAATATTTTTCAAATAGTTAAATTGATGGTTCGAAATTGAAATTAGATATATTCTAAAATATATTGTATGATCAATTTAATAAAGTAACTAAATTACATGGTCAAATATAAATTTATAAGAGTTTTGACCTAAAAATTTAATTTCGATAAACTTTACTCAATTCTCACAAATTGATAATTCTAACATGAAATTAAGTAGATTTCAAAGTATATTGCATAATTGATTTATCCAAAATACTTTAATCAAACAAATTCGATAAATTCAAACATAATCTGGTCCAAAATCTAATTTTCATAATTCAACCATATACATTGTGATTAACCACTCCAAATCACTCATAATATATATATATATACATAATCTAATAACTAATTTAGCTTATCATAAGATAATTCACAAAAAAATTAATCAAAATAAGAGTTAGGGTTTGGGATAATTATACCAAATGAATTGCTATGAAATTGGAGGGGATAAGGGTTGATAGACCTTCACTGGTGTTCATGGACCACTCACCAGTGGTGGAGTGAATTGAAGGTGGCAAGACAGTGACATCATTACTACTTCTCGCTATGCCTGGCTACTACCGATGTATGTTATCGTTCACAACAATGATGAGTGGAGGGTGTGGAGGTTCTGGTGGGATGGTGTGGTGTGGTAGAACGACGGTGACGGGTGTGTTGGTTGTGCTAAGAAAAAAAGGAGAAAGGTAAGGGAGTAAGGAGTCGGAGTTCCAATGCAGGAGAAGAGGAGGGAAAAAGAGAGAAGAGAAGAAGAAATAAAAGGGAGAAGGGGTGGTTCTGGCTCAACTTGGTTGATTTTTTTTAAACTATCTAAAAATATAATAAATGAGTGATTTTTGTGAATGGATATTACCACAATATTTTTCTTATTACAGTAAGCCATTAATTCTAAAAAGATGGCAAAGGAAGTTGAAGCTCTCAAAATCTAAATTTCAATTTGTTCCTTTGTGGTTAAATTACCACAGATGCCTTTAGAATATTGGTCTTCTAAATATTTGAGTATGATTTCTAGCTCAATAGGGTCCCCTACTTGCACTGATGCTATCACCTGTAGAAAGGATAGGATTACTTATCCTAGGATGTTAGTTGAAGTTGATATTAAAAAACCATTGTGTGAGTCCATCTTGATCAAAGATCCTGATGGTTCTATTATTAATCAAACAGTTCATTTTGAATGGAAACCATCTTTTTTGTCATCACTACCTTGATCCTTCCTATAATGAACAAAATTTCTAGAAGCTTTAGAAGAAATCTATTATTGTAGAGCCTCAAGTTCATCAAGAATGGAAGGCGGTTAGGAACAGAAGACATGTTTCATCTTATATGGATGGTTCTATAGATGAAGGAGTTCTAAAGTCTGAGAAGAGGGAGTTTGCACCTCCTGGATTAGGGAAAGAGCACAGGTATAATCTTTTTATTTTTCCAAAGGATAATGACTCTAGTTTTCATGATGTCCTCATCAGTGGTAGTAATGGTAATCGATTTCATGCTCTTAGAGACTTTAGTGATACTTTTTCCATGGGTCAGATTCAAGAACTGACAGTGCACCCTCATAATCCATGTACCCATTATTTCTAGTTAGAATGTGAGAGGAATTAATGATCTATCCAAACAAAGGAAGGCATGTGGATGGATAAAAAAAAGCAAGTTCTCCCTTATTGTTTATTGGAAACTAGAATTAAAGAAAATAAAGTTGATAATATTAAATTAGGTTTAGTAAGGAATTGTATGTTGTTAAATAACTATCAAAGTCATCACAATGGATTAGTTTGGGTGCTCTAGGATCCTTTGGTTTGGACTATGAACCATATTTCTTCCTATGCTCGGGGTATTTTAAGTGATGTTATGACTTTAGTTGGTAAAGTGTAGTTTTCTATGGGTTTTATCTATGCTTTCAATAATGGTTTAGCAAGGAAGTGATGTGTTTTATCAAAGTGGTTGGAAGGTTGGATAGAAGATTTATGGTAGAAGATGTCACCCATGAAATGAATCGAAAGAAACAAAGGATTAAGAAGGATTATAGGTGAAGAAATCAAGTAACAAAGGATAGGAGTCTTGGTAGATTTGAATTGGTCTTCAAATGTGTCGAGTTTGAGTGTTGATGGAGGAAGGCAATGTCCCAAACTTTCCTTGCTCAATGTCAACTCAAATGAGAGAGATAAACTTCAGCTAGCTATGCTCAAAGTTTGATTAAAATGCTTATTCATTCTGCTTTTTCAAATCATGCGTACAAGAGTATATATATAGGAGAGGAAGTAGTGGGTGGTTATCATACCTAAACCAGCTAATTCTTTCCCTTAATCCAAGCCTAGTTATCATGGCTGAATTAAGCCCATATAACACTTAATTCTAAGCATAATATCGTTGTTTAAATGATACTAAGGATTAATATTACAAAGCTATAAAATTAACTATGATACATACATGAAAGTATATAACACCCTAACTTACATAAAATACACTTAGGGTTAGGGTTTATAACAAGTTAATACAACTAATGAATATCATCACCATATCTTCTTGCTGTAAAGTATCATCCTATGTATTCCATAGTCTTGCATGATTTGAATACTTGTACACATTAAAGTATATCAACATCTTCGTCTTGCAAATATATGACATACCTACAAGAACAACTTGAATGTTTTTCATTATCAAGTATATAAGAATTATCAAGAATATTTAAAATGATAGGCTCCAACATTAAGAAAGATAAATCTTCCTTACCTTGAGAATTAATATGAACATGACAATCATTAGGTTCATTATATGCTCTTGCATCATTCTCCCCAAGTTGAAAAGAATTTGCCCTCAAATTTTTGTCAGAATAATAAGGAGACAAATCACCAATATTAAAATTTCTTGAAATTCTACCATAAGAATCTGGAAAGTCAAGTTCATATGATGCAGGATCATCCATTGAACATAATGATTGTCATATTCATTCTAATCCTCAAGGTAAGAAAGATGATTTAGCTTTCTTAATGTTGGAGCCTATCATGTTAAATATTCTTGATAATTCTAATATGCTTGACATTGAAAAATATTTAAGTTATTCTTGTAGGTATGTTACATATTTGCAAGAAGATGATGTTCATACACATTGATGTGTACAAGTATTACAAGGCATGAAAGGCTATGACATACATGGGATGATACATTACAACAAGAGATAAAGTGATGGTATTAATTATTTGTATAAACTTGTTGTAAACCCTAACCCTAAGTATATTTTATGTAAGTTCAGGTATTGCTATAATTTCACGCATGTATCTTAGTCAATTGTATAGCTTTGTAATATTAATCCTTAGTATCATTTAACCAATGATATTATGTTGTGGATTAAGGTTAATATGGGCTTAATTTAACCATGATTAATGGGCTGGATTAAGTAGGTAAACTCGATTGGTTTAAGCTAGTTCACCACCAAGCTTCCTTCTCCTATATAAACCATTTTGTGCACATGATTGTATGCAGATTATTGAATGAGAATTTAAATAAAACTTTGAGCAAGACAGCTAAAGTCTAATCCTCCCTTTTGGGTCTACATTGGGCAAGGAAAATCCAGGATAATCCTTCCTCAAATCTATCTTCAATTCGAAACCTTTGAAGGTCTTCAAATCTCTCGACATACACCTTCAACTTGTATCTTCAAGTTCTTCGCCTATAATCCACCAATTCACTTCATTTCTTTTGCATTAGATCAGGGGTGAAAGCTTCTAATACAAAAGTTGATCCAACCTTCCGTTACTTTTATAAAAACCACATCATCATAAGCATTATCTCCAAAATTTATTAGTATTTTAAATGGACCATCAGCTCTTGGCATTATTTTATTTTTACGTAAATTAGGAAAGCTTCCTCTATGCAAATTTAACCAAACTAAGTCAGCGAGAGAAAACACATAAGAGTTTATATGCTTATTTGCTTGAGTTTTATACTTGGCATTGGCTTTTTCAATATTATTTTTTATTTTCTCATGAAGCTGTTTAAAAAATTGTACTCTATCTTTAGCTTCATAATTTTTCAATTCACCTTTTTTCAATGGAATCATGTTAATAGGCATGTGAGGATTCACACAATACACTGCCTCAAACGGACTAGTTTGAGTAGTACTAGATTGACTATGATTATAACCAAACTCTGCATGAGCTAACTTAACATCCCAAATCTTTAGTACTTTTATTAACTAAACCTCTTAATAATGTACCAAGAGTTCTATTAGTTACCTTAGTTTGACCTTCAGTTTGTGGATGATGCGAAGGGCTAAATAACAATTTAGTACCAAGCATATGCCATAAAGTTTTCCAAAAATAACTCATAAACTTAACATAAGTATTATTTGGCGGAATTATGCAAACACTCATATTTTCTTTCACAAATCCTTTATCCATAAGCTCTTGTATTTGTTTTTTTTAATTCCTTAGCTTCTTCTGGGTGAAATCTATAAGTTGGTTTAATAGGGGCATATCAGGAACAAGATCAATGGCATATTCTATATCTCTTTTATGTGATAATCGAGGAGGTAAGTCATCAGGACATACATCATTATACTCATCAAGAAACTTAATTAGATTAAAATTTTCAAGTTGTTGTTTTTTAGGTTTAGAATCTTTAGAAACTAAAGCATAACAAATTCCTTCTTCTTTTATACATTTCTCCATATCCTTTTCATATAAAAATAATCTCTTTTTGTCATCACTCAAAGGCATATGATCACATAAAGAAGGTGTGGGCCTATATAATTGTTTATATTTTTCCACCACATATTCATTAGTTACTCCATCATGAGTTTCTTTTCTATCATATTTCCATGGTCTACCCAAAAGTAATCCACAAGCATCCATAGGTAAAGCATCACATAGAACTTCATCATGATAGTCTCTAATAGAAAATGTGATTAAAGCTCTTTTTTTTACTTTAGGTCCTTTATCCTTATTTAGCCATTTTAAAGAAAAGGGTTTAGGATGATTAGTAGTTTCCAAACCAAGTTTCTTAACCATTGCCTCACTAGCAACATTGGTACATGAACCACTATAAATTATGAGTCTACAAATCCTTAATATACTTTGTTTTAAAAATTTTCTCTCTTTGAGTAGGTGTAACACTAGGTTGTATTTGTCAAATTATTTGAATTAAAAACCATGGGTATGCTTCTTCCTCTTCCATAGTTAATATTTCATTAGGAGATTCAACTTCTAATTCATCATCATCACTATATGGTTCCATGTTTTCTATTTCATGTAAGGTTAAGGCTTTTTGGTTAGGACAATCTCTAGCAAAATGTCCATATCCTTTACATTTAAAATATTATTTATTTATCATTTCAACTACCTTATTTTTACCTTTATCAACTTTATTATTATTTTTATCATATGAAAATGTTGATTTAGGTGTAAAGGTATTAGAATAGGGTTTTGTTGAAGTTGAAGAATTAGACTTAACATAGGATTTAGTTGATTTGGTTTGTCTTTCAAATTTCATAGCCAATTTAGTCAAGTAATCAATAGATTCATAAGAGTACATATCAACTTTTTATCTTATTAAATTATTCAAGCCACCTAAGTACCTAGCACACTTTTGTTCTTTTCTTTCATGAACATCACAAATAAGGGCTAGTCTTTCAAATTCTCTAGTAAATTCTTCTACACTAAATAAACCTTGCCTTAGAGTAGTCATTTTAACATACATATCTTGTTCATACTCTCTATTCACAAATTTCTTTCTTAAGTGTTTTTTAAGTATTTCCCAATATTTTATTTTAGACTTCTCTTGTCTTTCTCTTGTTTGTTTTAAATTATCATACCAAATTCGAGCAAACTTTTTGAACTTTAGAATAACTAATTTACATTTTCTCTCATCATCATATTCTCTAAACTCAAAAATAGCTTCAATCTCATGCAACCATTCAAAACATGACTCCACATTCAAATCATCATAAAATTTAGGAAGGTTAAGTTTAATACCTTGATCTTCATGGTATGCATTTCTTACTTGGAATGTAGGTGGTCTTATTTGGTTGCTTGAGCCAAAATAACTCATCTCTTCTTCTCCATCTTCATGATGAGGCATATTGAAATGTCCACTTCCACTCTTGGCATGGTAGATAGGCTTCATTATTCCCTCCACACTATCATGTGTGGTTTCCATGCAAAATTGCCATGGCTTATGCTTCTCTTGTTCGGCGAATTTTGCTTCCACACTTTGTAGTTAATGTTGTAGTGTGTTTTGAGTTTGTAATTGAGCATCTATGTGTGTGGTGAGGATCTTGATGGATTCTACTAGGGCACACACTTCTTCACTAGCCATGGTGAAGGTTGACACACAACCCTTCTTGTTGCACACAATATGTTCCACAAAGTGTAGGTGCTGGATTTATTTTTCCTGCAACCAAACAAGGCACAAACTAATTGCTAATTCAAAATAAAATTATAATCACTACCTGCAGTCCTTGATTAGGCACAAAGGAGATCTTGTATCCCCATGAACAGTCACTACACACAGGTACACACAAAGATTGGAGAGGTCTTCTATAAATGGTGTAAAATTCAACCACATAAAATCATAGAATGTCAATTCTTTGTCTTCAACAAATGCACATCTTCAAGTGAGAGATTTGTGTTGTTTGATTCATAGAATATGTATAAGAGATCTAGAGGGAGAGAATCGAGTGATTATTTGAGAGAAAAAGAGGATAAATGGTTCGAATAGAGGGTCTGCAACTCCAGGACTATTCGGTCGATGTTAAGATGGTGTCTAGGTCTCGGCTCTTTTGTGGTCTTCTCTGTTTGATGCATGAAGGGAACTTGAAATGGGTTGATTCACACTAGATCACACACCGATATATAGTAGAATGAAGAAGTAATGAGGTGTTGGGGAGGCACAAAATTGTGGCACAAAGGGTGACACACAGAACTGCTGTAACTTAGACTGCAACCTATCAATATTTTATGTGAAAATGAAGTGGAAAATGCAACAAGATTTGCAATATTGCAAGATCTTCAAGAAAAATTCAAGAATATTATAAAGAAGCAATAGTTCAAGGAAAAGGTTGAGTAATCATGGATTTCTTGATGCAAGAACACACACATGATTTTCTAGTCTATAGGGTATGGTTTTGCGACAACTTCAAACAATCGAAGCTTTGATAACAAAAATGATGTGTTTTTATCAAAGTAGCAGGAAGGTTGGATCGAAAATTAATGGTAGAAGATGCCACCCATAAAATGATGTAAAAGAAACGAAGTATTAAGAAAGATTATAGGTGAAGAAATCAAGTGACAAAGGATAAGAGTCTCGACAGATTTGAATTGATCTTCAAATGTGTCGAGTTTGAGTGTTGATGGAGAAAGGCAATGTCCCAGAATTTCCTTTCTCAATGTCGACTCAAATGAGAGATATAGAATTCATCTATCTATGCTCAAATTTTGATTAAAATGCTTATTCATTCTGCTTTTCAAATCATGTGTACAAGAGTATATATATAAGAGAGGAAGTAGTCGGTGGTTATCATGACTAAACTAGCCGGTTATTTCCCTTAATCCAAGCCTAGTTATCATGGTTGAATTAAGCCTATATAACACTTAATACTAAGCATAATATCATTGGTTAAATGATACTAAGGATTAATATTACAAAGCTATACAATTAAATATGATACATACATGAAAGTATATCAAACCCTAACTTATATAAAATACACTTAGGGTTAGGGTTTACAACAAGTTAATACAACTAATGAATATCATCACCAGATCTTCTTGTTGTAAAGTATCATCCCTTGTATGCCATAGTCATACATGATTTGAATACTTATAAACATTAATGTGTATTAATATCTTCTTCTTGCAAATATGTGACATACCTACAAGCACAACTTGAATGTTTTTCAATATCAAGCATATAAGAATTATCAAGAATATTTAACATGATAGGCTCCAACATTAAGAAAGATAAATCTTCCTTACCTTGAGAATTAATTTGAACATGACTATCATTAGGTTCATTAGATGCTCCTGCATCAGGAAGAGTCTGTGGAATAGGTTAATACTGAATAATAGGATCTCATGACCAATGATTTTAATAGGAGATTTTAACATCATCCTTCACCATTATGAAAGGCTAGGAGAGGACAATCCTTTTACTCAAGACATTCTTGATTTTTCTCACTGCCTTAATTTGTTGAGTCTAAGAGATCTTAAGGCGTATGGTTGTTTTTTCACCTGGATGAATAAAAGGAGTGGGGATGATACTATTTCTTTAAAGCTTGATAGGGCAACAGTGAATGTGCCCTAGCTTCATGTGTTCACTAACTCCTCAAGTTCATATAGGGGTAAATTATACCAGGAAGAAACCTTTTAGGTTTAATAATTTTTGGTTTGAAGACCCTTAATTCTTGGACATTATAAGGGCACACAAGGATGGGCCTTCAAGTAGTAACCCTCTGATTCATATCTTCAAAACTTTTCAAAGACCGAAACCTATCCTTGAAGAGTTTAACAGGGTTAAATATGGTTCCTTGAAGCATAAAATCAATGAGACATGGAAGGCATTAGCCAAGTTTCAATAGAAAGTACTTTTGGACATTAGTAATAATGATATTAGAACTGTAATGCATGAATGTGAAGACCACTTTAACAAAATATCAATAAGTTATGAATGCTTTCTCAAAAAAAAAATACCAAATTCACTAGTTGAATGTGGGGATGAAAACCATAAATACTTCTTTGCTAGATTGAAGGGGAATCAAAATCTGAATTCCATTTAGTAGAATGAATGGAATATTGGGACTTTCACCTCTGATCCTACTTGTTTCTCAAATTATTTTCTCACCTTATACGAAGAGCTTCTTGGATCTAAAGGGAGTGGCACAGGTTTGGCTAACCCTACAGTTATTTCTCAGGGTCTTGTTCTTCTTGATACTCATAAGTATCAACTTCTCTCTCCAATTTCTTCCTAAGAGGTTAAGGAGGCTGTGTTTTCTATTGGAGATTATAAAGCCCCTAGTGTTAATGGTTTTACTGTTGTTTTCTTACAGAAATCATGGGAGAATATAGTGGCTAATATCATATATGTAGTGCATAATTTCTTCATTAGTGTATATCTTCCTCCTCAATTCAATATCACTTCTCTAATCCTCATTCCAAAAAAAAGGCAATTCCACCAGGGTAAGTGATTATTAGCCTATTGCTTGTTGTGGAGTTTTATATAAGATCATTTCTAAAATTTTAATTGCTAGACTATAGACCTTAATGCCTTGTCTCATCAATCAAGCTCAATCTGGTTTATTTAAGGGCAAGCATATTGGTGAAAATGTTTTCCTAGCTGCTGAATTGGCTAGGAAATATTTTTAAAAGCATATCTCTCCTAGATGTATGATAAAATTTGACATTAAGAAAGCTTATGATTCAATTCACTAGGGTTTTTTGCAGCAAGTCCTCTATGCTTATGGTTTTTCCTTCCAAGTTGTTAGATGGATAATGGTCTGTGTAACCACTGTATCCTATTCTATTTATTTAAATGGTGAGCTAACCAAACCTTTCAAAGGTCTGCAAGGGATAAGGTAAGGGGACCCTATTTCCCCTTATTTGTTTGTGTTAGTGGCAGAGTACCTTACCAGATCTCTCAAGTTTTTGTGGCATAATAAGGATATTAAAGGTCATCCTAAATGTAAAGATTTGAAGATTATTAACCTAGCTTTTACAGCTGATATGATCCTCTTTTGTAGGGGTGATTTTAAGTTGGTTAATAGTCTCATCAATGTAATTAAAGACTTCTCTGATAGGTCTAGTCAAATTATTTACCCTCAAAAGAGCAGCATATATTTTAAGGGTGTGGATGATGCAGCAAGATCTCATTTACTGCACCAAACTAATTTCTCTGAGGGTAGTTTTCCCTTCTATTAGCTTATACTGGTACAACCCAGCTATTGAAGTCTGTTATTTTTTGCTTTACTGGTCTCAAGTCTTTATCCGCCTAAGGAAGTTGGTCCAACAAATTGAATGTATGTGCAGGCAGATCCATTGGATTGGGAAAATAAATTCTTCAAAGAAATCCTTGGTAGCTTGGAAACAAGTTTGCTTATGTAAAAAGGAAGGAGGTATGGGCTTAATTGATGTGCATCAATGGAATAAAGTGGCACTGGGGAAAATGCCTTGGAACTTATGCTGCAAAAAAGACTCCCTTTAGGGTAAATGGGTTCATTCTATTACTTAAGCTCCCAATATTTATGTTCCTTTAATTCGGTTCATAAGTGCTCTTGGCATCTACAGCAAATCTTCATACTCAGACATCATTTTCACGACTTTTTACCTAACCCTCAGTTTTTGGAAAAAATCATAAAGCATGATGAATCTTATAGTATTAAAAGAATGTATGATCTTACTAGGCACCATAGTGAAAACATTTGGTAGTGGTCTATTCCTTGGTGTGGTTTGGATGCTCCCCCAAACCAATTTATTACTTGGCTTGCTATTCAAAATAGGTTGATGACCAAGGTAAGATTGAAGTAGCTGAATGTTATTGAGGATATTGAATGCATCTTGTGCATGATAAGAATGGAGGAGGACATCAAGCACCTTATGTTTGACTACCCTTATAGTTTGGAGATTTGGATGACGATTAGGAAATCCTTTAATAGGAGGGATCATATCAAATCATGGGAGACAGAACTTAAGATCTTGGTTAAGAACACAAAGCAGTGCAAGAGGAATAAGGGCATGCTTAGAGCCCTTTTTGTCACAATCATAGGATCCATTTGGTAGGAAAGGAGTGTTAGAATCTTTAAAAAAAAAAATCGGCACTTTAATCTACTTCTTAAACATATTTGCTTTGTAGTGTCAAGTAGGATATTTGCTTCTCATCATAACAATAAGTATGACCAATGAAAAGATTGAATAGATGCATTGGTGGTCTGATTTAGTTTGTAAATATATTTATTTTTGGTAGTAATAAAAATCTACTTGCTTACCAAAAAAATAATAATAAAATGATTTTACCACTTTAAAGGGATATTGTAATTTAATTTTAAAAAAACTCATTTATTTTTATTAAAGAAATATAATCCTAAAATAAAATCGTAATCATACGATGAGAATATACTCAAAAATGAATTTAAAATATTAGAATCAAACACACAACATAAAAAGAAATATATTTTATATGAAAATCAAATTACGTGAATTTAATAAAACTATACTCGTAAACAAATTTATCTAGAGTATATAATGAAAAATGATTTAAATAAATTTCAACATAAATTTGAAATCATCAATAAAACCATAACATGAAGTAAAACCTTAACAAAGATTCATGAGAAATGCAATTTAAATTAAATGAACGAATTAAAATAAAATTAAAATAAAATTAAATGTTAAAAGTCATAAATTTACACTAATATTTATTAAATTTTAGTTTTTAAGAAACGAGTTGTTACATTACTACCCCTTTAAACAAAAATTCATCCTAAAGTTCGATGGAAACAAAAGAAGAAACCAAAAGTAAATATAAAATAAGTAATCAATGTTTAATCGAAAGGATTCAAAAAAGTACAAATGAAACAAATGATTAAATGTTTGCAAGAAGGAAAGTAATGAGTAAATGAAAACACAACACATGATAACAAAACACACATTCTACACGTAAATTTTCATATAGGGATTTCACATCTACAAAAATCTATATACAACAACAAAGATAACACAAGATCCGAACAACAAAACCATAATATATATTTATATAATTTAACATACGTATATCAACGAGATTACTACAACCCAAAATGCATCACTAATATCAATGCTTGTTCTACTCTAAGGACTTTTGATCACCTCGCATTTTAAAACCCATCACCCAAGGTAACATTTGCAACCAAAATTTTGAAGATCACTCACCTCCTCTTACGCTATACCAACACTTACTATATCGATGCCCCATCCTACCACATGATCGGGCACTGGTCGACCCTGACAATCCTTCCTCAAATGATCCGCTGCACAGTTCTTACAATGGGAATGTCTGACTTGTCCTAACATACATCTACTATGAATTTCATGCTCTTGTGGTTTCCCTAAAATCTAAGCACTACCTCATGCAAGTGGTGCCCTCTGTTGAACTATATCCCTCATATTTAAAGATTCGTGTATTAGACCAACACTCAAACTCCTAGTGGCCTCTCTTACCACAACCCATACACCGTACTCAATGCCCTTTACAATCTTTCCCCATGTGATCAACCATACATTGACTACAATGGTAGGAGCCTTGTTGTAATTCCTAGAGACTCATACAGGGTGGAAAGATCTATGAACGTAATTGATCCCATCATTCTTCGAATAGCAAAAGATAAGCCTCTATGGAAGTAGAAGATGGTCTGGGATGAACTAGCCTTCACATCCGAGGCAATCCTCAGCAATTCCATAAACCTAGTGTAATATTCCTGAACAGAAAATCTACCCTAAAATAATGTAGAAAATCCTCGAGCTTATCCTTCTTCAAAGAATTAGGATAGAAATGATGACGAAGCACCTCCTAGATGTTGTTCCAAGTTAAAGTTACTCCTTCTAGCTCTTGATGACTCATCCACCAATCATCGGTGAAGGAACGAAGGAAAAATATTGTGATACTAGTCCTCTTATGTATAGGATAATCAACAGCCTCAAAAGTGCACTCAAGATCACGAATCCACACCGCCAACAAAATAGGGTCCACCTCACCTACGTATGTAGGTGGGCAATGATTAGTGACTCATTAAAGCCAATCCTCTACATGTCCTCCCCATACTCTTGGGGTTGAGGCATTGATAGAGGAGGCTATTGAGCTTTCTATTCGATAAGTTGTGCAAGTGATACAAAACATCCTCTAATCGTGTATTTGAGATGGGGAGGTCATGGCGTAATGTACTTAGAAAACTTATTAAGAAAAGTCCTTATCCTACTACACATAGAAAGAAAATAAATGAAGTAAGGGAAATCTAATGGAGTAACTAACCCTCTAAAAGGAACCAACCTAGTGAAGCTAACAATATATTCATATGAGGTGAAAATAAAATAAAAACAACTTAAACATGGTAAAAACAACAACCAAATCACAATATCACCACTTAAATATAACAACAACAATTATAAATCACTTACATCACCCAATCACACTCTTCACAAAGCTAACCCAACTTTCCAAAATAAAATTTCAAAATGAAACCATTAGAAATCAAAAAAAGAAAGCTACTTTAAAACATAAAACATTTAATATTCTCAAAACCAAATCTTTGATACCAATATATTAAACCACCATTTTTACTCCTACATAATTTTGTTTAAAAATGATATAATTCAGAAGTAAATACAAGAGATGGGGATGCTACTACCACACCTACCATAAGATAGATGTCTGCCATCTATTTCCTGATAGGTACAAGGCTAAAGAATTATTTAACAAATCCTAAAATAGATACTAAATCAAAATCTTTGTTGATAAAGTCAGCGGAAAACCTTGTATAATCATCGCTGATAAAAGGAAAAAACTTATGTGATAAACCTAGATTCCAAAATATTAACCAAACAATAACAAAAAAATATAAATAGTTGTTTACGACACCAAATTAAAATTTTAATGTAATAACTAAATTTTCAAATATTTACAAATAATTATAAGAGTCCTCGAGGGACAAAACTTTGGTAGTTCTAACTCTCAGTCCAAACCAATAATTACATAAGAACTCAAGTTAAAGTATCTGCATATAGACATCTAAACAAGCATAGTATTAGCACAATGACATACTAAGTAAACAACCCAACTCAAAGTAATAGCATACACACATAGATTCATATACTTGCTATAACTACTAAAACATGAAATACATGCTCTCATATAAGATCATGGAAAATATATAACAACAACATATGCTAACTAACAAGTGTATTAGGAGAATATGACCCAATACCCATGCATATCCCATAGAAAAACATACAATCTAAATTTAACTTGAATCCACAAAAGAAAATACTGTTATAGTAGAATTAGGCCATCAACAGAAGATTATATACCACCACTCCCTCTATTTAATTCCATTTTCATCGTTTATTGATTTCCATACAATCATTCCACTTTAATTCATATAACTACTTATTTTTCAATTCTATCAAAAGATATTACATCATAGATTCTGAATCATAATATTACTCATTTCCCTATATATGCTATCATAATTCACTTGTTCTACTTATTCCACTCATTTCATTTATTCATTTCCAACATATAGTATTTCTCACATTCAAAACATAATATTATCCATATCCAGAATATAATATTATTCACTTCTAGGGCATGACAACTAAGGAACCCACAAAAACACATCACCTATAGCTCTATGGTTGCGTACCACCCTCAAAATTTACTAATAAAAATTTTTTTTTTTAAAAGTTATAAGTAGAAGTAAAGATGGTAAATTTGAGAGTACTACCACCATACTTAGTATTATATTGGTTTTCCTCCACCATTCTGACACCAAGTACTAAGGCTAAAACATACTATACTAAAATTCAAAACTACAAATATAAAACTAAGTAGTGTAATAGTTAGAATATAGGAAATACAACCCATATACTGTGGTTATAAAATAAAGTTAGTGGAAAGGAAATATAGAAGATCATAAGGAAATTAAATACATAATTTTCCTAGATAGCCCCATGCTCTTAACCCGATGAGTAATTCTTGAATAGCTCTTGCAAGCTAACCTATAAAGGCAACTGCCCATTGAATAAGTAGGGGCCTAGAAAGGAACCCTTTAGTACTATGGTAGTGAGTAATCCATTATACGAGATTAATATGCAAGGCCTACATGAAACACATCAGATGCATCACATCAATCATATTAAATATTTAATTATGCATAAAGACTACTATATGTCATTATCATGCATATAAACACATGCTTAAAGATCACATACTACCAATACTCAATTATTAGAAATAACCGAAACATACCAATTGAACATCCAAGTGATGCACTTTGTAGTATACTTAGAAACCCACATAATCCTTGATTATATTCAAAACCCACTAATTCATAGGTAGGCTTGTAGCCTCATTAATATAGTACAATACAAAATCCATCACGGTAGTCACAAAGGATGTTACCAAATCATAGGTAGGCTCAAAGGTTACTACTGAATCATAGGTAGACTTAATGGCTACTAGCAAATCATAGGTAGGCTTAAACGCTACTACTAACTCATAGGTAAGAACAAAAGCTACTACTAATATACAGGTAGGCTCAATGAATACTACCGAAATTTAGGTAGGCTCAAAGGCTGCTACCAATACACTGGTATGCTCAAAAACTGCTACTGAAACTCAAGTAGGCTCAAAGGATGCTACTGATACATATATAGGCTCAAAGGTTGCTATTGAAACTCAGGTAAGCTCAAAGGCTACTACTAATACATAGGTAGGCTTAAAGGCTGCTATTGAAATATCCCAATAATTGCCTCTATTTAATTATCATATAATTCCATTTTTATTTACTCAAGGAATAAATCACAAACCTAAAGACACTAAGGTACCCAGGCTATACTAGCATATAAGGGCAATACAATATCTTACAGACTATCAACCCAGTGATATAAAGAGACCCTGGTTGCATTGGTATACAAAGGTATATAGTACCTTACCTACAAGGACACCAAATCCATAAGTATGTATACCCCCTACTTAGATTTATAGACCTAAATAGATTTAAATGTAGGGCATAGTTGGGGCACTAAGGCACACTAACAAAATTTAGAATAATCATGGGCTAAACTAAGTCTTTACGGAAGTGATCCCTAAAGAGCCACCATTCTTGATCTAAAGGTCTTTCACTTTAAGTGTTAGTATTTTAATTAGGGTGACCACAAAAAGTACACATTAATTACATACTCATTTCTATTTATTTCCAACATTATGAATTAACCAAAATCAGGATCATTGTCAATGTGAACATAAGTTGTCTACTAAGGTCATCTTAGGCTCAAATACTTAAACTTAGGAACTTTAGGTCAAAATAACCAAAATTCCTCTAAGGTTAAGGCTACCTCTTTACCATCTATTTCCATCACAAATTCCATTTATTTTAATAATATGCCATAAAAGGATAACACACCATAATTAAACTATTAATCATGAATCTAAGTTACCTGACACACTAAATGACCATTTTATACATAAAACCCTAACATGTGCTTCTAATACACCAAACTCCTATCTCCATTCTTAGCAACATATATGACATATTAGGTATCCCGATTAGGGTTAAATATCATGATGTGTTCAATTAACTAATTTGCCCTTAGGGCTTATAGTAGTAATATTTTTACTAGAAGTGTCCATACCTATTTAACATAGCATCCATCATCAAGTATTAGGCCCCTTCTTAATCATCCTTTCACACACATCACAATATACCCAAGATACATGCATCCTTTTTCCATTTTTCAAGATAACATTAATAATCATGGGCTTATTTGTAACACATCATAACGACAAAAAACATATGCTAAAAACCCAAATATGCTGACATACAATAATTCAAACATTTTAGTTGGGTATAAAGGTTACCTTATTTCCATCAAATTCCAAACTTCACTAGTATCCAGTTAAAGATGCTTATGCTTCATTTAATAAAATTATGTTCCTCAAAATAGTATCACAAATACAATATTAATATTATATAAATAAAATAATAATTTTTATTGAAAATATTTACTAAATATAACATTACCAACTATCCTTATACCTTAATATTATCTAAAATACACAAAAATACACTACATAACTTGCATTGCATGTGAACATAATCCATGCAAAACATGGTCGAAGGAATTGGAAAAAGGGAAGGTTGGTGGGTCGGCTAAGGATTAAGGGAGATGGTCAGGAGTGTTGATGTTGTTTGTTGGGTGTAGGAGGTGAGGCAAGAGGTATTGTTGGAGGTCGTGGTGTAGAAGGCACAAAGGTGGAAGAGGTGCTAGAGTGGGTTGTAGAAAGGAAGGTGTAGAGAAGGGAAGAGGAGAAAGAAAAGGAGAAGAAAATAAAGACAGGAGGAAAGGAAGGGTGGCTTGAGTAAGGTTGGTATAGGGGGAGGTTGAGGTGGTGAAAGGCAGATGGGGGAAGCTGTGGTGGTGGAGGAAATGGAGGGGAAGGGAAGCCATGAGTGGAAATCACAAGGGTGTCAAAAGGGGGAGAAGGGCAAAAGGAGGCATGCTGTGGAGTAGGCTGGTGCTGGTTGCTTAAGGTAGTGTAAGGGAAGAGGTAGGGTGGAGGACATGGTAGCGTGGAGGTTGGGTTAACGGTGGAGATGGTGTAAGTGGATGCAGGGGTGTCGAATGGGAAAAATAGGGTTAGAGAAGAAGAGAGAAAAGGAGAAGAGAAGGTTAAAGAGAAGTGTTGAGTAGAAGGAAGAAGTGAGGTAGGGATGAAGAGAAGAAAAAGAAGAAAAAGGAGAGGAGGAGAGGGCTACATGTGTAGGGTTAGGTGTGGTGTGTAAAGGGGAAGTTTTAGGCATGGTAGAGCATGCAGAGATGGTAGAGGGTGAAATAGTAGGGAAAGGCATGCGAGGAAAGGGGGCGAAGGGGTTGTAGGGCCAAAAATGGAAAGCAAAGGGATAAGTAGAAGGGGAGGTGGTGAAGGTAGTCTAGCTAAAAGAGGGGATGGTAGTAGTGCACGATTGCAATTTGGGTAGGAGGAAGCAGAGGGAGGAAGGAATATAAGGGGGCGTGTTTGGCATTAGGGTGCAAATTGGGAAGAAGAAGAGGGAGGAAAGATGGGTCACATAGGGGAGAAAAAGAAAAGGAAAGGAAAGGAATTAAGTTGGTCCACGTGGAAAAGGAGGAGAAGAGGGGAGGAGAGGCTGGGTTGGCCCAAAGGGAAAAGAAAAGGAAGGAAAAAAAAAGGGGGAGGGAACTTGGGTTGGCCCAAGTGGGAGGAAATGGAGAAAGGAGGAAGGAAAGGCTGGGCTGGCTTAGAGGAAAAGAAGAGAAAGAAAAGAAAATGGGTAGTGGTTTAGGTTAGTTTAAGGAAGAAGGATGAAGAAAAGAAAAGAAAGAAAAGGTAAAAGAAAGAATGGAAGAAAGAGAAGAAAAAGGAAAAGGTGAAAAAGAAAATGAAAATATTTTTGGACTTAGGATTATAATTTAGATTAAAATTGGGCTATGGGAAAAGATATTGAATTAATTTATCTAAAAATTAGGGTATTAATTGAAAAAAATATTTTTGGTAAATTTATGGGTTCGGCATTTATTTAAATAAAAATAGTAATATAAAATGATAAAATTAATTATATTAATTTATTAAGTAATTTATCTAATTTTGTAAGTCAAAGGTCCATAAAAATAATTAAATAAGAATTTAAAGATTAAAGCCTTCTGAATAAAGTGTTAAACCATCTTATTTTTTGTTTTAAAAATTAGGGGTGTTATAGGCTATGGCAAACATTGTGACTTATAGCTCTATGGCTATGGCATGTACAACAAATCAGGACACCGACCCTAACCTTTTCGTATTGATACCCCATATAGGGTTCATAGGTCACCTATAAAGTAAAGAGAGTGTGTCCTCACTGTCGCACTAGGGAAGGCTTCCACTGCACGAGCCTACCTCGAAGCCCATCCCGAGGCTATTCTAGGTTGACTATATACAACAACCAGCTATAACCACTAATGTGACCTATATAATAATTCCCATAGGTGGATTGAAACCACCAGCTATGACCACAAATATGACATAAATCATAATTCTTATAATTCATTCCTTTCACTTGTCACTTAAGTTATTCATACTTTAGGTTCATGACCACACATTCCATCATATATAACATAATCATAAATGTTATTAACAATCATCACATATGATTACCAATTGAGTTATTCAACCATATACATTTTCATTAATAAACATAATATCAAAATAATAGATCATGGCACATTTATACAACTTACATTGCATAAAAACTTTATAAAATACAACTATGATGAATCATGATTCATATATGAAGAGCTACATAATACCATACAACGAGATAACCATATGTTTTAGTGACATAAACTACACACCATATTAATAAACCTTATAATGTTCTTTGCATAACTAAAATATAGCATAAAACACATTAACACATAAGATTCTATTAACTAGGAGTTTAGGAGGTCTACCTAGCTTCCAAGTTATTCTAGCACAAGAAGGACGAACACTAACTTCAGGATCCACTAACACGCCTTCCTTGATCACCTTTAAAAATCGTAGCGCTGAATTAAAGAAAACTAATACAAATATAGAATAATAGGAAATAAGTAAATTTTATTAAAAAAAAATTATACAATTAGGGTTTATCATTCAAAATGTCAAACCAAAAAATTTCATAAAATTGATCTAGCCAATAAGTTAAAAAATCAATTTAATTGGTTTCAAATCAAAACTAATTGATTAATATGTGAAAGAATCAACACAACTAAATTCCATAAATCTATTCTCAAAAATAAGGTTTTTAAAGTCCAAAATACTAATCTAAAAATTTCAAATCTATTAATCTAAATTGAAGGTTGTAGAATGTAAGTAAGGTCATTTTGTATAGTTTTTAAATTAATTTAAGAAGAAACAATCATACAAACAACCAATTTCATAATTTTTATTTCAAAACTAGGGTTTTAGACCTTAAAATGCAATTTAGTCAAATTTTATTAGTTAATTTAAATTAACTGTTTAGAAATGTAGTTAGGTCTACTTTATAACATATTGTATACTAAATTGATTAGAAACCATAAAGGGAGTACCATATTTAACATAATTAGGGTTTGTGAGCTCAAATTGTAAATTTGGTCAAATCTTATTCAAATATTCAAATTGATGGTTTAGAATTGAAATAAGATATATTCTAGAATATATTGTATAATCAATTTAATAAAATAACTCAAATTACATAATCATATCTAAATCTGCAAGAGTTTTGACCTAAAATTTTCAATTCCAATAAATTTCACATAATTCTCCCAAATTGACAATTCCAACATAAAACTAAGTACATTTCAAAATATATTGAGTAATCAATTTATCCAAAATAGCTTAATTAGGCAAATTTGATAAATCCTAACATAACGAGGTCGAAAGTCCAATTTTCACAATTCAAACCGCATACATTGCTTTTAACCACTCCAAATCACTCATATAATATATATATATATATATGTGTGTGTGTGTGTGTGTGTGTATACACACATACATACATAAATAATTCAATAAGCAATTTAGCTTATCATAAGATAATTCATAGAAATTTAATCAAATTAAAAGTTAGGGATTGGGATAATTATAACAAATGAATTGCTACAAAATTAGAGGGGATAGAGCTTCACTAGTAGTCAGGTGCACGGAAGGTGGCTGGAAGTTGGCATTGCTGCTACTACTCTCTACGCTTGTTTACTACTGCTGCATGTTTCCATCAACGACTATGATGAGCAAAGGGTGTGGAAGTTGTGGTGGCATGGCATGTTGTGGTGCAGTAGTGGTGTGGTCAAGCAACAATGACTTATGTGGCAGTTGCGCTAGGTGATGAAGGAGAAATGGAAGGGGGAAGGGAGTCGGGGTTCCAACATAGGAGAAGAGGAAAGAAAGAAAGAGAAGAGAGGAAGAAAGAAAAGGGGATGGGGGCGGTTCCAGTTTGACCAGGTTATTTTTTTTTTAAAATATCAACAGTATAATAAATAGGTGATTTTTATCTAAAATTCATTTAGTAAAAATTGTTGGGTGAATATCCCAAAAAAATAGTAAATTTTCTTATCATAGAAGATGAAATAAATAAAATTAATTTAACACACTTTTGAAATATTTTTCGTAAACTAAAATGGAAAAATTGGAAGAAAATAAAATCATAAATAAATTCTAGAAACCATTCTAATTTAAATATTCCAAAGATCTTATTGATCTCATAAAAATAAATAAATTCAAAGAGAGAAATATTTTCTATGGATAAAAATTAATTAAATAATTTTACTACTTTATAGGGATTTTGTAATTTAATTTTTAAAAAATATTTTTTTATTAACAAATTATGACATTAAAATAAAGTTTTAATCACATGGCGATATTATACTTAAAAACTAATATAAAATATTAAAATCAAACATACAATATAAATGAAAATATATTTTAAACAGAAATAGAATTACTTGAATTTAATAAAATCATATCTATAAATTAATTAATTTAGAATAGTTTTCCATGATAAATGATTTAAATAAATTTCAACATAAATTCGAAATCATCAATAAAGCCATAAAATGAATTAAAATCTTAACAAATATTTACAAGAAACACAATTTAAATTAAATAACCCAATTAAAATAAAATAAAATGTCAAAATCATAAATAAATGCTAATATTTATAAAAATTTAGGTTTTAAGAAACGATGTGGTACAATTTTTTTTTAATCTTTGTACCCTATTTCCATACTCCCAATTCATTTCATTTAGTACTCTTCATCTGTCATGTGTTCCTTTGTTCTTTAGCCAAGACTTGTTCACTATGAAGATAGGCCCATCATTAGACTCCAAATAACCTTCATTTATGATAGGATGGAATATTGACGCATAACTCTTTGACCAATTTTACATTTGATACTATGTACCAATATAGCATCTACTATCAAAGCTATGATAGATACAACATGACAGTAAATGAGATCCTGAAATCTTGTATAATTGCCATTTTTAGTAAGAACATCTCTTTTTTTTTAATATTAACAACTTATTTTATGACATCCCTTGCTATAACTTGTATTGATTGTTTGATACATAGTTTCAACATCAAAGTATTGTTACTAAGTATGGAATGTAACAACCTGATGGCCAAAAGCTTTCTCCAAATTCCTTGTAGTCACTCATTTGATTGCTAAAAAAAATGTTTTTTCCTCACTAATGTACTTATTCAGTTGATCTATTTTGGTGATAAACCAACTATTTACCAAATATAAGATCATTTATCTAAGGATGGTAATGAGCAGATACATTGTATATTTTAACACACTATTTAGTAGTCATCACATCGAAACGCATACCATCATCATGCGTTAATTACCACGTTGTAGGATTTACTAAACTAACAAATCCATTAATTTCATTTTATTACACAATAAATATTTCCATTTTGACTTACTTACTCTAGGGTGACACAGTCAACCTAGGGACACAGCAGTACACCTTGTCATCTTAGCATATAAGGAAATATAATATCTTCCCAACCTAGTTCACTTAGTCCTTAAGTAACAATACCCCTTATAGGGCTCATAAGTTACCTATAGAGTAGATTTGATCCTTAAACTAGGGCATAACGGCACACCAATGATACAAAATAATGAGGGCTAACACCTCACCTCTAGGGTAGCTACCCCTAGAGAACAGTCATTTCCAACTCAAGTTCTTTCACTTTAAGTATTCATTTTTTATGAGGTAATCATATAAGTCATATATGACACAAAAATTTCCATTTTTCCCATACTTAACCATTTTCCCTTTTATTTCCATTTATTAAGGTAAACCCTAAGGTCATAGGTATATGTCAAGCCAAGTTAAAGCTAAGGTTCACCTATCAAAATTCTAATTCTATCCTAGAATCCAATTAATTGTAAAAGATACATTAGGTTAAAATTAAATAAATACTCTTTAAAATCCTAATTTTACCATTTTATTCATTATATTTCCAACCATTATCATCATGAGAGGTTTCTAATGAGTAGTCAAAAAGGAAATATTCCACGTTATTTAATATGTAGGTAATGTTTGCATTTTGGTGATGAACTATAGTTTTCACTTTTCATACATTTAGTCAATTGCATCAACAAAACCCTAATCATGCAACTTTCACATACTACATCTTACATATAGCATTTTTGTACACATTTAAGCATAAAATATCATTTAAATAGGAATATTATCATCACGGTATATGTAGGGGAATATCTCTAACTCTAGGTCATGGGAATATAATTTATCATAAGCTAACCCTAATCATGCGCATATGCTCCCATGCAAATCATCATGAACCTACCTACCATGCATGAGCAATCATGAGCCATTTACCATGGAATTTAAATCATAACTTTATAAGATTAGAAATCCTAACAAAATCTTAGATATGAGGACATAAAACATTTGACATATCACCATACATACAACTTAACTTTCACAATCATGCATATCATCCGTTCGATATGTTATCATTTCGTCATCCATGCTATAATACTTGAAAAGCATAAAACCCTAGCATGATTATAGATCTCAAAAAGTGTAGCATGCTCACAAATAAATTCTACCATCTTATAAGTGATTAGGTTTACCCAATCCAAGCTTACACAAAAAGAAGTATTATACAAAGTCCTTAAGAATTACCTAGGAATTTAACATCGAAACACATTTGTATTTATATATAATATTACAAAAAAATTATTCAAAATCACTAAAATAATTTAAGGCTCACTAACCAGTCAAACAAAGTAAGAGGAAGCCAAATAAAAACTTAGAACCAAGGGAAGAAGCTTTTAGTTGAAAAAGGGCATGAGTAACAGTTAACTTGGCTAGTGTTAAGAAGTAAAAAAAAAAAGCAAGAATGGACGATATTAAGGACATCCCAAATGGAAAAAGAAAGGTTGAAAAAAAGGGATAAGAAAATGTTTCATAAAGGTTTGAAGAAGAGGAGATGGTTTCTGTAGAAATATGTTCAGTACAAAGGGGATAACTTAGGCAAAAATGGCCGAAGGTAAAAGGGGTTGGCTTTAGTGGGTTTTGTTTTAGGGTAGGGGTAGTTTTAGGAGGAATTTCCAAAGTTGAAGGGGGTGGAATGACAAGGTTAGAAGGTTTTGTGGTGGTTATTTTGATGAGAATAGCCAAAGACAAAGGAAGGGGAGAAGTAGCACAAGGGAGAGGGTGGTTCCGAGGAGTTTGTGTCTGGTTGATGGAGAGGCTTTGGTAGGGGTTGTTAATGCAAGGGTGAGGGATCTTTGATGGTGGTTGGAATTAGGGTAAGGAGGCTAGTGGAGGGTTGCATTGCAACAAATATAAATGGTGGAGGAAGAAGGAAATGATAGTGGAGAATGGAGAGGAAAATTTTGTGCGTGAGAGAGCTCGAGAAAGCGAGGAGGTTGCAGGTTTTCTTGTGAGTTTTGGCACGACACAGAAGGGAGAGGATGAGTGATTAAGAAGAGGGTGTCATGCAGGAAAAAGAGGAGCAACATGATGAGAGGAAAACATGGATGGTAGGGGTGGTATAGTGTAGATGGTGTAGGGTGATTGCTCGAAGGAGTAAGGTGTCGAGGTACAGAACATAGGGTTATGGTAAAGAATTCTAGCACCAATTAGCGAATAGGTTATGGTAAATTATAGGTGAAAATTAAGGGTAAAATATACGGGTAAAAATTATTAGGTTACTGGGTTAGATTTATTTAATGAAATGGATACCAGCTGAGATCCATCTTAGGTTTATAAATTTAACACACATCCTCTAGTAAATTTTAATCTAATTAAATTTTATATTTAACAAGTCATAATAATATTAATAATATATTTATCACCAATTTTCTGAAATAATTATTGCAACTATTACATAATTACTAGTTATAATTAGGGTTTCGAAAAATTTGGTATTATATTACTGCCCCTTTAAACGAGACTTCTTCCTCGAAGTTAACAAAATAATACTAACTCCTTACAACCTTGAGTGGTCCACAAACAATGGTTTTATGTTCTAGGGGTGACTACCCCCTTAAAAGGTCTAAACCCTAATCAAGACACATATCTAGCACACAATCTCTAGCACAAAAGCAAGAAGCTCATAGAACTTGCTGAAGTAATCCTTAACTAACATGCTACCTTGTTGTAAGGTCAAAAACTCGACATAATTTGCATAAAACACTTGTAAAGGGCAGTAGCATGCTCTCAAAGCTATCAAAAATCCTTCCCAAGTGTAAACTAGCTCAACAACTCTAAGTTGGTATCCTTTCCACCAGACATCTACCTTTTCTCATAGATAAAAGGTACCAACATACACCTTCTTTCTATCAGTGCAACCAAAAACCTTAAAGATGTTCTTTAGCTCCCTAATCCACTTTTCTAAAGTTGTTGGACCTTCAAATCCCTTAAATACATGCAGGTAATGAAACCCAACCTCACTAAGCTAGTTCTCGGCCTGAGTAAGTGTTGGATGTGGAAGATGAGATTGCGGCTATGGGTCTACCACTGTCTCCACTAATATGATAAGCAACTATTCTATACGTGTGAGGATCAACTTTTAAGCCATAGTGCTAAAGGAAATAGAATAATAGTGTTATAACCCTAATAAACACGATCAAAGGCAACCTATAAGAAGGTTAACCACTCTACATCATTTAAAGGCTAACAATAACATTAATATTTGTCATAAAGGTTGTACAAAATTGTACACATACCTTAAAAGAAGTACTAAAATCAACACTAGATGGTAAAACAATATTCATGATTACATTCATTACCAAAATAATAGTTAGAACATCAATAAGCAATAGGAACCATGAAGCATTCTGGGGTCACACGTACAATTAGGATAGATCACTACCATACTAAGCATCCACATAATGTCAACCTTAATCATGAAATAAAATCTACCTCCAATCAATCATTGCCATACAAACCCTAAAGGCTCAAATCTATAATAGAATCAAATTTCCAACTATCACAGATCACCTGTTGCAACCACTCCTCATGCAATATCATTTCCTCTCTCTCCAAATCATAAGGACGTTTGTAACATGCCCATTTTCACTAACAATACATTTCGTTTAAATTTAGCCATCCCTGACACAAGTTAGATGTCTACTGCCTATCCCATATCAAATACAAGGCTACAACTATAATACCCCCAAAATTCACTTCTAAAAAATTTAGTTTAATGAAAAGGTTTAACAAAATTGAAATAACAAAATTGTGAATTTTGGGGATATTACCGCCACACTTAGTACTAGACAGGTTCACTCCTACCGTTCTAGTATCAAGTGCTAATGTTGAATAAGATTAATGCCAAAAACAAGTCATTAATTAAAAATGAGAATTCATGAAAGAACTCAATCATCATCATATAGAAATTAGAGTGCATTTAATAGAGTTACAACCCAAGGAGTAAGTAACTAAAGCTTTCCTAAGACATAAAATACCGTACGACAAAACATAAGAAGAATAAAAATGATACAGGGTAAATAAAAGGCAAGATAGAGTCTGGCCAGGTCACTCTCGATCCCTAGGCCAAGTTTAGGCCCAACTCTCGGCCCCGCCCAATGCCTCGTAAATGTCGTAAGCATCAAAGATAACATCTCCTACCTACACAAACTCAAGTGGGCCCTCTGCTTATGGGAATAAGTAGCACCTATGAAAAAGGTGGTTAGTATGCTTTATACTAAGCAAGGTAACAATATAAGGCCAATATATAAGGCATATAAAACAAACATTATCATATAAGCAACATACAAAAATACAAATAATGAGGTCAGATTATAGTCTAGATAAACTTGTTCTTTAATTCGATCGTCAACATGCTCATTTCACACATACTCTTTATCAATCCATGTTAGTGCAGGAACCCCATTATTATAGCCAATGGACTGGAAAACATACAGGACAAAACACTCCTAATTGCTATTATTACCGGTGGACCGGTATCAAGGGTAGAACACTCCTAGCTACTATTATTTGCTGGTGGACTGGTCTGACCCCGACTCAAATGGTGATTCACTATAATTACTTAGTGTCTTTCCCATGTCTTATCATCATTATGTTTGGTTTTTTTAGCATAGAAACCCCCACTATTATAGCCGGTGGACCAAAAATCATGCACATCAAAACACTTTTGGCCACTATTTGTCGGTGGACCAGTATCTAGGGCACCCTAGCTCCTGGCAACTATTATTTGTCGGTGGACCAGTCTGGGCTAGATTAACCAATATTCCTCTTTAAATGATTAGCATTTTCTTCGTGTCTTCTTCGATAATATTTCACCCTTGACATGTATGTCACTAACCTTTTACTTCTATCCTTCTAAGGGGGCCTGTCCCATATCTTGAGACTCCTATGCCCCTTATCACACCCTGACATCTAATCCCCCTTTTATTTACCCATAATGAAAACCCAACTCCTAAGGGTGTCAGTTAAGGCCCATCACCTTATGACATCCAAATCAACTTACTATCACCCTCTAGGGTTTCCCTTGAAACCCTAATTGGACCTATATGGCCCAACTTTCTATGACTTACGCTAATATTATCCCTTTTATCTCCCAACACCTTATCTCATTTAGATTCAACCCAAATCATATCACTCTACTCATTGATTTCACATGTGACCGCAAAACCCTAATTGGCCACTCCAAACCTTAGTACCTTTCTTCCATCACAAGTAACCTCTCTATTTGTCGCCTAACATTTCTTCCTTCCTATGGCACCCATACTCATCCCTCATATAATAATTTTCCACTCTTATCCCATACTCCACTCTTCCTTAATTGTTTTTACTTCCATATTTTTCCCTAGATTAGGGTTTCCTCCAAAAAACCTAATTAAGTCCCCTATACACCCGTACACCAACCTACGTACTATTTTTCATCCCAAGTCTCAAATCAGTTCACAACTCTCCCCTTACCTTACTTACGCCTTAAAATAACTTTTCTCATGTAAAGATCATCCCCATGCAAACCCTAGAAATTCCCTATGCGAGATTCACATCACTCTTTCATTTTGATCATAACCTCCTTTTATTTTCCTTTCACTAATCATGATATAGTTTGGTCAACCTCATGTCCCCTTTAGTGAACTCACTTCCCATTTTCTTCCTTTTTATCCTTTCATCCCCATATCATATTATCAATCATCCCAGCATGCATGTCTTAGAGGGTCACATCATATCACATCATAATCACAACATATACATATTATACTCATGCCATAAGAAAGCACATGAACATATCTCAACTCCCAACTGCACTACATAAAAAAATAAGTTTAATGCTAGCCATAAGATACACAAAATAACATGGTTCATAACATCCAAGGCATAAAAGGTCACACAAGACACATAGGCCTTAGCTACATCCTTACCTAAAAGGACGCCAGGCTTGGACCACGCTCATATACCTCTTTAGAGTTTTGACTTGATTCACCTATAAGAGGAAAATACTATGGGTTAATCTCCCTCTTACCAAAATTACTATTATTCCTACCCTATCCTTATCATAATCTACTATTAGGACTAATAATATTAATAGTTGTTTTATAGATAAAAGTAGGGTTATTATTCTCTAAAGTGGCTAATCATGATACTATTAATCAAAATAGGTCTTAGTAGGTACAACGGTTTATGTTAAAGTAATTATAGTGATATTCATATTCTTAAAGTAATGGCTTCAATATTGATAATGATAATATTTATAGTAATTTTAGCAATAATACTAACATCAACCCAAACCCTAGTAATAATAATAATAGTGATGTTAGTAACATAAAAGTTGTGATCATAATGATACTAATAATAACAATGTTAGTAGTGATAGTAAGGTTTGGTAATATATGAAATGTTAACAATAATGATAAGGTAATAATAATAATAATAATAATAATAATAATAATAATAATAATAATAATAATAATAGTGATAATATTAATAATAGTTCCAACGTTAAGAATAATACTAGTAAAGGTCCTAATAATCATAATAGCAGTAGCCTTGTACTACAAATACTACTACTACTACTACTAATAATAATAATGTTAAGAATATTACTAATGTTAATAATAATCGAAATGATAATTGTAATATAAGGGTTTAAATATTTACCATAATAATAAAGGTAATAATAATTGGCCAAGGCTAGCATTAATAATAATAGTAAAAATAATAATGAGGATATTAATAGTATTAATAATAGTAATAATGATAATCATAATAATACCAAGCTTGTAGGCCACTAATAATAACAACATTAGTTAGAAATATTTCTGAAGTTAGGTTAAACAATAATAATGATAACATAGCAGTTATAATAATAATAATAATAATAATAATAACATTAATATTATTATTATCATTATTATTAGTATTATTATTATTAAGATTAATACTATTAATATTACTAACATTACTAACACTTATATAAAAAGGTTTAGGGGTTGGGAGGTTAGAATACTACCTAGGGATAGTTGTGGAACCGATGGTGGCACATAGTGGCAGCGGCAATGGCGGTGGAAGGAGAAGAGAGGTGGAGAGTTGGTGGTATAAGCTAGAGGAGAGGGAATGTGGGGGTGATTGAGGTGGTGGAGGGTGCCTCAGTTGGAGAGGGGTGGAATAAAGGTGGTGGCGCATGGCAGCGGGTGTGGTGGTTGAAGGGCGGTGACGGTCGATGTGGGGCTGACCGGGAAGGGGACTTTACACGATCGGAGTGGCTCGTGTAGGGCAAATTGAGGGAGGAAGGAGGTGTAGTTGGGTAGAGGGTGGTGCAAAGGGGTAGTTTTTTGGGCAGTGTGGGTGGGGCAATAGTCGACAGTGACGAAACGGGCATCTAATTGGGAGATGGTGCAAAAGGGGGATTTTTGGGCTGCAAATCAAAGGATTCGACTATTCGGTGTATTTAAAGGTCAATTGGAGGGAAAAAAACATAAGAGGAAGAGGACAAGAGGGGGCAGGTGAGGTAGGACCACCGGCGGCGGTGGCAGGCGGTGTAGTTTTTGTAATGGCAGGAACATGTTTGGTCGGGGGAGTAAGGAAAGGGCAGGCATGGGTGAGGAGAGAGGATAGTTTGGTTGGGGTAAATTTGGAAAGAAAACGATGGGGGAGAGAGGAAGAGGATGGGCTGGTCTGCGGTTGTTGGTTTCTAGTGAAATAATGGCTGTAGGGTCAGGGTGCAGGTTGGCTGGGGAAGAAGGAAGGGGAATGGGGTTGGACCGGCGGTATAGGGGGGAAGAAAGAAAAGAAAAAAAGGATGGGGCACACTGGCTAGCCAACGGGCAATGGGATAGGTTATGCAAACCTAGGCCATGCCAAGGAAAAGAAGAAGGAGGGGAAAACTAGGTCGTGAGGGGCTAACCTAACTTGGAAAGAAGAGGAAAAAAGGAGAAGGTGAGAAAAGAAGGAAGGAGGAAAAGAAAGAAGAAAAAGGAAAAGGAAAAAGGGAAGAAAGAGAAAATAGAAAGGTTGGGGTATTTCGGGCATTTGGTATTTTTAAATATTTAAATTAATAATATTTAGAAAAATAATGATTAAATTCCTTTTTAAATTAATTTGGGCTATTTTCAATGAATTTTCCTTAACTTCCATTTTAATTAGGAAAACACCCTAATTTTTCCTAATTAGATTCTTTATTATTTTCCTCTTGATTTACCTTAATTAATTCCCTTTATTTAATAAGATAATTTATTTAATTAATTTTTTTAATAAATCCTTATTTGACTATAATTTCTAAAATTAGGGTTTTGGGGTATTTCATCACTACCCCCTTTGAGAAAGACTTCGGCCCCTAAGTCACTTGCAATTTCCTAGGGTTAAGACTAGAACGTCCTAAGGTGATAGGGACAGAACCATCATCAATAATTACACCAACTACCTCCTTAAAGAAAAGGGTTTACTAAGAAGTCTACCCCACCTAAGACTAAGGCCTCATTCACAACATAACTGGGTAAATTACCTTCGGGAAAGACTCCTAGTCTACCCTTCACTCCTCACTAGAGCTAGACTTAGGATCATTAAAAACAAAAAGGTTTAGATAAGGTATGAAAACACTTCAAAATCCTGTAAAAACCATTGTAAATAAAACTTTTCTTTGAAAACTAGGCGTGGTTACGAGGACCAACGCTCTGATACCAACTTGTAACACCTCCAAAATTCACTATTGAAAAATTTTGTTTAATGAAAATGTTTAACAAAAGTGAAATAACAAAGCTATAAATTCTAGGGATATTATCACCACACTTAGTACCGGACCAATTCACTCCTACCAATCTAGTATCAAGTGCTAAAGCTAAATAGGATTAATGTTAAACACAAGTCATTGCTTAAAAATGAGAATTCATGAAAGAAATCAATTGTCACCATACAGAAATCAGAGTGCGGTTAAAAGAGTTACAACCCAAGGAGTAAGTAACAAAAGTTTTCCAAAGACATAAAATACTGTACAATGGAACATAACTAGAATAAAAATGATACAGGGTAAATAAAAAGGTAAGATAGAGTCTAGCTAGGTCACTCTCGATCCCCAGGCCAAGTCTAGGCCCAACTCTCGACCCCACCTGATGCTTCGTAAGTATCATAGGCATCAAAGATAACATCTTTTACCTACACAAACTCATGTGGGCCCTTTGCTTGTGGGAATGAGCAATACCCATGAAATGGGTGGTTAGTACGCTACGTACTTAGCAAGGTAACCATACAGATAAGGCCAACATATAAGGCATATAACACAAACTTGATCATATAGGCAATATACAAAAATACAGATAATGAGGTCGGATTATAGTCTAGATAAACTTGTTCTTTAGTTCAATGGTCAACATGCCCATTTCACACATACTCTTTATTAATCCATGCAAGTGCAAGAACCCTATTATTATATACGGTGGACCGGAATACATATTGGGCAAAACTATCCTGACCACTATTATTGCCGGTGGACCGGTCTCTAGGGCAGAATGCTCCTGCCACTATTATTCGCCGGTGGATCGGTCTAGCCCCGACTCACATGGTGTTTCACTATAATTAATTAGTGTCTTTCCCATGTCTTATCATCATTACGTTTGGTTTGTTGAGCATGGAAACCCCCACTATTATAGTCGGTGCACCGAAATTATGCAGGACAAAACACTCCTGGCCACTATTATTCGCCGGTAGACCGGTCTCCAAGGCACCTCGGCTCCTAATCACTATTATTTGCCTATGGACTAGTTTGGGCCCAATTCAACAATCTCCCTCTTTAAATGATTAATGTTTTATTCATGTATTATTTGATAATATTTCACCCTTGACATGCTTGTGACCAACCTTCTACTTCTATCCTCCCAAGGGGGCTCGTCCCATATCTTGAGACTCCTGCGCCACTTATCACTCCCTGACATCTATTCCCCCTTTCATTTACCCATAATGAAAACCCAAATCCTAAGGGTTTCGGTTAAGGCCCATCACCTTAGGACATCCAACTCCACTTACTATCACCCTTTAGGGTTTTCCTTGAAACACTAATTGGACCTATATGGCCCAACTTCGTCTGACTTACACTACCACTATCCCTTTTATCTCCCAACACCTCATCTCATTTAAATTCAACCCAAATCATATTACTCTACTCATCGATTTTACATGTGATCGGAAAACCCTAATTAACCACTCCAAACCCTAGTACCTTTCTTTCCCCACAAGTAACCTCTCTATTTTTCACCTAACCTTTCTTCTTTCCCATGGAACCCATACTCATCCCTCATATAATAAGTCTCCACTCTTATCCCATACTCCACTCTTCCTAATTGTTTTTACTTCCACATTTTTTCCCAAATTAGGGTTTCCTTCCAAAACCCTAATTAGGTCCCATATACACCCTTACACCAACCTACGTACTATTTTTCATTCTAAGTCTCCAATCACTCCATAATTCTCCCCTTACCTTACTTACTCCCTGAAATAACTTTTTTGACGTAAAGATCATACCCATGCAAACTGCATCCACCCCATGCAAACCATAGAAATTCCCTATGCAAGATTCACATCACTCTTTCATTTTGATCATAACTTCCTTTTATTTTCCTCTCACAGATCATGAGATAGTTTGCTCAACCTCATGTCCCCTTTAGTGAACTTACTTCCCATTTTCTTCCTTTTTATCCTTTCATCCCCATATCATATTATCAATCATCCAAGCATTCATGTCCTAGAGCATCATATCATATCACATCGTAATCACAACATATACATATTATACTCATGCCATAAGAAAGCATATGAATATGCCTCAACTCTAAGCTGTGCTATACATAAAAAAAGTTTAATGATAACCATAAGATACACAACATAACATGGTATATAACATGTGAGGCAAACAGGGCACACAATACACATAGGCCTTAGCTACATCCTTACCTAAAACGATTTCGGGCTTAGAGCACGCTCCTACGCCTCCTTAAAGTTTTGACTTGATACACCTATAAGAGGGAAATACTATAGGTTAATCTCCCTCTTACCGAAATTACCATTATTCCTACCCTACCCTTATTATAATCTACTATTAGGACTAATAATACTATAAAGTGGCTAATCATGCTACTATTAATCAAAATAGGTCTTAGTAGCTACACTAACTTATGTTAAAGTTATTATAGTGATATTTATAATATTGCTAATGATAATAATAATAATTGTAGTGATAATACTAATATCAACCCAAACCCTAGTAATAATAAATATAGTGATATTAGTAACATAAAAGTAGTGATCATAATGACACTAATAATAATAATGTTAGTAGTGATAGTAAGGTTAGGTAATGTATGAGTATTGACAATAATGACAAGGTAATAATAATAATAATAATAATAATAATAATAATAATAATATTATTATTATTATTATTATTATTAATAAAAATAATAATAATGATGATGATGATGATGATGATGATGATGATGATGATGATGATGATAATGATAATTATAATAATAGTGATAATATTAAAAATAGTTCCAACCATAAGAATAATACTAGTAAAGGTCCTAATAATCATAATAGTAGTAGCACTGGTCATAATATGTTCAAGTGTAATAATAATAATAATAATAATAATAATAATAATAACAATAATGTTAAGAATAATACTAATATTAATAATAATCGAAATGACAATAGTAATATAAGGTTTCAAATATTTACGATAATAATAAAGGTAATAATAATAAGTCAAAGCTAGAATTAATAATAAAAGTAAAAATAATAATGAGGATATTAATATTAATTATAATAGTTATTATAATAATAGTAATAATCATAATCATAATAATTCCAAGGTTGTAGACCATTAATAATAATAAAATTAGTTAGAAATATTTATGAAGTTAGGTTAAATATTAATAATGATAACATAACAATAATAGTAGTAGTAGTAGTAGTAATAATAATAATAATAACATTAATAATAATAATAATAATAATAATAAGAGTAATACTATTAATATTACTAAAAATTAGTAACACTTTTATAAAATGGTTTAGGCATTGGGGAGGTTAGAATACCACCTAGGGATGGTGGCGGTGGTGGCAGCGATAATGGTGGAGGGAGAAGAGAGGTAGAGAGTTGGTGGTATAAGCTAGAGGAGAGGGAGTGAGGGGGTGATTGAGGTGGTGGAGGGTGCCTCAGGTGGAGAGGGGTGGAATGAAGGTGGTGGTGTAGCCAAAGGTGGCAGCGCACGGTAGCAAGTACGGTGCCTGAAGGGTGGCGACTTTCGATGTGGAGCTGATCGAGAGGGGGAATTTGTGTGGCTAGAGTGCCTTGTGTAAGGTAAATCGAGGGAGAAGGGAGGTGTAGTTGGGTAGAGGGTGATGAAAGGGAAATTCTGTGGGTGGCGGCGATGGTCTACTGTGATGAAACGAGTATCTTATAGGGAGATAGTGTAAAGGGGGGGATTTCTAGGCTTCCAATCAAAGGATCCCACTATGGTAGCCCTTGGGCTATTTATAGGCCAACTGGAGGGATAATTGATCATATATGGCCCATACAAAAGATGGCAAGGAAATTTCCATGTTCATTCTATATCTATCCTTTTCTTTCCATCTTCCCAACCATATGGGTTTCCATTTATCCTTAGACCATATTACCTATATCCATCTTATAATTTTGTTCAAGCCCATGCTAAGTTTCATTACTATTTTTTCAATATCATCACTAATCATAACTGAAATACCCATTACTCGTAGAGTATATCATAAATTTTGATCCATTTAATCATTTTACTAGGCCAACAATCCATGATAAAATTTGTATTTTATCCTATTACTAATCATAGTATAGTCCCAAACAAAGCCTCAAAGCATAACCAAACTGAAAGGAAACAAACCATACAAGCCAGCCAAACTAGTTGATTGGTCTGGCCCAACCAATTAATCGGTTGCACCAAATATTCAATTGGTTTGGGTTAACCAATTGATCGATTTGACTCAATCAACCATGCTTTTCCTCAAACTGGTTGATCAGTATGGGCAAACCAATTGAATGTTCATGCACTAGTAGATTAGTTCTGGCTAACCATTTAATGGTTTTAAGCATAGTGCAATACCAAGGTTTTTATAGACTTACTAGTCAATGGGTTGGGTCAACAAGTTGATTGTTTTAGGAACTAGATGATCATTATGACCTAACTAGTCTATCGATTTGCCCTAACACAACCCCAAACCATAAATTTCATGTATATTCTTACACACAAATCATCCTTAACCTTATTAAAACATGTATCAACATAGTCTAACATATTTTCAACCAGATTAACTTGCATTTCATATATGGAATCATCATCTCTTATTTTCACCACTTTTCATGCTTTTTACTCAAATTATGCCATCTAACTATCCAACCCACTTATGCAGGCTGCATACACTCAAGCCAACATGCAAAGATCAACTTAAAGTAACACAACCTGAAGGAATACTCATTAAACATTTTAAAAGTAAGAATCATATACTTGATGTAGGAAAAATCCCCCCTTTTAAACTAGAATTTCCTACTATGAAATTCTCAGCTTTTAAAACCTTAAAAACCACAATCTCAATCTCAAAAATTATACCAAAACCTTATTAAAATTTTGAACTTAAAACAAAAGGAAAGAAGAACATACCAACTTGAGGTACAAATAGGGAAATGCTTAGCTGAACCTCTCACTATTTTCCCATAAATTAATTCCTTCTTGTTTAACAATTTAAACAAGAGAGAGATAGAGACAAGATTAAAACAGTGTAAGAAAATTAATTGGTAAGGCTTGAAGTGTAGAAAGAAGAGAGAGTGAATACCAGACATAGAGAATTTGGTGGCTATTAGAGAAGGTGAGTATATGGGATGACTAGGGCTATTTATAGCTAATCAATCGATCGGAACAACTAAGGGTTCAAGAATAAATTTGAAACCATACAATATACCATTTGAATTTAAGCTAAAGAGACATATTTTGTGTAAGATATTTGGACCTATTCTCTAGAGCTCAAATGGTGGTTCTAGAGATGCAGGTTAATTAGGCTAAAATTAGCATACAAAAGAGAAGTAATCAAATTTTAGTGAGGAAGGAATCTTCTGGCTACTTAGAATCATGCCTGAGATCAAAGCATTGACCTTATAAACATGAAGAGGATAGAGGTAGAAGAAGACAAGGCTAAGGTCATCTCTCCCCCTTAATTGTCCCAATCAACCTCTAGATTAATTCAAGATAATATTTCTAGTTAAATGTGTAAAAAAAATGGTTAGGAATCTTTTACAGACAATTTGGCATGGGTTGGTAAGGTTCCATTTCAGTATAAAGGATTTCTCAAGAAGTCAAGTTTAAAAAATATGACCAGCTCGACCAACCAATCGATGGGTTTGGGCCTACTGGTCGATTGTTCTACAAACTAGTCGATCAATTTCTCTAACCAGTAAATCAGTTTAGTCAAGAAAACCTAATTTGTTGAAATAACAAACAAATCGATTGGTTCATGGAACCAATCGTTCGATTTGCTTGAAAAACTCAATAAAATCCATTTTTTAGCATTATTTCAAATCAAACTTTTCCTCAAACCAAATCATAAAATTAAATCAAAATCAAAAGTCTAATAATTAGTAAAATTCTCATTCAACCATTTACAAAAAAAATATAGGGTATTACAAGGCGCATCCACTTCATCTGTCTCACTTGGATAATTAAGAGTAATACTCGACGATAGTCCCATCCTAGCTCTCCATACGCCATCGATTATGATCAACTCTCTTGCCAACTGATCTTATTGTAGTAGGAAATGTTTACCCTCCATAAACCTAGGATGTGGAGTAGTAATTACAAACAAATCCCTATGCACTTCTCTTATCAAAATCTATAGCTCTATAGAAGGAATGGTCCTCAATTAGTGGTTAGATTGAAACATATAGGGCCTGATGTATTGGCTCTCATTCACCATATGATTCAACTCATTCACTAGCCACCTCATGTTGACTATGATACCCTCACCTAAAAAAATCATAAGGCGCGAAATAGGTAGTCTTGATGCTTTAAAATACATTCTAAGGAATCCTACAAGATATAATAACTTAATTTAGATTTCGTCAACCAATCCATTTCCCAAAAATTAATTTTCCTCAAATTTCCAACCAAGATCAAGCTCAATTATTTATTCTAAAGTTTACTAACAATACCTCAGGAATTTAACACCAAGTACTAAGACCAATGAAAAATAACCTCGAACTCACAATCTGCACCAGACTAAACAGGGTTTTAAAAAAGCTTTGATACTAACTTGTAACACCTCCTAATTTATCAAATTGAAAATTTTATTTTGTTACAACATTTATTACCAAATGACTAGGTGTTACCATCACAGTTAACATATCTCTAACTCCCTCACCTTTTTTATGCTAAGTGTTAAGGCTAAAAAAACCATAATCAAAGTAAGTTAATAAAAATTGAATGATACATAGATAGAATTTATGGATAAATATTATCAGCATAGTAGTAACCAAAATATAGAAAAGGACATAAGATTCCAAAGGAAAATAGATAAAAACAACAACTAGCACCAGAAGGCATGGCATTGGCTGCCCTAACTCTTAAACCCAAATGCTTACTCTAAAAATAAAACTTCTTCCCAAGGACTCCACTCATCATTTCCATTCTTATACACTTCATGCCACTTTATGGCCCTCACTTAATCATTTGAAAAATTAGTATCAATATGACTTCCTTATACTGATTAAATCACAATACATCATAAAAGGCAGCATACTGACATTTCACATGATCACAAAAAAACCTAAAAAGCATACTCAAGCACAAAGAATATACCATAACCATAAACAATATTCATAGAACAATGTATATAAACATATAATCTCAAACTCAACAGTAAAACATACTAATCAACTTCTCATCAATACAAGGTACCTAGTGATATCTTATTAGTTAAATACATTTCAAACATAGTAGTAGAGAACTAAGGCAACTACCAAAACAATAATCTAAAACACCACTAGGATAGGGCATCGAGGTGACTACTGAACCAACAAGGTCAGTTCTCTCATTTTATTACACAACAAATATTTTTAATTCTAGTTGCATACTCTTAGGGGATACAATCAAACTAGGGATATAGGGATACACTTGGTTATATTGACACCCAAAAGCAGCAAAATACCCTTACCTTAAACGCAAAAATACAATGATATGACTAGTCATACCGGCACACAAGGAAACATAGTATCCTCCTAACCTCGTTCACTTAGTCCTTAAGTATTAATGCCCCCTATAGGGCTCATAGGTAACTTATAGAATAGAGTAAAGCCTAAAACTATGGCACTATGACACACCTGTGAACCTAAACAATGAGGACTAACACCTTACCTTTAGAGTAGCTACACTTAGAAAGCAACCATTCGTAACTTGAGGTATTTCAATTTAAGTATTAATATTTTATGAGGTGATGACATAAGTCACATATGACATAACAATTTCTAGTTTTCCCATACTTAATTATTCCCCCATTTATTTTCAATTATACAGGTAAACCCTAAGGTCGTAAGTCTATATCAAGCTAAGTTAAAGTTAAGGGTAACCTATCAAAATTCTAAGGTCATCCTAGCATCCAATTATTTGTAAAAGATACATTATGTCAAAATTACCAAAATACCCTTTAAAACCCTAGTTTTACCATATTAGTCATTTTTGTTCCAAACATTATCATCATGAGAGATTTTTCATAAGTAGGAAAAAGGCAATATTCCACATTATTTTTGCATGTAGGTAATCTTTGTATTTTAGTGATTAACTGTATTTTACACTTTTCCTATGTTTACTTGGCCGCACCTACAAAACCTAAATCATGTAGCTCCCACATATCACATCTTCCATGTAGTATGTACATGCACATTTAAGGCATAAAACATTATTTAAATAGTAATATAATCATCATAGTACATGGAATGAAATATTTCTAACCCTTGGTCATGCGAATGGAATTCATCATATGCTAACCCTAATCATGTGTATATGCTCTCATGTGAATCATCGTAACCCTAACTACTATGCATGAGAAATCATGATACATTTACCATGGAATTTGAATCATAACTTGTTAAAAATTGAAACTATAACAAAATCTTAGACATGGGGACGTAAAACATGCACACAAGTTAGCTTTCACAATCATATGTAGCATCCCTTAAATATGTTATCATTTTATCATGCATGATATAGTACTTGAAACAATAAAACCCTAACATGATTCTAGTTCTAAATAATTCACTACTCCAAAAAGGGGTTTTAATAACGGTTATTTTATAGTTTTAATAACGGTTTTCAACCATTATTGAACCGCCCGTTATTAAATCTTTAATAACGGTTCATAACCGTTATAAAAAATATACAAAAACCTGCGAATATGTGCATAAACTTTATATTTAATAACGGTTTTTATCAGAACCGTTATTAAAACCTAAGTTTTAATAATGGTTTTCATCAGAATCGTTATTAAAGCCTCAGTTTTAATAATGTTTTTCATCAGAACAGTTATTAAAGCCTTAGTTTTAATAACGGTTTTCATCAGAACCGTTATTAAAGCCTCAATTTTAATAACGGTTCTGATGAAAATCGTTATTAAAACTATAGTTTTTTTAATGTTTTTGTTGTTTTGTTCTTGCCCACATACACAGTTGTATGTTCAAATAATTACCAAATCTGCATTGTAAAACAACATCAATTCATAACAAATATTACGGCCAACACATTCATTTGTTAATATATAATAATAACGCAACAAATTCAACAATGAACAGAAAGATTTTCAACCAACGTATTTAACAACACATTTTTGAACAAAAAACTGCAATTTTTCAATAACAAACAAAAGCAACCCTGTAGCAACATGTATGCATTTCTATATATATATATATATATATGTAAGTAGAGAAAAATTTACGAGAGGAAGAACAAATACATACGTAAAGTGAGCGGCGAAAAGCAAGAAACTAGTGGCGAGCAAGTTGAGAGCGACAACAACCTACAAACACAATAGAGGATGAAGGTACAAGTGCTAGCCAGGTTCAGAACAATGACAGCACACACATGCAAAGTTGAAAATGGCAGAGGGGTGTGGTGGAGAGTTAGCGGTGCGAGGGTTTCCCTTACTTGAGAGGAGCCGGAGTAGTGGTGCATAGTGTGGTGGTGCGAGGGTTTTCAAGGAGAAGGAGAGTAAGAGAAGGAAGGTGCAGAGAATCTGAAAGTTTTGGCACGAAATAGAACTAAGCGAAATAAAAGTTTGATTTTAGAGTTTTAATAACGGTTCTTTCAGGAACCGTTATTAAAACTTTCAGACTTTTGATAACGGTTCCTAAAAGAACTATTATTAAAACCTCTTTTAATAATGGTTCTTTCAAGAACCGTTATTAAAACATCCGTGTAAATTTTAACATTGCCCTTTTAATAACGGTTTTGAACAATAACCGTTATCAAAACTATCCCACCCATTAATTTTCATGCATTTGACAATGGTTTTTGAACTACAGTTATTAATGTCCCGTTATTATTTTCTGTTTTTGTAGTAGTGATTGTATCATGCTTGCACATAAACTCTACTATCTTATGAGTGATTAGATTTACCTAATCCAAGCTTACACAAAAAGAAGTCGTCTATAAAGTCCTTAAGAATTACCTAGGAATTTAAAATCCAAACAAACATATATTAGCATATAATATTACATAACAGTAATCCAAAATCATTAAATAATTTAAGGCTTATTAAGGAGTTGAACAAAGTAATAGGAAGCCAAAGAAAAACTTAGCACTAAGGGAAGAAGCTTTAGGTCGAGAATCAGGATGAGTAACTATTGTCTTGGCGAGTGCTAGGGAGGCCATGAATGAGAGAAAATGTGTAGAAAAGGGAGAAGAAAAGGTGGCACAAAGGGTCAAAGGAGAGGAGAAGTTTTTGGTGGAAATATGTGCAACACAAAGGAAAGAGCTTCAGCTAAAATGGCTGAAGATAAAAGGGGTTGGCTTTGATGGGGTTTGCATCAAGTTAGGGGGGTTTTAGTAAGAATTACCAAAGGTGAAGAGGGTGGAATGTTAAGGTTAGCCAGTGGTGTGGTTTTTTTTTTTGTGGGAAGAGTCAAAGACAAAGGAATGGAAGAAGTAGCACTAGGGTGAGTGTGGTTTGGGGAGTTTATGTGTTGTCAATGGGGAGGATTTGACAAGGGTTTCCTATATAGGGGTGAGGGATTAGGGATGGTGGTTGGTGGTAGGTAAAGGAGGCTAATAGAGGGTTGCGTTATGGAAAATAAAAATGGTGGTGGAAGGAGCAAATGACTATGGAGAATAGCGAGGAAAACTTTATACATGAGGGATCTCTGTAGACGGAGGAGGTTGTAGATTTTATCATGAGTTTTGGCATGACACAAGAGGGAGAGGATGAGTGATCAAGAATATGATGTCATGTAGGGAAGAGAGGAGCAAAACGAGGATACAAAATCTTGGGTAAGAGGGGAGGTATGGTGCAGATGGTGTAGGGTGATTGCTAGAAGGAGTAAGGTGTCGGGGTAGAGAAAGTAGGGTAATGGTAAAAAAATTCTAGGATTGATTAGGGAATAGTTTAGGGTCAATTATAGGTGAATAATTTAAATAAAATATCTAGGTAGAAATTTTCAAGTTAATTAGTTAGGTTTATTTGACAAAATAGATACCGGTTAAGACCCAACCTAGGTTTGAAAATTTAATATGCATCCTCAAGTAAATTTTAACCCAATTGAAATTTATATTTCATAAGTCATAATAATATTACACATATTAACAATACATATATATATATTACTAATTATCCTAAAATAATTATCATGAATAATGCACATAATTACCAGTTATGATTAGGGTTTGTAGAAATGTAGTATTAGACGATATTACACTACATCTTGTGCATAAACTTAAAATTTTTCTTAGTCTTAAAAAAAATTCTTTCAAAATACTGAAAAAAATGTTGATGTGTGCCATATGGTTCACACCATTCACCACTTCACATATCCTATATTATACCCTTATTCCTATCGGAGATGACACATTAGTGTATATTGTGTACAAATCTCTATCGAATGATGTCCAATAAACCAACCCCAATTGCCCCTACTTTATAAATGAACAATATCAAATGCAAGTGGAAGTACATGATTATCTACGGTAATACCCACTACAATAAGAAACACACGTTTTTACTTGTCATACAAATGTGTGGCATCTATAGAGATCACAAGATAACACCACTTATACCTCTCAATGCTTGGCCCTAATACTCAAAATACCCTTTAGAAAAATACTATAGTATGATCATCACTATGTATAACTTCCAATTCAATAATATATCTATGATTCACTTTATTCATTTCAAAAATCTATCTTGGAATTAAGGTAAAAGACTCATTGAAATCTTCATATATTTTATTTATTGCCTTTTGTTTACGCACTCTTGCCTTCCTATATGACACCATGAATTTCCATTTTAATTTTATGTGTTCAATGAAATATTTGACATTTATAAAAATCTAGGATCTTACTAGGTCTTTAATCTCTTTGGTAATAAAACCTAATGTTAAATTCAAATGATCACAATTTAGTTCCTTGAGGAGACATTGATGCAGAACATTGTATGATGTGATCTTCATCCTCCCCGAATAATCATTTATAGTGCATGATCGTAGCCACTAAGCACATCTATCACAATATGCGTCAAATCTTATTTTTGATAAATGATTTGTCTTGTAGGGTAGCTTTACCAAAAGTGAGCAGTGTTTAACATCATGCACTAACTCTTTTTTATGAAGAAAATCTTTGGTCAACTTCAAAACCTTGTGCAGAGCTTGAAGTTGATGCTACCCATTATGACTCTACACAAATAATAGCTTATTCCATATGCCTGTGTTCAACAAAATTAGGTTATGCAAGCTTCCATAACTCTTGTCGCTCCTCTATATCTAATATAGGAAACTCTTCTTCTAACTCTTCTTATAACATGTCTTCACTACCACGGAAAGGGGTTTTAATAACGGTTATTTTATAGTTTTAATAACGATTTTCAACCGTTATTGAATCGCCCGTTATTAAATCTTTAATAACGGTTCATAACCGTTATGAAAAATACACAAAAACCCGCGAATATGTGTGTAAACTTCATATTTAATAATGGTTTTTACTTAAAAACCGTTGTTAAAAAGGAGCTTTTAATAACGGTTCTGATGAAAACCGTTATTAAAGCGTAGGTTTTAATAATGGTTCTTATTAAAACTGTTATTAAAAACTAGAGTTTTAATAATGGTTTTCATCAGAACCATTATTAAAACTAGGTTTTAATAACTGTTTTCATAAGAACCGTTATTAAAACTCCAGTTTTTTTTTTTTTTAGTTTTTGCAGTTTTGTTCCTGCCCACATATACAGTTGTATGTTGAAATAATTACCAAATCTGTATTGTAAAACAACATCAATTGACAACAAATCTGCAATCACACCATAATTTCAATCAATCCCTTGTTAATACATCAGACATATATACTCAAGAATCAAAATTAGTAGGCATACCACAACTTGGTAGCTCTACACCTTAAAGCAAAATGTTCATAAATCTAGCTTAGAAGACTTAAAGACATAGACAAAATACAAACATGAACATGCATGTAGAATCTAATACTGAATGAATGAGTGCACATGCTTGGCCCATTGCATAATAATCATTTTGAATCATCGGAATGTAGCTCGTCTTCTTCACTTGAACCCTTAAAAACTTCAATTTCATCATCATCATCATCTAAGTTCCTTTGTCTCGAAAATCTGGTTCCAGTAGCTCTTTGGAGGTACCTAAAGCTCTTATCTCATCCATAATTACACAAAATTGGCATAATTAAAGTAAGAACTAAGAAGTTTTTAAATTTTTGGGTTCCAAGATTGTAACACCCCCAAATTTACTACTGAAAAATTTCGTTTAACTCAAAAGTTTTAGCGGAAGCAAGAGAATTAAAAACCGTAAACTCGGGGGTATTACCGCCACACTTAGTACCAGATCGATCCATAGCTACCGACCCGATACTAAGTGCTAAGGCTAGAAAGAATAAAACCAGAACAAATCATTCATAAAACACGGGTTCTACAAAATCAGAGTGCGAAGGTAAAAGGTTACGTTCCGAAATACAATTTAAAAGGTCTATATATCAGAATACTTAAATAACGGAATAACAAGTATGATAAAACCCTTAAAGATTTAAGTACAACACTTGTGACTTTCAAGACGAAGGCGATTACACAAAACAAATTCCGAAGGTAATGTCCGGTCCACTTACTCCCTCAAGCCAACCTTCCACCCCAATAGCAACCGATCAAAACCTGCATCAAAGGTCTGCTCCCCACCATTGGTGGATCATCACAGGACCCATTCAACCAGTGTAGTATCAGTACGGGTCCAGTACTGAGTAAGGGCGTAGGTGCCAAGGCCCACACACAAAGATACATAACATAGCAGACATAGCATAGCTACATAGATCGAATGTAATAACACATATAAACCACACAGGTTACAGACCAAACATCACTTTTCTTTTATCAGGTCCCTGAATATAATCGATCATCATCTTGTCCAGACCCTGTGAGTGCGGGAACCCCACTATTATAGCCGGTGGAACGGTCGCGAGGGCCATGCCCTGCCACTATTATAGCCGGTGGAACGGTCGCGAGGGTAAGATACCCTGCCACTATTATAGCCGGTGGACCGGTCTGGCTCCGACTCACAAGGTATTCAACTGTAACCATTTATATCTTTCCCATGACTTATCACTTTTACGTTTAGTTTGTTGAGCACGAAATCCCCCACTATTATAGCCGGTGGAACGGTCGCGAGGGCTTATGCCCTGCCACTATTATAGCCGGTGGAACGGTCGCGAGGGTAAAATACCCTGCCACTATTATAGCCGGTGGACCGGTCTGGGTTCGGCTCAACATCTTTCTCTGTAAGTCGTTAGTGTCTTAAAGTATCTTATTCGAGGACATATCTTTGTCATGCATGGCCAGAGTTCTCAACAAATCACATCAACTGACAACATAATCGTACTATCACATGTTAATAAAAACATAAGTACCTGTCTTGTTTCCAAGCCACATTACCCACGAAACAAGTAAGATAACGATATTTAGAATACAACACAGCATTCATATAAGGCATCCACAGCACATAGGACACAGGTCACACATCCAATCTTATCTATATCCTCATTCGGTTTAGGTCACCGAGCTGTCTCCTACGCTTATATTAAGCCACTAACACCCTTTGTATTTAATATACTTCTCGCATCGGGAACCCAAATCATGACCCTCAACTCAACTTCCCCACATACTTCACTCTTCCCCATAAATTCTTATTATTTTCCTTTTCTTCTCTACCTCCTCAAATTAGGGTTTCCATCCCTAACCCTAGTCGGTCCCTATGTACCCTTATTTTATCCCACGTACTATTTTTCACCTCGAGCCTCCAATACTCCCAAACAACTTTCCGTTACCTTCCCCACGCCCCAAAGTGACTTTCCATACGTAAGGTTCGCCCCCATGCGGACCTTAACCACCCCATGCAAACCCTAACACTTCCACCATGCCAACTCTATCATTCCCATGCAAACCCTAGTGTTCCCCAAGTAACTTTACTTTCTTCTACTCTCCTATTTATTTAATCCCCCCTTTTCCCATTCATTCATTAATCATAACTTGCCTAGGTCATTCTTATCTGTGTGAGCCAACATACTTCCATTTGGTTTTCCTATTTGCTTATTTTTCTCTTTCAAAGTCCCCACTCCACAACTCCTCATCAAAACATTCTAGCATGCATATCACATCACACCATATCATCCTTATATCATGCCATTTTAGTACATATAAGCCAGAGTACAGAAACGTACCTCGGTTCCATGTTGCGCTACACGGTAGAATAGATAACATACACATAATATATCATATAAACCACACGAGGCATCCAAGGCAAATAAAACATGTAATACACACAAGCGGCCTTAGTTACGTCCTTACCTAAATCGGCGCCGGGCTTGGAGCACGCTCCTATACCTCCGGTGGTTTGACCCGGTTTACCTATAAGAGGGAATACTTAGGGTTAATCTCCCTCTACCAGAATTATCAAAATTCCCATCTTACCCCTATCATGGCCTAATACCAAGGCTACTATTAATAATGGGGTTTATAAATAAAAAGGGTTTGGTTATTACTACTCTTACGATAGCTTATACGGATTAACACTAATTAAGTAGGTTTTAGCAATCCAAATGCTAAGGTGAGGGTTTTAACAACATTAGTAATGATTACCAGTAATACCTACCATAATAAGAATACTATTTATAATAATAGCGCTCCTAATAAAAATAATAATAGCTATAATGATAATAATGATAATAGTAATAATTGAAATCATATTAGCATTAGTAATAGTGTATTATCGATAATAGTAATAATACTAATAATAAAGTATTTGTACAACCATAGTCGCTTAGGTGACAAAAACAATGATAATGTTAATAATAATAATAGTGATAATAATAATAATGATAGGAATGAAGACAATAATAATACAAATAATAATAATAAATACAATGAAAGTATTAGTAATAATATCAACGATCATAAAAATAATATTAATAAGGATAATAAGAATAACAGTAATAATCGATAAAATAATAGATGCGATAAACACAATAATGATAAAGCAATGATAAGAATAATAATGGTAATGATAATAACCATACTAATGATAATAATGAAAATAATAATAATATTATTATAATAATAATAGTAATATGGGTAATAATGGTAATGATAATAATACTAATAATAGTACTAATAATACTAATAACAACGGCCATAATAACGTTGATGATAAAATAGTAAAGACAATAATAATAATGATATTAACAACAATACTACTACTAATAATAATAGTAATAGTAATAGCAATAATAATAATAATAACAATAATAATAATAATAACAACAACAATAGTAAAATAACAATAACAATATTAATAATAATAATTATACTAATAGTAAAATAATGACCATGATAATAATAATAGTAATAATAATAACAATAACACAACCCTAAGAATAATAGCAATAATAATAATAATATCAATAATAATAATAATAACAATAATAGTACTAACACTAACAATAGTAAAAATAACAATAATAATATTAATAATAACAATAATAACACTAATAGTAAAATAATAACAATACTAATAATAATGGTAATAATAGTGATAATAATAATACTAATAGTAATAATAATAATAATAACAGTACTAATAATAATAATAATAATAGTAATAATAATAATAATGATAATAATAATAATAATAATAACATAGCCATAAGAATAGCAACAGTAACGATAATGATAATAATAAAAACAATAATAATAGTAATAATAATCATACTAATAATACTATTAATAGTAATAACAATCATAATATTAATATTAATATTAATACTAATAACAATAATAGTAATAACACTAATGGTAATGTTAGTAATAATAATGCTTAATAATAATAATGATAATAATAATAATAATAATAACAATAATAATAATAATAATAATAATAATAATAATGTTAATATTAATCATAATAATACTAATAATAGTAGTTAATAATATTAAACCACTAATCACTTTTATTTATTTATTTATTTATTCATTATTATTATTTACTTATTTTATTTATTTATTTATTTATTTATGACTTAGGGTTCAGGGTGTTGGCAACCTGACAAAGGTGGTGGCGGCGGCGGCGGCGCGGCGGCAGCAGTGGCGGCGGCGGTGGAGGAAGGGAGAGAGGGGAAAAATGGTGGTGGAGGCTAGGGGAGGGAAAACCAGAGGGAAAGGGAGGTACGGGGTGGTAGGGCAGGAGCTGCTGGTCGTTTTGGGGGGTGGTGGTGGCGCTGCAAGCGGCGGTGTGGCCGGCGGTGGCGGCGCGAAGGTGGCGCAGGGGCTGGGAGGTCGAGGTTGAGGAGGGATTTTCGCACGGCCAGGGCGGCACGTGCGGCGCGAGGCAGGGAGAGATAGCAGTTTGGTTGTGTAGAGGGAGGTGCAGGGAGGACGTTGGTGGCACGGGCAGGCGGAAACGGCGGCCGAAGGAGGAGGAAACGGCGACTGAAGGTGGGCGGTGCGGCGGCTTTGGATTTCTGGGTTTCAAATCTCCAACCCGATTCAGGCCATCTCCGGGGCTATTTATAGGCTAAACGGGACGGGAAAACGACAAGGATGCGAGGGAGGGTCAGAGGTTAGGTGGATGCGTGTCCGGCGAGGCTGACCGGAGCAGGTCTGCAATTGCAGACCGAGACTCGCCGGGGAGAGAGAGAGAGGGGTTTCGTGCGGGAAAAATAAATGGATCGATTAGTCAAATCTATAGGGGAGACAACGAGGTGGAGAAGGACGAAAATACTGGAGCAATGGCGTGCCGTAGAAGCTTCCTTCTCCAGCGAAAATCTCGGGTTGCAGGTGGCTGGAGGTTGAAGACGACGCGGGGCGGGAGAGAAAGAAGGCTGGACCGGCGGTCCAGCGGAAAAGAAAAGAAGGGAGGAAACGGGGCGGGCCGAACCGGCCGGGGGAAAAAAAAGGAAGAGGGGCGCAGGAGGGGAACGGGCCGCGAGGGGGGAAAGGGTGCTGGGCCTGGCAGGCCGGCCCAGGCCGGGAAAAAAAATAAGGGGGAGGAGGGGAAGAAAGAAAAAGGAAAAAGAGGGAGAAAAAAGGAAAAAGGGAAAAAGGGGAAATTAGGGGTTGGCTTAATTAGTATAATTTGGGGTAATTAGGGGTATTTAATAAAATATAATTATCAAAACAATAATTGAGTTCTATTTTTAGGTTAATTTAGGGATTTATGGAAAAATCTTCTTAATTCCATTTTGATTAACAAAACACTTAAAATTTTCTCTAATTAAATTATTTGCAAATTTTATATTAATTTGGACTATTTTATCCTTCCTATTTTTAATAAATTAATGTATTTAATAAATTTCTAAAATAAAAACCTTAATTAACTTAAAATACCACAATTCCTCCTATTTACACACTTATAAATTCCTTCTTGATTTATTCTAATTAATTCCCATTTATTTCACTAAAAGTAGTTTATTTTAATTAATTTCCTAATGATTCCCTATTCGGCCAGGATTTCCTAAATTAGGGTTTTTGGGGTATTTCAAAGATAGTCTAAAGTAAAGGTTCAATTTGTAAGAAAAGGCCCTAAAAATATGAAACATAACAAAAAAAACCTCAATTTAGAGGCCAAAATGGCATTTTGGGCTCCCAGATTGCCCAAACCGGCACTACCGCTTTGCCACATTGTATATCTCGAAACAATACCCAAAATAGCCTCCTAGATCACCTAAATCCGAGGTCCCATGAAAAAGTTATGACCCTCCAAAGTTTACAATAATAATGTCTTCTCTTTTGTTTATTACTTACTAATATGTTGAATGGTGTTACTGTTAGTGATTTTATTGCTGTAAATATATTGTATTTCTGATCCATAGTACCCAAATTTATTTCCCAAGAGCCATTATTCAACAATAATGTTGAATCTATATTCTCCATACAAACAAATACAACAATAATATGTAACAATATATAACAATAACGCAACAAATTCAACAACAAACAGCAAAATTTTCAGCCAACACATTCAACAATACATTTTCGAACGACAAACCAAAATCTTTCAATAACAAACAAACGAAACCCTGTAGATAAAGTGAGCTAGCTACAAATATGACGGTGAGAATGTTGAGAGAGGCAAGGGCTTCAAATATGACGGAGGATGAAGGTGCAAGTGCTAGCTAGGTTTGGAACAATGACAGCATGCACATGAAGAGCCGACAATGGCAGAGGCGTGGTGTAGAGTTGGCGGTGCGAGGGTTTCCTTTACTTGAGAGGAGCCGGTGTGGTGGTGCCCGGTGTGGTGGTGCGAGGGTTTTCAAGGAGAAGGAGAGTAAGAGAAGGAAGGTGCAAAGAATCTGAAATTTTTGGCACGAAACAGAACTAAGCGAAATAAAAGTTTGATTTTGGAGTTTTAATAACGGTTCCTAAAAGAACCGTTATTAAAACTTTCAGACTTTTGATAACGGTACCTGAAAGAACCGTTAATAAAACCTCTTTTAATAACGGTTCTTGAAAGAACCGTTATTAAAACATCCATGTAAATTTTAACATTGCCCTTTTAATAACGGTTTTGAACTATAACCGTTATCAAAACTATCCCGCCCATTAATTTTCACGCATTTGACAACGGTTTTCGAACTATCGTTATTAATGCCCCGTTATTATTTCCCATTTTTGTAGTAGTGCTTGTTCATAATCTGAATCAATTTTGGAATCAATCATTATAGTTATCTCATTAAAAATTTCATTTACACCCTCATTTTCAAACAATATCCTAACCTCATCTTCCATTTCAACATTATGTGTGTTTATAGGTGCATCTTCATTTTCTTCTTCTTAGACATATACAACCATGTAACACCCCCAAATTTACTACTGAAAAATTTCGTTTAAATCAAAGTTTTAGCGGAAGCAGGAAAATTAAAACCGTAAATCCGGGGGCATTACCGCCACACTTAGTACCAGATCGATCCATAACTACCGACCCGATACCAAGTGCTAAGGCTAGAAAGAAATAAAACCAGAACAACCATTCACAAACCACGAGTTCTACAAATCAGAGTGCGAAGGTAAAAGTTACATTCCGAAATACAATTTAAAAGGTCCATATATCAGAATACTTAAAATAACAGAATAGCAAGATACGATAAAACCCTTGAAAAGTTAAATACAACATTTGTATCCTCTAAAGACAAATACGATTAAACCACACGATTTTCGAAGGGTAATTATCCGGACCACTTACTCACTCAGATCTAGCCTTCCACCCCAATTTAGTAAACGATCAAGACCTGCATCAAAGGTCTGCTCCCCACCATTGGTGGATCATCACAGGACCCATTCAACCAGTGTAGTATCAGTACGGGTCTAGTACTGAGTAAGGGTGTAGGTGCCAAGGCCCACACACAAAGATGCATAACATAGCAGACATAGCATAGATACATAGATCGAATGCAATAACACATATAAACCACACAGGTTACAGACCAAACGTCACTTTTCTTTTATCAGGTCTCTGAATATAATCGATCATCATCTCGTCCAGACCCTGTGAGTGCGGGAACCCCACTATTATAGCCAGTGGAACGGTCGCGAGGGCCATGCCCTGCCACTATTATAGCCGGTGGAACGGTCGCGAGGGTAAGATACCCTGCCACTATTATAGCCGGTGGACCGGTCTGGCTCCGACTCACAAGGTATTCCACTGTAACCATTTATATCTTTCCCATGACTTATCACTTTTGTGTTTAGTTTGTTGAGCACGAAATCCCCCACTATTATAGCCGGTGGAACGGTCGCGAGGGCTTATGCCCTGCCACTATTATAGCCGGTGGAACGGTCGCGAGGGTAAAATACCCTGCCACTATTATAGCCGGTGGACCGGTCTGGGTTCGGCTCAACATCTTTCTCTGTAAGTCGTTAGTGTCTTAAAGTATCTTATTCGAGGGCATATCTTTGTCATGCATGGCCAGAGTTCTCAACACATCACATCAAAACTGACGACATAATCGTACTATCACATGTTAATAAAACATAAGTACACGTCTTGTTTCCAAGCCACATTACCCACGAAACAAGTAAGATAACGACATTTAGAATACAACACAGCATTCATATAAGGCATCCACAGCACATAGGACACAGGTCGCACATCCAATCTTATCTATATCCTCACTCGGTTTAGGTCACCGAGCTGTCTCCTACGCTTATATTAAGCTACTAACACCCTGTGTATTTAGCATACTTCTCGCATCGAAAACCCAAATCATGACCCTCAACTCAACTCCCCCACATACTTCACTCTTCCCCATAAATTCTTATTATTTTCCTTTTCTTCTCTACCTCCTCAAATTAGGATTTCCATCCCAAACCCTAGCCGGTCCCTATGTACCCTTATTTTATCCCACGTATTATTTTTCACCTCGAGCCTCCAATACTCCCAAACAACTTTCCGTTACCTTCCCCACGCCCCAAAAGTAACTTTCCATACGTAAGGTTCGCCCCCATGCGGACCTTAGTTACCCCATGCAAACCCTAACACTTCCACCATGCCAACTCTATCATTCCCATGCAAACCCTAGTGTTCCCCAGGTAACTTTACTTTCTTCTACTCTCCTATTTATTAAATCCCCCCCTTTTCCCATTCATTCATTAATCATAACTTGCCTAGGTCATTCTTACCTGCGTTAGCCAACGTACTTCCCTTTGGTTTTCCTATTTGCTTATTTTTTTCTCTTTCAAAGCCCCCACTCCACAACTCCTCATCAAAACATTCTGACGTGCATGTCACATCACACCATATCATCCTTGTATCATGCCATACTAGTACATATAAGCCAGAGTACGGAAACGTACCTCGGTTCCATGTTGCGCTACACGGTAGAACAGATAACATACACGTAATGTAGCATATAAACCACACGAGGCATCCAAGGCAAATAAAACATGTAATACACACAAGCGGCCTTAGTTACGTCCTTACCTAAATCGGCGCCGGGCTTGGAGCACGCTCCTATACCTCCGGTGGTTTGACCCGGTTTACCTATAAGAGGGAATACTTAGGGTTAATCTCCCTCTACCAGAATTATCAAAATTCCCATCTTACCCCTATCATGGCCTAATACCAAGGCTACTATTAATAATGGGGTTTATAAATAAAGGGTAGGTCATTACTATTCTTACGATAACTTATACAGATTATCACTAATTAAGTAGATTTTAGCAATCCAAATACTAAGGTGAGGGTCTTAACAACATTAATAATATGCACCAATAATACCTACCCTAATAAGAGTACTATTTATAATACTAGTGCTCCTAATAAAAATAATAGCAGCTAATGATAATAATGAAAATAATAATAGTAATATTACACTAATAATAGTAATATGGGTAATAATGGTAATGATCATAATGACAATGATAATAATACTAATAATAATAGTAATAATAATACTAATAACAACGGCCATAATAACGTTGATAATAAAATAGTAAAGACAATAATAATAATGATATTAACAACAATACTACTACTAATAATAATAGTAATAGTAATAGCAATAATAATAATAATAACAATAATAATAATGATAACGACAACAATAGTAAAACAACAATAACAATATTAATAATAATAATTATACTAATAGTAAAATAATGACCATGATAATAATAATAGTAATAATAATAACAATAACACAACCCTAAGAATAATAGCAATAATAATAACAATATCAATAATAATAATACTAACAATAATAGTGCTAACAATAACAATAGTAAAAATAACAATAATAATATTAATAATAATTATTATAATAGTAATAATAATAATCATACTAGTAATACTATTAATAGTAATAGCCATCATAATATTAATATTAATATTAATATTAACAATAATAACGATAATAGTAATAACACTAATGGTAATGTTAGTAGTAATAATGCTTAATAATAATCATAGGGATAATAATAATAATAATAATAATAACCATAATAACAATAATAATAATAATAATAGTAATAATAATAATAAAGATACTAACAATAATAATATCCATAATGATAATAGTAATAATAATAATAATAATAATAATAATAATAATAATAATAATAATAATAGTAATAATAATAGTAATGTTAATATAATAGTAATAAGATAGTAATAATAATAATAATAATAATAATAATAATAATAATAATAATAATAATAATAATAATGATAATGATAATAATAATAATAGTAATATCAATAATAGCAATAATAATAATAATAATATCAATAATAATAATAATAATAATGATGATAATAATAATATTAAATATAATAATAGTAATGATAATAATAATAATAATAATAATAATAATAATAATAAGATCAATAATAATAATAATAATAATAATAATAACAATAATATAATGATAATAATAATAGTATGGGTGGTAGTATTAGTAGTAGTAATAATATTAGTAATAATAATGATAGTGTTAATATTACTCATAATAATACTCATAATATTAGTTAATAATATTAATCCCACTAATCACCTTTATTTATTTAATCATTTAACCCTTATTATTATTTACTTATCTTATTCATTTATTTATTTAATTTTCTAGGACTTAGGGTTCAGGGGGGGTTGACAACCTGACTAGGGTGGTGGTGGCGGCGGCGGCGCGGCGGCAGCAGCGGCGGCGGCGGCGGTGGAGGAAAGGAAAGAGGGAAAAATGGTGGTGGAGGCTAGGGAAGGGAAAACCAGAGGGAAAGGGAGGTACGGGGTGGTAGGGCAGGAGCTGCTGGTCGTTTTGGGGGGTGGTGGTGGCGCTGCAAGCGGCGGTGTGGCCGGCGGTGGCGGCGCGAAGGTGGCGCCAGGGCTGGAAGGGCCGATTCGGGAAGGGTTTTTCGCACGGCCAGGGCGGCACGTGCGGCGCGAGTTAGGGTGGCTAAGAAGGTTGGTTGCGTAGAGGGCGGTGCAGGGAGGATTTTGGTGGTAAGGGCAGGCGGTAACGGTGGCCGAGGGCGGAGGAAACGGCGGCTGAAAGTGGGGCGGCGCGACGGGTTGGATTTCTGGGTTCCAAAGAATCGAACCCGATTCAGGCCATTTCCGGGGCTATTTATAGAGGATTTGGAACGGGAAAACGACAAGGAGGCGAGGGAGAGTCAGAGGGTAGGTGGAGGCATGTCCGGCGAGGCTGACCGGAGTAGGTCTGCAATTTGCAGATCGTGACCCGCCGGAGAGGACGACAGGGCTTGCGTGCGGGGAAAACGCTGCCCGATTGGTCACATCTCAAGGTAAGGTCAAATCAGGGACGAAAAGACAGGAGAGAAGGACGGAGAAGGGACGGGACGCTCGCCGCTGCGTTTTCCGGCGAGGTCGAGTTGCAGGCGGGGAGAAACGGCGTCGCGAGGAAGAAGAAGAAGAAGAAGAAGAAAGGAGGGCTGGACCGGCGGTCCAGGGGAAGGGGAAAAGGAAGGGAGAAACCGGCCGGGCGCGGCGGTTTATTTTTCCCATAAATGAAACGCGGAGTTTTGGTCTATTATTGGGCAAGACGCGGCGTTTGAGTCGGTCTGGCAACGGTTGCTTACTTCCTTATCGCGACGCGGCGTTTTCGCGACTTCAGCGTCGAAACGCCGCGTTTTGGGTCACAGACGGCCGGGCTCGCTGGGCCGCGGCGAGAAGAAGGAAAAGGGAGGGGGTTTTGGGCCAGCGGGGCGGCCCAGGCCGGGGAAAACATAAGGAAGAGAAGGGGGGAGAAAGAAAAAAAAAGGAAAAAGGAGGGAGAGAAAAAAAGGAAAAGGGAAAAAGGAAAAATAAGGAAAATTAGTGGTTGCCTTAACTAGTATAATTTGGGTAATTTGGGGTATTTAATAAAATATAATTATCAAAACAATAATTAAATTATATTTTTAGGTTAATTTAGGGAAAAATTTCCTAAATTCATTTTAATTAACAAAACCCCTTAATTTTTCTCTAATTAAATTATTTAAAAATTTTATATTAATTTGAAACTATTTTATCCTCCCTATTTTATATAATTTAAGGTACTTAATAAATTTCAAAAGTGAAGACCTTAATTAACTTAAATACCATAATTCCTCCTACTTACACACTTATAAATTCCTTCTTGATTTATCCTATTAATTCCTTTTTATTTCACTAAAAGTAATTTATTTTAATTAATCTCCTAATAATTCCCTATTCAGCCAGGATCTCCTAAATTAGGGTTTTTGGGGTATTTCAAACCATTTCACAGAAGTCATTCATATTGTCATGTCATCAATATATGTCATGGAATATTGATGTTCAATTGGTATACAATTAATAACCATGTTGTATAAAGAAATTGTTTATTGAATTTTTGATTATTTAATGAGAAAAAAATTTAAAGAACTAAACTCCTAATGGCAAGGTTGGATCCCTTAATGGTTATCTAAATGGACATTTACATAAAACCTCCTAACTTTGTTGAGTCTAGCAACATTTTTAATGACTTGACACTATCTATCAGAATCAAAAGACATATCCCCATTATCTCATTCCAATATATTCCAAATATCTTGAATAAGTATGTATCATCAATACAATTTGTCCATAGAGGCACCATATTCATAAACTCGCTAAAAGTAGTAGATGATGAAAAAAATGTATATTAGGGTTTCCTTGAAATGTAAGTCATCCAAATTCATACTTTTATTTACCGTTCCTATAATTGAAATCATAAAAAAAAATTAGTATATTTTGTGCATCTACAATTTTTTAAAACATCATAAATATTGATCATAATTTTTGCTCTTCTTAATTATATTTATAAATATTTTCACATAATCATTCCTAATACATGCATATCTTAATAACGAAATATTTAATTTTTACAAATGTAAACGTTTATATTTAGTTGGCAAACATTTGACATTAGTTCTAAACCTTATTTTACTCTACCATAGTTTTAGCAAAAACCAAAATTAGAGCATAAAATAAATATATTATATCATGTCAACCAACAAATTATATATATAATCTAACTATATTATAGTATAGTTATATACAATCTAACAAAATCTAATCCATATTATTGCATGAAAAAAGATAAGAATAAAAGAACACATGATATTTGAGATGCAAGAAACAATTGCAAAAATGAAGGTCAAACAAAGATGTAATTGCATGAGAGAGAATAAAAATTGAAGACGAGAGAAAACACTTGTAGAGGGGATGGGCAATGGTCATCGGTTGAGAATAGAATGAAGAACAAAGTGAGATGGGGAGGGTTGGGTGAGGGGTTAGGATTAAAAGAAACATGCCAATGATCGGGTGTTTTTTCTTTTCTTCTAATTCCTCCCGTGTGCTCTAATAATTAAAAATGAGGCTATTTCATTTTAATAAAACACACTTAATCATCAGGCATATTTTATTAAAATCGAACGTTGTTCACTTTTGCGGGCTATTTTGGTTATTTTTCAACTAAAGGCTATTTTTGTGTTTATTAAACTTAATTTTGCTCTTATGGTAAGTAGTTTGGTTAAAGACCATTCCACGGATTCAAATCCGACATTTAGGGCTAAGAAATGGTCAATATTTTTTTGCACCTTCAACTTACAAATTAAGCCAATAGAATATGACTCAATAATTATATTTTTATCCTAGAACTTGACATGTTCAATTGTAATAGGCATAGCTTGGCCCTCTTCCTCCTCCACTAACAAAACTCCAAATTTTAGTGTCTTGTATGCCCATCTAATGTTCTTTATATAGTCCTAGCGAACTGTAGCTATAGCCCAGTTATCAGATACTCTTATTATTTTATTCAAATTTAATATATTTATGTATTATTGAAAAAATAAATAATAACACAAAATTATATAATATCAAAAGGGCATTCAAATTTGAATTGACATGAAGAACTTTCAATAATTGTAAGATCTATTTAATAATAATATTCAAATTAAAAAATAAAAATAAAAATGTATATTTAATCGATACATTATATAAAATCATGAAGATGTATACACAAAATATATAGTGGTGGATTAAAACTAACATTTAATACTAATAGTATTCCATTCATATAAATAGGAATATGGATCTTGAATCATGCCTCCTTTATATATATAAATATATATTTAAAATATTATGTGATTTTGAAAAGGATTAATATTTAAACAAATTAAAACAAACTTTGGAAGATCAATAATCTTTTAATTTGAAAATGATAATATAAATTTTAAATCTTGTAACATACATTTTTAGAATAAATTATAGGACTTTTAACTATGAAAATGTCTTTGTCCAATTTTCTTGTGTTTTTTTTCTTCTTATCAAGTAGTGAAAAATATAATGGATTAAGGTGTTTTTTTATTAATAAAGAAATAAATTATAAGCACAAACATATACAGATTAAATAAAGTAATGGAAAATGTGTGAGTGATGAAGACAAAACTTCATTGTGTATAAGAAATTAAAAGAATAAGGTAGAAAATGATAAAAGAAATCATTTGTTACAAGAAAAAAGTAAATTGAAACAAAATTGCTTAATATTAACAAATAATATAGATAGATAGAATCAAAATCATTTGCCAAATTTTTTGATAGGGAAATAAATGGTTGTGATAATTGAAAGAACAAAATATATGTATAAAATAAAATTTTAACCCCAACATTTGTATTATGTGCGTTTATGTTTCCTTGATTTAGTTTCTTATTTCTCACTTCATGTTCTTAAAATAATTTGTCATTAACCTAATTTTAGTCTAATTCTTTAGTTCTTACTATTTAGTAAATCAAGAGCATGAATAATAATCTAACCGAAGATGTCAGAATGCAAAATTAATTGGTTTCAAAATGAAGTAGCCTTCCATAATATACTCTCAATTTGTATTTATATTTTATCCAAAACATCTTATGGAAATCAACTTTGAATTAATTGAAATACATGTTTATGTGTTTGAATAAAACATTGTATAAATATGCACAAAATCATTAAAATATTTAGTGATGCACTATATATATAATATCTCATCCTAAAATACTTTGAATTGTGTATTTATTTTGTATAAAATGAATACTTTTTTATGGGAGTTGGGAAAATGATTAAAGATGGTCTTTTTAGGGGAACAATAAATTGGTGATACACACATTAGTTAACCAATTTATTTTCAAAAGAAGTCATTCTTGGCTAAGAATGGCTAATCGACTAGGTTTTTAGCACTACTTGACTAGGTCTCTTAGCATCCTAACTTGCATTTTATTTTTTGATTCGTAATCCAAAGTTTGTGTAAACTTTTTATTATTATTTTTTGGTTCTAATAATCATAATTAGGAGTTGTAAAGCTATTTTTGTTTATCAAATTTGTTAGGTTACTTTTAAATTGAAATAATAAAATCTCTTTAGTACATTTTAACCTCTCGTTTAAACCTTTTGATTTCTTCCTATATCCTCTGCCTTAGCTCTAAATGTTTGAGCTAGAGGACCTGATATTATACCTTTTTCCTTGACTTTCTTTGCTTTGGGACTATGGTGACAGATATGACCCCATAACCTTACCTATACACTCTATTTTTCCTTCTAGCACTCAAGTATGTCTTTGGCTACTAGAATAAACAATTAACTAGTTTTTTAGTACTAGTTAATTGGTTCTCTTGATATACCAACTTATATTTAATTTTTATATTATTTGTGAATCCAAAGTTTGTGTAACCTTTTGATTATTATTTTTTAGTGCCATTGAGCATAATTAGGAGTTGTTATGCTATTTTTTTTATCATATTTATTGGTTTTTTATTTAAATTATAAAATATATCTATTACATTTTAGCCTCTCTTTTACATTTTTTGATTTCTTCCTCTCTATTCTACCTTACCTCAAAAATGTTGAGCCACAAGACGTAATAGTATACCTTTTCCCATGATTTCCTTGCCTTTAGGTTGTGGTGATAGACTTGACCCCATAGCCTCACCTATAAGCTCCAGTTTTATTTTTGGCACTAATGTATATCTTTGGCTATCATTTTTCTCTCCCCTTTGACTTGAATTTTGATCATACGAGGCTTTGGGAGGCTTGAGATATCAGGCTTCACCTTCTAATTTAATCACCTAACTCTTATGTTCTCCTTTCTCAACCTATTAAAATTAACCCCTATTTTTCTTACCTCTCTATTTTCCTTTATTTTGGTTCCTTTCCTCTCCATCTATTCCATTACTAAGCTCCATTCTTCTTCTTCACTCCCCTCATCATTTTACTAACCATATCTTGCTTTCCCCTACTCAAGAGGGAGTTAGTTCTTAGGGAAAGTTTGAGTCCTTGAAGTTTCTACCTGCTTTCTCCTCTTGTCTTTTTTTTTTCCTTAGGATGAGGTTGAGATTCCTTTCTAATATATTTTCCATCTATTTCTATTTTAGATTTTGTGTCTTGTGTGTTTGGTAGGTGCTCAAGGTGATCGCGTGTTAGAACATTAAAGATTTATGTGGTGTTTTATTGCTTGTCATTACTTATGGTTAGTTTGAAGTAAGATTAAGTCTTACTCTAGATTATGGTGATGTATGTAATGAATGAGTGATTTGATTTCCATGTATCTTGCTAATTTATGTGTTTGTGCACTCAGGATTGACTTCAAACATATATAACATGAAATAATTAATTTGGATGTATTAAGGATTAAACCACTATAATATTATATGGATGTGTTGATTCCTTATATCTTTATGTATTTTTATTATTATGGTTGGTTTTACATGAATAATGATGTATAAAATGATGTATAGGAGTATGAAATCATTTCTTGACGTTTTCTTTGTTTTTCATGAAAGAATGAGGAATTGGGTGTGTTAAATTTTGATCTAAGCATGATGAGATTATTTTCATGTTGGAACATGTCTTTGAGTGCGATTTTTATATGCAAGAATCATGCTAGAATATTTTGAGTTGGTTATGAGATGTTTTTTCATCCTTTGAATTGTTTCGGACCTATGTGTTGGTGTGCTAAAGGCACTAGTAAATGGTATGATCACACAAGTTGACTAGTACCTATTCTGTAAAAGGTGATATCTATCTCCACGTAACTAGCTAACTAGTAACCCCTTCTATAGAATGTGTTTCATTTCTTCACATAACCAATCGATTGGTACTTGTGTTACATGATTTTCATATACTTTTATTTCAACCCTTAATTGGTTAACGAGTTTTGTTGGACCAGCTAATTGGTACCCTATAACATTTTTCCATATTTTAATGGTTTGAACTTTCATTTTTGAATAAATTTGACCTCTAGTTTGATGTAGACTTAAACTTTAAATGTATTATCCTTTTGTTTAATAATTAGACTTAAGAAAATAAAATAAAATTTTATTTTTTGTTGGATTACCATTTTGCCACGTGGTGTATATTTCCATTGTGATGGAACAAGGGGATTCCAACATTGTCCTTATTTTATATATCCATTAGTGATTTGAATAATTTCCTTTATCTTCATTGATTTGAGTCAGGTGTTATATCTAGGAAAACATTAACTATTAAGATTTGATTCGTTGTGATATGTTGGGTGTAATCTTGAAATACTAATAATAGTTAAATAAGAGTTTATTCACACTATCTTCTCTCAGTATTATTCTAGCTAGTCATGATTTAGTAGGGTGGTACCCCTTGTTTTATTTGACCTATGGATGGTGCCTTTCCTACTTGTACAGACTTATGTTCTTTTATATGGTATCAATACTCAAGTGGTTATGATCACCTTATGGTTTTGGTGTCCCTATAGCATTAGTGGTTTAATGTGGGCTGACAAGGGTCTTGTACAAGCCCCTTAGCTCCAATGATCATAGTGGGTGGAGCTTATAGCTTCATTTTTTCTTGGTAAGCTTTCATGACAAATACATGGTGAAGAGTTAGTGTCTTTTGCTTGAATATATTATAGATAACCTAGTAACCACTTGTTGATGTGTATTATGAGAATGTGTTGCAAGAGATGCCTTAGAGGGATTATTATCTTTCATCAAGTACTTGATAGCTTATAGTCATTATTATCATGAGGAGTATGAATTATGCACACCATGTATGTTTACCAAAGTACATTCATCCATGTATGTTAACCCATGCATTATGCAAGCAAGTGTTTCATGTTCTACCATAATCATCTTTGCAGCATGAATCTCACCATATGATAACATAGTCTTGTCTTACTTAGTACTCTTTGTACAAATGCTATTGTGCACTTCAATACCCTTGACTCTTATCCAAGCAAGCGGATGTTGTTGATAATGTTGTGCAGGACTTTAACGATTTGCCTTATAGCGATGAACATCTATGGATACTTTTTTGGGATTGGCTTATGAGTTAGGATATACAGATATAATACCCTATACTTTTGAAATTCAATTTTCTTAATCTTAAATATTTAATTAACAAAATTTGATAAAAGCATTTAATTAATTTATTTGAAATCTATTTCATAATTCTATTAACAATTTCAAATTCATATTAAAATTTAGTTAATCGTTGTCATTGGAGATTATTCTAAATAAATTCATTCATGTCCATGAATTTTATTATATTCATATGATTTCAATTTTGATTTAAGATTAAAACTTTATTTTAAAGTTATATTTTATTGAAAAATTAAATTATTTAAATTATAATATCTCCTTTATCATAGTATAATCATTTTAATTATTTTTATTTTTAATAAATATTGCCTTTGTTAAATATCTTTATTTTTAAGGGGTCTATAAGATCATTGAAAATTTTTAAATTAAATATTTCCATCACTTATTTATGACATTATTTCCTAAATTAATTTTTTTCCTTGTTGGTTTACAAAGGACCTTTTCCAAAAATTATTTAAATCAATCTCAACTTCTTATAATTTTATTTACATATTTCTTTAGATAGCTTTAAATATTTTATGAGGTCATATTATGTATGTTTGTATATAATATGAATTCTGGCACTTGGCAGTTTACTTCCGAAGTTTTTTTTTTAATTCTTTAAATAACTTTTATATTGATTTTATATATTCAAATATTTACAAAATTATTTTCGTGATATGAGTCTCAAATGAAAGCATCCATTAATATTTTTTAGATATTTGGTATCCTCTTATGTGCATGAGCATTAGTAAAAGAAGAGCCAACCAGCCCCACCTTTCTTTCTTTCTTCTCCCTTTTCTTGATTTTGTCTCTCTCATTTTTCCCAACCTCCCTTTAATTCCCTATTGAGCTTTGATCTCTACCCACCACACAATAGCATCATGCCCAACTACCACACCTCTCCCTCCTATTGGCCTCCATCTCCTCCAAACACATCACCAAATAGTAGTTACTATGCCATACTAAACCACTGGGGACGATCAACATTGTGAGTTACAACAACAAGCGAGATGTAGCAACAGGTAAGCGTATAGAGGAGTAGGCTTAACCCTAACGAGGCCAGACCTTCCATTTCCTTCATCCAGGAATAGATCACAATGTCAAATCTATTACCACACCATAGCGTCATCACTAGAGTCAATAATAAGAAGCTAAGATATAATAATAGTAGATTACATCATTGATATAACCACCTCTTGTGCTACCCAAGCATGGTAAAGTGGTTCCTAAATTCTAGCAACCTTAATTCATACACAACAACACCATGTTAACATATTTTAATTTTGCATAAATTTTCCTAAACCATAACTTTGAGCTTGACCAATTTTGGATAAACTACGCTTAATTAAGTTAAAATGATTCTTAGATCATGTATATGTGAATTTTGTAATTGATTTGGAGTGGTTAATTATATTGTATGTTGTCGACTGGTGAAATTTGGATTTTAACCGTAATATGTCCAGATTACCTAAATTTATTCGATTAAGCTAGTTTTAACAAATTGATTATATAATATATTTTGAATTGTATCTCATTTCATGTTGGATCCTTTAGTCTAATAAAATTGATGAAATTTATTAAATTGGAAATTTGTGCTCAAACCTTAATCTAAGCGCCATGACTTTGAATAAAATTTGAATTTTGAGTGTTCCTACCAATTAAATTCATGAAAAAATTTAGAATATGATTAATTGTGTTTCTTATTTTCATCAAATTAATATAAATTGAAAATTTTGAAAAATTTTAGATCATAAATATAATATTGTTAAATCAGGATATATTTAGAATATACAAAATTTCATAGTTGGATGATTAGTGTTAATATTTGAGTAAGAATAGACTGAATTTGTATTGTAGGCCTAAAAGCCCTAATTCTATATAATAGGGTATTTCGTTTATTATTTTAATTTAATTGATTATAAAATAAGTTATAAAATAGATCTAACTGTACCTCTAAACTTTAACTTTAAAGAAATTAGTAACATATGATTGAAGTATATTTTTGGACCTAAGGCCCTAACTTTAAGTCTCTATATATATTTCCTTATGGTGGAATCTTGAAATGTTTTCATCTTGAAGTTGAATGTGATAAGTATCCATTATATTATTTATATATTTCATGACTATATCATTTCTCATATATATGTGAGCTTATAATTTTCAATGCAAACATATGTTAGCATGTCTATTATTTATTTTGTTTGAGTTTCAGTATGTTAAAGGTTGAACATGATTATGTGGGGAACATTTTCACATAATTTTTATAATGTTTAGTGATTATATAACATGTTATGATGTGTTTTAATTATGATTGGTTTTGGAAATTTGTATAATTGGATAATCACGGACTAAACTGATTTGATGCCTTATGTTGGGGTTTTAAGCCTTAAATTTCATTGACTTTAATTCCGCTTGGAATTTATTGAATTTAATGCCACTTAGAATTATTTGGCCTTAATGTAACTTGGGACTACTCAACTTTAACATTACTTGGAACGGATTAGCTTTTAATGCCACCAAGAAGGGATCAGCTTTAACGTCACTTGGTTGGGCCTCTATACCTTGGAGATAAAGTGCGTGGATAATATTGGAATGGGATAATGGAATTACATAGTTTTGATAAAAGTGATTTAAGTGTTATTATGTGATATTGATTCATATTTGGTTAAATCTTTAAGTGTTAAGCACTTAAAGTAAAGGATCTTAAGTTGGGACTTGTATTAATCGAACTAGTTATCTGAGTTAGGTTTGGTATTCACGAGGTACCAAAATGGGTTTTTTCCCTTATGTGATATCGGGTGCCTTACAAGGTTTGGAGAAGCCCTCTTCTAATTTATAGGCATCTTTATATATTTCAGCCTTATAAGGAGTATGAATAATTAAGTGATTAAATGTCTTATTTATTGGTGGTTTGGTTACATTTAGGGCTGCGCAACTATGGATAATATCATTCATGCACTAGATTAGTTGTTAGGGTTCCTTCAAATCTCCATCCTCAAGTTAAAATAATCAAATGATTGTGATCACATTAATGAAATATAATAATCAATGTTCTCGTTCATTCATGGAATTTATATATCGTTATTCTATATATGGTTCTTAGTTGTCTTTCTTATAACTGTGCTACCATAGGATGCATGCTATAATCTATTTATCGCATGATATGCTATTTTAATTACATGTGGGTCTTATGTGTTGAATCCTATCTTTTAGGATAGTTGTGTTACTCGGTGTGAGTTTGTATTTTTGTATACACTTGTACCCATTTGTTTCCATGTCTAGTTGTGTGTTTATAAGCAAGAATCTATAATAGCATGTTTAATCATATGTTATCACATGACTCACATGACGTCTTACATAATTACATAAACCAATGTGCACCATTGATATCTATGACTATGATATTCCATATGATCATTCCTTACCCATGTAATCACATGTGTGACTTTTCTTCATACCATATGCATAGATGATGAATGTTATACCATTTATTTATGATATTGTGATTGTTGTTATATAAATGGAAAAGTGTATATAACCATAACTTTATGTGCATGATGTGTTCTCCATTAGTTAGGCAATTTTGATTTATTCAATACTATACCCTTGCGGATACTACCATGATTGAATAGGTCCAACAACAATCTATTAATGGTGGAGAACAAACCTTAGGTGCATGTAACACTCCCAAATTTATGAACCATAAAATTTCATTTGAAGACAATGTAGAAGCACTTGAAAACCAAAATTGGGGGATGTTGTTGCCACACAAAACATGAGAAACGTGTGATCATTACCTCACCCATGCTAGATGCAAGGCTAAATGGAACATTAAATGAAAAAAAAAATGCATTCTCATAATAGTAATACAATAATACTAATGATAAGAAAAAAATATGAGAACAATAATATAGATGGGAAGAGTATTAGAGTTTAAAAAATTTAAATAAAAGAAATTAAAGCCAATAGTTTAAATAACTAGAAGAACAAAAAGATCACAATGTAGTGGGAAAACATGGCTAGCTAGCTATCCTAACTCTTAAGCACAAATATAAACCTCTAACCCCAAATAAAGGCTAACTATAGGCTAATGCCATCACCTTTAGAATACTTTTACCAAGAATCATACCCCCACAAAATGTCTTCTACTCCCTAGACTAGAAGCCAAATCATTACAGCAACCACACAAGTACAATATTAATATGGTGAATTACTAGTAAAACAAACTACCTAAAATGAGGTAAAGCTCATGTAACACATTGAAGTCACATAGTAGCATGGTGATATGCATACCAATATAAATTAACAATCTAGCTCATGGCAGTTATATAATTAGATGTACTTGCATGGAAATCATGGAAGAATTATAATATAGTAAGTGCATCATAATCTACACAATGTAAACCATATTATAGATATTCCTATAGTGATTACATAAATTCTAGTTATTAAGATAGTTTGTTCGACCACACCCAATTCTCCACCATGAACAAAAGTCATGGCAGCAAATAAATATAATAGAATACAACACCCATTGTAAAGGCTCAGGATACATCAAAGGAGATTTTATTTGGGGATACCACACCCACCATACATCGAGTGCACCTACTATGAGGTCCAACACAAATTTGGATACCACACCCACCACACATGGTCAAAGTATATCAAGGGAGAATGTACTAGAATATCTCACCCACCACTTAAATGCCTCCATCTGGAAGGCTAAAATTTTGGGATACCACACCCGCCTAAGAAATACACAACACAAAGTGCCGAGGGGCTAGCACTAAGATACCTCACCCAATCGAACTAGATACCGATGCCATGCCAGCCTACTATAGTAAAATCCTATACCTCAAAGATATGTGCATACCCTATACCAACCACAACCTAGTAGAGAAGAAAAGTACTTATTGGAAATATAAACCACAGGGTGACCTACCTTCTAAATCCCAATCAGCTACCCTGAGAGTCAAATAAAAATGCTCGAACTAAATCTTATTCCATTATAAATAATTAGTAAGTGATATCACAAATTATTGATTAATTTCACAAATAACCAATTGGGGCATTTCCAAGTGATAACGCCAAAAATAATTGAATTTCATTATTATCCAAATTAGGTGTATCCAAGTGATAACACTAACCACCTCATAAGGCATAAAATCCACCAATTAGGTGTTTAGAGATGACACCAAACTTAACCAATTCAAATCACAAATATCATCATTATGATTCTTCTTTTTTCTATGGTAAACATGGTTGAAATCATCATTTAAATTTTTTAATTACATTGAGGTATAAACTTAAAATTCCTAAAAGAATAACAATAATTAATAAATGAACCAATTAGCATACAACCAGACCATTCGATTAGTGAATGGGATTAGTCGATTGGTCTAGTCGTACCAGTCTTGAACCAAAAATAACATCACAAAACCAATTGATTGTTCATAGTAAATAAGTCAATCAGTTTGCTCTAATCGATCGATGGGTCTAAGTAGAGACCAAACAACTTTGATCATAGATTCACAAGTCAATGAGTTTGGAAAATGGATCTACTGTCCATAGAAACTAGTCAACTAGTTCATTAAACCAATCAACCAATCTCACAACCACCTAAACAACATTTCCAAACCATATGACTGTTCATACAACCAGTAATTGGGTTTAACAAACCAATCAACTGGTCTGGGTAAAACAATGCCCAGATTTGTGATACACACACTCCTAGCTTGCTGATATTTCATTACACACATGAAAATAGGTGATGCACACATAGAATCATATATATAAATGGTAATGTAGGAATTTAAATGAAATCACACTCAAATTGCCAAATCAGGCACACAATTAGAGAAACCAATAATGCTTAATTTCATAAAGAAACTCTACCACATGCTTAAATTCTAGAATACAATTAGCCAATGCTCAATACAAAAACACACCAAGAATATGGGACCACAATGAGCAAAAAAAAATGCATGCATTTTAAAGATAAGAATGCCTTACCAATAATTAATTATTATACCACAAAACTCCTACTTGATGACTATCTAATAGGTTCTTGATTCTTAAAAGAATAAAAAGTAAAAAAAAATAAAACTCTGTTTTAAAAATCCATTAAAATCAAAGAAAATTAGATTAAGAATAAGAAGAAAAATCACAACTCAACCTTTTTTAGAAATAAAATTCCAAAGAAAAAGAAGTCGGAATCTTCAACCCTTCTCAAACCTTAATTCTTTCTTGATTAAGAGAGAAAAAAGATAACTAAAGGAAGGCAAGAAAATAAGATCAAGTCTCTATTTTTTCTTAGGATAGGGGAAAAAGGAGAAGAATGAGATATAATCAACACTTAGCAATTTTCATTAAGGGAATGGAAGAAGAGAACAAGAAAAATAGGTAAGAAATGAAAATGAATTAAGGATAGAGGGTATAGAAGGGAGATTTAGTCGAAATCTATGAGAGAGAGAGAGAGAGAGAAGACTAGTATGATTCAATATGGGTTACTAAGTATAAGAGAAATACTTGATGAGGTGAGGGAGATTGAGTGTAGTTAGGGTGGGAAAATTTGTAGAAGTTTGGTAAGTTAGGAAGGGTAGTCAAGAATTCAAACATACAACTCAACTTTCGAAAGAGAATGATCTAAATAATTTAAAAATAATCCCAAAGCCCCAAAATATACTTATTAGTACAAATAGATTCTAACTAGAAGTTTTTATAAACATTAAAAATATATTTCAATCAAATTAGAAAATGATTTGAAATCATAGGATAATGAGTCAATTGGTTTGAGCAAACTAGTAGTCTGGTTCATCAAGAATAAAGTTTTCAATCTCTAAGTGTGCTATTGATCACTACACATGGAATTCATATTTTTAGAAACCTTTTCAAAATCAAAACTAATTTATTTTATATCCAAATAATTTAAAACACATTTTGAAGTATTTTAGGATGGGTTATTACTATGCATGATGGAGATATAATGTTCCATTGTTGGGTTCAAAAAATTGACCTTTAAAAGAGTTATATTTATTTATATGTACCTATTTTGGAAATTTTCAAATATTGAAATTTTAATAGTGGTGTAACCAAATTTCAATGTCCCAATACTTTACAAAAGTATTAAAATATAGAGTTATTTTATCCCTTTTTTTTTGCAAATTTAATCAACGATGATTTTGTTTATTAAAATCATTTTCTTTCCATTTACCATTGTATATATCCTTGTGGGAGATTATTTTCTTAGTATAAATGATATTTAAGCTTTAGTTGGATGGGTATTAGTCTTGCATCTAGTATGAGATATATCATAGCTATTTATTTTATGTTAGGTGTAGCAGTAATACTCCATATTTTCTATTTTAGCTTCTACATTATTCTTTATAATAAATTTTTTTAGGTATGAAGAAGGGGGTGTTACACTGGATATTTAAACTATTAAAATTTTCTATATCTCCATTCTCTTATTTCAATTTGTAAATGCTATCATCCTATCAATTTTCATGTACCTTGATTAAGGTAAATCCCTTTTAATGTTGTTTACGTATATAAACCATTAGAATTTTACCTTATGTTAGATATGTTAGTAAAGTCTTAAGGTTCACATTTTTCTTTTGCTAAAATTTAATTTAAAAAAAATAGTTGTAAAATTTGGGAGTGTTGTAATTTTTTGTTTAAATTTAATTAATCTAGCTTCGAATCAACTAACATACCTCATTCACCATGTCATATAGCCACATTATTTATGTTCTTATACATGGAGCCCCTTTAATTCTAATATTTTTTAACTATTAAAATTTTAATTGTAGGATTCAGTTGGTTCTAAAATGATGCAAAATCTTTTCAACTTCTAAAAATCTTTATTGTCTATAGGAAGTGGATATTGTGCAAAATGTAGGAGGATGAGGGGTAATTGTGTGTGTGAGGAAGGAGATAATGAGGTTGGAGTGAGAAAAAAAGTGATGGATATCACCTATTTGAGGAACACAAGGTTGTTGAACTTACATAAAATAAAGGATCAAAAGGGATAAAGGACAAGATATAAGGGAAAAATTAGAATAGACTTCTATACTTTTGTTTTATACATCAAAATTAATGTTCTAAACAAAAGATATATAAATAAAAATAACCCTTTTATGTTAATGTTTTTCAGTCTTAATTATAATAATATTAAATTTATCATCACGTAATATACAATTCTTTAACAATAATTTGCATATTCTTAAATAGTGAATAGTATTTGCTTAGTTTACTTCTAGTTGTTTTCTATCAGAGAGTGAAAATGATGAAATATTGAGTCTTTTTTTTAAAAAAAATTGTAAAGTGTTAAATAAAATAATCATAAATGTATTAGTAGTAGATCTTAAACATAGTTGGTAATAGCAAAAATATAAATAAAGATATGTTATTTTAAGAAAATATAGATTCAAACAAAGTTCATTACAATTGAAAAATATGTAGTATATAAATAGAAAAAAAATAGTGGGCAAGTTTCTGAAGCATGTTTATTTGAGAGTATATTAATATTTTTAGGCATCCTTTTTTCTCAATTTTTTAATTTCTTAGTCTATCCTCCAAAGCCAAATATAGCTTATGTTTTAAAATAGATGCAACAATGTTTTTTAAGCTAACTTAAAATATTTTTCATTTTATTATCTATTTTATATGATATAACATATATATTTTTTTTCAAAATATAGAGTTATAATTATTTATTAAGGCACTTTATTACATGGTACATTTAATAACTAACAAAATATTATAATATATATCATAAAATTTCAATATAGATTACTTATTTAAACACGTAATTTGCCAAACAAAAATTCAATGTAATTGATGTTAATTCTATAATAGAAAGGAGTTTTATATATGCCTTATAGGCCATAAGCTTAGAGTGCATGCCTTGTTTTGATGATAACAAGTTTATTTAGGGTTTAACTTGTTTTATTTATTATACATAAGCTTTGAATGTTTCATCATTGGATTCAAAACTTAACCAAAGTAATATATGCAAATGATATCAAAGTTCTAACCTTATGTCAAGCACAAGAATAATAAAGAAGGTTTTCAAAACTTATGATCGTCATTTATTCTAAATCCTTAGCTTGATGCTTTATAGTATGATAGGTTTTGATTACCTCTATTTTCTATTTGAAAAAAATATTTCAATCCTTTTTGAATATCATCTAAGAAGGTTTTAATTTGAACTAAATCACTTCAAAACATTTTATTTGTTTCCCTTAAAAAATATTAATTACCTTAATAAATTAGTCTATTAATACATTGAGCCAATTAATGGGACACATCTAACATTGAGTATTTTGAACCCATCAATGTGGCATTCAAAATAATTGATTGATTAAGTCAATCGATGGACTAATATCTCTTATCAATTAGTGGAAACCAAAATAAAATTTTCACTAAACTCTCTACATGTTTCCATTTTACAAAAACATTGATAACTTGCTTCCATTGGTTGACTATCTTGCCCCATCATTCAATTACCTCAATCACTAGTCAATGGGTTCTCAATTTAAAATTTTTACTTTGAAATCCCTAAGGAGGCGTAGGAGTGTGCTCCAAGACCGGTGTTATTTTAGGTAAAGGGTGATAAGGCCTTTTGTGTGGTTATGTGCATTATGTGCTTCGCATGCTACGTATCCTATGTTTATCATTATTGTGATTATTTTGTATGTGGTATAACGTGGAGTTGAAGTATGTTTTTGTATGGCATGTGTACTATATGTGAGGAAATATTGTATATGTGATGATATGTGTTGTGACCCTATAAGACATGCATGTGAGGATGTTGATGCGGTTTGTAGGGAAGAAATGATGAAAAAGGAGGATGGGAAAAGAATTTGACCAAGGGATGTGATTTGTCCAAGTATTTTAATGATTCATGAGTGGAAGAATAAAATGGGAAATTTAGGGTCTCATGAGAGAGAATCTAATTTATGGTTTGTATGGGAGAATCCAATTTATGATGTTATAGGGGAGAATCTGATTTATTGTTTTATATGGGAGAACCTAATTTATGGTTTCGTGTGGGAGAATTTGATTTATGATTTTGCATGGTTTTGTGTGAGAGAACTTAATTTATGATGTTATATGGGAGAATCTAATTTATGACGTTGTATGGAAGAACGTAATTTATGACGTTATATGGGAGAATCTAATTTATGGTTTTGTATGGGAGGATCTAATACAGGGTTTTGTATGGATGAATATTTGGTTTTATATGGTTGGAATTTAGGGTTTGGTATGGATGAATCCTTGGGTTTTATATGGTTTGAATCTGTATTGATGAATCTTTAGTTGTGTATGGATTGAATATCAGGTTTTGTATGGAGGAATCTAGGGTTTTAATTATATGGAAGAATCTAGGGTTGCATGGTTGAATTTAGGGTTTCACGTGGGATTTTAGGGTTTGCATGAAAAAGTTCGAAGGTTTGCATGGGGAGGTTAATGTCTGCATGGGTATGAAATTTATGTGTGGAAAGTTGATTTGGGATGTAAGGAAGGTAATGTAAGTGTTGTTTGGCTGTTTGAACACTTGTGATGAAAAATAGTACGTAGGACATTATAAAAGTATAGAGGAGACTAAATTAGGGTTTGGAGTGATTAACTATGGATTGTTGTGATTAACTAGGGTTGGAGTGGATAATTGTGGTTTCTTGTGATTAAATAAGGTTTGGAATGGCTAATTATGGTTGTTATGGTTAAATAAGGTTTGGAGTGGTTAACTATGGTTTGTTGCAGTTAATTAGGGTTTGTTGTGGCTACTTAGGGTTTTTGTGTTATCATGTATATTTGGCGATTAAAGTGTAATTATGATTGTGAAATTTATGATTTGTGATGTGTGAAGTGTAAAGGGAATGATTCATGCATGTCCTGGATGAAAGCTTCTGAATAAGATACTTAAAACATTAATCACGTAAAGTGGAAGATGTTGAGCCTGGCCCAGACCAATCCACCAACGAATAATAGTGGTTAGGGCATGATGCCCTATGTATTTCCGGTCCACCGACTATAATAGTGGTCAGGCTTTGTACCTGTGCGTTTCCGATCCACCGACTATAATAGTGGGGGATCCCGTGCTCAACAAAATCGAATATATTTGTGCCAATACATGCAAAAGACACTAAGTACTTATAGTGGACCACTATGCGAGAAGGGGCCAGATCGGTCCACTAGCGAATAATAGTGGCCAGATACTACGATATCCTAGAGACTGATCCACCGGCTATAATAGTGGTCAGGAGCTATATTCCCTGTGTGTTTTCGGTCCACTAGCTATAATAGTGGGGTTCCCGTACTCGTGTGGATTTGATAAAAGGCATAGTATGCACCGACTTTCTATAAAAAGATTAATTAAATAATTAATCTGGAATAAGTATGTACTTTATGTGTGGCCTTGATCATTTATAAGTGGTATAATTTCTTCATGACCTTATGCACTATATGTGTAGGTTTGAAAGTGTAAGTTGAGTATTGTTTTGTATGATTCTACGTGGTTATGTGTTGGCCTTAGTGCTCGGTTACCTTACTCAGTACGTAGCATACTGGTCACCCTTTTCATGGGTGTTGCTCATTCCCACGAGTAGTATGCCCTTCTGACTTTGTGCAGGTGGGCGAGACATCATTCAGGGCTGAGTGTTAAGCTAGGGTGTGGGCTCAAAGTTCGAGAGTGTCATGGCTATTTTTACTCTTCTTGTTATTTTATTTCACTTCTACTAATTCTCTTTGTATCGGAGTTGTCTTTTGTAAATTATTACTTTATGTTCAGTATTTGAGATGGACCTTTTAACAGTTGTACAATTATATCTCGTTGTGATTATTAATTATAATTCTTTATGCGTACTCTGATTTCTAAGATATTATCTCTTTAATTCACCTTATGAAATCTTAGTTTAAGTTTTATATTAATCTTTTTATCCTTAACACTTGGTATTGAAACAGTCGAAGAAAACCGGTTTTGTACTAAGTGTGGCTGTAACATCTCCATAATTCACAGGTTTTAAACTAAGTATTTTAATTAATTCCGCTTTCAAAAAAATAGTGAATTTTAGGTTGTTACACTCATGTTAGACACAAGGATAAGTCCACAACATAGAAAACTAGATTTCACAAAAAGACACCTAAAGTTAGAATAGTTAAGGCTTATAAAACCAAGGCTATGTAAGCCCAAAACTAGTATAAAAGTACACGAGAAGAAAAAAATTACTAATGAAAAATAAATTATAAGGGAAGATGTCTCAGCCACTCAAAGTCCACAGAAGATTGTATCTGGAAATGTGTACGCTCAAAAAAACCTAACTATACTGGAAGAGGGGTTAGACCACTCATTGGTCATCCTCAAAACCTTACACAAGGCCTTCTACTTGTGGGATTAAGTAGTGAATTGTAACAACAACCCCATCAATATACATATATACTAGCAAGCCAATATACCATTATTATCTAAATCATCATACATGTAAGACCCATATAACATAATCATAATATGACACATCAAAATGTACATGTAATAATTCTACTATGACATTAATGAACTATCACATATGCTTATGTTGGACATACTTGGATCTACCAAAACATGCTTGATCACAATAATATAGGAATACAGGGAAATCCATGTTATATCATGAATATCTTATTCCTATGGAAACATAGATAACTTATATTATCCATACATTAATTCATAGCATGTATCATGTAGAGTAATGGGAATATATAAAAAAATGACTATGTAACCATAGATTATTACAATAGAAGGATCATGATTTCACTTAATATATATTATGCGATAATTTATGGGAACATGCATGGATAGGAAAATTATATAACAATGTAATACTTAATGGTAATATATGGTAGCACATGTTGTGTGTGTGTGTGTGTGTGTCTATCATGATGGATTTTCCACATTATTAATTCAAAGAAACACTTTAATGATAGAACATCTAAGGAACACAATTAGATGATATTCTTAGAACCAACTCAATGTTATCCTTAGTTAAAGTGATAATATCATTACTTTATACCGGTTTATTAAGCAATGAGCAGGGTTAAGCATTCATTCATAAATTAAGTAAAGCATGAGCTCTAGAATATTTATGAGGCAAAAATAAGTATCATGTTAGAGAAATGACCATATCAATATTAGGCATAATATAATCTTAGGCCAATTTAATACATCTTTAGGATTCATTATAGCTATTATCTTGTGTTAAGTGAACATATAACTCATTTACACCAATTTAGTGTGCAATGGGTAGGATTATCTCCCATGATCTTTTAATATCCATTAATGTCAAACCAACTTAATGAACATATATATTGACCAAAGCCGAGATAACTGGTGGACATAAATACATGTAAAGTCATGATAACTACTGGACACAATTCCAACCAAAGCTAAATACTCTCATATGGTGGTATTGATACCCCTATTACATCATCAATATCTAGAGTAGAAAAGGCACCAATATCAATGAGGATCCCAACTAGGAGCTTGCTTGAAGGCACCCAACGGTAATAAATACGCCCAAAGATAGTAGTTAATTGAGGATTGAATAACCTATATCTATATGAATGCTCATTACTCTTTAAGTAATTAATATCTTATCGAATAAACATTTCATATCACACTAAGATTTTCATGCCATATTAATCAAAGAACAGTCAAGTAAGGTTTTCACATTATCCATTATTTCCATTAAGGGTATCTTGAAATATTAACTCTATTACCTAATCATTTATGCTGAAAAAAGGCAATATTCAATGTCACTATCAATCATAAATGTCTAAGCCAACATTTTATTTCCATTTATTTCTCTTCATTCATAATTCAAGTCTATTTCAAGGTCTAAGACTAGGGTTAAAGCCATGGATCAATTAATTAATCATAGTCTCACCTTCCATTGGAAGATATTCTAAGTTTATCCCTAAGGCAAGAGATACAGATCTAATCAGAGGTTAAATAGAGGCCAGTATTAACTCATGTTAGTTGTTTATTTATTTAAATAGAAGAGTGAAGGTGTATGTTTATAGCTAGGGTCAAATTGAAGTTACGATAAGAACAACTTCAGTCCATCATCTATGCTCATGTTTTTTTTTTCTTTCAACCATGCTAAACTATTCAAACTTACAAGGTTTCACATTTTAAGTAAAAGATATATAAGTCGTTAAAAGTATATTAACCACTAATGGGATACAGAGACAATATCCATGGGCAAAATCCATTTTTAGCCATCTAGCTATCTACTCATTTTCTGGTTAAAAGAAACACCAAATGCTAGGTTAAGGTCAAACTAAGATCAATTGTTGATAACTTTAATGCATCATTAAACTCAATTAATCTACGTAAACTAGAATATTTGGTCACCTTCCATGCATAAAGAAAATCAAAGTAATTTCAGCCTAGACTAGTTAATGGGTTCCAAGGATTAGTCAGTCATGATGACTAGCCTATCAATATAAGCATTGTCAAACCTTCATAATGGGCAAGGACTAATTGACTAGTCAACCCAACCAATTGACTATTCTAGGAACTAGTTAACTGGTCTAGTAAAACTAGTTGATGGGTCTACACTAAAGGTAAAACCAATGGGTTCACGAGCAAACTGATGAGTTCATATTTTGACACATTTTATACCCTTATAATCTTAGTTTTTGGTAGTTTATTTAACTAATATAGGGGAATAATTATTGTTTTATGCTTAAGTGATAAAAATTGTATAAATTTTATTATTTGAGCTAAAATGATATAAATTAAGTAAATTTAGAATAAAATATTATTTATTAATATTCATTGAATTTTATTTTGCAGGTTCTATTCTTAAAAAAAATTAAAAAAAAAAGAAATTTGACCTTTGGACCAACGGCCAAAGGCCGAAGGCCCAAAGGCCAGGAAACGAAGCAAACCAAACAGGCCACATGAGAAGAAAAGTCAGCGCAGCAAGGGCTGACGTGGAAGGGACACCCCACAAATAAATAGAGCCGTGAAGGCTCGGTAGAAAAAAGAGACGTGCGGCAGAGAAGGGTGTGGGCGATAGAGCCTTTATAGGCTCGGTCAAGCGCCGCAGGTCAGAGGAAGCAGAGCCTTCCGAGGCTCTGTGAGACGACGCAAAAAGAAAAAGGACAGCAGTGCAGAGCGAGAAGCAGCGGCAGACAGAGGACGACACACGCTCGACAGAGAGAGGACGCCGCACGGAATCCGAGGCAACCACGCCAGCGACGCACGGAACTCAACGACCCTGTACCTCCGTCAGCCGCCAGCCATCAGAGTTAGCAAGAATAAAAGAAAAAGAAAAAGAATTGTTACAGTGAAATTAAAGTGCCGAGAGGAAGAAAAATTTGGGGAAGAATTTAATACCGATAGAATTTATTTCAGATAAAATTAATTTTTATCTGAATAAATTATTGATCTTTAATTCAAAATTAATTCCGGTTATTTCTTTCTCTTATTTTTAATTTATATTTTAGATATAAATTTCTGTGTAATTAATTCTTTAATTATGAGTGGCTGATTATTTATTGTTAGGGAATAATTTGAAACCCTGGATTAGGATTTAAATTATAATTTTATTTTCTTTGTTTCGTGAGATTGTTTCTTGACTCTATATTAATTGCTATCGTTTATATGTATAATTCTGTCCAGTATAGTTTATTTGGTGCATGCCTTGTTCTGGTTCCTCATAAGTGACGGTATGTAGGATTATTTGCCTGCGAGGTGGCCATCTAAATATACTAGAATCTATATGTATAAATTGCAGCTAGGTTAGATAACAATTCACCTAATCGTTTTGTGATTCTAACCGAAGTGGTAAAACGTTTCGATACGTGTGGGTCAAGGATAGGAAATACAGCTAGACATGCGTTTTGTACTAGTCTGGGTACTTAGATTGACAGCCTTCCACTTACACTTAATGCATTAAATCTAGTTAAATATAGGAGCCGCTTGTCGCTGCTATACTGCTAGTATTTAATATGGTTAATATAGGCACGTGGTCGTATTAATTAATTAAGGGAAGTAATATAAGGTGTATGGACCTGCGTTTGGTGTGCAACTTGGTCGATCTCTTTTTCACGATTAAAATATGACTTAGAAATAAATATTATATTTTCAACCTAATCTAGTGGTGGATTTTTATTTCCCTAACATATTTCTCCTATCTGTTAGTTTCCCATTATTTTCCATTATTTTCATTATTAGTTTATTTTATTTTTATTTTATTTACTCCTTTTATTATTATTGATAAACCCCCATTAGTATATTTCTTATTTATTTATTTTAGGTTATTTAGTATTTTTATTTTATTTATAGTTTAAGCTAGTTAGATAGAGGTGAGCCCTCTCAATCCCCAGTTTAGAACGATACCCTTATTTACCAGTGCTACATTTGACAACAAGAGGGTTTAAATTGCGTGCCGGCTACGGTCGCACCAATTTTTGGCGCCGTTGCCGGGGATTGGTAACTTCACCTTTATTTTGCTAGTATTTTTAGTGTGTTTTTTATTTTTAGTGTTTTTGTATTTTTTTTTTCTTTTAGTTTTGTTTTAGATTTTCTTAGGATTTTTGGTGTGTTTTGTTTTGCTCTTAACCTTTTCCTTTGAAGTGTTAGTATTTTCAGGTGGCTATGAGAGGATCCTTTGGTTATGGACAACTTTGCTCGAATCTTAACGCAAGAGTAAATGAGGTAAGTATGAGTAGTCTTGAAGATAAACTTAACAAACTCACTACTCTTGTTTTGTAGGTAGCTGAAGCTAGAGTTATTAATACAAGTACAGTGTGTCATACGCAAGGAAATCCATATGCTTACCATGAACAAGCTAGGAGATGAGGAGGATGGACACAATCCGGTGCTCAATCTTTCAATGGTTTTCAAGGACATGATCCCTATACAAGCACATACTATTCGGGAATGAGGCATCAACCCAACTTTGGATGGGAGATGAATGATCATTATTCTGTGCCATATCAAGACCCTTACACATGTGAATTTGAAGCTTCAAAATATTATCAATATCCTCAACAAGATTCTTCTCCAGTTTTAGAACCCTCAAGTTCAGAAAAAATGGATAAGCTTCTTCAAGCATTGACAAATGGTCAAAACCAGTTGGTAGACATCCAAAATCAACTGGTGCAAAGTCAGATTATGCAAAATGAAAGGGTGTCAGTGCTAGAGGAGAAAATGGGTTATATGGTCAACCTGATGAATCAATTAGAAGCACAAAAAGAGCTCTCTAGTACTTCAATTCCAAATTCAAGTCAGAGTTATGAGGACGATGATGCCATATCTGAATGTGAGGATGAGCTAATTGAGGAGTTTTCCATGAAAAACATTGAAAAGCAAGATCAAGTGGAAAAAGAGCTTGTAAAAGTAGAAGAAGAATCTCATCAAAATGAGGATCAAGTGAACAAAGAGAAGTATATGGATGACAAGACTATCACTTTCACCTACCATATACCATCTTTGAACATTTATTCCCCACTTTTGCTTGGAGATGACCATGAGACACAAGGTAAGCCTTTGAACCACTTTGATTTTATTTATGCTAACCACACTCCTTGTTTTTCCTCTTTTAGCAGGTTAGATGGATCCAAGAGTGAAGAGAGCAATCAAATCACCTTGGATACATTTAATAAGAAGCGTGATGCTCCAAAGGAGAGGTTATGTTGGAAGGATGTGTTTAAAGATTTTGATATGGGAAAATATGTTCCTTCGATAGAGAGATCACGATACATGGACATTGGGCAAAACATTCTCTCTTTACACACCTATTTAAACTCCATGCTAGGTAAGTTACGTTCTTGCTGGATCAAATCTTTAATTAAATCTAACATTTTATCTTTTTCTTCCTTGCAGGATAAAGATGATCATCACAAGGAAGGATTTGGTGAAGCAGCTCTCAAGTGGACGTATCCACCTTGAACGAGACAAACCGAGATCATGTCAGGCTGAAGACATAAAAACAAGCGCTACTTGGGAGGCAACCCAATGTGATAAGGGAGTTTTCTATCCTTTATTTATTTATTTATTTATTTTAGTTTATTTTCTCCATACTTAAAATTACATGTTTCTTTAGTTTGTTTACACATTGAGGACAATGTGTGATTTAAGTGTGGGGGTTTATGTGTTTTATTATTTTCAAAAAAAAACAATTTATTGTTTTAAAAAAAAAAATTAGAGTGTTTAGTATTTTTAGAGTCTTAGGAACCCTTAACTAGTTAATGAGGAATATATCTTTGAAATCTAATGGAAAGGTGATCGTGAAATTGAGATAAAGTAAGTGGAGATTTTTTGTATTAATTTCGATATAGGGAACACATATCTATGTGCCTAAGTTTGAATGGAGAAAGAACATGTATGATTTTCTAACCACCGACATGGCATGTTGAAATTCGTCACATTCCTCAGTGAGCTTTTGAACCATATGTACCTTTTTTTTTCTGAGCGACTTCATACAAAATCATCTATTTCTTGGCTTCAAAATTTTTATTTATAAACCTCATATATGTTTAATTGCTTTGATCAAATTATTTGCCATAGATCTTGTAATGGACTATAGAGATTACTAGAACTTACTCTTGTGCTAGTCGAAGCTTATAGTCAAAACATGCTCTGATTGAGAAAATGATAAAGGCAGCTTAGGAATTTTCCATCACATGACCAAATAGCTTAACCTAAATTGTGTATCCATGATATACATCCCATAGAAACCCTTTTGAGCCTATACATGGAACATACATTTTTTTATTACCCACATTCAATAACCTTCGGGCCTTAATGTCCTTACCTTTGCTTAAAGCTAGTGGAAGGAAATCAAATCGTTATGGATATAAAGAGTGGTTGTGTATGTGTGTATGTGAAATAAATATATGTATTTATGCTAAGAAAGGGGATTGGTTATGTTTGGTGGAGAAAAAAATAATAGAAAAAAAAATGAAAATTGACAAAAAAAAATAAAAGAAGAGAAAAGAAACAAATGTTGGGATATAAGGAAGAGAGGGAGTTATGGAGACGATGTTGAGGAAGATCTATTCATGTTACATTTTATTGTAAAGGTGGAAAGGTATATCATTAATCATTGATGTGGAGTTATGCTTATATTTCAATCTAATTATTAGATTCCACTAGCTCTTGATATTTTTAGCACCACACTCCTAAAATACTCCATACCCTTCTTTACCTTAAACCCCGTTACAACCAATAAGTAAGTCCTATTTGATTCTCAAGATGAGCAACCTTTGATCTGTTGGAGATTAGTCACAAGAGTTAAGCATATGGTTCGGTCCATTTGGCAAATATTTGGTATCTTTCATGAGGTTTTATCCACAAGAACATGAGCCTTCTTTGTTTATATATGTGAGTCGTTTGTTATTTTTATCATCTTAGCTCACATACATGAGTGTTTCTAAACATTTGTAGCCATGAATCTAAGAGAGAAAAAAATAGAGGGTATCCATAGTGAGGATGGATCTTGATGTGACTAAGGCGTGGTAGATTTTTATCCATAATATTGATCTGTTCATACCTGTCATGTTTATGTGTGAACCATATGTGAAATTGATCCTTGAAATTTCCCAATGCCGAATCTTGATTGATTGCTAATCTTAACGTTTGAAAGTAAAAGATTCTGAGACAAATATGGTTAAGGGTGTTAGGTATATGGTTTTAGTTTTATTTTTTATTTATGTGTGATTTTTCATTTTATTTGTGTGTGATTTTGTGGGTAAATCATCTGCGAAACCCTCACGAGACCTTACTCGTCCTCGATGGGTGACCTAGGGGTTTAAAGGGCTTGTTACATATGCTAAGTGTAATCGTGAGACCTACGAAAGTGGCTAGTTAATTTAATTTTATCTGTTTAGAGTAATAACTTGCTTGAGGACAAGCAAGAAGCTAAGTGTGGGGGTGTGATGAGTTCATATTTTGAGACAGTTTATACCCTTATAATCTTAGTTTTTGGTAGTTTATTTAACTAATATAGGAGAATAATTATTGTTTTATGCTTAAGTGATAAAAATTATATAAATTTTATTATTTGAGCTAAAATGATACAAATTAAGTAAATTTAGAATAAAATATTATTTATTAATATTCATTGAATTTTATTTTCCAGGTTCTATTCTTAAAAAAAAAAAGAAATTTGACCTTTGGACCAACGGCCAAAGGCCGAAGGCCCAAAGGCCAGGAAACGAAGCAAACCAAACAGGCCACATGAGAAGAAAAGTCAGCGCAGCAAGGGCTGACGTGGAAGGGACACCCCACAAATAAATAGAGCCGTGAAGGCTCGGTAGAAAAAAGAGACGTGCGGCAGAGAAGGGTGTGGGCGACAGAGCCTTTATAGGCTCGGTCAAGCGCCGCAGGTCAGAGGAAGCAGAGCCTTCCGAGGCTCTGTGAGACGACGCAAAAAGAAAAAGGACAGCAGTGCAGAGCGAGAAGCAGCGACAGACAGAGGACGACACACGCTCGACAGAGAGAGGACGCCGCACGGAATCCGAGGCAACCACGCCAGCGACGCACGGAACTCAACGACCCTGTACCTCCGTCAGCCGCCAGCCATCAGAGTCAGCAAGAATAAAAGAAAAAGAAAAAGAATTGTTACAGTGAAATTAAAGTGCCGAGAGGAAGAAAAATTTGGGGAAGAATTTAATACCGGTAGAATTTATTTCAGATAAAATTAATTTTTATCTGAATAAATTATTGATCTTTAATTCAAAATTAATTCCGGTTATTTCTTTCTCTTATTTTTAATTTATATTTTAGATATAAATTTCTGTGTAATTAATTCTTTAATTATGAGTGGCTGATTATTTATTGTTAGGGAATAATTTGAAACCCTGGATTAGGATTTAAATTATAATTTTATTTTCTTTGTTTCGTGAGATTGTTTCTTGACTCTATATTAATTGCTATCGTTTATATGTATAATTCTGTCCAGTATAGTTTATTTGGTGCATGCCTTGTTCTGGTTCCTCATAAGTGACGGTATGTAGGATTATTTGCCTGCGAGGTGGCCATCTAAATATACTAGAATCTATATGTATAAATTGCAGCTAGGTTAGATAACAATTCACCTAATCGTTTTGTGATTCTAACCGAAGTGGTAAAACGTTTCGATACGTGTGGGTCAAGGATAGGAAATACAGCTAGACATGCGTTTTGTACTAGTCTGGGTACTTAGATTGACAGCCTTCCACTTACACTTAATGCATTAAATCTAGTTAAATATAGGAGCCGCTTGTCGCTGCTATACTGCTAGTATTTAATAGGGTTAATATAGGCACGTGGTCGTATTAATTAATTAAGGGAAGTAATATAAGGTGTATGGACCTGCGTTTGGTGTGCAACTTGGTCGATCTCTTTTTCACGATTAAAATATGACTTAGAAATAAATATTATATTTTCAACCTAATCTAGTGGTGGATTTTTATTTCCCTAACATATTTCTCCTATCTATTAGTTTCCCATTATTTTCCATTATTTTCATTATTAGTTTATTTTATTTTTATTTTATTTACTCCTTTTATTATTATTGATAAACCCCCATTAGTATATTTCTTATTTATTTATTTTAGGTTATTTAGTATTTTTATTTTATTTATAGTTTAAGCTAGTTAGATAGAGGTGAGCCCTCTCAATCCCCAGTTTAGAACGATACCCTTATTTACCAGTGCTACATTTGACAACAAGAGGGTTTAAATTGCGTGCCGGCTACGGTCGCACCAATTTTTGGCGCCGTTGCCGGGGATTGGTAACTTCACATTTATTTTGCTAGTATTTTTAGTGTGTTTTTTATTTTTAGTGTTTTTGTATTTTTTTTTCTTTTAGTTTTGTTTTAGATTTTCTTAGGATTTTTGGTGTGTTTTGTTTTGCTCTTAACCTTTTCCTTTGAAGTGTTAGTATTTTCAGGTGGCTATGAGAGGATCCTTTGGTTATGGACAACTTTGCTCGAATCTTAACGCAAGAGTAAATGAGGTAAGTATGAGTAGTCTTGAAGATAAACTTAACAAACTCACTACTCTTGTTTTGTAGGTAGCTGAAGCTAGAGTTATTAATACAAGTACAGTGTGTCATACGCAAGGAAATCCATATGCTTACCATGAACAAGCTAGGAGATGAGGAGGATGGACACAATCCGGTGCTCAATCTTTCAATGGTTTTCAAGGACATGATCCCTATACAAGCACATACTATTCGGGAATGAGGCATCAACCCAACTTTGGATGGGAGATGAATGATCATTATTCTGTGCCATATCAAGACCCTTACACATGTGAATTTGAAGCTTCAAAATATTATCAATATCCTCAACAAGATTCTTCTCCAGTTTTAGAACCCTCAAGTTCAGAAAAAATGGATAAGCTTCTTCAAGCATTGACAAATGGTCAAAACCAGTTGGTAGACATCCAAAATCAACTGGTGCAAAGTCAGATTATGCAAAATGAAAGGGTGTCAGTGCTAGAGGAGAAAATGGGTTATATGGTCAACCTGATGAATCAATTAGAAGCACAAAAAGAGCTCTCTAGTACTTCAATTCCAAATTCAAGTCAGAGTTATGAGGACGATGATGCCATATCTGAATGTGAGGATGAGCTAATTGAGGAGTTTTCCATGAAAAACATTGAAAAGCAAGATCAAGTGGAAAAAGAGCTTGTAAAAGTAGAAGAAGAATCTCATCAAAATGAGGATCAAGTGAACAAAGAGAAGTATATGGATGACAAGACTATCACTTTCACCTACCATATACCATCTTTGAACATTTATTCCCCACTTTTGCTTGGAGATGACCATGAGACACAAGGTAAGCCTTTGAACCACTTTGATTTTATTTATGCTAACCACACTCCTTGTTTTTCCTCTTTTAGCAGGTTAGATGGATCCAAGAGTGAAGAGAGCAATCAAATCACCTTGGATACATTTAATAAGAAGCGTGATGCTCCAAAGGAGAGGTTATGTTGGAAGGATGTGTTTAAAGATTTTGATATGGGAAAATATGTTCCTTCGATAGAGAGATCACGATACATGGACATTGGGCAAAACATTCTCTCTTTACACACCTATTTAAACTCCATGCTAGGTAAGTTACGTTCTTGCTGGATCAAATCTTTAATTAAATCTAACATTTTATCTTTTTCTTCCTTGCAGGATAAAGATGATCATCACAAGGAAGGATTTGGTGAAGCAGCTCTCAAGTGGACGTATCCACCTTGAACGAGACAAACCGAGATCATGTCAGGCTGAAGACATAAAAACAAGCGCTACTTGGGAGGCAACCCAATGTGATAAGGGAGTTTTCTATCCTTTATTTATTTATTTATTTATTTTAGTTTATTTTCTCCATACTTAAAATTACATGTTTCTTTAGTTGTTTACACATTGAGGACAATGTGTGATTTAAGTGTGGGGGTTTATGTGTTTTATTATTTTCAAAAAAAAAACAATTTATTGTTTTAAAAAAAAAATTTAGAGTGTTTAGTATTTTTAGAGTCTTAGGAACCCTTAACTAGTTAATGAGGAATATATCTTTGAAATCTAATGGAAAGGTGATCGTGAAATTGAGATAAAGTAAGTGGAGATTTTTTGTATTAATTTCGATATAGGGAACACATATCTATGTGCCTAAGTTTGAATGGAGAAAGAACATGTATTATTTTCTAACCACCGACATGGCATGTTGAAATTCGTCACATTCCTCAGTGAGCTTTTGAACCATATGTACCTTTTTTTTTCTGAGCGACTTCATACAAAATCATCTATTTCTTGGCTTCAAAATTTTTATTTATAAACCTCATATATGTTTAATTGCTTTGATCAAATTATTTGCCATAGATCTTGTAATGGACTATAGAGATTACTAGAACTTACTCTTGTGCTAGTCGAAGCTTATAGTCAAAACATGCTCTGATTGAGAAAATAATAAAGGCAGCTTAGGAATTTTCCATCACATGACCAAATAGCTTAACCTAAATTGTGTATCCATGATATACATCCCATAGAAACCCTTTTGAGCCTATACATGGAACATACATTTTTTTATTACCCACATTCAATAACCTTCGGGCCTTAATGTCCTTACCTTTGCTTAAAGCTAGTGGAAGGAAATCAAATCGTTATGGATATAAAGAGTGGTTGTGTATGTGTGTATGTGAAATAAATATATGTATTTATGCTAAGAAAGGGGATTGGTTATGTTTGGTGGAGAAAAAAATAATAGAAAAAAAAATGAAAATTGACAAAAAAAAATAAAAGAAGAGAAAAGAAACAAATGTTGGGGTATAAGGAAGAGAGGGAGTTATGGAGACGATGTTGAGGAAGATCTATTCATGTTACATTTTATTGTAAAGGTGGAGAGGTATATCATTAATCATTGATGTGGAGTTATGCTTATATTTCAATTTAATTATTAGATTCCACTAGCTCTTGATATTTTTAGCACCACACTCCTAAAATACTCCATACCCTTCTTTACCTTAAACCCCGTTACAACCAATAAGTAAGTCCTATTTGATTCTCAAGATGAGCAGCCTTTGATCTGTTGGAGATTAGTCACAAGAGTTAAGCATATGGTTCGGTCCATTTGGCAAATATTTGGTATCTTTCATGAGGTTTTATCCACAAGAACATGAGCCTTCTTTGTTTATATATGTGAGTCGTTTGTTATTTTTATCATCTTAGCTCACATACATGAGTGTTTCTAAACATTTGTAGCCATGAATCTAAGAGAGAAAAAAATAGAGGGTATCCATAGTGAGGATGGATCTTGATGTGACTAAGGCGTGGTAGATTTTTATCCATAATATTGATCTGTTCATACCTGTCATGTTTATGTGTGAACCATATGTGAAATTGATCCTTGAAATTTCCCAATGCCGAATCTTGATTGATTGCTAATCTTAACGTTTGAAAGTAAAATATTCTGAGACAAATATGGTTAAGGGTGTTAGGTATATGGTTTTAGTTTTATTTTTTATTTATGTGTGATTTTTCATTTTATTTGTGTGTGATTTTGTGGGTAAATCATCTGCGAAACCCTCACGAGACCTTACTCGTCCTCGATGGGTGACCTAGGGGTTTAAAGGGCTTGTTACATATGCTAAGTGTAATCGTGAGACCTACGAAAGTGGCTAGTTAATTTAATTTTATCTGTTTAGAGTAATAACTTGCTTGAGGACAAGCAAGAAGCTAAGTGTGGGGGTGTGATGAGTTCATATTTTGAGACAGTTTATACCCTTATAATCTTAGTTTTTGGTAGTTTATTTAACTAATATAGGAGAATAATTATTGTTTTATGCTTAAGTGATAAAAATTGTATAAATTTTATTATTTGAGCTAAAATGATATAAATTAAGTAAATTTAGAATAAAATATTATTTATTAATATTCATTGAATTTTATTTTCCAGGTTCTATTCTTAAAAAAAAAAGAAATTTGACCTTTGGACCAACGGCCAAAGGCCGAAGGCCCAAAGGCCAGGAAACGAAGCAAACCAAACAGGCCACATGAGAAGAAAAGTCAGCGCAGCAAGGGCTGACGTGGAAGGGACACCCCACAAATAAATAGAGCCGTGAAGGCTCGGTAGAAAAAAGAGACGTGCGGCAGAGAAGGGTGTGGGCGACAGAGCCTTTATAGGCTCGGTCAAGCGCCGCAGGTCAGAGGAAGCAGAGCCTTCCGAGGCTCTGTGAGACGACGCAAAAAGAAAAAGGACAGCAGTGCAGAGCGAGAAGCAGCGACAGACAGAGGACGACACACGCTCGACAGAGAGAGGACGCCGCACGGAATCCGAGGCAACCACGCCAGCGACGCACGGAACTCAACGACCCTGTACCTCCGTCAGCCGCCAGCCATCAGAGTCAGCAAGAATAAAAGAAAAAGAAAAAGAATTGTTACAGTGAAATTAAAGTGCCGAGAGGAAGAAAAATTTGGGGAAGAATTTAATACCGGTAGAATTTATTTCAGATAAAATTAATTTTTATCTGAATAAATTATTGATCTTTAATTCAAAATTAATTCCGGTTATTTCTTTCTCTTATTTTTAATTTATATTTTAGATATAAATTTCTGTGTAATTAATTCTTTAATTATGAGTGGCTGATTATTTATTGTTAGGGAATAATTTGAAACCCTGGATTAGGATTTAAATTATAATTTTATTTTCTTTGTTTCGTGAGATTGTTTCTTGACTCTATATTAATTGCTATCGTTTATATGTATAATTCTGTCCAGTATAGTTTATTTGGTGCATGCCTTGTTCTGGTTCCTCATAAGTGACGGTATGTAGGATTATTTGCCTGCGAGGTGGCCATCTAAATATACTAGAATCTATATGTATAAATTGCAGCTAGGTTAGATAACAATTCACCTAATCGTTTTGTGATTCTAACCGAAGTGGTAAAACGTTTCGATACGTGTGGGTCAAGGATAGGAAATACAGCTAGACATGCGTTTTGTACTAGTCTGGGTACTTAGATTGACAGCCTTCCACTTACACTTAATGCATTAAATCTAGTTAAATATAGGAGCCGCTTGTCGCTGCTATACTGCTAGTATTTAATAGGGTTAATATAGGCACGTGGTCGTATTAATTAATTAAGGGAAGTAATATAAGGTGTATGGACCTGCGTTTGGTGTGCAACTTGGTCGATCTCTTTTTCACGATTAAAATATGACTTAGAAATAAATATTATATTTTCAACCTAATCTAGTGGTGGATTTTTATTTCCCTAACATATTTCTCCTATCTGTTAGTTTCCCATTATTTTCCATTATTTTCATTATTAGTTTATTTTATTTTTATTTTATTTACTCCTTTTATTATTATTGATAAACCCCCATTAGTATATTTCTTATTTATTTATTTTAGGTTATTTAGTATTTTTATTTTATTTATAGTTTAAGCTAGTTAGATAGAGGTGAGCCCTCTCAATCCCCAGTTTAGAACGATACCCTTATTTACCAGTGCTACATTTGACAACAAGAGGGTTTAAATTGCGTGCCGGCTACGGTCGCACCAATTTTTGGCGCCGTTGCCGGGGATTGGTAACTTCACCTTTATTTTGCTAGTATTTTTAGTGTGTTTTTTATTTTTAGTGTTTTTGTATTTTTTTTTCTTTTAGTTTTGTTTTAGATTTTCTTAGGATTTTTGGTGTGTTTTGTTTTGCTCTTAACCTTTTCCTTTGAAGTGTTAGTATTTTCAGGTGGCTATGAGAGGATCCTTTGGTTATGGACAACTTTGCTCGAATCTTAACGCAAGAGTAAATGAGGTAAGTATGAGTAGTCTTGAAGATAAACTTAACAAACTCACTACTCTTGTTTTGTAGGTAGCTGAAGCTAGAGTTATTAATACAAGTACAGTGTGTCATACGCAAGGAAATCCATATGCTTACCATGAACAAGCTAGGAGATGAGGAGGATGGACACAATCCGGTGCTCAATCTTTCAATGGTTTTCAAGGACATGATCCCTATACAAGCACATACTATTCGGGAATGAGGCATCAACCCAACTTTGGATGGGAGATGAATGATCATTATTCTGTGCCATATCAAGACCCTTACACATGTGAATTTGAAGCTTCAAAATATTATCAATATCCTCAACAAGATTCTTCTCCAGTTTTAGAACCCTCAAGTTCAGAAAAAATGGATAAGCTTCTTCAAGCATTGACAAATGGTCAAAACCAGTTGGTAGACATCCAAAATCAACTGGTGCAAAGTCAGATTATGCAAAATGAAAGGGTGTCAGTGCTAGAGGAGAAAATGGGTTATATGGTCAACCTGATGAATCAATTAGAAGCACAAAAAGAGCTCTCTAGTACTTCAATTCCAAATTCAAGTCAGAGTTATGAGGACGATGATGCCATATCTGAATGTGAGGATGAGCTAATTGAGGAGTTTTCCATGAAAAACATTGAAAAGCAAGATCAAGTGGAAAAAGAGCTTGTAAAAGTAGAAGAAGAATCTCATCAAAATGAGGATCAAGTGAACAAAGAGAAGTATATGGATGACAAGACTATCACTTTCACCTACCATATACCATCTTTGAACATTTATTCCCCACTTTTGCTTGGAGATGACCATGAGACACAAGGTAAGCCTTTGAACCACTTTGATTTTATTTATGCTAACCACACTCCTTGTTTTTCCTCTTTTAGCAGGTTAGATGGATCCAAGAGTGAAGAGAGCAATCAAATCACCTTGGATACATTTAATAAGAAGCGTGATGCTCCAAAGGAGAGGTTATGTTGGAAGGATGTGTTTAAAGATTTTGATATGGGAAAATATGTTCCTTCGATAGAGAGATCACGATACATGGACATTGGGCAAAACATTCTCTCTTTACACACCTATTTAAACTCCATGCTAGGTAAGTTACGTTCTTGCTGGATCAAATCTTTAATTAAATCTAACATTTTATCTTTTTCTTCCTTGCAGGATAAAGATGATCATCACAAGGAAGGATTTGGTGAAGCAGCTCTCAAGTGGACGTATCCACCTTGAACGAGACAAACCGAGATCATGTCAGGCTGAAGACATAAAAACAAGCGCTACTTGGGAGGCAACCCAATGTGATAAGGGAGTTTTCTATCCTTTATTTATTTATTTATTTATTTTAGTTTATTTTCTCCATACTTAAAATTACATGTTTCTTTAGTTGTTTACACATTGAGGACAATGTGTGATTTAAGTGTGGGGGTTTATGTGTTTTATTATTTTCAAAAAAAAAAACAATTTATTGTTTTAAAAAAAAAATTTAGAGTGTTTAGTATTTTTAGAGTCTTAGGAACCCTTAACTAGTTAATGAGGAATATATCTTTGAAATCTAATGGAAAGGTGATCGTGAAATTGAGATAAAGTAAGTGGAGATTTTTTGTATTAATTTCGATATAGGGAACACATATCTATGTGCCTAAGTTTGAATGGAGAAAGAACATGTATGATTTTCTAACCACCGACATGGCATGTTGAAATTCGTCACATTCCTCAGTGAGCTTTTGAACCATATGTACCTTTTTTTTTCTGAGCGACTTCATACAAAATCATCTATTTCTTGGCTTCAAAATTTTTATTTATAAACCTCATATATGTTTAATTGCTTTGATCAAATTATTTGCCATAGATCTTGTAATGGACTATAGAGATTACTAGAACTTACTCTTGTGCTAGTCGAAGCTTATAGTCAAAACATGCTCTGATTGAGAAAATGATAAAGGCAGCTTAGGAATTTTCCATCACATGACCAAATAGCTTAACCTAAATTGTGTATCCATGATATACATCCCATAGAAACCCTTTTGAGCCTATACATGGAACATACATTTTTTTATTACCCACATTCAATAACCTTCGGGCCTTAATGTCCTTACCTTTGCTTAAAGCTAGTGGAAGGAAATCAAATCGTTATGGATATAAAGAGTGGTTGTGTATGTGTGTATGTGAAATAAATATATGTATTTATGCTAAGAAAGGGGATTGGTTATGTTTGGTGGAGAAAAAAATAATAGAAAAAAAAATGAAAATTGACAAAAAAAAATAAAAGAAGAGAAAAGAAACAAATGTTGGGATATAAGGAAGAGAGGGAGTTATGGAGACGATGTTGAGGAAGATCTATTCATGTTACATTTTATTGTAAAGGTGGAGAGGTATATCATTAATCATTGATGTGGAGTTATGCTTATATTTCAATCTAATTATTAGATTCCACTAGCTCTTGATATTTTTAGCACCACACTCCTAAAATACTCCATACCCTTCTTTACCTTAAACCCCGTTACAACCAATAAGTAAGTCCTATTTGATTCTCAAGATGAGCAGCCTTTGATCTGTTGGAGATTAGTCACAAGAGTTAAGCATATGGTTCGGTCCATTTGGCAAATATTTGGTATCTTTCATGAGGTTTTATCCACAAGAACATGAGCCTTCTTTGTTTATATATGTGAGTCGTTTGTTATTTTTATCATCTTAGCTCACATACATGAGTGTTTCTAAACATTTGTAGCCATGAATCTAAGAGAGAAAAAAATAGAGGGTATCCATAGTGAGGATGGATCTTGATGTGACTAAGGCGTGGTAGATTTTTATCCATAATATTGATCTGTTCATACCTGTCATGTTTATGTGTGAACCATATGTGAAATTGATCCTTGAAATTTCCCAATGCCGAATCTTGATTGATTGCTAATCTTAACGTTTGAAAGTAAAAGATTCTGAGACAAATATGGTTAAGGGTGTTAGGTATATGGTTTTAGTTTTATTTTTTATTTATGTGTGATTTTTCATTTTATTTGTGTGTGATTTTGTGGGTAAATCATCTACGAAACCCTCACGAGACCTTACTCGTCCTCGATGGGTGACCTAGGGGTTTAAAGGGCTTGTTACATATGCTAAGTGTAATCGTGAGACCTACGAAAGTGGCTAGTTAATTTAATTTTATCTGTTTAGAGTAATAACTTGCTTGAGGACAAGCAAGAAGCTAAGTGTGGGGGTGTGATGAGTTCATATTTTGAGACAGTTTATACCCTTATAATCTTAGTTTTTGGTAGTTTATTTAACTAATATAGGAGAATAATTATTGTTTTATGCTTAAGTGATAAAAATTGTATAAATTTTATTATTTGAGCTAAAATGATATAAATTAAGTAAATTTAGAATAAAATATTATTTATTAATATTCATTGAATTTTATTTTCCAGGTTCTATTCTTAAAAAAAAAAGAAATTTGACCTTTGGACCAACGGCCAAAGGCCGAAGGCCCAAAGGCCAGGAAACGAAGCAAACCAAACAGGCCACATGAGAAGAAAAGTCAGCGCAGCAAGGGCTGACGTGGAAGGGACACCCCACAAATAAATAGAGCCGTGAAGGCTCGGTAGAAAAAAGAGACGTGCGGCAGAGAAGGGTGTGGGCGACAGAGCCTTTATAGGCTCGGTCAAGCGCCGCAGGTCAGAGGAAGCAGAGCCTTCCGAGGCTCTGTGAGACGACGCAAAAAGAAAAAGGACAGCAGTGCAGAGCGAGAAGCAGCGACAGACAGAGGACGACACACGCTCGACAGACAGAGGACGCCGCACGGAATCCGAGGCAACCACGCCAGCGACGCACGGAACTCAACGACCCTGTACCTCCGTCAGCCGCCAGCCATCAGAGTCAGCAAGAATAAAAGAAAAAGAAAAAGAATTGTTACAGTGAAATTAAAGTGCCGAGAGGAAGAAAAATTTGGGGAAGAATTTAATACCGGTAGAATTTATTTCAGATAAAATTAATTTTTATCTGAATAAATTATTGATCTTTAATTCAAAATTAATTCCGGTTATTTCTTTCTCTTATTTTTAATTTATATTTTAGATATAAATTTCTGTGTAATTAATTCTTTAATTATGAGTGGCTGATTATTTATTGTTAGGGAATAATTTGAAACCCTGGATTAGGATTTAAATTATAATTTTATTTTCTTTGTTTCGTGAGATTGTTTCTTGACTCTATATTAATTGCTATCGTTTATATGTATAATTCTGTCCAGTATAGTTTATTTGGTGCATGCCTTGTTCTGGTTCCTCATAAGTGACGGTATGTAGGATTATTTGCCTGCGAGGTGGCCATCTAAATATACTAGAATCTATATGTATAAATTGCAGCTAGGTTAGATAACAATTCACCTAATCGTTTTGTGATTCTAACCGAAGTGGTAAAACGTTTCGATACGTGTGGGTCAAGGATAGGAAATACAGCTAGACATGCGTTTTGTACTAGTCTGGGTACTTAGATTGACAGCCTTCCACTTACACTTAATGCATTAAATCTAGTTAAATATAGGAGCCGCTTGTCGCTGCTATACTGCTAGTATTTAATAGGGTTAATATAGGCACGTGGTCGTATTAATTAATTAAGGGAAGTAATATAAGGTGTATGGACCTGCGTTTGGTGTGCAACTTGGTCGATCTCTTTTTCACGATTAAAATATGACTTAGAAATAAATATTATATTTTCAACCTAATCTAGTGGTGGATTTTTATTTCCCTAACATATTTCTCCTATCTGTTAGTTTCCCATTATTTTCCATTATTTTCATTATTAGTTTATTTTATTTTTATTTTATTTACTCCTTTTATTATTATTGATAAACCCCCATTAGTATATTTCTTATTTATTTATTTTAGGTTATTTAGTATTTTTATTTTATTTATAGTTTAAGCTAGTTAGATAGAGGTGAGCCCTCTCAATCCCCAGTTTAGAACGATACCCTTATTTACCAGTGCTACATTTGACAACAAGAGGGTTTAAATTGCGTGCCGGCTACGGTCGCACCAATTTTTGGCGCCGTTGCCGGGGATTGGTAACTTCACCTTTATTTTGCTAGTATTTTTAGTGTGTTTTTTATTTTTAGTGTTTTTGTATTTTTTTTTCTTTTAGTTTTGTTTTAGATTTTCTTAGGATTTTTGGTGTGTTTTGTTTTGCTCTTAACCTTTTCCTTTGAAGTGTTAGTATTTTCAGGTGGCTATGAGAGGATCCTTTGGTTATGGACAACTTTGCTCGAATCTTAACGCAAGAGTAAATGAGGTAAGTATGAGTAGTCTTGAAGATAAACTTAACAAACTCACTACTCTTGTTTTGTAGGTAGCTGAAGCTAGAGTTATTAATACAAGTACAGTGTGTCATACGCAAGGAAATCCATATGCTTACCATGAACAAGCTAGGAGATGAGGAGGATGGACACAATCCGGTGCTCAATCTTTCAATGGTTTTCAAGGACATGATCCCTATACAAGCACATACTATTCGGGAATGAGGCATCAACCCAACTTTGGATGGGAGATGAATGATCATTATTCTGTGCCATATCAAGACCCTTACACATGTGAATTTGAAGCTTCAAAATATTATCAATATCCTCAACAAGATTCTTCTCCAGTTTTAGAACCCTCAAGTTCAGAAAAAATGGATAAGCTTCTTCAAGCATTGACAAATGGTCAAAACCAGTTGGTAGACATCCAAAATCAACTGGTGCAAAGTCAGATTATGCAAAATGAAAGGGTGTCAGTGCTAGAGGAGAAAATGGGTTATATGGTCAACCTGATGAATCAATTAGAAGCACAAAAAGAGCTCTCTAGTACTTCAATTCCAAATTCAAGTCAGAGTTATGAGGACGATGATGCCATATCTGAATGTGAGGATGAGCTAATTGAGGAGTTTTCCATGAAAAACATTGAAAAGCAAGATCAAGTGGAAAAAGAGCTTGTAAAAGTAGAAGAAGAATCTCATCAAAATGAGGATCAAGTGAACAAAGAGAAGTATATGGATGACAAGACTATCACTTTCACCTACCATATACCATCTTTGAACATTTATTCCCCACTTTTGCTTGGAGATGACCATGAGACACAAGGTAAGCCTTTGAACCACTTTGATTTTATTTATGCTAACCACACTCCTTGTTTTTCCTCTTTTAGCAGGTTAGATGGATCCAAGAGTGAAGAGAGCAATCAAATCACCTTGGATACATTTAATAAGAAGCGTGATGCTCCAAAGGAGAGGTTATGTTGGAAGGATGTGTTTAAAGATTTTGATATGGGAAAATATGTTCCTTCGATAGAGAGATCACGATACATGGACATTGGGCAAAACATTCTCTCTTTACACACCTATTTAAACTCCATGCTAGGTAAGTTACGTTCTTGCTGGATCAAATCTTTAATTAAATCTAACATTTTATCTTTTTCTTCCTTGCAGGATAAAGATGATCATCACAAGGAAGGATTTGGTGAAGCAGCTCTCAAGTGGACGTATCCACCTTGAACGAGACAAACCGAGATCATGTCAGGCTGAAGACATAAAAACAAGCGCTACTTGGGAGGCAACCCAATGTGATAAGGGAGTTTTCTATCCTTTATTTATTTATTTATTTATTTTAGTTTATTTTCTCCATACTTAAAATTACATGTTTCTTTAGTTGTTTACACATTGAGGACAATGTGTGATTTAAGTGTGGGGGTTTATGTGTTTTATTATTTTCAAAAAAAAAAACAATTTATTGTTTTAAAAAAAAAATTTAGAGTGTTTAGTATTTTTAGAGTCTTAGGAACCCTTAACTAGTTAATGAGGAATATATCTTTGAAATCTAATGGAAAGGTGATCGTGAAATTGAGATAAAGTAAGTGGAGATTTTTTGTATTAATTTCGATATAGGGAACACATATCTATGTGCCTAAGTTTGAATGGAGAAAGAACATGTATGATTTTCTAACCACCGACATGGCATGTTGAAATTCGTCACATTCCTCAGTGAGCTTTTGAACCATATGTACCTTTTTTTTTCTGAGCGACTTCATACAAAATCATCTATTTCTTGGCTTCAAAATTTTTATTTATAAACCTCATATATGTTTAATTGCTTTGATCAAATTATTTGCCATAGATCTTGTAATGGACTATAGAGATTACTAGAACTTACTCTTGTGCTAGTCGAAGCTTATAGTCAAAACATGCTCTGATTGAGAAAATGATAAAGGCAGCTTAGGAATTTTCCATCACATGACCAAATAGCTTAACCTAAATTGTGTATCCATGATATACATCCCATAGAAACCCTTTTGAGCCTATACATGGAACATACATTTTTTTATTACCCACATTCAATAACCTTCGGGCCTTAATGTCCTTACCTTTGCTTAAAGCTAGTGGAAGGAAATCAAATCGTTATGGATATAAAGAGTGGTTGTGTATGTGTGTATGTGAAATAAATATATGTATTTATGCTAAGAAAGGGGATTGGTTATGTTTGGTGGAGAAAAAAATAATAGAAAAAAAAATGAAAATTGACAAAAAAAAATAAAAGAAGAGAAAAGAAACAAATGTTGGGATATAAGGAAGAGAGGGAGTTATGGAGACGATGTTGAGGAAGATCTATTCATGTTACATTTTATTGTAAAGGTGGAGAGGTATATCATTAATCATTGATGTGGAGTTATGCTTATATTTCAATCTAATTATTAGATTCCACTAGCTCTTGATATTTTTAGCACCACACTCCTAAAATACTCCATACCCTTCTTTACCTTAAACCCCGTTACAACCAATAAGTAAGTCCTATTTGATTCTCAAGATGAGCAGCCTTTGATCTGTTGGAGATTAGTCACAAGAGTTAAGCATATGGTTCGGTCCATTTGGCAAATATTTGGTATCTTTCATGAGGTTTTATCCACAAGAACATGAGCCTTCTTTGTTTATATATGTGAGTCGTTTGTTATTTTTATCATCTTAGCTCACATACATGAGTGTTTCTAAACATTTGTAGCCATGAATCTAAGAGAGAAAAAAATAGAGGGTATCCATAGTGAGGATGGATCTTGATGTGACTAAGGCGTGGTAGATTTTTATCCATAATATTGATCTGTTCATACCTGTCATGTTTATGTGTGAACCATATGTGAAATTGATCCTTGAAATTTCCCAATGCCGAATCTTGATTGATTGCTAATCTTAACGTTTGAAAGTAAAAGATTCTGAGACAAATATGGTTAAGGGTGTTAGGTATATGGTTTTAGTTTTATTTTTTATTTATGTGTGATTTTTCATTTTATTTGTGTGTGATTTTGTGGGTAAATCATCTACGAAACCCTCACGAGACCTTACTCGTCCTCGATGGGTGACCTAGGGGTTTAAAGGGCTTGTTACATATGCTAAGTGTAATCGTGAGACCTACGAAAGTGGCTAGTTAATTTAATTTTATCTGTTTAGAGTAATAACTTGCTTGAGGACAAGCAAGAAGCTAAGTGTGGGGGTGTGATGAGTTCATATTTTGAGACAGTTTATACCCTTATAATCTTAGTTTTTGGTAGTTTATTTAACTAATATAGGGGAATAATTATTGTTTTATGCTTAAGTGATAAAAATTGTATAAATTTTATTATTTGAGCTAAAATGATATAAATTAAGTAAATTTAGAATAAAATATTATTTATTAATATTCATTGAATTTTATTTTCCAGGTTCTATTCTTAAAAAAAATTAAAAAAAAAAAGAAATTTGACCTTTGGACCAACGGCCAAAGGCCGAAGGCCCAAAGGCCAGGAAACGAAGCAAACCAAACAGGCCACATGAGAAGAAAAGTCAGCGCAGCAAGGGCTGACGTGGAAGGGACACCCCACAAATAAATAGAGCCGTGAAGGCTCGGTAGAAAAAAGAGACGTGCGGCAGAGAAGGGTGTGGGCGACAGAGCCTTTATAGGCTCGGTCAAGCGCCGCAGGTCAGAGGAAGCAGAGCCTTCCGAGGCTCTGTGAGACGACGCAAAAAGAAAAAGGACAGCAGTGCAGAGCGAGAAGCAGCGACAGACAGAGGACGACACACGCTCGACAGAGAGAGGACGCCGCACGGAATCCGAGGCAACCACGCCAGCGACGCACGGAACTCAACGACCCTGTACCTCCGTCAGCCGCCAGCCATCAGAGTCAGCAAGAATAAAAGAAAAAGAAAAAGAATTGTTACAGTGAAATTAAAGTGCCGAGAGGAAGAAAAATTTGGGGAAGAATTTAATACCGGTAGAATTTATTTCAGATAAAATTAATTTTTATCTGAATAAATTATTGATCTTTAATTCAAAATTAATTCCGGTTATTTCTTTCTCTTATTTTTAATTTATATTTTAGATATAAATTTCTGTGTAATTAATTCTTTAATTATGAGTGGCTGATTATTTATTGTTAGGGAATAATTTGAAACCCTGGATTAGGATTTAAATTATAATTTTATTTTCTTTGTTTCGTGAGATTGTTTCTTGACTCTATATTAATTGCTATCGTTTATATGTATAATTCTATCCAGTATAGTTTATTTGGTGCATGCCTTGTTCTGGTTCCTCATAAGTGACGGTATGTAGGATTATTTGCCTGCGAGGTGGCCATCTAAATATACTAGAATCTATATGTATAAATTGCAGCTAGGTTAGATAACAATTCACCTAATCGTTTTGTGATTCTAACCGAAGTGGTAAAACGTTTCGATACGTGTGGGTCAAGAATAGGAAATACAGCTAGACATGCGTTTTGTACTAGTCTGGGTACTTAGATTGACAGCCTTCCACTTACACTTAATGCATTAAATCTAGTTAAATATAGGAGCCGCTTGTCGCTGCTATACTGCTAGTATTTAATAGGGTTAATATAGGCACGTGGTCGTATTAATTAATTAAGGGAAGTAATATAAGGTGTATGGACCTGCGTTTGGTGTGCAACTTGGTCGATCTCTTTTTCACGATTAAAATATGACTTAGAAATAAATATTATATTTTCAACCTAATCTAGTGGTGGATTTTTATTTCCCTAACATATTTCTCCTATCTGTTAGTTTCCCATTATTTTCCATTATTTTCATTATTAGTTTATTTTATTTTTATTTTATTTACTCCTTTTATGATTATTGATAAACCCCCATTAGTATATTTCTTATTTATTTATTTTAGGTTATTTAGTGTTTTTATTTTATTTATAGTTTAAGCTAGTTAGATAGAGGTGAGTCCTCTCAGTCCCCGGTTTAGAACGATACCCTTATTTACCAGTGCTACATTTGACAACAAGAGGGTTTAAATTGCGTGCCGGCTACGGTCGCGCCACAAACCAATTAATTTATCAACCTAATTAATCAACCATTTAATGAACTAGTTAATTGGTTTAATCAAAATAGTAGATGGGTTGTTATGATCAGTTGATTAGTCTAGTAGACTAGTTAATTGGTCTTAAGGGCCACTTGATTGGTTGGGATAAAAACAAACCTCAACAAGCACGTATCCACACAATCAAGTTCTTCATGCTATATAAATTCAACGTTTAAGGTTATACACAAAAACATTCATAGATAAACATATGAAGTACCATAATCAACCTAGAATATTAATGGCACATAAAAACCATACTTGCACCTTATAAAATTAATTAAAGAGCTAGTAAAATCACTTATCATATTCTTTCCATGCTAGGACATCATATAAAACAATCTATACATCATTTCACACATATATTGTTGCTAAGATTCTCAAGATGCTGAAGATAGCCATATAATCAAAATCACACCCATAAGGCTTATGCATAAAAGATTTCAAGCTAGTATTTCTATAATTTCTTCCATTTATTCTATATTCACGTGCTCAAACACATTTTAATCTTTAAGAATTATGCTTTTATAGAAACAAAGAACATATACTTCACTTACTCATACCATTTTGCACAAAATAAAAATATAATGATTTACCTCAATAAAACTTAGAAAACCCACCAAATAGAGGAAAAGGTCTTCACAACCTAAAAATCCAACCCTTCCAACATTTGAACACCTTTCAGGAAGCATAAAGATCCCAAGGAAGTAAGATTTATTCCCTCACTCTTTTTTCAAATCTAACACCATCTTACTTAAGATCAAAATAAGGATTTAGAGGAAATAAAGATCGGAAATGGAGGCCAAAGCAAGTGTGGAGGAAAAGTAGGGAGCTCGAAGGTTAAGGAAAAGGGGAGATAAGTAAGGCTTTGGTCTTAAAATCACTAAGGCTTTGTTTGTTTTAAGGAAAAAAGTGAGGAAAGGGGAAAAAATTGATGAAAATGATTTTAATGTGTTTGGTTGTTGGAGAAATTAAAAAGAAAGAAAATAGATAGAAAAATACTAATGAATTTTACTTATGCTAAGTTTCCTTATCATTAGCTTAGGAATGAACGAAAATTAGGGAAAGTTCACCCATGTCTCCCTCTATCATACTAGCCCTCTAGGCTTTAGTAGCTACTACTAATGACACTTCTCTCTTCAGAAAATCATAAATGCTAACCCTTACTTTTGAGGCTAGCTTGCTAGCAACATCTTCATGATCCCATCTCGGGCAACCATTTTTTTTATATTTATTTTGATAATGCGATCGACATTTTCATTTATAATCTTTCTATATCGAAAAATAATTTTTTTTATTATTAAATTTTTATATAAAAAATTTATTTTGAAAAGTAAAAGTTTTTTTTATTTTCTAAATATGTATTTATTAAATATTTTATTATTTTTAAATAAAGATAATAATGTAATTCTAAAATTATTTTTATAACGCTATGCTAAATATAATATTTTTAATTTTTATTAAATATATATAAATATTTCAATAATAACATTTAATATTTTTTAGAATTTTTTTTCTATACACTAAATACTAAAAATATTTTTCAAGAATTCAATTTTCCACAAAACTTTCTCCAACAACCAAACAAAGGAAAGAAAATTAATTTCTTTGATTTTCTATCCTGCAACTTTTTTTCTTCTACATATCCTTTCCACTTAAATTTCTTCAAACCAAATAGGACCTAAGGGTTTATGGTGGAAAAAGAAGTGTAAGTGGGTTTATACTTTAAGTCCCAAACCCTAACATGAATCAAAGCTTCTAAGTGTATATTTCAAAGGTTCAAAGTTGGTCTCTTTTCCCTTAAGGTCAAATGATGAAAACTAAAATTTCTCAAGAAATGTGCTCTAATAAATTTGAACACAATAAGAGAAAAAGGACAAGGAGAGGGAATTGAAGTTTGAAAAATCTTTAAAGGTGATAGGGACAAATCATTCATTTAGGAATCACACTAAAGAAAGAAGAAAAAAAAAGGAAGAAGAAGATAAGGGAGATGAAGGTATGAAAGTGACTTCTCAGAATTCATCTTCAACTAATCCATTTTAAATTAGTAAAATAGGTTAGGAAGGCTCAAATGCTTTGCAAAAATAAAAACAAACCAATCAAAACATAATCATGATGCTAATAAACTTTTAGGAAATATCTGTAGTATATATAAAGTTCAAAGAACAATCAGCTTAATCAAACAAGTTGATTGGTGCCCAACAACTAGTCAATCGATATGCCAATTTCAAACTCCAATTTAAGAAAAAAAAACAAGTTGATCGATATCTCCAAACCAGTAAACTACTTTCCTAAAAATCACTTATCTTTCAAAATCCAAACCAAGAAAAATTCAAAATAGTATCAAATTTAAACACACCTCAAAAAAAATTTCAAAAGCAAAGACATACATTATCACACATTAAAAGCCCTAAAAAGTGGGGTATTACAAAAAAAAAGGGACTTATAGGTCAAGTGAATGTTAGGACTTATTCTATATACATATATATTTATCATACACACATAAGGGGTGATGGAAAAAATGGAGAACATGAGTCACCCATCTAAGCAAATATAAAAAAAAAATGATATAGCAAGTGCAACATAGAAGAAGATGAAGGAAAATTTCAACAATGCCATCCATCGGAGCACATATAATTTTTTATATAATTTTTGATATGGAATCCTATAATTTTATATTAATATTTTATGCATAATTTATATTTTTTATTTTATTTAGTTGCATTTATTATAATTAATACCATATTTTAATTATTTTTACCAAGGACATAAGGAAGTCCTAAGCTTTATATTATTTAATTAATTGATTACTTGATAATTAAATTTCCCAATATTTTTTATGTTATGGTATGTCTAGTTATAAGGCCATCCATATTTAATTTGAGTCTAAGAAGTCGAGTTGAGAGCGAGAATTAATTCTCCACTTTAGGTGGGATAATATAACTAGAAATTGAATAGGTTTTGAGAACAATTACATAATTTATGCAACAATAGAGAATGATAGTTAATTAATAGAATTTAAAGCATCGCCTTTTATTCAAATCATTTATCTAGAGATAGCAAGACTGATAATTGATGATATAATTATGTAACTCAAGAGATAGTGTTAGTTATATATTCCCATTAACACGTAGTAGGTAATAAAAAATTTAGGTAATTTGTTAATTGAATCCATATATCTAAATTCTTTTTTAATTTTATTAATTAATTTAATATTCATTAGATCTTATTTATTTTAATTTATACATTTTTACTAAAATTATTAGCTTAGATTAATAATTATTTTTTATTTCAATAGCCTAAGTCTAATTTAATTTATTAAAGTATTTGAGTTATTAATTAGTCTATGTGGGAACGATAATTTGGTACTCATAAGTACCATGCATTATTTTTGATAGGTATACTTGCTAATAAGTATAATTTACTAACATTAATTTTCTAGCATCATTTTAGAGGACTAAGTTAATAAGACTTGAAATTTTAAATCTTGAACTAAGAAATTTTTATTTTCATTTATTTTCTACCTATACTCAATTTTTTTGGTCTTTGGTTTTTTGTGTTGGTGCAGGACCCTAGTTTATGACTAGAAGAAATCCTAGTGAATTGGTAGCATTATACCCAAATATTGAGAGAAAGTTTCACAAGTTAAGGGTCTGTTTAAAAATTACTATCAATATGATGAAACAAAATCAACAAATGGATCAAGAACAAGTTGGCAGATCATTAAAAGACTATATCATCCCTAGTATAGCATATTCTGCATAAAGTATTAGAAGACCTGTACTTGAAGTGTATAATTCAAAATCAAGTGTGTTATCATTAAAATGATAAATAATTCGGTCCAATTTAGAGATACATCTAATTATCTCCGTCATGCTCATATTATCACTTACATTGGAATATACAATACTTTTAAAATAAAGGGTGATTCTAGTGGAACTATTAGGCTTAGATTGTTTTCTTTCTCATTAGTTGACAAAGCTAAGAGTTGGCTAAATCCTTTATCACTAGGTTATATTTTAAATTGGGATGATTTGGTGAATTTTTTCTTCCAAAATTATTTCCATATGCAAAAACTACTAAATTAAGAAGCAACATCACCACTTTTGTTTAGAATAATTTATAATCACTATATGGTGCACATAAATGATTTAAGGAATTATTAAGGAAAGGTACATATAATAGCTTTCCTGTATGGTTACAAATTCTAACTTTTTTATAATGGTATATTTTCTATTAACCTCTATATGCTAGATGTTGTTGTAGGTGGTATTGTTATGAATAAGGTTCCTGAGGAATTCTCTAATTTTATTGAGGAATTAACATCCAATTCCCATGAATGGAATTCCAAACATACTCTAGTACAAAGGAATGTGGGAATTCATTCTACCAATGTCATTCCATCATTATAGGATAAGATGTATTTAATTATAAAGAAATTACATAATTTGAGTAGTGTTTCATGTCTTCAAGTTCAACCAAATGCGATTATGTGCAATTTGAGTGGTAGACCATATGATAGCATGAAGTGTTAAGTATATAATCCTTTATAGCAATCACTTGATCAATTTAACTATCTTGCTAATAATGTGGACATGTAAAATAATCCATACTTGATTGTATATAACCCAAGCTGCAGGAATTGATTAAACTTTAGTTTGAGGAATGATAACCTTTTGAGCCCCCTAGATTTACACCATAGAGACCTATGCCACAATTTCCAGTTCCACATTAGCAACCATGGAAACCATCCTTGGAAGAGATGGTGAGAAAATTAATAAACACTACTAAAATGCATTTCTAGAGTCAAGAGGCCTCAATCAAGAACTTGGAAAAACAAATTGAGTAATTAGCCAATGCAATTTCTAGAAGGGTGTCTAATGTATTACTAGATGATATGATCACAAATGCAAAGGAGAAAGTTAATAATATAAATTTAAGGAGTAAGAATATGCCACCTAAACCACATCCTAAATAGGTAAATAAAGAAAAGGAAAAAAGCAAAAGAAAAATTGTATGAGTCACAATAAGAGGTAACTAAGAATCCAACACATTAAGAAAAACCATATGTCCCTCCTCCTCCATTTCTTAGTAGAACTGTCCAAAGTATGTTAGATGCACAATTTACCAATTTTTTTTATGTTTATAAAAAGGGTTCACATTAATTTTCCATTCATTAATCTTGTAATAAAAATGCCTAACTATGCTAAATTACTTAAGAATATTATTATTCATAAAAGGAAACTGGATGGTTGTGATACTATTAATTTAAAAGAGGATTTTTCTATTTTTCAAGATAATTTACCTATAAAACTAAATTATATAGGAATTCTTATAATCCCTTGTGTGATTAGAAATTTGAAATTTAAAAAGGTGTTAAAAGCACCTTTTTCTATTTTTAAGCACTTAGGTCTAGGAAAGCCAAAATATACTAACATATCTCTAAATTTAGCAGATAGATCTATAAAATATCTTATGGTAATAATAAAGAATTGTAAAATCACAAAATTTAGAAGTAAACATTTTTGTTTAAGTGAAAGCGTAAAATAACATAAGTCTAGCTTACTAAACTATCTTTACATCGACTAAAAGGAAAAATAGTTAAACACTTGAAGCTTGATAAAATAGAGAATAAGAGAATCCGTATGCATACATGAGAATTCAGATATTACCTACAAATACAATATTCAAATATAAATAAAGGGATACACTAGATAAAGAGTCCTAGAAGGTATATGGGTAAAACCATTATGCTAATAACATGAATCTACACCCCAATACTAAATATAAAATAGTCACTCCTCCCCAAGTAGAGAATCATATGCAACAATGTCATCCAAGGGGTCCTCAAAGACCTGCATAAACTTAACTAGGCCCTCTGTTCGTGGGTATGAACATCAACCATAAAAAGGATGATCAATACATGATGTATTGATTAAGGTAACAATAGAATAATAGCAAGTTCACATAATGTCATGAGGTCACATCAATGGATAAGCATGTATATACATTAACATATGGTGATACCAACTTATTTATTGATTTTAGGTCACATATTATGGTAGAATGAAAATCTATAATCTTATTTATGTTGAGTTCAAGAACCCCGCTATTCTCAACTATCAGAACATTATCAATAATATACAACCCTAGTGCATAAAGCTCTCATCTGATACTCTCAATTGGTGGAATTGTATCAATAATATATAACCTTAGAGCATAAAGCTCGAAAACACTATTCTCATCTAGTAGGATGGATAAGTACAACTAGTCTTGACTCAAATGGTCCCTCACATAAATTATTAATAGCTTATAAATGGTCATGGTCTTTTTGATTATTATGTCAAGTTGAGTCCAAGAACCCCACTATTCTTAGCTGGTGGAACGATATTAGTAATATATAGCTTCAAGGAATAAAGCTCTTGGCCACTATTCTAGTCTGGTGGAACTAATAGGTACAATTGGTCATAACTTGTATGATCTTCCATTTTAAATGAATAATATCTTATTTATGGTTTTTTAGCTCAAAGTCATCATGAAAACACACATATATACAAGCAAGACATATGAAACATATTAACCTAAAAATTTAAAGCACATAAAAATACAACCATAAGAATACCAATATATTTTCCAAAGGCAAAGGTTATATTCCTTGAAGAACCCGAATTTCACATGTTAAGAATAATTTTTTCCCTACTACTCATTTTATCACCAAATCCAACACCTATCCATAAATCATTATTATTGAAAACATGTTTAAAAATCATGGTCTAAATCCAATGTACTATACATGCGACGATAGCCTACCTTTAGATTTACCATTCATAATTTCCCATAAAGCCCTAATTTCATAAATTATTCATAACTTTTTCCTTAATGCTTATATAGCCACTAAATTAAATATGCATTCCTAAAATTCCAATAAAAAAAACATATCCATATATTAATTTCAAAATCCAATATTTCACATATGTGATAACAATCCTACCTCTAATGTTAATATTCCAAATTTAAATCTTTTTTCTTATTTTATTGGACTTAAACCATTCATAAAAATCTCTAAGCATTGCATATAATATAATTAGCATATTTAAACTAATTATCAAATTAAAATACCTAAGATATTCAACGAGTATTAACTAAATTACCCTTAAGATAGCTGAATTACCCATATTTTTGCAAAAACCTTATGAATCCCATTATGAAAGATTTTCAACCTCCTACACATATCCACCAAAAATACATAAACAAATGTACATACATACATACATATGTATTTATGTCTATATGTATGTATATGCTACATATCCCAATTCAGATATCGATTCATGCTAACATTTGTGCTTTGTAAAACAGGCTTAACCAATAATACGCACAACACATGATTTCATAACTTTCTCACTTTTTCATCATACTACACAACATATCACATAAAATCATTATTGTATACACATTACACATTACACATAAAAACTCTAGCTATGCCATGTATCCTTTCCAAAAGCATCTCTAATCTCTAAAGACATAAGACCTATAACTAGAGGTGGCAATCAGGTCGGGTGGGTTGGGTCATTATCGGGTCGGGTCCTTTTGGGTCATTTGACTTTTGCATGTTGGATCAGGTCGGTTCTGGGTCGTTTTGGGTGATGGGTCGGATCGGTTTTGGGTCAAGTCATTTCAGGTCAATTTATCGGGTCAAGTCGGGTTTGGGTTAAGAAAACTCGGATTAGGATCATTTTGGGTTAACTAGACTGGTAGGTTCGAGTTGGTTTTGGGTCATTTTCTAGTTCATATGAATAGGCGACTTCAGCTCGTTCAGGTCATTTTATGTAATATGACGGGTTAGTCCCGCTGTGTCCAAGTTGTTTCAAGTTAAGTTGATGCGTGGGGTTATTTCATATAATTAGACGAGTTAGATTCGATTAGTTACGGGTTAACTTAATGGGTCGGGTCGGGTCGAGTTTTGATAGGTTAACTCATATTTGAGTCCAAGATATTATCATTTCATAAATCATAAATATTAGAGACAGACGATCATAAGATTAATATTGCATATAAAAGAATTAAAAATATTAAATGCGCTTTATTTTCACAAATAAGTAGTAAAGATATTTATAAATTTTAATAATAAAAAGTCTTACGCTTTGAATCAAACAAAGATATTTATCATTGATTATAATTTATTTGATAACTTAAAATATTTAATTACTTAACTTTACAAAATAAAGATGATTAAAACAAGAATATACAATGTATAATTATCATTTATTACATTGTATATATTAGATACAATCATAAGATTACTAGTAAAGATATATGAAAAAAGAATATTATATGTTTTTTATTTTTACAAAGCTAAATAATAAAGATGATTATAAGTTTTAACAATATTATATTGGATTGCTTAAAATATTGATAAATTTTACAAGTAAAAATATTAGATGTTTATCATATATTATATTTAATTGATTACTTAAAATATTTGATTACTTAAAAAAGATAATTTTATAAAATAAAGGTGAGCATAACAAGAATATACAATGTATAATTATCATTTATTACATTGTAAATATTATATACAATCATAAGATTACTAGTAAAGATAAATGAAATAAGAATATTATATGCATTTTATTATTACAAAGGTAAAAAACTAAAGATATTTATAAGTTTTAATAGTATTATATTTTATTGCTTTAAACATTTATAAATTTTACAAGTAAAAATATTAGATTTTTATCATATATTATATTTCATTGATTACTTAAAATATTTGATTACTTAAAAAAGATAATTTTATAAAATAAAGGTGAGCATAACAAGAATATACAATGTATAATTATCATTTATTACATTGTAAATATTAGATACAATCATAAGATTACTAGTAAAGATAAATAAAATAAAAATATTATATGTGTTTTATTTATACAAAGGTAAATAATAAAGATATTTAAAATTTTTAACAATATTATATTTGATTGCTTTAAATATTTATAAATTTTAAAAGTAAAAATATTAGATGTTTATTATATATTATATTTATTTGATTACTTAAAAATATATAATTTTATTAAATAAAGGTGAGCATAGCAAGAATATACAATGTATAATTATCATTTATTACATTGTAAATATTAGACACAACCATAAGATTACTCGTAAAGATAAATTGAAAAAGAATATTATATGTGTTTATTTATACAAAGGTAAATAATTTATAAAATAAAGGTGAGTATAATAATACTATAAAATGTATAATTATCATTTATTATATTGTACATATTAGATACAATCATAAGATTACAACTAAAGATAAATGAAATAAGAATATTATATTTGTTTTAATTTTACAAAGGTAAATAATAAAGATATTTATAAGTTTTAACAATATTATATTTGATTGCTTAAAATATTTCTAAATTTTACAAGTAAAAATATTAGATGTTTATCATATATTATATTTATTTGATTTCTTAAAATATTTGATTACTTAAAAAAATATAATTTTATAAAATAAAGGTGAGCATAATAAGAATATACAATGTATAATTATCATTTATTACATTATAAATATTAGACACAACCATAAGATTACTCCTAAAGATAAATGAAATAAGAATATTATATGTGTTTTATTTATACAAAGGTAAATAAAATAATATATATATATATATATATATGTATATATATATTTATAAGTTTTAATAGTATTATATTTGATTACATTAAATATTTTTAAATTTTACAAGTAAAAATATTATATGTTTATCATACATTATATTTAATTGATTACGTAAAAAAAAGATAATTTTATAAAATTATGGTGAGCATAACAAGAATATACAATGTACAATTATCATTTATTACATTGTATATATTAAATACAATCATAAGATTACTAGTAACCATAAATAAAATAAGAATAGTATATGTGTTTTATTTTTACAAGGTAAATAAAATAATATATATATATATATATATATATATATATATATATATATATATATATTTATAAGTTTTAATAGTATTATATTTGATTACTTTAAATATTTATAAATTTTACAAGTAAATATATTGGATGTTTATCATATATTATATTTATTTGATTACTTAAAATATTTGATTACTTAAAAAAAGATAATTTTATAAAATAAAGGCGAGCATAACAAGAATGTACAATATATAATTATCATTTCTTACATTGTATATATTAGATAAAAATATACAAACATAAGATTACTAGTAAAGATAAATGAAATAAGAATATTATATGAATTTTATTTTTACAAAGGTAAATAATTTATAAAATAAAGGTGAGTATAATAATACTATACAATGTATAATTATCATTTATTACATTGTATATATTAGATAAAATCATAAGATTACTAGGAATGATAAATGAAATAAGAATATTATATGTGTTTTATTTATACAAAGGTAAATAATAAAGATATTTAAAAGTTGTAAGAGTATTATATTTGATTGGTTTAAATTTTTATAAATTTACAAGTAAGAATATTAGATATTTATTATATATTATATTTAATTGATTACTTAAAAAATGATAATTTTATAAAATAAAGGTGAGCATAACAAGAATATAACATATACAATTATCATTTATTATATTGTATATATTAAATACAATCATATAATTACTAGTAACGATAAATAACATATGAATATTATATGTGTTTTATTTTTACAAGGTAAATAATATATATATAAGTTTTAATAGTATTATATATGATACTTTAAATATTTATAAATTTTGCAAGTAAAAATATTAGATGTTTATCATATATTATATTTATTTAATTACTAAAAAAAGATAATTTTATAAAATAAAGGTAAGAATAACAATAATATACAATGTATAATTATCATTTATTACATTTTAGATATATATACAACACGGTTAATATTAACAGTAAAAAATTTACTTACAAAAGTATTATTTTTTTATCCAATAATTGTTATATCATTTATTCTATCTTTTTTTTCATATTCATTTCTCTACATAATTTATCTTATTAATTTCTCTAGTTGTATTTATTTTATTAATTTCTCTACTTTTATTTTTTTATTAATGTTATTATATTTATATTTTTATTTTAATATTTTTATTAATTAATATTATCATAGTAAAAAAACTATAGTAAGTTATTTTAAACATAATTTAAATTAAATATTAATTTTATGTATTCTCATAAATTATTAATTATTATATATAAATTGATATAAATTAAAAATTAAATAATATAAAATATAAATAATTAATATTATAATTAATAAAAATAATTAGATAATGTAAATTTAAAATTGATGAACGTAGAATACTAAATTATATTTAAAGTAAATCACTAAAATTAAAAGAAAAAGTATAACTAAAACTTTAAATTTTAGGTTGTAATGTGAGATACTCTTGATACGGGTTATAGTTATTGCTTGTTGGATTTTAAAATACCCCAAAAATCCTATTTTAGGAATTATGGCAGAATAATGATTTATTAGGGAAATTAAGAAAATAAGTTATTTTATTAAATAAAGAGGAAATTAATTGATAAAAATAAAGAGAAAATAATAAATAAATTATTTAGAAATTTTTGGACATTTTACTAATTAAAATGGAAGTTAAGAAAATTTTATCCAAAATATTCCAATTAATATAAAAATGAATTTAATTATTATACATAAAATAATTATTATTAATATTAAATATCCAACTTAAATATATAAATAAATAAGGACCAAATACCCCAACCCAATCATTTTATCATTTTTCCATTTTCATTTTCCCTTTTATCCTTTCATTTCCTTTTTCTTGCTTCCCCTTTACTTATTTTTCCATCTCCCCCCCCGGTTTCAGCCAGCCCATCGGCCCACGTTACTTTCCCTTCCCCGTCTCATGCGGCCCAAGCAGCCCCAGCCCTCCTTCTTCACCTGTTCCCCCCAGCTGGCCGAACCGTCCTTCTTTTTCTTTTCTTTCTTTCCCCTGGACCGACCAGTCCACCCCGCCCTGTCTTCTTCTTCCCCTAACCCCGACCTGCAACCCTAATTTTCACCGGCAGCCACCAGCCCAACGCTCGATTGTCCTCCCCTTCTCTCTCTATCACTTTATTTCCCTTTTTCAACCCCAACAAACCTCACAGCTCCCTCACACGGGCCCCTTCCTTTCCATTTTCTCCACCCCTAGCCAAACGTACCCTGCAATTCACAGGGCATGCGCCGCCTGCCACCACCAGTCAGTGACCTGCCTCACCTGCCCCTAGTTTTCTTCTTCTCCCTTCGTCGTTAACCCCCTCGATTAGCCTATAAATACACTCCTAGGGCAGCCATAATCAAGCTCCCTTTTTTGCAAGCCTAGAATTCCAGCCTTCCGCCGCCGCCCAAATAGCCCCTTGTTCCACCACCGTTGGTGCTCTCCGCCACAAAATCCACCCACAAAAACCTTCCTCGCACCTACCTCTACAAAACTTAACCACCATCATCCCCTGTCTCGCCCTGCACGTACTACTCTGGCCGTGTAAAATCGCCAACAAGAGCAGCCCACTCCAGCCCCTCGCCGCCCCTTGCACCCCCTTCCGCCGCCAACCTTGTCGCTACCAGCACCACCTCCACCCTCCAAAACACCCAAGGAATGATGAGTTCATATTTTGACACATTTTATACCCTTATAATCTTAGTTTTTGGCAGTTTATTTAGCTAATATAGGGGAATAATTATTGTTTTATGCTTAAGTGGTAAAAATTGCATAAATATTATTATTTGAGCTAAAATGATATAAATTAAGTAAATTTAGAATAAAATATTATTTATTAATATTTATTGAATTTATTTTACAGGTTTTATTTTTAAATAAAAGAAAAAAATAAAAAAAGATTGGACCTTTGGACCAACGGCCGAAGGCCGAAGGCCCAAATGCCACAACAACGAAACCAAACGGAGGCAGCGGCAAGGAAAAAAACGAGCCGCAAGTCGGTCAACAGGGCTGACGTGGTATGGGCTAAGAGGGACGGCCGCACGAAACGATGAAGAAAAGTCAGCAGGGCTGACGTGGAAAAGTAGGGCAGAGACGCACGAATAAAAAGAGATGGGACGCAGAGTGAGGAGAAGGTAGAGGGCCGCAGGCCAAAAAGTAGAGAGCCTCCACAGGCTCGAGGGGCGAGCAGCAACGAGCGAGAGCCTTCATAGGCTCAGACGATGCTCGAGCACGAGGAAACAGACCGCACGTCCGGTGAAGGAGGAAGCGCACAGAGAAGCCGCAAGGACTTCGAAGCCTCAGTGCACGGAACGAGCGTCAGCATCAGCCGAAAAAAAGGAAAAAGAAAAAGAAAAAGAATATTACACGGAAATAAAGGCCGAGAAGGAACAAAAATTAGAGGAAGAGTTTCATACCGGTAGAATTTATTTCAGATAAAATTAATTTTTATCTGAATAAATTCTTGATCTTTTATCCAAAATTAATTCCGGTTAATTCTTTCTCTTATTTTTCATTTATATTTTAGATATATATTTATGTGTAATTAATTCTTTAATTATGACTGGATGATTATTTATTGTTAGGGAATAAATTGAAACCCTGGATTAGGATTGAAATTATAATTTTATTTTCTTTGTTTCGTGAGATTGTTTCTTGACTCTATGTTAATTGTTATCGTTTATATGTATAATTCTGTCAAGTATAGTTTATTTGGTGCATGCCTTATTCTGGTTCCTCATAAGTGACAACATGTAGGATTATTTACCTACGAGGTGGCCATTTAAATATACTAGAATCTATATGTATAAATTGCAGCTAGGTTAGATAACAATTCACCTAATAGTTTTGTGATTCTAATCAAAGTGGTAAAACGTTTCGATACGTGTGGGTCAAGAAAAGGAAATACAGCTAGACAAGCATTTTGTACTAGTTTGGGTACTTATATTGATAGCCTTCCACTTACACTTAATTCATTAAATCTAGTTAAATATAGGAGCCGTTTGTTGCTGCTATACTGCTAGTATTTAATAGGGTTAATATAGGCACGTGGTTGTATTAATTAATTAAGGGAAGTAATATAAGGTGTATGGACCTGCGTTTGGTGTACAACTTGGTCGATCTCATTCTTACGATTAAATATTGACTTAGAAATTAATATTATATTACGACCTAATCTAGTGGTGGATTTTTATTTCCCTAACATATTTCTCATATCTGCGGGTTTCCCATTATTTTATTAGTTTGTTTTATTTTATACCTTTTATTATTTTATTATTTTATTATTTTGATAAACCCCCATTAGTATTTTTATTTATTTATTTATTTAGTGTTATTTAGGATTTTTTATTTTTATTTTTATTTTTAGTTTTAATTATTTTTAAGCTAGTTAGATAGAGGTGAGCCCTCTCAATCCCCGGCCTAGAACGATACCCTTATTTACTAGTGCTACAATTGACAAAAAGAGGGTTTAAATTGCGTGTCGGGTACGGCCACACCAATTTTTGGCGCCGTTACCGGGGATTGGTAACTTCACTTTTATTTTGCTAGTATTTTTAGTGTGTTTTTTAGTTTTAGTGTTTTTGTATTTTTTTTCTTTTAGTTTTGTTTTAGATTTTCTTAGGATTTTTGGTGTGTTTTGTTTTGCTCTTAACCTTTTCCTTTGAAGTGTTAGTGTTTGCAGGTAGCTATGAGAGGATCCTTTGGTTGTGGAAAACTTTGCATGAATCCTAATGCAAGAGTAAATGAGGTAAGTTTAAGCAATTTTGATGATAGACTTCACCAATTCTCCACTCTTATTTTGCAGGTAGCTGAAGCTAGTAGAGTTATTAATACAAATGGAGTGTGTCATACGCAAGGAAATCCATATGCTTACCATGAACAAGCTATGAGAGGAGGAGGATGGACACAATCTAGTGCTCAATCTTTCAATGGTTTCGAAGGACAAGATCCCTATACAAAGCACATACTATTCTGGAATGAGGCATCAACCCAACTTTGGATTAGAGATGAATGATCATTATCAAATTCCATATCAAGACCCTTAAACACACGAATATGAAGCTTTAAAATATTATCAATATCCTCAACAAGAATCTTCTCCAGTTTCAGAGCCCTCAAGTTCAAAAAAAATGGATAAGCTTTTTGAAGCATTGACAAATAGCCTAAATCAACTGATACAAAGTCAGATTAGACAAAATGAAAGGGTGTCAGTGCTAGAGGAGAAAATGGGTTATATGGTCAACCTGATGAATCAATTACAAGCACATGAAGAGCTCTCTAGTACTTCAATTCCAAATTCAAGTGAGAGTTATGAGTGTGATGATGCCATATCCGAATGTAAGGATGAGCTAGTTGAGGAGGTTCCCATGGAGAACATTGAAAAGCAAGATCAGGTGGAAGAAGAGCTTGTAAAAGTAGAAGAAGAATCTCATAAAAATGAGGATCAAGTGAACAAAGAGAAGTATATGGATAACAAGGATATCACTTTCACCTACGATATACCATATTTGAACATTTATTCCCCACTTTTGCTTGGAGATGACCATGAGACATAAGGTAAGCCTTTGAACCACGTTGATTTATTTATGCTGACCACACTCCTTGTTTTCCCTCTTGTAGTAGGTTGTATGGATCCAAGAGTGAAGAGAGTAATCAAATCACCTTGGATACATTTAATAAGAAGCGTGATGCTCCAAAGGAGAGGTTATGTTGGAAGGATGTGTTTAAAGATTTTGAGATGGGAAAATATGTTCCTTCGATAGAGAGATCACGATACATGGACATTGGACAAAACATTCTCTCTTTACACACGAGCTTAAACTCCTTGCTAGGTAAGTTACGTTCTTATTGGGTCAAATATTTCATTAAATCTAATATTTTGTCTTTTTGTTCCTTACAATATAAAGATGATCATCACAAGGAAGGATTTGGTGAAGCAGCTCTCAAGTGGACGTATCCACCTTGAATGAGTAAACCGAGATCATGTCAGGCTGAAGACGTAAAAACAAGCGCTGCTTGGGAGGCAACCCAATGTCATAAGGGAGTTTTCTACCCTCTAGTTATTTATTTATTTATTTAGTTTTTATCTTCATACTTAAAATTACATGTTTCATTAGTTGTTTACACATTGAGGACAATGTGTGATTTAAGTGTGGGGGTGTATGTGTTTTAGTAATTTCATAAAAAAAAAAATTTATTGTTTTCAAAAAAAAATTTTAATTAGAGTTTTAGAGTTTATGTAAACAAAAATTAGAGTTTTTTAGAGTGTTTAGTATTTTTAGAGTCATAGGAGCCTTAACTAGTTAATGAGGAGTATATCTTTGAAATATAACGAAAAGAGAATCGTGAAATTGAGATAAAGTAAGTGGAGATTTTTTGTGTTAATTTCGATATATGGAACACATATCTACGTGTCTAAATGTGAATGGAGAAAGAATATGTATGATTATCTAATCACCGACATGGCATATTGATATTCATTACATTCCTCAGTGAGTTTTTGAACCATATGTACCTTCTTTTTCTGAGCAAATTTACACAAAATCATCTACTTTTCTTGGCTTCAAAAATTTCTTTGTAAACCTCATATATGTTTAATTGTTTTGATCAAATTATTTGCCATAGATCTTGTAATGGACTATAGAGATTACTAGAACTTACTATTGTGCTAGTCGAAGCTTATAGTCAAAACATGCTCTGATTGAGAAAATGATAAAGGTAGCTTAGGAATTTTTCATCACTTGACCAAATAGCTTAACTTGATTTGTGTATACATGATGTACACCCTATAGAAACCCTTTGAGCCTATAAATTATATATATATATATTTCTTCATTACCCACATTTACCTTCGGGCCTTAATGTCCTTACCTTTGCTTAAAGCTAGTGGAAGGAAATCAAATCGTTATGGATATATATAGTGGTTTTGTATGTGTGTATGTGAAAGAAATATATGTATTTATCCTAAAAAAGGGGATTGTTTATGTTTGGTGGAGGAAAAAAAATAAAAATAAAAGTGAAAAAAAATGAATGAAAAAAAAATTGTCAAAAAAAATGTTAGGATATAAGGAAGAGAGGGAGTTATGGAGACGATGTTGAGAAAGTTCTATTCATGTTACATTTTATTGTGAAGGTGGAGAGGTGCATATTTAATCATTGATGTGGAGTTAAGCTTATATTTCATCTACTTAATAGATTCCACTAGCTCTTGATCTTTTTAACACCACACTTCTAAAATACTCCATACCCTTCTTTACCTTAAACCCCGTTACAACCAATAAGTAAGTCCTATTTGATTCTTGAGATGAGCAACCTTTGATCTGTTGGAGATTAGTTACAAGAGTTAAGCATATGGTTCGGTCCATTTGGCAAGTATTTGATATCTTTCATGAGGTTTTATCCACAAAAATATGAGCCTTCTTTGTTTATATATGTGAGTCGTTTGTTATCTTTATCATCTTATCTCACATACATGAGTGTGTTCTCTACATTTGTAGCCATGAATCTAAGAGAGAGAAAAAAAATAGAGGGTATCCATAGTGAGGATGAATCTTGATGTGACTAAGGCGTGGTAGATTTTCATCCATAATATTGATTTGTTCATACCTGTCATGTTTATATATGAACCATATGTTGAAATTGATCCTTTAAATCTCCCAATGCTGAATCTTGATTGATTGCTAATCTTGACGTTTGAAAGTAAAAGATTCTAAGACAAAAATGGTTAAGGGTGTTAGGTATAGTTTAGTTTTCTTTTATTTGTGTCTGATTTTGTGGGTATATCATATACGAAACCCTCACGAGACCTTACTCATCCTCGATGGGTGGCCTAGGGGTTTAAAGGGCTTGTTGCACATGCTAAGTGTAATCGTGAGACCTACAAAAGTAGCTAGTTAATTTAATTTTATTTATTTAGAGTAATAACTTGCTTGAGGACAAGCAAGAAGCTAAGTGTGGGGGTGTGATGAGTTTATATGTTGACACATATTATACCCTTATAATCTTAGTTTTTGGTAGTTTATTTAGCTAATATAGGGGAATAATTATTGTTTTATGCTTAAGTGGTAAAAATTGCATAAATATTATTATTTGAGCTAAAATGATATAAATTAAGTAAATTTAGAATAAAATATTATTTATTAATATTTATTAATTTTATTTTACAGGTTTTGTTTGTTAAATAAAAGAAAAAAAAAGATTGGACCTTTGGACCAACGGCCGCAAGTCAGTCAACAGGGCTGATGTGGCATGGGCTAAGAGGGACGGCCGCACGAAACGATGAAGAAAAGTTAGTAGGGCTAACGTGGAAAAGTAGGGCAGAGACGCACGAATAAAAAGAGACGAGACGCAGAGTGAGGAGAAGGTAGAGGGCCGTAGGCCAAAAAGTAGAGAGCCTCCACAGGCTCAAGGGGCGAGCGGCAACGAGCGAGAGCCTTCATAGGCTCGGACGACGCTCGGGCACGAGGAAACAAGCCGCACGTCCGGTGAAGGAGGAAGCGCATAGAGAAGCCACACAGACTTCGAAGCCTCAGCGCACGGAAATAAAGGTCGAGAAGGAAGAAAAATTAGAGGAAGAGTTTAATACTGGTAGAATTTATTTCAAATAAAATTAATTTTTATCTGAATAAATTCTTGATCTTTTATCCAAAATTAATTCCGGTTATTTCTTTCTCTTATTTATAATTTATATTTTAGATATATATATCTGTGTAATTTATTCTTTAATTATGGCTGGCTGATTATATTATTTATTGTTAGGGAATAATTTGAAACCCTGGATTAGGATTTAAATTATAATTTTATTTTCTTTGTTTTGTGAGATTGTTTCTTGACTCTATGTTAATTGCTATCGTTTATATGTATAATTCTGTCAAATATAGTTTATTTGGTGCATGCCTTATTCTAATTCCTCATAAGTGACAGTATGTAGGATTATTTACCTACTAGGTGGCTATCTAAATATACTAGAACCTATATGTATAAATTGCAGCTAGGTTATATAACAATTCACCTAATAGTTTTGTGATTCTAACCGAAGTGGTAAAACGTTTCGATGCGTGTGGGTCAAGGAAAGGAAATACTACTAGACATGCGTTTTGTACTAGTCTGGGTACTTAGATTGACAGCCTTCCACTTACACTTAATGCATTAAATCTAGTTAAATATAGGAGCCGCTTGTTGCCGTTATACTGCTAGTATTTAATAGGGTTAATATAGGCACGTGGTCGTATTAATTAATTAAGGGAAGTAATATAAGGTGTATGGACCTGCGTTTGGTGTACAACTTGGTCGATCTCATTTTCACTATTAAATATTAACTTAGAAATTAATATTATATTACGACCTAATCTAGTGATGGATTTTTATTTCCGTAACATATTTCTCATATCTGCGGGTTTCCCATTATTTTATTAGTTTGTTTTATTTTATTCCTTTTATTATTTTATTATTTTATTATTTTATTATTTTGATAAACCCCCATTAGTATTTTTCTTATTTATTTATTTAGTGTTATATTGGATTTTTTATTTTTATTTTTATTTTTATTTTTAATTATTTTTCAGCTAGTTAGATAGAGGTGAGCCCTCTCAATCCCCGGCCTAGAACGATACCCTTATTTACCAGTGCTACAATTGACAACAAGAGGGTTTAAATTGTGTGCCGGCTACGGCCACACCAGGGAACCTTCCCCTACCTTCATCTCCCCCTACATCCCTCTCCTTCTACTTCCTCCATGTTCCACCACCTTCCACCACCTTCGGCCTCCACGAAAGCCGTCGTGTGCCACCAATCCCAGCTACACCACCACCTTCATTCCACCTCTCTCCACCTGCTTTACCTTCCTCCACCTCAAACACCCCTCCACTTCCTCTCCTTTAGCCTACATAGTAATCTTTCCACCTCTCTTCCTCCTCCATCGTCGCCGCCGTCGCCACCACACGCCGCCGCTGGTTCCACCACTAACCTTAGGTGGTGCTCTAACCTCCCCAAGCCCTAAACCTTTTTAGTACAAGTGATTAATAATTTTTACTAATATTAAGGGTATTATTATTTTTTTTATTATCATTATCATTATTATTATTATTATTATTATTATTATTATTATTATTATTATTATTATTATTATTATTATTATTATTATGGTTGGTATTATTATTATTATTATCTTTATCATTAGTTAGTCTAACATTAGAAACCCTTTTTATATAAGTGTTAATAATTTTTAGTAATATTAATAGTATTACCCTTATTATTATTATTATTATTATTATTATTATTATTATTATTATTATTATTATGTATTATTATTATTATTAATGGTTTACAACCTTAGTGTTATTATGATTAGGATTTTTCCCTCGTTATTATTATTATTATTACCATCACTATTATTCCTACTATTATTGCTAATGCTAGCTATGGCTTATTATCATTATCTTAACTATTATGGTATACATTTGGACCCTTATATTATTATTATCATTTCAGTTACTATTATTGTTGTTGTTGTTGTTGTTGTTGTTTTTGTTGTTGTTCTTATTATTATTATTATTATTATTATTATTATTATTATTATTATTATTATTACTATTACTATTTTATTTTTATTATTTTTATTTAAACCGAAGTTGGTGTATTATCATTTTGTTGTTAAAGAAGAAGAATACTTAAGCTTTAGTATTTTTACTATTTAATATTCGAATATTGCTAATATTATTCCTAATGCCTTTGTCAGTAATATTATTACTATGGTATCATTATTAGTTATTACTACTATTATTGTTGTTATTTTATTACTATTATTGTGACAAAAATATTTGAACACTTATATTATTATTATTCAAAAAATAACTTTTATCATTATTATCTTTAGGAATATTTGTACCTTGTTGGTATTGCAATTATTATATTATTATTTTAATCCCTAATACTATTATTAGACTTAAGCCTTAAAAATGCTAGGGTTTCTATCACTATAAGCACTAACATTACTATTATTATTATTATTATTATTATTATTATTATTATCACTATTTTACCACAATTAGTATTAGTACTATTATTATAAGAATAAAGCTATTAGGTTTAATAATATAAGTATAGCATTAAATATTTAAAATAAGCATATTTTGGCTAGTAATATCTAGTAGACTAACTTGTAGATAAAAACCCTAGTTTTCACATATAATACTCCCTTTAATAATAACAATCCTAATCTTAGACTAAAATAAGGAGTAATGGTACTTTTGGTAGGAGGGAAACTAATCCTTAGTATTTTTCCTCTTATAGGTGAATCGAGCCAAAACCCTAAGGAGGCGTAGGAGCGTGCTCCAAGCCCAGCGTCGCTTTAGGTAAGGATATAGCTAGGGTCCATGTGTGTTATGTGACTTGTATGCCTTGGATGCTATATATATCATGTTATATTGTGTATCATATGATTGTCCTTAACTTGTCTTATGTATAACGCAGCTTAAAGTTGAGGTATGTTTGTATGTGCTTCTTATGACCTGAGTATGATATGTATATATGTTGTTTATGGTGTGATATGATATGGCCCTCTAGAACATGCATACTAGGACAATTGATAATATGATATGGGAATGAAAGGACAAAAAGAAAGAAATGGGAAGTGATTTCATTAAGGGGGATATGAGGTTGACCAAAATACCTCATGATCCATGAGAGGAAATTAAAGAGGAAGGAATGACCAAAATGAATGAGAGATGGGAAACATGAATGGGAATCTTAAAATTTTCATGGGGACTTTGAGTGTTTGCATGGGATGGACAAAACTTGCATGGGGGTGATCTTCACGTGAGAAAAGTTGATTTAGGGTATAAATAAGCTAAGGGGAGAGTTGTGGAGTGATTGGAGACTTAGGATGAAAAAAAGTACGTAGGTCGGTGTAAGGGTGTATAAGGGACCCGATTAGGGTTTTGGGAGGAAGTAATAATCTGGAAATTGTGGAAGTAAAAATGATTAAGGGAGAGTGGACTACGGGTTAAGAATGGGAATTTATTATGTAAGGGGGTGAGTATGGATGCCATGGGAGAGAAGGAATATTGAGTGAGAACTAGAGAGGTTACTTCTGGGAGAAGAAAGGTACTAGGGTTTGAAGTGGCCAACTAGGGTTTTTCCATTCACATGTGGAATCAAGTGGTAAAGCGATATGATTTGGGATTGGATCTAATGAGTTAAGGTATGGGGCGATAAACGAGGTAATGGTAGACTAAGTGAGAGAGGAGGTTGGGCCACATCGGTCCAATCAGGGTTTACAAGGGAAAATCCTAGGGGATGATAGTAGGTGGAGTTGATGTCATAAGGTGTTGGGCCTAACCCACACCCGTAGGAGTTGGGTTTTTCATTAAAGGGTAAGTGTAAAGGGAAATGGATGCCAGGGTGTGATAAGGGGCGCAGGAGTCTCAAGATATGGGATGGGCTCCCTTGGAAGGATAGAAGTAGAAGGTAAACGATATGCATGTCAAGGGTGAAAAGCTATATCTAATAAGACACGAATAAGATACTAATCACTTAAAGAGTAAGATTGTTGAGGCGGGCCCAGACCGATCCACTGGCATAATAGTGGCCAGATGCCAGGATGCCTTGAAGACCGATCCACTGGTATATAATAATGGTTAGGTGTGTTCTGCCCTATAAGTGACCGATCCACCGGCTATAATAGTGGGGGATCCCAAGGTCAACAAACCAAACATTATGTTTCCAATGAATCATTGGAAAGCTACTATATACTTATAGTGAAACACCATGAGAGTTGAGGCCAGACCGATCCACCGGCATAATAGTGGCTAGGAGCGTTCTGCCCTAGAGACCGATCCACCGACATATAATAGTGGTTAGGTGTGTTCTATCCTATAAGTGACCGATCCACCGACTATAATAGTGGGGTTCCTGCACTCGCATGGATTAATAAATATTATGGTGAGAAACGACTACATTTAACAGAGATTCAAAAGTAAATAAGTCTAATTGGACCATAGCCGGCCTTCATTATCTGGATTACTACATGCGGCTTATGTGAATGTGTCATGTATGCTATGTTGTATGTTTTGTATGTTTGGCCTTAGCGCATCTATTACCTTACTCAGTATGTAGCGTACTGATCACCCGTTTCATGGGTGCTGCTCATTCCCACGAGCAGAAGACCCATATGAGCTTGTGCAGGTAGGGGATGACGTCTTCGATGCCTACGACACTTATGAGGCATCGGGTGGGGCTGAGCGTTGAGCCTAGACCTAACTTAGGAATTGAGAGTGAATCGGAAGGACTTTGTTCTTTTACTGGACCATGTATTCTCATATTTTAGTTGTGTTTTTGTACTATGCCTTATGTGTTGAAAAACTCTAGCCACGTACTCTTTGGATTGTAATCCTAAACAACACTCTGATTTCTGTATGACTTGTGCTTTACTAATGACTTGGGTTTTTATTAATGACTTGTGTTTAATGTTAACCTTATTTAGCCTTAGCACTTAGTACTGGGACGGTAGGAGTGTACCGATCTGGTACTAAGTATGGCGGTAATGCCCCCGAATTTACGGTCTTATCTTTTTGCTTTCGTTAAACCCTTTTTAATTAAACAAAAATTTTCAGTAGTAAATTTGTGGGTGTTATAGATTTTGTGGGTGATAACTGATAAAGGACACTATTATGCTCTTCTATTAAGAGTTTCTTCAAATAGGTGGATCAGTGGATGTAATGGACACTTTTAGAAAATTATTTTACAGGCTTACAACTGAATGTTTGCCTTTTATATTTTGGTTATTTATTTATTAATAATATATCTTATTAGGATATCATTAATAAATAAGAATGTCTAGGGTAAAATTATGAAAAATAAGTACAATTTATAAAATACTATATTTTTAAAAGCTTTAAATGAATAATAAAATATGTGTAATTTATTATTATTATAATATATTTTGATGTCTGATCAGGTTGATGTTGGGTCAGATCGGGTGAATGTCGGGTTGGGTCGACTTTGGGTCGGGTTAGAGCAGGTCGGGTTAATACTGGGTTAGGTCATTATTGGGTCGGGTAAATGACGGGTCGGGTCGCTATCGGGTTGGGTCGATGATGGGTCATGGGTTGGGATCAGGTGGGGTCGGGTTTATTTTTATCGGGTTAGTGCTAGGTCGGATCAAATGTCAGGTCGGGTCTGGGTCGGGTTGCTAAATTTTTCTGGTCTTATTGGTTCGGGTTTTGCTCGGGTGGGGTCGGGTTTGGCGGGTCGGGTCAACTTTTGCCAGCTCTACCTATAACTACTCCAATACCACTAGAATAGTACTTAGAAGCCAAATATATAACAATATTAGAATTAAAAAAAAACTAACTAAGAAAAACTAAGGAAAAGGAGAGGGAGGAAAATGAAGATAATCAAACAAGTGGAAGCACTAATGTAAGGGGTGGTGCACAACGGAGGGCATAAAAAAATGTAAGGAGAAGACCAAGGTAGTATAGTTGCAGAAGGATGTTCATGGCTAGGGCATATGAAGGAGGGCATGACCAAGCTAGTGGTACTTGAGTTGTGCGCCTTGCAACAATAATCTAGGAAAAATGAGGAAGGGGAAATGCATAGTCTAGGATGGTGATGGTTAGTAGATAAAGTGGTGGTGGAGATAGGATCGTTCACTTGTGGCTAGCGGGAAGTGGTTGGTGGTGGAAAAGGTTTACTAGGCTTACTAAATTAGATGGTGGCTAAGGTTGATGGGTTGAATGGATGAGAAATGGATGGTTACTGGGGTGAAGTGTAATGGTAGAGGCAAAGATAGAAGAAGAAATGAAGAAGGAGAAGAAGGAAATACTCAGGTGGTGGTGGTGCATGTGATGTGATGTAAGATGATGATAGATAAGGAAGGGAAAGGAACGTAGAAAGACATGATAGGGTTGGCTTTCCTGGGTTTTTTATTGATAGATAAATGAAGGGATAAGAAGATAAAAGGGAAGGTTTAGTTTGACATGGTCGAGGTAGGTGAGTTTGGTGTGATAAATTGCATACTACACAAGGGGTTTTGTAGGTGAGTAGGGAGGGTGGTAGTATAGGGTGTGTAAACGTTGTTTGGAGTATGGAAGGTTGTGTAGGGATGAAGGGGGGTTAGTGTTACATGCAGGGTATTGTTGAGAAGTTTAAGGATAGTCGCGACATTTATGGGGAGGATGATCGTGCATGGCCTTAAGGGGTAAATGAAGAGGTTGGCCTAGTTAGCCCATCGGGAAGGAACGTGGGTTGAAATAAAAGAAAGAAAAAGGGAGAAGCAAAGGGGGAAAGGGATGAAAAGGAAAAAGTAAGAAAATAAATTTTTAAGTTTAGGATTAGGATTGGGTTTAGTTTTAACATTGGGTTTTGGTTTAAAATTTATAAAATTAATCTATCAATGATGTCGGGTTTGGGTTGGGCTAAAAAAAATAAAGATGACCCAAAAATTAGAATTTAGATCAAGTTAAAATATTAATTAATCAAGAATAAGATTAGATAAATTTTGGGGTATTATAAGGATGTTTTGGTGAAAGTGGATAAATTTATAATTCCTAACTTTATTATGTTTGATATGGATGAGGATCACAGGATTCCCAATATTCTTAGTATACCATTTTTAGATACAGGGAATACTTTCATCAATCTCCATGAGAGTAAGTTGATCATTTGATTTAAAAAAAAAGATGTTTCATATAATGTCTTCAAAGAATGAAATAATTCATATAATGTCTTCAAAAGAATGAAATAATCTTCCAAGGATGACACTTGCTACATCATTGATATATTAGATAAGGTAATTGATTAATATTTTCAAGAAAATTTAGTACAATACTTGCTAGAAAGATGCTTGGTGTAATCCCATGAGAATGGAGACGAAGGAGTTAAAGAGGTCATTGAATACCTTAGTGCTCATCTACCTTAAAAGAGAGAGAAAGTAATTTGTTTATGAGTAATAGAGAGGGAGAAATTTCCAAAGTTAAAACTCTTAGTTCAGGAGTCACCAATTTTATAGCTCAAGCCAATTTTAGAACATTTAAATATATTTTTATTGGTCATAAAAATACTCTTCCTATTATTATTTATTCATCTTTAACTAAGTTGTAGGAATAGAAATCTATGGGAGTTCTTAAGGAGATAAATAATTCCTTTAGATGGACCGTTTTTTGATATTAAATTGATTAGACCTTCCATATACATGTAAAAAATCCTCACGGAAGACAAATATAGAAAATTGATCAAACCTCAAAGGTGACTAAACCTAACAATGCAAGAGGCGGTCAAGAAAGAGGTAATTAAGCTATTAGATGTAAGTATTATCTATCTCATCTTTGATAGCTCTTAGGTTAGTCTTGTATAAATGGCTCCTAAGAAAGATGGAATCACTACGGTTAAGCATGATAATAATGAATTGGTGCCCACTAAGACTACTACTAGATAACATTTTTGCATTTATTTTATAAAATTAAATGAATCCACTAGTAAAGATCATTTCCCCTTATTTTTTATTGAACAAATGCTTGAGAGTTTAGCAGGACATGAATTTTGGTTATATAAAAATATCTACTTCCCCTAAGGATCAATAAAAGACTATTTTTAATTGTCCTTAAAGCACTTTTATAGATAGTTGTTTGTCTTTTGGTCTTTGTAATTCCCTTTCTACTTTCCAAAGATGCATGATGGCCATTTTTCATGACATGGTTCAAAAGTTCATAGAAATTTTTATAATGATTTTTAAATGTTTGGTTCATATTTTGATGCATATTTGGTTAACTTTGGGCTTATTATGAAACTTTGTAAGGAAAATAATAATGTCTTAAATTGGAAAAAAATGTCATCTAATGGTTAGAGAATAGATTGTTTTAAGAAAACATTTCTCATAGGGGGATAGAGTAGATAAAGGAGAAATGAAATTTATTGAACAATGACCCCCTTCAAAATGTGTTAAGAATATTCATAGCTGTCTTAGTCATGTTGGTTTCTATAGGAGGTGTATTAATAACTTACCAAAATTTTAAAAACCTCTACGTGATCTATTAGCTAAGGATGTGAATTTTGAGTTTTTTGTATGTGTGATTAAAATATTTTAATGCTATAAAAGAAAAACTTATGAACGCTCTTATAAATGTTCTTATGGATTAGAATCTTTCTTTTGAAATCATATGTAATGCTAGTGATGTAGTTATAGGAGTTGTTTTGGGATAATTTAGGGATAAACGTTTTCATAATATTTATTATGCTAACAAAAATTTAAATTCTACATAACATAATTATGCTTCTATTAAAAAAGAACTAGCCTTCAATTAATCCCACAAGCTAACCTATAAAGACCACTGCTCCTTGAATAAGTAGGGGCCCATGAAAATGAACTCTTTAGTATAATGGCACTATAATATCCTATGTTTTTGTAAGATGGTTGAACAAGAATTGTGCCAATTTTTGGCCTTTGATTTTGATTTAATGTTATGATTTTGTATAGGATATAGTTTCATTTGAAATCATGTTTAAAAAATGGGATTTATAAAGTGTTGCATACAAACCCATCGACTAGCTACATGAATTGATGGACTGGTTTGTCATTTTAGCCATTTTAGGTTTCTAAAATAAACCAATCCATTAGTTATAGGAAACTGATCAACTGGTGGTAGAAAGTTGACTTTTAGACCCAAACCAATCGATTGATTTATTGATATGGTCATGTTTTTCGAGCTCAACTATTTTGAAAAATCCCTTGCACTAAAATGGAACCTCACCTAACCATGCCAATATGTCCTTGAGAGATTTATAACCATTTTTATGATACATTTAAATCAAAAAATTGCCTTGATTCGATCTAGAAGTTGATTGGGACAATTGAGACCTTAGCACTACCTTCTTCCTCCTTTATCCTTTGCACAATTCTAAGATTGAATGCTTCAACCTCAAGCATTCTTCTAAGTAACTAAAAAATTCCTTCCACACTGATTTTCTATTACTCCATTCATGATTGTTAATTATGGTCTAATTGACTTGTATTCTCTAGAGACACCATATGAGCTCTAGAGAATAAGTCAACAGATCTTGGACAAAAATTATCCCTTTTGATCAAATTCAAATAGTTAATGGTAGGGTTTTGAGTTAATTTCTAAACCCTCAGTGTTATCTTTGATCGGTTAGCTATAAATAGCCCCAATCATCCTTGCTTGCACCTATCTCTGAACCACCAAATTTCTAAGTCATGTATTCTCTCCTTTCTTTCTACACTTTGAGTATTATCGGTCAATATTCTTACACTCTCTTGATTTTGTCTCTAGATCTCTCTTGTTTCGATTGCTAAATAAGATTGAGTCAGATTTTGGGAAAAAGGTTGAGTAGGTCAGTTTAGCTCTTTTCCTATTTTGGCCTCAAGTTGGTATGCCCTTATTCTCTCTTATTTTCACTACCACAAAAAGGGTTTTTGATAACAATTTTTGAATAGATTTGATTATGGTTCCCAACTATTATTGAATCATACATTATTAAATCTATAATAATGGTTAAAAAACCATCATCATAAAATCAAAAATTATGCCAAAATTTAGCAAACTAGGCATGTTTTAATAATGGTTCTAAGATATATTGTTCTTAAAATGTAGTATTTTAGCAATGGTTATACACTATAATATTTATTAAAATATATAGTTTTCTCAATGGTTATTTCATATAACCATTATTTTAAGAAGGTTTTAGTAACAATTATTTATTATAACCATTGTTGAATCTTGTTTTAATAAAGGGTTTCACCAAAACCATTATTAAAACTATACTCTCTTTTTCATATATACTATGCAGTTTGTTCTAGTCCATATACATAGATGTATACTTGATTATATACCAAATTTACAATCTATAAAACACTACCAATAACACTAGAATTTCATAGGCATACCATAAATTTTGGTAATTCTATACACTCCAAAACTCAAAGTTCACGGATCTACATTCCCAAACTCTATAATATATAAAATATTGCATGTGTATATGTAGGTGCAAATCATTCTTTACATATATTTGTATAGAATAACATAAGATATAACTAATATATATCTAAAATGTAGGCATAGATATATACTACTGAGTATGTGAGTCTAGGAACTTGGCTCATTCTTCTCTAACTTCATCAATTTCATTATCATTATATTTTTAGCCTCATGCATACTCATCCTTGAAAAACTACTAATTGATACGATTCAACCATTTGGTTTTATATGTTAATAATAAATAAGTCATATATTAACTATATAATGAAAAAATATGGAAAAAGAAACATACATGGATTGGATCAATATTTATAGATTTTTTTCTTGAGTATGTGATCCATTGATCTACAAACACAATATCAACATTCATTATCATTTTACTATTATGAAAACTATAAAATAAATTTATTTAGCTTGTTATTGCATTAGATATTAATTGGAATTGAAATAAAATTCAAAATGTTGATTTTCCTACTTACCATTATAGACTTATACTCAAAATTGTTTGGGTCTTGATCACCATTTTCATCCTTCCTCATATACGTTGTCCATAGTGCTCTATATAATAAATAAAAGTCATACATAATATTGTTACTTTATATGCCTAAAAATTATATAATAGGATATATGAATTAATAAATTAATGTGAGTAAGAAGTATACTAACATGTCAATTAAATGTTTTCCTTCAGAATGAATGACAGCAAAAGGAATGGGATAATTTTGGATGGAATATAAAAAAAAACATTTACTTTGTTTTTATCAGGATAGACTATATACAAAAACCAATGCTCATTAGCGAAGTAAGGGATGAGGTAAAGCTTGTTGTTGTACCTCTCACTCAAGATGTGATCCACTATATATTTTATGTACCTACCCTCGCTGATTGTAGTACGATCAGATATGTAGTATGGACGCACAAACAAAGTGGAGGACAATATCCCCTCTACCGCAACCCGTCTAGCCACAACCTATGGATGACAATAATAATGCATATTTATTAATAAGAAATAACTTATAAAATTATACAAATAAATGAAAATAGTTACAATATATGATATGAAATAATACTTAACATATTTGGCCACGTTGGTTGTTGACATCCATTCTAACTGATAAATTTAGCTAATCATCTCGATCAATATCATGCATATGGCATTATCCCTCCCAATATACTCGGTAGGACAATCAATTATAATTAGATCACTACTAAGGTAGTTTTAGGTGTATAAATAAAACATTGCCAAAGTAGGTGGTGGTTGGCGGGGTTCTTATATTTGTTGGTTCTCCACTAAAGAAGGGATTGTTTTTGGGGTTATCAATTTTTATGATCTAGCTCTGTTTCCCTTAATTCCTAGTAATACACAAAATGAAATTTTCATATATATATATATAAGGTATAAATAATGTGTAATGTGTTTGTGTTAACATGGATGGAGGATGTCACTACCTCTTTAGTTGTATAATAATTCATATCTGTGGGCTAAGGCATAAAGCTTCCATGAGCTTCCAACACTATTTTTGCCTCATCTCCTTCTTTGTAACAAGGCAAGGATTCATCTCTAATTATTGGAATGTCAATACATATGGGCCAGCAATTTGTTTCCAAGATAGACCTATGGACCATTAGCATTTCGACACAATGGGAGATGTGTACCTTCCCTTTCACGAAAAGAATTGAAGGTCTATTATCTACCAAATTACATTTATGCAAACCCTATAAGAGAGGTATAACTACATTTTTAATTATTGAGTTGACACCTGATGCATTGTATATATATAACTTCATAGTAAAATATACTTACCTCAAGAAGAGAAGAAAAACATATATCTGCTTCACAACTATCTCTAACTCTATTCACATTGGGTATGTGAAGTAGATCATGTGCATATGAATCAGATGGATTAAACCCTTAAGATTTTATGGATGCCAAATCTTTCTCCATTGTAGCCATTCATTCAAATTTTTAGTTTAACTTTTGTGTTGGGAGAACCACTTGGTCATGGGTGTTTCAAGGTCCACTAGATTAACCCCAAATGCTTGTTCTTGTAACCCCTAACCTAATACTCCTATATCTTCCTAGGTGTTCTTAATTTCCTTTCACTTGAGATACGATGCTATATTGATCTAAAACACCTACAACATCTGATGTCTCAAATTCATCATGTAATATATAAATAAGGGTAATATCATGATTTGTTTACTTTAAGAAAAATAAATACAGTTGGGGATAGCTTCAAACTTACAATTCTTTGGGTAGCGTTATGTACATATTCATTAATATATCATTCTTTAGTTACTCTAGCCTTCTTTTATAATGGACCAATATTGTCCTTGGCTAGGAGTTGTAATTCCAAAAGAATAAGTAATTATATTAGCATAGCTGATTATAAAACTCTAAAAATTATAATGTGAACACATTAATCAAAAGGTCATACCAACTCCTTTTCTACGCCTGCATAGCCTTTTTGAGGCATATTATGGCAATATATATTACCAATTGCAATTTCTTTATTCCTAGCACTTTTATCCTATATTACAAGATAAATGTGTATAATTAGTTATATAAATATTAATTTTTGTATTCTTAAGCGAAAAGCATAAGTGTTAGTCAATAAATACCTTAAACTTCTCTAAATGATGATATACAATGAATGGGTCTCAACTTTCTTGATTAATAAACCCATAATGCTTGGGAGGCTTCATGAGTAAAGCACCATCCTTCTTTTTGTACATTTTTTTTATTTGCCAAATATGCCCTAAATATTCTTAGACGTTTAGCACAATGTCTAAGAAGCTACTTCTTCCTCTCCTTTGGGATAATGAAGACTCTATACAAAGTCATTTACCATAAATATGTATGTCAATGTCATTATATATTAATTAATAACATGTAACATATTAAAATATGATAATAAAATATATCAATTACAATCACTTCTTGCCAAATAAGTTCCTTGTGACCTTTTGGATTCTACTTCCAAATATTGTAGAAGATTAGAACACGATTACGAGTGACAAGTGAAATGTGTATTAGGAACATGTTACCATACTCGCCAATGGGAAGATTATACTTGTTGCCACTCAATGTCACTTGTTTTCCTCTGTTCCTCATGTCTGTGATGATTCTCATTATAGTAGGTCCTCTCTTCCCTTCTTCACCTCTAGAGTCCCTATCAATAGTGTGCTTCTCCATATCTTGTTGGAATTTGAATACATAAATTAGTATAATGTATGTTGTGAATAAAGATATACAAAATATATATCAAGCAAACATTTCATATGTAGTAATGATATGAAAAAATCAATAATCATATGTAGTAATGATATGGAAAACAAAATAATTAAATGTAGTAATTATATGAAAAACACATGTTACAATATTATTATCCTCATTTCCTTCTTTTTTTCCTCCCTCCCTTTTGATTGGTTTTATAATCTTATACATACATTACTTCATGATGATCATACCCTACATAGATTTCCTCCTCAGCAATGTCATTGTCATCATCTATCAATGATTAAGTTACTTGCACTACTTTGGCACACTCTTTATTCAAATTGGCATCATTTTCATCATCACAATCATTAACACTTCTTTTTTTCATTCCTAAAACACGAACCATCATATATTGGCAGGATTGGTGACAAAGAAAACATGTGTGGCTTGAGATTCCAAGATGAATGGGTCTTGTTTATGTCCTACCCTATTGAGATCAACTAATGTAAACCCATCTTCATATCTAACGCCTTTACTATTATCAACCCATCTGCATCAAAAAATAGGTGCTTTGAATATAATGTAATCTAGCTCCCGAATCCATTCGATGACACCATAATAATTCATATTTGTATATGTTGGATTCTTATCCTTTGCACTAACAATATGTATTACATTGACCACTAAATTCACTCCATTGGTCTACATTGTGCTCCTCTCATCTCATTGTTTTGTGTAAAATGTATATCCGTTGATAGCACAATTTGCATATGAGATGACTTCATATCAAGGCATTTAGGACAATCAATGTAGGGTTGAAGAAATAAATGTCAAGGAATTTTTTATGAGCAGAATGATGCATTCTATTAGATAATATATTAAGGAAAGGTTATGTTTATTAATTACCCACTTCTCAGTCTTTAATGGATTTTCAATCCTCAAAGATTGCATATGTTCTTCAACATATGGCTGAACATCATCGCTATTATAAAATACATAGAGATGTGCTTTACAGAGCATGCCAGTATCTGCTTATCCAATTTTTTTGCCCCAAATAACCTATCCTTCAACTTTTTGTGCATGCTAAGACTTAGAAATACCGATATATTTTACATTGGACAAGTAATTTGTGAAAAGTAATGTTGCCTCTTCTACCAAGTAACTCCAAAAAATGCATCCTTCTAGTTGATATCAATTGTTCACATAACATTTTATCAACTTCATAAACCTTCAAAGAGATACATCCAATGCCTATGAGTAGGTCCTAATATTTTTACCTTATAAGCTAAGTAAACAACTAGATGCACTATAATGTCAAAGAATAAGGGAGGAAAATATATTTCAAGCTGACATAAAATGATTACAATCCCTCTTTACAAGACATCCAAACTATCAGGGTGTATGACTTTAGAGCATAGTGCATTAAAGAACTAGCAAACCCTAGTAATAGCATTTCGAACACGCTTCGACAAAATTTCACGTATAGTTATTGGCATCAAATGTTTCATCAACATTTGACAATCATGAGACTTCATGTTAATTAGTTTCAACTCTTTCATTAACACTAGCCTTCTGATATTTGAAGAATATCTTTCTAGAACTTTAACATTATTAAAGAATTTAAAAAATACAATTTTCTCTATTCTAGATAAAGTATGGCAAGATAGTGGTAAATAAGTTTTTCTTCCATTATCTGGTGGTGTTATTCATGCATAGTATCCATTTTCTCTATATCCAATTGAGAATTTATGCCATCTTTAATATTTTGTGGAACATTAAGTAATGTGCCAATAAAGCTATCTCAAATATTTTTCTCTATATGCATCACATAATGGGAATGCCTCACATATAAAGATTCCCAATATAGAAGGTTAAAGAATATAGATATATTCTTCCACCCAACTGATGGAGGCTTAGCTATATACTTCTTCCCAAAGTGCACCTTAAAATTTTTCATCTTCATATACACTTGTTTGCTCGTCAACCAAATTGGTGCATGCCTTTCTTCTAGTTTCCCATTGAATGCATTCATTTTCCAATGGTAATAATGAACCCTTAGTAAAAATCTATGATACCCAAGGAAAATAGTCTTCCGGCCATGTGTTAGATGAACAAATGATGTATTATCACCACATATTAGCCATGCATAATGGCCTTTCACACTATAATAGGACAAGTTACTATATACCAAAAAATTGCTTAAAGTGCAAAATATCATTACTCTCAAAGTGAAACTTTCCTTACCATAAGCATCAAACATATGAACACCCGTGTCCCACAATAACTTGAAATCATCAATCAAAGGCTCCAAATAAACATCACTATCATTTTGTGGTAAGTTTGGCCCCGAAATGAGTAAAGAGTGTATCATATAATTACGTTTCATGTACAACCATGTTGGTAGATTGTATATAACCAAAATTTCCAGTTAAATACTATATGTGCCTTGATTATGTGGATTCATACCATCAGTAGAGAGAGTGAGACACAGGTTTCTTTGTTCCTCACCTACTTTAAGAAACACACCATCAATCATCATCTATCATGGAGAGTCAGAAGGATGTCTCAGAAGCCCATCATCTATCCTCTCATTAGTATGCCATCTCAAGTACTTCGCATCTTAGACATCATTAAATGTCCACTTGAATAATGGTATTATAGAGAAATACCATAACACCTTTACCAACACCTTATTATTCTTATATCGTGGTGCTTTACATTCTTCATTAGGAAAATAATCTAAACATGCATATTCTTTCTGAAATAATATACATTCATTAGGGTAGGCATGTATCTTCTCATAACTCATACCCATAGATGAAATGATATTCTTTGCTTTATTGATACGATTGGGTATAAGGTTATCATGGGAAAGCATTTCTTTCACAAGCAATAATAGTTCTGTGAAACTCTTATCATTCCATCCTTTACATGCCTTTAAGTTGTACAACCTTAAAGTAGCGAATAATCTAGTAAATTACTTGTAATGACCGTACAAAGATTTTTTTTTGAGTCACTCAATAACTACTCAAATATTGTTGGACAATCTCATACACTTTCCTCAACCATCCAAGTTATCTCCTCTAACAAATTAACCTCATTATTTTCAAATGATCCACTATTATCCATCCTACCTTCCTCATTATTATATTCAGACTCTGTCTTACCATGCCATATCCAATAAGTGTAAATTTTATGAATTTTATTGATAAACAAATGATCTCTCAAATCATTAGCACTGACGTATTGAATATAAGCATAGTTCAAATAAGGACAGCCTATTCCACCAGCACCCCAAATATATTCTACTACAAACTTGATGAAAAATTCAAATCCTTCATCATATTCTTCAGACAAACAATTTGTAGACATCTATTTCTAATCCATAGTTTTTCATTCTATATGTATCCCACAAAAAATATTATTACAAATCAATACACTTCTACAAATTAAGTCACATATTTCTAATGCTTTGAAAGATATCATATGTATATAATATATATTATGCTATTTTGAAGTTATATATATATATAAGGCATAACAATATACCAATACACAAATTTTTATTACTTAAAAAGAGTTCATATATATATATGCATATCAAATATTTATACATGGGTTGTAAATTAGATAGTTAACTTATACTATACATTTAAAATAATACCCAAAAACTAACAAAAAACCTATAGAAATAGCAACAATATATACATAAAAAGGTTACTACTACCCACACAAACCCCTAATCATCCTATACAATCCATCGATATCCTAGCCTGTGCCAACTAGAACCTATCACTCTCAGCGTCCTCTCGCTTCAATATGTCATCTTCTCATCAATAGAGAATTCACTGACAGATACTCTCGCATAACTAGGATGGATACTCAGGGGATAAGCTATAAAAAAAACTTCCACTTGTCATCTATAACCATCAGTTCTCTAGCAATCTGATCATAATCCCTCACAAAAACATCACCCTCAACAAATCACGGGTGTGGTGAATTAGTAAGGTTAACAAATAGATAAAAACAACTAGCTAATCCTCTGATCATGGCCTAATAGGAGGCAATGTCAACAAATAATGATATGATCTAAAATGGAATGGATCATAGTACGATCGGCTTAAGAACAAATGACGAAGCTCCTCATATAACCATGTCACATTAGTCCAAATTTTGAATCAAGTGTCATGCACTAATATGCCAGAGGAATGTACATAATAGGAAAATGTGACATCTCACTAGTCAACTATCTATAAAAGAGGAAAATAACTAAATCATGTTACTAAGATGGTTGCCTAGTTGTTTAAATTATAAAATATGGGTCTCTAATGCTATCAAAACTAGTATTTTTCATTAACATCAAACCCATAATCATTGGCATGCATGCATAAACATATAGAGAGGTAAACCAAAACCCATAACAACACAACAACAAACAGCAATAAAATAGACAATAATATACGTAATACCCACTAAATAGTTAACATGCGTGAACACACACACGCGCACGCACGCAGACACACACACACACACATAATATGATAGAAAAAAGAAAAAATTATACCAAGCAAGATTCTAGAGCATAGGTAATAGGATGTAGGGTTGACAGTGCCTATTGTAGTTATAGGAGCCAAAATCAAAGGGAAGGTTGTGGAAGAGAGATAGGAGGCTAGGCACACTATTGTAGTGCATATAGAGGTTTGAAGAGCTGTGGAAGGGCATACGAGATGTGTGAACCATGGTAACAAGCAGAAAATATACCACAATGAGGAAAGCACGGGAAATGGACATTGACAAGCAAGAATAATGCATGACTGAGGTAAATGAGGGAGCACTGAGAGCAAGTAGTAAAGAAAATCAAAGTTAAGTGAAGAAAGCAAGGGAACAGAGTCAGATTTCAAGTTTTTATACTTTACATAAATGAGCGAGAGGGGAGGAAGGGTTATTTAATGTACTAGTTTTAATAACATCTTGGTCTATAACCGTTATTAAAACATGTTTGAATAACAATTATAGATAGAACCGTTATTAAAACTGAGGTAGCTTTTCCATTTTGTTAACGATTAAATTAAAACCACTATCTTAATTGAGGAAACCTTTTCATTTTGTAAATGGTTAAATTAAAAGATTTATCAAAGGGATACCTATTGTAATTTTAATAATGATTAATATCCAAAACCATTATTAAAACAAGCATTGTATTCCCGCTTTAAAATTTTCGTATTTTTATCAATGACGATCAAACTATCATTTATGCGATGTCATTAATGCTTTATTCTATAGTGGTGTTTTATGTTTGAAATTTGATAAGATTTTGGTATAATATCTGAGTTCAAGATTTTGGTTTAAGTTTTTCAAAGATGAGATTTCATACAATTGGAATTTATGTTTTTAAGGAGGTTTTGCCTACATCAAACAAGTGATTCTTTCATTTAAAATGTTTAGTAAGTATTCTTGCATGTTAGATATTACCTTTAGTTGATTTCTACATGTTGGCATGAAATAATACAACTTGTATAAGCTATTTGGTGGTTAGATAGCGTGATTTGAGTGAAAAACATGAAATTGGGTAAAAACAAATAGGCTATGATGATTCCATATTGAGAAAATGCACATTAATCTAGTTAAAAATATGTTAGGCTATATGGATACATATTTTCATGAAATTAAGAATGATTTATATGAAAACATTTACATGAAATTTTTTCATTTGGTGTTATGTTAGGGCAAATTGATAGACTAGTTCCTAGAATAGTCAACTGGTTTGACTAGTCCATCATCTAGTAAGCCTGTAAAGACCTTTGTCTTGCTCTCTACTGAAACCCATCAACTGGTTTGGCAGAACTGATCAATTGATCTATGAATAATTGATTTGTTTTCCCAAACCAATCAACTAGTTTAAGGAAAGCATGGTCTAGTTGGGTCAAATAGACTGACTGGTCGACCCAAACCGATTGACTGGTTGGTACAACTGATCAACTAATTGGGCCAAACCAATCTAAAAGTGTGACTGGTTTGTTTATTTTGGTTTGGTTATAACTTGAGGTTATGTTTGGGACTATACCATGATTATTAATGAGATAAAATACAAATTTTATCATAGATTTTATTGTATACATTTGACAGGTAGCATGTTTATTAGTGAGATAAAGTACAAATTTGGTTCGGATATGATTTCAGGCTATGCTTGGGACTATACCACGATTATTAGTGAGTTAAAATACAAATTTTATCATAGATTATTGTCATAATGACAAGATTAACATGGATTATAACTTATGGTATACATTATGAGTAATGTAAAGGCTATTTAAGTATTGCACTTATGAAAAGTGATAATATTGAGAAAATAATAATGTGAATCAGTATGGGCTTGAATTAAATAATATGGTGGTTATGAATAGCATTGACCAAAGACAAATAGAAAATCCACATGGTTGGAAAAATGAAAAGAAAAGGATTAACATGGGATGTTGACTTGCTTACTTTGTATGGGCCTTATATGATCCCCCATATTTATGAATAAAATGCTAATCACATAAAGTGAAAGAAAGTCAAGTTGAGTATGGGTTTGGGTTACTCAATCCTCGATTAGCTACCAGGGATAAGTCTAACTTTAGGTCTTTTTGGTGCCTTTAAGTGGGATCCTGAGAGGTCTCAGTGCCTTACCTACTCAAGATACTAATGATGTACTAGGCGGTATAGATATTAAGTGTTGGGTTACCTAGGTGGTTTTCTTCGGCCTAGACTTATGTCCATATTAGTTAGCATTGGCTTGGACCTACGTCCATTCTAGTGATTGGCTTTGGCCTGTATTTATGTTCACTTAGTGATTGGCTCTGACCTAAACTTTATGTCTTTTATTTGGATAGGCTTCCATAGTGTGTGAGACAATATGGTTATGCACAGTCCATCGCTCGATAATAATAACATATGGATGGTAAATATTAGTTAAAATTATGAACAATGACCAAGTGAATGGTTAATGGTTGGTTAAGAAATGGAGCGATGGTATGATTAAATAAAATGAATGATGTTGTTTTATACACTTGGCTAATGGTCAAAATGAATAATTTTTTATGTAATGGAATATCAATTGATTGGCCTTCCTCATATATGGATGAGTGAATGATATAACCTAAGGAATTAGATAATTGGGATAAACCATCAAGGTCGCTTAAATGGTCTTTGTAACTACTTATGTAAGTGCTTATGTGAGAAGGTGGTGAATCTAAATATGATGTATTCTGTTGTGCTAGGCTTGTACATGATAGCATATCTTTCCGCACATCTACCTTTACGTATGGTCCTATCATGATGCATGTTATATCTTATATTCATATATGCTGAATTGGTATACTTCTGTACATTGAGGGAGAAACTTGGATTACTTAGTATGTAACATACTGATGTGCCCGTTTACTTAGTCATCTGCTCATTCCCTAAGCGAAGGACTATATGCAAATCTTTAGGGATGGCATGTAAAGGGCTTACTTGAGTTGGGTTGGAGCTTGAGAGCAAGGATATCCAAAAGGTTTTAGTGGGGACCTTGTCAGACCATGGTTTTAAATTGGGTATCATACCCTAATTTATATTATTGTAGCCCCATAATTTACTCACATGTATTTTGTAATAATTTGACCGAAACCCATTAGGGTCCTCCAATGTAAATTCTCTTCAAAGTTATTTAATTAAATTGTTATTTTTGCACACTCAGTTGTTTTGAGTGTTTTGGTTGATTTAGCCTTGTATCAGATATGGGGTAGGTGGCCGACGCCTGTCCTATGTTAGGTAGAGCGGTAATACCACATTTTTCCTAGTAGTTTTCTTCTTCCACAATTATTTTAACAAAATTTTTTTGTGGAGAAAAATGGGGGCGCTACAAGTGTTGAGTAACCCATTATACAAAACTAATATGAAAAGCCCACATGAAAATCATAAAAGCCATCACAATAGCACATGTTATGACATATTAAGTTGTTCATTTGATGATCAAATTATGAAAAACATATCAAATAAACAATAATCATAAAAGCCGCATGCTACTCATACTCATTCATCTAGATCACAATGAAACTCATGAACTAAGCACCCAAGAGATGATCCCTGAAATAATGATTTGAACCAATTTCAATATAATAACCATAACCTCTGCCATATATCTCACATCTTAATGTTGAAATTAATAATATCCATGCATCATAGGTAGGGCTCAAAGGCACAATACCATTAAAATCAATAATATCACATGTAGAGCTCAAAGGCATAATACCAAAAATAGGTAAGCACAAAAAGCTACTATTAAACCAATCCAATAGTAATTTTCTATTTTTATTTACTTAAGGAGTTATCATATCAACCTGAATATACTAAGGTACTCTAATTATATCAACGCACGAAGGAAACACGTTATCTTACTGACCATCAACCAAATAATACTAAGGTACCCTAGTCATGCTAACACACGAAGGTGATATAGTATCCTAACAAAAAGGACATGTAAACCATAAGTATTCATACCCTCTATAAGTTAGAAAAGCTAAATAAAGTAAGATATAGGGCCTAACGAGGTCACTAAGGCACACTAGTAAAATCCATAATCAAATATGGGCTATAATACATCTTTTGAGTTGCTACTCTTAAAGATCCACCATTTCCGATCTTGATTTCTTTCACTTCAAATAGTAGAATTTTATTATGGTGACCATGATACCACATAATAATCACATAGATCCAAATTTCCAAAAATTTGAGACAATCATAATCACGGTTAATACCAAGGTCAATATTAAAAATCTATTAAGGTCATCTTAGACTTAATTATTCATATTTGGGTGCATTAGGCTAAAAATTATCAAATTACCCCTAAAGTCATAATTTCCACATTATCATGTATTTTAAATAAAATTCCATTTTTATTTATTAATTTTTCATGAAATGGAAAAACATAATTAAATTATTTAACATGTAAATAAATGACGAGACTCACTGATGATCATTTTACCCTTGCACGTCATTTTGCATGTAAAACTCTAATATGTGTTTATAAAAAATAAATTCACATATTCCCATGCTCAAAAATAAATAATACATATTAGGCACACTTACTGGAATAAATATCATAGCATGCATAAAAGACCAAAGTGTCCCTAAGGTACATAATACTAATAATTATGTTAAAAATATGCATAGGCATGGTCAATCTATAGTATTAGACACACATGACATAATAATTTATTTTTGGCAATAAACCCATTTTAATATGATTTTATATAATTAATAATTTACATAATTTAACATGCTCCATTTCATCAAACTTCATACTAGCATTATTAGGGAAATAATTTTGACATGACAAACATGCTTAATAAAATGTATACATCAAAACCCTAATGTGCTATCATGGAATATCTATTATTTTAGTGGAGTATAGGGATGTAATGAACATACTTAACATGGTTTATGCATCAGAACCCTAATGTGTTATCATGTAATATCTAACATTTTAGTGAAGTAAAAGGATTACCATATAGAAAACATGTTTAACATGGTTATGCATCAAAACCCTAATGTGTTATCATGCAATGTCTAACCTTTTAGTAAATATTAAGAATTACAATATAGCAAACATAATTAACTTATTCATAAATCAAAACCCTAATGTGCTATCATATGATGTCTGATATTTTAGTAAATTATAATATAATAAACATACTTAATATAGTTATACATCAAAACCCTAATGTACTATAATGGGATGTTTGATATTTGAGTAAAGTATAAGCATTGCTTCATTACCAATAAAAGTATAAATTATAGGTAATCTACTAAAATTTATTAGGCTCAACTAATCAACCTTTTGTACTTAAAAATAATACCAAATTAACCATATTAGTATTTAACCAATAAATTATTTTATTTATTATAATGTTTATAAATAAAAAATTACCAAAAGCCTCTGAATTGATAAAGGGGTAAAAATAATACAAACCACACGTTGCTCATGTAGGGTGAGTTTGGGCTTGTATGAGGGCTGGAGAAGGGGTGCTAGATTTGTTTTTATAGGTAAGGTGAGGATGATGGAGCTAGCAATAGTGAGGGAGGTAGGTGATGCTGGAGGCAGTGGCTAAGCGTGGGGAAAGTTAGTGGTGGCAAAGGCAGCTCAATGAGATTAGAAATGGGGCATGGGTGATGGAGTAAAGGTGGTGATGTGTTGGTGTGACAGGGTACTATTGGGGAGGAGATGATGAGGTTAAGGGGAAAGGGGTGAAATGGTGGTGGTGGTGGGGTTTTGTTGTCATGGGGAGGCTAAGGTAGAGGAAAAGGTTGATGGTTGTGATAAGGGGAATTGTTGTAAGGAAAAGAGACATGATGGGCACATGCATAGGAAGATCATGGGTTATGCATGCAAGACGGCACTGATTGTATGATGATCATAGTTACGTGTGCATTAGTAATGTTTTGCAAAAAGAAACGTAACCAAGCTAAGATGAATAGGAAAGAAAAGGAAGAGAGATGTTTCAGGTGATGATGGAGGATAAGGAAGAAGAAGGTATATACATATGTGTATGACCAGTTAAGGAGGAAAGGAAAAGTTCAAATGGCTAGAGGTGAGGTGAGGGATATGGGTCAACATGGTTGGCCTTGTGTAGGGGTAAGGATGTTGAAATGATGGAAAAGGGTGAATGGTGTAGGAGAGTTATTCATGTGTAGAGGATGGGATGGATGCATGGGAAAGGTAAATGCAGGGTAATGAAAAATGAAATTGAAGGAATACAGAGGCGTATTTAGCTAGGAAGGGGCAAACAATGATAGGGTACAACATAGAGAGAAAGGCTATTTTGGCTTGAAGGGTAAAGAAGAGCACAAGCATTATAATACTAATAATTTGAGGGGAGTGTTATAAGGATTGATATGGATAATTATATCAACATGGTATACCATCATTTTGGTGATTACGTCCTAAGAACTCCATAGTTAATCATGCTTGTTGTGGAGTAATTTTTAGGATAGATGACCCTCTTAGGAATTTTTATTAATTTTTTAAAAATTTCTCAAGAAGTGTGTAAATGAGGAAAAGGCATGTTGATTAGTGGGGCTAGCCAATCAGTTTGAAAGTAGTCCAAGGTATCCTTCATATGGTTGTATTGACTCAAGGTATTATAAATGGTATTAGAGGAAAACTACGACCCCGATCTGAACTTAGCTAAGCTAGTTAGTTGCTTAGTGAGAAGATTCTTGGGATAAACTATATTGATATAGTGAGTGGTTGAGGCAAAATGAGGACGTTGCATTCTTTGAGTTGGGGTGAATATAATACCCCAAATTTGAGAGGAGTATTATAATTATTGATATAGCTACTTATATCAACATGTTATACCATCCTTTCGGTAATTTTGTCTTAAGAACTCAATAGTTAAAAGCACTTGCCATGGAACAATTTTATAAATTTTATAAAAATTTATTAGGAAATGCATGAGTGAGGATAAAGCATGATGTAAGAACTCATGTTGATCTGTGGAGCCAGTCGATCAATCCAATAGTGCTCCATGGTAGCCTCCATATATTCGTATTAACTTGGGGTGTTACTTGCACTCTTGGCCTGAAAGGATCAGCAAGAAAATTAGGAAGGACAAAAGGTAAAAAATAAAAATAAAAAGGGAAAGGTGAGAAAGAAAGAAAAAGGAAAAAATTAGGTTAGAATTATATTTAAGTTAAGATTTAGGATTAGGGTATCTAGTTAGGGAAATAAAATAGGGTAAAACTTATTTATTTAGAGTAGTCTAAATAATAATAATAAATATAAAATAATTATGAATATTTTATTTAATAATTTATAAGGGTTTTTAGGTTAAGGGTTGACAAAAATAATTAAGTTAAGATTTAAAGGTTAGGTTTTATATAAAAGGCTAAATATTCGAAAATAAGTATTATGAAAATTTAGGGCATTACAATGTGATTGGATGTGAATAGAGTGAGAACATTTATGATTTTTTAACCATAAACATGGCATGTTGAGATTCATCATTATTGGTAGTGAGTTTTTTTGTATCCATATATGACTTCCTTTTTGAGTGGTTTCACATAAGATAATCGATATTTTATTGGCTTCATTTTTCTTTGAACACCTCATATACACTAATTTGTTTGGATCAGATTACTTACCATAACTCTCATAATGGGCTATACAACTTGTTCATGTGCTAACTGATGTTTTTAAGTCATAATCGCCCTAATTTAGCAAGTGATAAAGGCACTTTAGAATTTACCACCACATAGCCCCATAACCTTCTCCCTTATTTTTTTTTTTTTTTGTACATGATATGTGCACCCCTAAGTTAACCCCTTTTACATTAATCCTTATGTTTTCACTACCCATATTATTTATAACCTAAAACCTAAAATACAACCCTACCATAAGTATAAAATCTAGTAGAAATAATTATGAGACTTATATACGTGAGTCTAGGTCACTAATGAAGAAAGTATTTAAAAGCTTCAAAAGAATGATTATAGAGGAAGCAAGTAAAAAAATTTAGAAAAAATGGAAAAAATTCTTGTCTTATTTAATATCTTTTGAAGAGGAATGGTGAAGAGAATGTAAAGAACTAAGATGAAAATATTTTGCATATTTGATGTTATGTTATATAATGCGAAGATGCCTTGATAATTTAAATTTGCAAGAAGAGTCTCATTACATGAATATTATGTTACTATGTTTTAGGATATTTTGTTGAACCCTTCTCCATTAATTCATTAAAACCCTTAAACCTATCCATGATATAACCTTTCTAAAGTCCTATTTGATTCTAGAGATGGCTGACCTTCATCTGTTAGAGATTAGTCACATAAGTTAAGTACATGGTTCAATCCAATAAGTAGGTATTTGATGTCCTTCATTAGGTTTTTAATCCGCAAAAATAGGGAGTCTTCCATGTTTATATATGTGAGTTGCTATTTATTTTTATCATCTTACCTCATATATATTATTGTTTCTATATGTATATGTAACTAAGACATGACTAAGTTTTCATTCATTAATATTGCTCTATGTCTATCTATCATATTTATGCGTGAACCATATCTTAGAACTAACCTTTAAATTTTTCAATGTTGAATATTGGATAAGTGTTAATTTTTGTGTAACACCCCTAATTTTTGAACTAGCAAATTTTGTTTCGAAGACAATATAGAAGCATTTAAAAATCAAAACCAGAAAATATTAGCACCACATAAACCATGAGAGAGATGTGATCATCACCTAGCCCATGCTTGATGTAAGGTAAAACGTAATATTAAACAAAAAGATGCATGTTCGTAATATTAATACAACAATACACGCTGATAAAAATTGAGAATAATGATATCAATAGAAGGAATATGAGAATTTGTTAATCCAAATACAGGGAAACAAAGCCAAGAATTTAAATACCCAGAAGAACAAAAACTCCCCATTGTAGTGGGCAAAAAACCTCTAGCTGATTAGCCTAACTCTTAACATACACATAAATCTCCAACTCCAAGTAATGGCTAACTACTATCCCACATCATCACTCTCAACATACTTTAACAAATGGTCATACCCCTACAAATAGTCATTTACTTCCCAGACCAGAAGTCATATCATCACAATGACCATATAAGTGTAGTATCACTATGGTGAAGTACTAGTGAAATATACTACCTGTAACATGGTAAGGTTCATGCAGCACATTGAAGTCACATAACAACATGGTGATAAGAATACCAATAAAAATTAACACTTAGTCTCATGGTAGTTATACAACAAGACATTAATGCATGGAAAGTATGGAAGGATAACAATACAGTAAATGCGTCACAATCCATGTAATATAAACCATATTAGTATTCTCCCTTTAGTGATCATATAGTTTCTAGTTAATAAGATAGTTTGCTCAACCAAACCCAGTTTTGCACCATGAACAAAAGTTATGGTAGCAAAAATAATCACAATGGGATACCATACCCATCGCCATAAGTAATGATATATTGAAGAAGCTTTTCTCTAGGGATACCACACCCACGACATATCAAGTGCACCTACCGTGAGAGCTAACACAAATTGGGATACCACATTCACCATACATGGTCGAAGTACATCAAGGGGGCTTGTACTGAGATGCCTCACCCACCACACCATGAATGCCTCCCCTGCGAGGGATAAAAAGTTAGGATACCACACCTACTTAAGTAATAGATAATACTAAGTGCTAGGGGCTTGTAAATGGGATACCTCACCCACCCGTACTAGACACCAATGCTATAATGACCTACCGTAGTATAATCCTATGCCTCAAAGATATGTGCATATCCCCTACTACAACCCAATAAAGAAGGAAATAGGTACTAAGTGAAAAATATAAACCATAGGGTGACCTGCCAACTAACTTTTGGTATGCTACCTAGAGATTCAGAGAAAAATGTTCAAATGACATCTTCTTCCATTATTATGCATTTCCAAATGACATCACAAATCATAGATTAAATCCACAAAAATCTAATTGGGTGTTTCCAAGTGATAAAACCAAACATAATTAAATTCCATTATCAACCAAAATGAATGTTTCCAACTGATAACACCAAACATATCACAAGGCATAAAAGCCACAAATTATGTTTCTAATTGATAGCACCAAACACATCGCAAGGCATAAAAGCCACCAATTAAGTGTTTAGATATGACATCAAAATTAAACAATTCAAGGCCTAAATATCACCATTATGATTCTTATAAAATATAGGGAAATCATAGTTGAAATCATGATTTAAATGTTGTAATTAAATGAAGGTATAAATACAAAAGATCCAAGAGAATAAAAACAATTAACAACCAAACCAAGCAACATATAGGTAGACCAGTCGATGGGTTTGATGCAACTGGTTGATGGGTCAAAAAAAAGACCAAACTACTTTGTTTTGCAGGATCACCAGTCAATGGGTTTTACAAGCTGATCAACTATTCATAGAAACAAATCAACTGGTTTATCAAACTAATCGAATGATCTCACGACCAACTGATCTAGCCTGTATGGATACTCTAGAGGGGGTAAATAGAGTATTTCATAATAATTATGTCAAATTAAAAAAATTTGAGAAATAAATAGAAGTATGGAAAATAATAAACATATGATTTATAGATGTTCAATAAACTCTACAAAGTTTCTCTACATCCACTACAAAAATGTTTTGCCTTTTGGATTTGAATCTTTCCTTATTTATAGTGGGTGTTTTGTGATAATCACTCTTCTCTTTGTTAATAATCCTAGAATCTCAATGAACCTCTAGGATATGATTTACACTTTTCCAAGTTACCCTCTCTTAGTTTATGAGAATACAATCTTAATGACCTCTCTTAGGAATGCTAAATAACACACAACTCTTCAGTTCTATTTGAGATGATGAGTTTGAATGAATATGATAAAAATGTTCACTAGATAGCATATAAAAGTGAGTAATCACTAGTGAAGATTTTATCTATCTAGAGAAATAATAATTACAAGTGTATAAGCACTCTAGCTAAATATGAAAAACAAATTGAGAACTATAAAAGCTTGATTTGGGTTTGAAAGTGTGAAACCAAAAGTCTCTTTTATTCTTTATAAGATATAAAAATGATGATATTAGAAGAGTTTTGCTATCTTGATTGATCTTTATTAAAGTCCAACAGCTCATATTTATAGTGTTAAAAGATGAAAAAGTTGGCACTAGCCATTAGGTATAAAAAACGTATTTTATCGGTCAAATGATAGCAGGTAGAAAATATTAGAAATGCCTAGACCAAATGATTGGTATTCAAACCGGTTGATTGATTTTGACATAGAAGTTGACTAGTTTTATCAAGCTAATAGATCAGTGGAATAGCTTTTAGCATTGTGCACCTTTATTAAAACGAACATAACTTGAGCTACAAAGCTCAAAATTGTAGGTCATATTTTTTTACAGTAAAGTAGACATCATAAGCTTAGAAGAAAAATATTATTCCCTGAAAATAATATCTATATAATTTATGGTGAATTTTAGAAGTTAGATCATCTGCAGAATTGCTTAAAATAAAATTAATTTAAGACAATATTTTGCACAACTACCTGAAAATATTTTTGATGTATGAAATCACTTTAAGATCTTTAAAAATTATTTTTGAATATGATTATAAATATCAAATCATTGAAAAATCTAAGTGATCAATGTGTAAATCATATGTACATAAGACCAAATATTGTAACATACTCTTTTAAGGTTGAGTCTTGGTTTCTTTGAGCACACTTGCTTATCCCTTCATTGTTTGTGAATTCCGCATATGAAATTGAAGTTTTGGAATCAAGAGTATTATTTTGTTTTCCTTGTTTATCTTTAGCTTGTGCTTGAGATATGATTTGTAAAATTAATTTCATTAGCACTCCATGAATTAGTTAAGTGTTGAATACTTTAGTTTTTTCTTTGATATACATGCACATTTAATAAGATAAGTTAAATTCATAATTGAGTTTGTTATTATCAAAATAAAGATTTATTAACCTATAAAGCCAACAATCTCTTCCTTGTTGATGATGACAAAGAAAAAGATGGCAATATCATAATAGATGAAGTATAGAAATGTGAAAGTGAAAATCAATATAGTTTCATAAATCATATGGATCATATAGTTCCTATTTTAAAAGAAAATTTCACAAGTATCATATAACTAGAAATATAATGATAAAACAAGTCATCACAAAGCATATTTTCAGCCTTTTCCCCCTTTTTATCATCAACAAAAGGAAAGTGCATAAGAAATTAAATTCATACAGACCCAACAAGATTTGCACATTCTTAATTGAATCACAAGAAGATCAATCATACTCAATATTATCAATTAATAGCATGAGTGAAGCAAATGTGATATATGTCCCCTTTAGGATATACCTTGGGTAAGAACACAAATGATCAACTAAAATAAGTATGCTCCCCCTAAGGTTATGCATATATCAATAATAAGATCACGATCATTATATGATCACTTAAGATATTATTATCTAAATAACATAAATAGTGAAAGTAACCAATATGAATGACAAGATTCAAGGGAGTAACTCAGATATGATATCAATAAAGCTCATGAGATCTCATAATTTTGATATTTATAGGAACATGGAGTATTTAATGATTCATAAAGATAATCAAGTAACAAAAATTCAATGAAAATAAATTTTAAAGTTAACTAAATCCAACTAAGTCAGCAAACAAGAGGATGAATGCGGTGAGGATTATGCAAATATGTTAGAGTATCCCTCAACATGAACATAGATCAACATGAGACTATAATGATAATTTCATCTTCAAAGGTATGACATAATACTTTATCATATGTCTCCCTCTAATATGGTGGACATAAAGCATAAGGAAAATAAGGAATGTGATGGATGATTCATTCAATGGGTAACTTGTCAATAATATGATGAACGTGAGATCAAGACAAGCAGATCAATGAAATTCAAGAGTATAACTCATCTGTACTAAGTAATACATTTAAGCATAATAAGCATACATTTTAATATGATGTTGAGAGATGGAACTGATCATATACATAAGATATCATAAGTGAATATAGCAATGAAGTCATATGTTCAATTAATTTCAGAGTTATATCTAATTAATCTAGCTAATAAATACACTAGTTTATGTGTGGCTAAGATATGTATAGAAGCATGCAAGGAAGAGGTCACATTATAATGATCTCAAGAGTGAATGTTCATGATCAAATCATATAGGGGCATAGCATCACTCAAGAATCAATAACATGACAAAAGACCAAGGTGTAGCCCATAGAAGTACTTGTCATCAAGGAGTTGTATAAAATTAACAACCATAAATGATGTGAAAAAGAATATCATAGTTACAAGTATATGCCCAAGCAACAAATGATAAATTTCATATTGTAATTGGTTATGCACAAGCAAGATTGAAACAAGCATATTTAGCCCATATATTATTTATACACATGTATACTCAAGCAAGGAAGTGTCTCAACTCCCTATTATAACCATATGTTTCCATTTTATAATAATGAATGGATGAGAATTATAAGGGAAGAAAAATTAGATGAAGCATGCACATAAGAACAAAAATGTCATAAAAAAAGATATGATAAGTTGGTGAGCTTGACATTTGTATCAATTCCAAAACATAAAAGACCATCCATTTATATCAAGTAGAAGCATTTAGTTATAAAAAGGAGACACTTTTTAGATGCATGGATGCAAATCTAGCAAGGAAAATATGTCCTAAGAACTTCCAATTTCATGGAATATGTATGAGTGGAATGCAATATCAAATTGTTACAAATATACATTAACATCCAAACTTTAATGATGATTAAGTTATAAGAATTAATTACAAAGCCATACTTGAATTGCTTTTCAATATATAATCGAGAAGGAGAAAATGTGTACATCAAGAAAGTAGTTTTCCCAACACATATGACTTGAAAGATTTGAATTTTTCAGGAAAAAAACATAGAGGTTGATAATCAAGATCAAATTTCAAAAAACTTATTAAAAGTGTCATGTACACTCATTATGATAATATTAAGCATAAGTCAAACCATATCTTAGTCAAAGATATGAAAATGGAAGCATAGACTATCATGATCATTCTAAAATATATCACAAGATGATCAATTAGCTAAAAAAAAAGAGGTTCATGTATCACATAAATCTAAAATAAAGAGTACAAAAAAATAGAATTAAACTCAATTTATTTATTTTGTATAAATGGAGCAATATGAAGTTTGCATATCAAATAATTAAAATACAAGTTCACCATAAGAACCAAGGTTGTAATGGAATTTCAAAATTAAGGTGGAGAGCGTGTAACTCGTAACAGATATCTCATCATGTAATTCATAGAGTCATGTGAGAGGAGCCTATAAGTTCAAGTTCACCATATCCAAATTCATTGCATAAATATGTTAGACTACCTAGAGTGGTTAATATGATACAATGTATAGTACTTATAGTAGGGTATCATGCAAACTCTAATCATGCAAGATATTTTAGACAATCATAGGAGAGAATGAGTGGAGAAAATATAACAATTCAAGGCATATCACTTATGAAAAGATATAGTTTATAATCATGTACATTTGATTGAAGACCTATAATAACACCGAGGTCTCATATATCAAGTCATCACAGATAAACATAATTTTAAATAGTGTTCAAACATAATCATGCTTAGAAAGATGAAGTAAAGTAAGGCATATTATTGACAAAGACAAGTAGTATGAGATGTTCTAATCAATCATAAACAAACATTGAATATAGAGAATTTAAGAATTATATTACGTGCACAAGTGAGTATACCTAGTGAGAAATCAAATGGCTCAAATGAGAAAAATATAAAATATCCCCTCAAACATATAAGTTATACTTGTTTAGGTATCAAGATGAACAACCTGAATGAGATAAAATAGTTTAACGCACACCAAGTTTTTTTTGTTAGAGTTTACCATATATGGGTAACTAATGTGAGTAAGGTAGTACTCTTTCCAATATCTCTCATGCTAAATGGTTATGCTGGAATTGCAAGAGTATATCTAATGTGTAACTTGGAGATTCCATTCAACTTGTAACCTATACTCAAGTGCAATAACAAAACTTTCTTTTTCTAATGCAATTAGTACTTATCAAGATAATTTGATCATAAGAAAGTATAAGCATCATGATGATAAAACTTCTTATTAAATGTAGCAATTTCTCAAAAATGTTGAAAGAATATTTTGAAAACATACTTAAGTGAATCATTATCTCTATGAGATAATGTTGCAATCAATTTATCAAATAGTAACATTGAAAGAATAATTACATGAAAGATGTTATTAGTTGAGTTAACTTATTCATGTGCGAGATAAATCATCAAGAAGCATAACAGCGTGGCAGATGTATAAGCACATTAAGTGTGCATCATAGCATATTTTCATTACTCATCAATCCATTAGGGTATTAAGAAATTAAATAAAGTTCATTCAATTAACCAAATATGAGCTAAAAACATTTAAGAGCAATTTTTTCTGATATATGAGTAAATTAACTTGGAAAAATGTGTTTTATGAAGATATGATAAAAAGATCATGCAAGGATAGCAATGAGAATAAAAGTACAACAAAAAAATATCATTAAAATAAGTAATATGGCCTACACACTGATATGACCGAGGACTAAGTAGAGCTTTGATCATCACTAGTGATACCTAGATCTTAACTAGATGTAGATGTAAGGATAAACTCCAAAAGGTGTGGGTCTAGATGGGTGAGGAATAAGGGTCAGATAAACCATAAGAACATTTGGATTTGAGTAAAGAGAATCATATAATAGTGTATCCTCTAAGATCTCTATATCTACATTATCCAAACTTAGTATCAACACCATATCAAGTACCTAGTGCACACTCTAGATCCTTATTATTGAGAGGAGGTGCATTCGTCTTGAAGTCATTAACCTTTACTTCCGGATCACTAGTAGCAATAATAGAAGTATCATGATGTTTCTTGTGCCTAATTCTATGTTATAGCAACTACAGAAGGACACACATGAGTCTGTAGACCCAATGAACCCTCAACAAAGGTATTTGAATGCATGAAATGAACAAGTTTATCAAGACTAGCCATGATCTAGCTTTTATATAATCTATACGTGTAAATATCTAGTTAACCATCTAAAAGCCTCTAATAAGAAAATCTTACAGATCCTAAACTATAGCTCTACCCTAAGGAGTTAATGGTAGAGAACATTAGATATACATGAAGTATATGATATCGTAAGCAAAATTATGGGATGTGTAGCAAATGAATCATGAGTAGTAGGAGGGATGTCCTAATAATCTATATCATAAGCATAAAGAGCCCAAGTAGTTGGTACCAACTTGTAACACCTCTAATTTTTTAACCAGAAATTTTCAATTCAAAGACAACGCATATGCATTTGAAAAATAAAATCAAGAAATGTTACCTCCACATCAACCATGAGAAAGGTGTGATCATCACCTAGCCTATACCTGATACAAGGTAAAACATAATAATGAAAGAAAATATGCATGCTCATAATATGAATACTACAATAGTGATGATAAAAATTGAGAACGATAATACAAATAGAAGGATTATGAGAGTTTACAAATCTAAATATATGGAATCAAGGCCAAGAGTTTAAATAAGCATATGAAAGAAAACTCCCCAATGAAGTGGGAAAAATGCCTTCAGCTGGTTAGCCTAACTCTTAGCATAAACATAAATCTCCAACCTCAAGCAATGACCAGCTATTGGCCCATGTCATCAGCCTCAGCATACTCTAACTGATGATCGTACCCCAACAAATAGTCCTTTACTCCCTAGACCAGAAATCTGATCATCACAATGACAAAAAAATGCAGTATAACTACATGATATACTAGTAAAACATACTACCCAAAACATGGTAAGTCCCATGTAGCATATTTAAGTCACATAGCAGTATAGTGACAAGCGTACCAATATAAATTAACACTTAGTATCATGGTAGTAATAAAATAAGATATTCTTGAATGGAAAAATCAAAAGGATAAAAATATAGTAAATGTGACACAATCCATGCTATATAAACCTTATTAGGATTCTCCCTTTAGTGATCACACGGTTTCCATTTAATAAGATAGTTTGCTCAAATACACCGAGTTCTCCACCATGAACAAAAGTCATGGCAACAAAAAATAATCACAATGGGATACCATACCCACCATCCGGTTAGGACACATCGAAGGGGCTTTCCTCCAGAGATACCACACCCACCACACATTGATTGCACCTATCGTGAGGGCTAACACAAATTAAGATACCACACCCACCATGCATTGTCAAATTACATCAAGGGGCTTGTACTAGGATACTTTAACCATCACACCTTGAATGCCTCCTCTAGGAGGGATGAAAGTTGGGATACCACACACACCTAAGAAATGGAAAATATGAAATGTCAAGGAGCTTGTACATAGGATCCCTCACCCACACATACTAGAAAGTGATGCCATGCTAGCCTACCATAATATATTCCTATACTTCAAAGATATATGCATACCCCTATCAATCATAACCCATTAGTAACCAAATATAATTAATTATATTAGTAACCAAACTGAGTGTTTCCACGTGATAACACCAAAAATATCACAAGACATAAAAGTCACCAATTGGGTGTTTAGATATATCACCAAACTTTACCAATTCAAGTCCCAGATACTACCATTATGATTCTTATTAAATCTAATGTAATCATAGTTAAAATCATGATTTAAATGTTGTAATTACATAGATTTATTAACACAAAAGGACCAAGAGAATAACAACAATTAACAACCAAACCAAGCGTCATACAGCTGGAACCATCGATTAGTTTCTAAGACTAGTCAACTGGTCTGATCATACCAAACCTTAACCAAAATAACACTAGAGGACCAATCAACTTGTTGGTTTCAAAAATCTACTATTTATAGGAACCAATTGATGGATTTGGTCAAACTGGTCGATGGATCTAAGAAGAGACTAAATCACTTTACTTTGTAGGCTCACCAGACGATAAGTTTGGCATACTAATCAATTGTTCAATTAAAACCAACCTATAGGTTTATCACACCTATCTATTAATCTCATAGCCAACAGATCAAAATTTTCCCAACCATGATTGTTCAATTGAAACCAACCTATCGATTTATCACACTAGTCGATAAGCTCATTAGCACAAAAAAATTTAGTTATAAGTTTTCATTAACATTAGAAAGGAATTTGAATCAAAATTAGAAATGGATCTAAAATAGATAGATATCAAAATTATAAATGGAACTAAAATAGCTAGATAACCAGACAATCAGTTTGGGCAACCCAATTTACTAGTTATTGAGAATTTAACTATCAATTTCTAAGTCTACTAGTTGATGAGTATGCCAAAAATTCACATATTTATTAGAAATTTAACCTCATTGCAAAACCAAAACTAATGTATTTTATTCTAACATAATTTTAAACACATTTTAAGGATTTTAATATGGGCCATTACACTTTGTGCCATGAAAGTAACATTAGTTTAGGGTGTTAGAAGTGTGTTTTTATTTCTACGTTAGGTGTGTATAATTTTGTATTTATATCATCTACAAAACTATTGTGACACCTTACTCGTTCTCTAAGGGTAACCTAGGGATTTAAAGAGATTATTGCACATGCCAAGTGAAATCATGAAACCAACAAAAGAGGCTAATTAGTTCTATTTTATTTTCTTTCTTTTAGTTAAATAAGAGGGAGATGATAAAAAAAATTTATGCACTTTCAATTTAAATGTTTGGCCATTTTTTTCAATAATATGTGAGGTTATTTATATCATTTGTAATTATGTGATTAAAGTATATTACTCTCAAAAACATAATTAATTTTGTACATAATGGTGATTCTCACATAAATAGTGACAATGTATAGTATTTTAACCATAACTTTCTTATGAGAACTCAACTTAAGATGATTCAAATTCATATATGAATATGAGATATAAAACTTATATTCCTAGTTTTTTTCTAAATTCAATTTTATCAAGCTTATAAATTGATTAACAACAAAGAAATAATCAACAAAGTTTCCATATCTTAGATTTTATTTACATATTCTTGATTAATTTGTTCCCTAATTTGTGTAACATGCAGAAAAATAAGTATGTCCCCATTGTACAGATGTATGATGAGTTAAAAAAAAAAAGGAGACAAAAGAAGGAAAAAGTCAGCATTAGTATCTCTAATACACGCATAAGCTAGGGGAAAAGGAAAGAAGTAATTAAAGATAAGAAGAAAAACAAAGAGATAGTTGTAGGCCAAGTGAAGATTGGGGCATATTATATACACATATGTCTTATACACATAAAAGGAGGAGAAAAAAAATTAGAGAACAGGAGTCACCCATCAAAGCTGAAAAATGAATGAAGGCAAGAAGTGTTGTGGAGAAGAAGATGAAGGAAAAATGGAGCACCACTAGCCATCCAAGTATGTGTAGTATTATTTTTTTGGTCTAATTTTGGATTTATAGCATTATAAATTTTATATTCTAATTTTCTTAGATTCAATATTTTATGTATAATTTAGATTTTTTATTTATTTTAATAAATACCATGTTATATTTTTAATTATATTTAATTATATTTTTTATCAAGGATATAAGGAAGCCCTCTTATTTATATTATTCAATTAATTTATTGATTAATTACTAAATTATCCTATGGTTTTTGTGTTATTATTCTTAATTGTGTCTAATTAATCAACTAGTTATCTTTAATTTGAATCTAATAAGTCAAGTTGAAAGCAATATTGATAGTTAATTCCCTAATTTTTGTTGAATACTATAAATAGAAATTAAATGGTTTGTGAGAATAATTATATCATTTCTACAACAATAGGGAAGGATAATTAATTAATTAAACCTAAGTTATCACTCTTTATTATAATTCTTTGTCCATTGATAATGAAACTGATAATTGATAATAAAATTACATAGCTCGAGAGTGTGTCTTCATTATATATTCATGTTGATACAAAATGGGTAATTGAAAATGTAATGTAATTAGTTAATTAAATTTTATAATTGGATAGAAATGGATCCCAGATTCCTTGGTAATTTTTATTAGTTAATTTAATATTTTTTAAATCTTATTTATTTTATTTTAGAGATTTTTATCTCAAATTATTAGTTTAGATTAATACTATTTATTTAAATTATTTTGATAACCTAGGCTTGATTTAATTTATTAGAGTCTTTGAATTATTAATTAGTATATGAAAAAAAATATAATTTAGCACTCATAAGTGCCATGTATTACTTGTGACTGACATACTCGTTGATAGGTATAATTGACTAATAGCCCTTTTCTTCCTTTTAATTTTCCCTTTTATCCTAGCATGTTCTTGATGTGTGTGCGAGGGTGTAATCTTCAATTATGTGGTTCTAATGGTTTGAATGGAGTTTGGATGAGATGATAAAGGTTTGGTGATGGTGAGTTTAAAGACTAAAGTGTTGAAAGTGATGCAAATAATATGATGGTGATTCGAATTAGGGTAGAAAAACGATGATGGTGATTCATTGATGGTGATGATGATTCAATGGTGATGAATTAATGATGAATGTGATTCGAATATGATGAGATGATGATGATGAGGTTTCAAAAGTTAGGGTTTGGATGATGGTTAGAGTTGTGCACTACAAAATTTATGACTTATGCCAACAGAAATTTAGTCATAGATTTTTTTTCTGTTGGCAAAAGTTACTAATACCAACAGATATTTTTTTGTGGGCAATGAAGAAATTTTTCCCCACAGAAAATTTTTATCTGTTGGTAATATTATGTTATGCCAACAGATCTTTTGCCTACTTTTATATCTGTGGGTATTAGTAACATTATACCAACAAAACTAATACCCACTCATATATCTATTGGTATTAGTATATAAAGGAAGACAAATGTTTTTCAATTTTTTTTAATTATTATTTTGATATTTTATTTCTTTTTCCACAAGCTATATGATTTTTATTTAAAATATATTTCCATTTTCATTGTGTGTTTTTATTTTAATATTTTAAATTTGTTTACAATTATAACTTCGTTGTGTGATTACGACTTTATTATGGAGTTGTATTTTATTAGCAAAAATAAATTATTTTTTATTATAAAATCTCTTTAAAGTAGTAAAATCATTTTAATTATTTATTTGTAACAAATATTTCCTTATTTAAATTTATTTATTTTACACTGCAATAAACTAGCGTATTAACGACCAATTTAGCGACTAATTTGTTTTATCGTTATTGATATATTATTAACGATTACTATTAAAAGTCGTCATTATTAGTATATCTATTGCGACTAATATAATTTTTTATCATTAATTATTAATTTATTAGCCGCTAAAAATGTTTAAGTTCCATACATACACACACACACACATATATTTTTTATAATATTTTTTTTTTCAAATCTCTAAAATCCAAAAAAATAAAATATAATAAAAAAAATTCTTAAACCCCTCAATTCCTTAAACTTAAAAAAAAAACAAAAAAACAAATTTAGCTCCTGTGCGCCTGCTACCCCGCCCCTATACCATTCTAATTTTCGCCAGCCCCGTCCCCCGTCCCCTATGCCCCGACCCCGACCCTCGACCCCGGCGACCTCCTTCTCTGCACCTTCAACCCAGGTCGCACCACCACACCAGCCACCCCCGGTCGAGCACACCACCACACCTACTCTGGCTCCTCCTTGTCGTCTTCCATTGCAGCAGCAGTGAGCAGAGAGCAGCAGCCGAGCAGCAGCAACAGCCGTCAGCAACGCACGAGGACAGCCGCGTGGTGCCACCGCTCATCCGCCTCTAGCGCGGCTCGTCACCGACGAGTGTTCCTTGACCACCGGCGATGCTCCAGCACCCCTCACTCCCTCCAATTTCACAGCAATTCGCTTGGTATAAATACTTAAACCCTAACTTCTATTTTGATTAATTTCACAACAATTCGCTCATTCCAGAGAAATAATTATCAATTCTATTATAACGATGGCCAGGGAAGAGGGCTTCGCTGTTTACCGGCGAATATATCAAGTTATTTGATGGCTTCAGGCTTCGACCTGCTTTTAGACCAGTTTTTGAGTATAGAGATGGATTCTGTTGGAAGATCCAAAGCTAAATCGATGCTTGTCGTCAAGATTACTGCTAGCCATATTGATATGCAATCGCATTGTGCAGTCTGTAAGGAGGCTTTCGAGCTTGATACAGAAGCTCGCGAATTACACTGTAAGCATATTTACCATTCTAATTGTATTCTTCCTTGGTTATTGCTGCGTAATTCTTGTCCTGTTTGTCGATCTGAGTTGCCTGGCGATATGAATGGTAGGGAGAGAGACCCACTGATTTTGGGTTCTGAGGAAGAAAATATGGGCTTGAATATTTTGAGATTGACTGGTGGTGGCCTTGCTGTTGGGAGGATTAATGTTGATGGTGGTAGAAGAATAAGGGTGGCCAGGACCGACTTGCCCCCTATTTTTACCGAAATGGACGGCCAAGGCTGGTTTAACATTAATAGTGGTGGATTTAGGAGGAGGCTATCATTGGCATTGAGTGGAAGTAGATCTGCTAGTGAGAGTAGAGGATTGAGCCATGTAGTGCGAGGTTTCTTCTCATTTTTCAGAAGGGGTAGGAATTAAACTAGCTTGAATTCTGAGTTTGGATTCATGCATAGAAGTCGATCCCATTCCATCTTTGGAAGAAGGTAAAATCAAGGTAGGACATTTGGGGTTTAGTTTATAGGATTTCACCTCAGAAGAATTTGTAATGTGAAGGATGCTGGTTTAAGTTGCGGTGCAAATAAGAGGAGGATAGTTCAGATATTACTAGTATGCTACTTTTATTTTGTCTCTTGCAAATAACAATACGATGAAGTTTACTTTTATAGATTAATTTTGATGATATTTTCTGCCTTTAAATAAGCAGTGCCCGAGATGGTTAATATCAAAGGTTTAGGATTCACATTTATCTTTAGATGCAAAAGGAATAAAAATTCATTTGAATCGTTGTTGCATAATACTTTTATGTTACTTTCATTTGTTTTCACTGTCAATAATGAAAATATACTTATTCTTTGACGTCTCAATTGCTTTCATTATAATATATTTGAGCCCCTGGTTTCTTTCCTTAATAATGTTCTTGTTTATATATTCCTTGATCTCCTTTTATAGTGGCTGATGGCTTTCATTTGTTTGATCATGCTACTTAAACTACCATAAAATACCTGGTATCGATATATCTTATTTTATGAGAGCTCCATTCTTTGGATGATGAACCTAATTATGCCAGGCCAGACATGTTGTGGTTGGAGAACTAGGTGTTACTATGCCGATATACTTGTTGGTAATTATGGACTCTTATTATTTTTGAGAAAATTTTAAAACTTCCTTTATTTAGCTTTTGGGTATGAATTTATATTAATCTAATTAAGTTACTTGCATATTTTCTTAGGGAATATATCTTGATGATTATTAAAGAGAATGTTGAAGGCTTTGAAGTCGTTGGAGATGCTGAACAAGATGAGAATGAAGATGGTGGTGTTTAATGTGTTAATAAAGATGTCTTGTATGTTAGCGTATGTTACAAGTTGTATTTATAGTATTGTACCTATAATACTATATGATCACTTTGACAAATAAACTAAACATTTATGATTATGTATGGTGTACTTAATTGTATATAAGGATAAGTTATTATTACAGGTAAATATATATTACAACAACAGGTATTATGGACATCATTATCGTTTTACAAATATATATATATATATATATATACATATATATATATATATATATATATATATATATATATATATATATTTGTTGGTAATAGTTTTAGTAGCATATATCGTTTTGTGGGTAATAATTTTAGTCACAGATATCGTTTTGTGGGTAATACTTTTAGTCACAGATATCATTTTGTGGACAATAGTTTTAGTCACAGATATTGTTTTGTTGTTAATATTTTTACCTACAGATATAATTGTGGGTATAAGTTTTACCAACAGATAAATATCTGTGGGTATTATTAATTATTCCTAATAGATTATATTTATCTGTGGGCAAAACTTTTAAGCACAGAGTTTTTACCCATAGTTTTGTCACAGACAAATATTTGTTGGTAAAACTTTTGCCAATAGAAAAATGGCTTTTACCAACAGATAATGTCCTGTTGGTATAAGTGAATTATTTTGTAGTGGTGGTTTAGGTTTAGGGTTAAGGTTTGGTTTGAAGAAGAGGAAATAAGGTGGTGTTTGGTTGGTATGGATGGTTAGGGTTTTGAATGAATGTTTTAGGGCTTTGGTTTTGTCTACTGATTTAGGGTTTTTTTTTAACCACGAAATAGAGTAGGATTTTGATGGTAATTAGGGCAGGAAAATATGTATTAAGATTATTAGAAAAGATATGGATTAATCTCTAATTCATACAAACAAAGAGATTAAAACTTTAAAGCCAAACTATTCACACATATTTGATTTGCTTGAACTTGAACTCACGTAGAATTCAATCAATGTTGATCTTCAACTTCAACTCTTTATTCAATAATCATAATACATGCCATATGCTCAACATTTATGAATAATTTAACATATCTACCACTAGCTAAAGCATATTCCAAAAGATTCCAAGCTAAAAGATATTATGCTACTTTTATGCTAACTTTATTCTCCTATTTTATTAATTAATTAATAATTATCTAAATAACTTAATAGTGCTCTAAATTCCTACCCACATCCTCCTCATGCACGTGGTTACTCCCTCCTTACATGCCATGCACATTCACGTAGACATTTGATTGCTTGTTTGTTATGTTTCGAATAATGTAACCATCTGTTGGTCTTCAAATTTATGGGAGACACCTTTCAAATGAAGAATAATTGGTTCCGTAATCATGAAATCTAATTCTTGGGTGTTTGATCCTACATCAGTTCTATTTCTCTAATTAATTCTATGTTGTTTTGTTCTAGGTTAGCAAGGTGTAGAAGGAGGTAATTAGGAGTAATTTTACTAAGAGACTATTATTGGTTTTGGTAACGATACATAATTCTAGATTAGTGATTTTTTATAATTTGCATTTCTTTTTACACAATACCATATAAACATGATTTATTATTTTAAGCCACGATTTTGGCTTGTATTTATGTGTTATGCTCGATTCCATGTATACTATGTAAAATTTTAAATTCCATGTGAAAACACCATGCTTAAGATTTAAATCAATTTTTTTGAGGATGAATTTATAGTTGTTATATTTACTAAATTTGGTGTTATATATTTTAATAATGTGATTGAATAATATTGAAATATTGTATATGAAGTGTATTTGGAAGTGGTTTGTACCATGAGAAGTTCTCGACCTTTGGGATTTTTTTTTATAGAAATCAAGTGGTTGAATTAGAGATAATTATATTTTGGGTGTCTAATATTATTTAGGAGATTATGTGTAAAAATGGTGAAGTTTAGGAGTAATTTAGGTAAGTTATCTTATGTCATAAGCATATATGCATGCATAGTATATATCTTGTCACTTGTTTTTTTTCATGCTATGTATGCCTTATTTGTATTGATGTATAATGTTATCTTACTTACTACATAGTATAATGCCATCCTTTTATGGGGGTTTCTCATTCCTAATGCGCAAACATTATCATACTTTAGAGGTATTTATTAATTTTATGCTATTAATAGGATTCCATACAATGAGTGATTATTCAAGTTGGTATTAGCATATGGTTATTTAGATATCCCTATCTCTCTTTAGACTTTTAGTCCTCTATGGTGTATACTATGCTTGATATTTCTCAAGATGTTACTGTGGTGAGTCAATATATGGTGAATTCAAGAAAGGATCTTTGGCAAGCAATGGAGTGGATTTTGAGGTCTTGAAGGGTACAATATCAGCATGTATAGAGAATGAGGGATCAATTGATTTGTTGGTTGGGTTTGTGGACTCTAATTTTAGTGGAAATCTTAATAAAAGGAGATCTACTGGTGGATTTTTTTTTTGTCTTAGTAATTTAGCTATAAACTTATGTCTTCCTTGTAGGATGTGATGGCTTTATCCAATATTGAGGTAGAGTATATGGCTATGATAGATGCTTTTTAGGAATCCATATGGATTGGTGGTTTAATATGTGAGATGGGGTTTGTTATGATACTCCAGTTATTTGAGGTGATAGCTAGAGTGTTATCTATTTATTAAAGAATCAAAATTCTTTTCATCACCAAATAAAGAACAATGATATCAAGTATCACTTTATTCGAGTTATTGTTGGTGTAGGAAAAGTTATGTTAAAGAAAGTGTGTAATTTGGATAATCTAGCTGATATACTAACAAAGCCACTGACCATGAGTAACTTTGAGTGTTTCTTGGACTTGATTGGTGTTCATAGGCCATGAGACCCTTTGTTGGTCAAGATTTTTTTGTAGAGGTCTTTACATGTAATACATGACAAATATTACATCAAGGTGGAGAATTGTGAGCTTCAACTAGGTATTTTATGCACAATATAACATTGTGTTGCTTTATGTATGTAGTGGAGAAGTTTGAGGTTAATAGTTGGGAACTGTAAGAAACAGGGGGGTCTGTATTTGTTAACAATGACCATATTTTCTCACAAAATATTTTGATGTTTTTTTGGATAAAAAGTTGAGAGTGAGGAAATTAATACAGGGGTTATATGTTTCTTGAAAACAGGCTATGTTTTTCTTTTATTTTTGAAACACATTATTTTATCCTATAGGATTTTCTCTAGTATAAAAGAGATATAAGATATCCCTAGCCATTAATTCATGCAACCCAACTTCTTTTTTCTTCTCCACATGATTCTCCATTAAAATAGAATTATATATTTATGTAATTGATTGATTGATTTGTTTAATCATCCTATAATTACATAAGAGCAAGAATAAAGATCTATGTTTTTCCAACATTTGTTTAGTTTTGCAATTGAATCATCAATTGTTCATCATATTGTTAATTGTGATTATTGTTCAGATCCTTTCAATCCACATAATTTTGCAATATGTAAGAGTATGCTGGTATAAATAATATAGATAGCTTATGTGATTGATTTTTGATGTAATCTAATAACACTATCAATATGATTAATGAGGATAATATTTGACAAAGTTTGGTGTGATCTTAAAACACTAAAAATATGGATAATCTGAATGGTCCATGGATAGGAGCTCAACTTGATCCTAAAACATTAGTTGGTGAAGATGCTCCTCAATACTTTGGTGTAATCTTATAACATAATGGTACTATGTGATAATATAGTTTGGCATGCATAATATGTATGCTATAGATGGTATTTGAGATAATTTAGTGTAACTTTAAATAATGTGGTAATGGGATAAAATGGCTTGGCATGAATAATATAGTACAAATATGGAATATATAGTTTCCTTACCTAAGATGCTAAATATATATATATATATAGTTTGGTGTAACCTTAACCAATATTAAAGTGGATAATGTGGGTAGATATAAATGAAATATGAGTTAGTTGGTATAGCCTCAAGACACTATGTTAATATGGATAGGATGGTTCGCTAGAAAAAATATGTAACTTTGGTACCATGATGGTAAAAGTAAGATGTGCAATTTGGGATATATGTTATGTGTTAGCTTAAAACATTTTTATAATTGGTGAGTTCTATGTTGTTATAAAATACTGATATAGGATAATGTATGTATATATGTCAATATGGATATATATGTGTTAGTGTGTGTGTGTGTGTGTGTGTGTGTGTATGTGTGTGTGTGTGAGTGCAAGTATGAGAGAGAGAGATAGAATGAAAGTATGGAGGTTAAAGGGGTTGAGTAATGTCTTAAGGACTTTACTAACTTAATAAGAAGCCATAAGTTTTAGTTTATAAGACCTAAAGAGTTTAATGTTTATCTTACATATGGTACTCATATGTGAAAGTATGATAATTTTTATAGTCATGGTTATGAGACAGTGTTTCTTTTTCCGATATTACTTATTTTTGGATGTATATAGGATTAAAGTCTTACTTAACACTTTATTATACCAATGTCTTTGATGTTGTAATATACCCGACTTATCTGAAGGGAGCATATGATGATTCTTGAAGGTTTCAATTTGGGAGTGGCATTATTTATCTTAGCTTGAGGTTGATTAATGACTTAATGATTTTGGTTTCTCTCAATTTTCATCTAATGTTTTGTTTGGAAATGGTTTGTATGAAAGTAGTACTTAACGCTTTTGTATAAAGGTTATATCAATGTTTTATTATTGGAAAAGTTTGCTTCTATTACACTTTAGCCTTATGTTGAGAATGAGTTAGGTGAATAGTCACACCTCTCTCCACGCTCATTATAATGGTAATATTCTTGCTTCTTTAAAAAAAATTCATATTCCATTTTAAATGAAGAATTTTTGTTGTTAAAAGTGGGGTTGTTAGAGAGATTTTTCACTAAGCATTAAACTCTACCCTCATTTGCTTAAGTTAAAGTAAACATGAGATAGAATGGATGGTTTTGGAAAAAGGAAAATAAAATTTGGAGGATGAATAAGAAAAGGAGAAGGCTCAGTTTTCTTAATAACCTCAAGGCACCTTCAACTTCATCATTTAGAGAAATAAAATTTAAGGAGAAAGGAGATAAAATAGGAGTCGTAAGAGTTAAATGAAATGAAACAAATTATATGCCATAAGGAAAGGGAAAAGTTATCCATAATGAAGGTGAGAGAAAGGATGATGGGTTTTCATTTACTTGGTTTAAGAAGTTGAGTGTGGACAAGGGTGAGTATGTAAGAAATGTAAGAAAATCACGGTATGTAAGTATACTTTTTCCTAAAATTTAGTTGATTGAAGTAGAATGTAGTCATATCTAATCATAAGGCTTTAAATTAGATTATGTAAAAAAAATTATGGTGCTAAACAATATTATGCGTTACTTATAACAAACGCCAAATAAGTATTAAAAATAATATTCAAAATCTAAATATATAAAAATGTTATTATTTTATTCATGTTTCAATAGAAATTTAGGTTAAAATGGACCTTTGTAGAAAATATCTTGTAATACCTTATATTATAAAAACTCTACTTATTTTAGTATCATTATACTAAACGAGGAGAATATGATTTGATAACTTATATTAGAGGTTAAAAAAAGGCATTTGTTTAAAACTTTAGAAAACCATAGTATACCAATTAAATTACACATATATTTTTATAGGGTATTTCGAATAAATACCTTTAGGGTATTGTTGAAAACTCATGCTTAGCATTTAAATATTATTACATAATTGTAATTGATTTGATTTTTATGGATTTAAATCCTTATTGTGAAGTGATGAGGTGTTCTGAAATGAAGTATCGAATAAAGGTTAATTATGTTAACTTATTTATATAAATTCTAATTATTCTAATCCTATAACTTAACCTATGCTTAGATACTCATATTATAAATTTAATTAACATCTTTTTACCTAATTATAGGAGATAAATTGTGGATCAAAGTATAAAAGGGGGATACAATTCTAGGCTAAGAAAACATAATCTTCATTAGTCATGTGTTTCCTTTATTTTTGTTATACAACACTTTTTTACCTTTACACTAGCTACTTGAGGAATGAATCCCATTTAATTTCATCAATCCTTAATTACTCTAAAATCATAGAAATCATTATATAATTGAGGATCCTAAACACAAACCAAATGTGAAGTTAAACAAGAAAGTACATGAAAATATCAAACCTTTGTATCTTCATCTTCCTTATCTTCAACATGCTTTAGTTTGAATAAGTGGGTCTTCCTATTTTCCCCTCCAAATCTCTTCTATAGACATATGATAAGATAATGACCACTTTTGAAAAAATTTTGGTATATTTCCAGTGGTTTTGATTATCAATCATTTGGGATATTGAAAGTTCATTTAAGGTAGTGAGTTTTCAAATCTATGAATTAATTTTTTCCTAATGATGAGATAAATGGATTTTATACTCTTAAAATATTTATATTTAGGTCTAAAATAGGTTAGGTATGCAGTTACTTCAATTTTTTGAATATTTGAGCAAGTTTCAAACTAATTTAAAGCTAAGTATGTTGAAAAACATGATTTTCTAAACTTTAAAGCATAGTATGTTTTAAAATAATTTAAAGCTAAGTATGTTGAAAAGAATTTATAAGCATATATAGTATTTTGTATGGAATGGCTTGGTGAATTGATGTTCAAAATGTGTTTGATGCATGTTATGTATTTTCCTTTCTAAGTTTAGTGGCGTGTGAGTAAGTTTGGATATATTTTTGAAGTATTGAAAATGTTAATCTTCTTTGGCTTTCTTCCCTAATAAAACAAATCCACTAGTTAGTGACCAAACTAGTTAATTGTTAAATTGAGTCCATTATTTTAGAACCACTAGTCCACTAGTTAACTAGTTTATAATTTAGTTGGTATGCAACTAGTTCACTAGTTAAGGGCTTAACTAGTCCATTAGTTGGATCATCACACTAATTTGTCTGACTAGTGCACTAGTTTCTTGGAATAGAGTGGTGCATTCTTAGGATAACCTTTTAGGTTTGGCCATATGTTTTATTTTAGTTATTCACCTTCGTAATCCATGTAATAATTAGAATAAGTGGTTAGCTATAGTGGAAATTTGACATATGTTATAAGTGGAGTGATAATAAATATAATATTCATAGTTGAAGTGAAAGATAAGTTGGGATTTGTATAGATTACTGACTGTGTATTAGGTGGTGGTTGTAGGTAGCCCACCTTATGTAAGTTGAGAAGTACGCTAATTAGTGGTTAGGTATGGAAAAGTGACATGTGTTATAAGTGGGGTTGATAATGATTAAAATATTCATAATTAAAGTGAAAGATAAGTTGAGGTTTGTATAGATTACCAATTGTGGATTAGGTGGTGGTTGTAGGTAGTGCACCTTATGTGATTTGAGAAGTACTCTAATTACCATTCCCGCATCAACTTGTGATTGTAGATAGTCAGCCCATATAATATCATAATTGTTTTAGAGTTAGGATTACATATTATATGTCGTCCTTATTTTTAACTTTTAATTGGTTATTATTTGTGCACTAGTTAAGGCCCTTATATACTCTAGTTGGATTTAGGGACCTCTTAGAGAGTATAGTACTTAAGGATAGGGTTACCTAAGTGGTTATTATAATCTATTTGTTATTAGTGCACCAGTAAGGAAGCTACCATTTGTGTGCCAAAATGGAGCTATTTTAGAGACAATTTCTACTTAAATAATTTTGGGTTTGATCATACAATGTGGCTTATAAGTGTAGAGGGTTGCTTTAAATGTTAGCTTGTAATGGTGGAATTTTATTGCATAAATCTAGTGTGTCCTAAGTAGTTTCTGATTTACATCTTTAACAATTTTTTCAATGTTAAGTATTGCACTATGTGACTTGTGTTATGTTTTATTGTATTTTCACCATGCCCTATATGTCATATGTTGCCTCTATAAGGGAGACCATAGTTACTCAGACCATACTTTATATGATCTATTGCAACAATAAAATGACAATGAGGACTCCATCAATGATGTGTCAATTGCTATGTAATATCCCATTTCTATACCTTTTTATTAATATTTATTTAATTTTTAATAATAATTTGAAATTATTATTAATACCATATATGTAAAATGTTTTGGAAAATAATTGAAAATATTAAGACGAGTCGAGTTTTTAACTGAATAATTAACTAGTATGGAGCAAACCAGCGAACTGGTTCTCTTTTTTTTCTCTCTTTCTTTAAATTGTGATCCAATGCTTTTGGAACCTTGTAATTTTTTTTTTATCCATCATGATTAATATTATTAGATTTCATACTATTATTTTCATCATTATTAAATCATTATTTGAATTTATTCAACCTTATTTTTGTTAAAAGTTAACATCTAGATATTTTTCGCATAATCTCTTCTCATTATTCTCTCCTTTGTCACACTTCTACCATTCTTGCAACATAAAGGTATCTAATGGCCACCATCAATAGCTATCATACCTCAACCTTCCTCCTTTTCCATTACTTATCCCTTTAATCATGAGATTATGGTACTTGCAAATAACCTAACCCATATCATATGTCATGAAACTCAATTGTGACTTTCTTATCACACTCCCACCTTTTTTGTTTATTGGCAACCCCTCATTAGGCCTAGTCTTTTTTTAGGTCATAGGAAGTAAGCATTCTCTTTTCTCTTTCACTCTTTTAATTTCAAAGAAAACTCACAAGTGTTGAAGTATGTTCTCTTCATTCTCTCCTTACCCAAGCCTTTATGATCTATTTTTCTTTATTACTCTTACTTTTAAATTTGTTATCTTTGTTCACCAATACTTATCATAAATAAAGTTAGATTAATGTTTGGTGTTAAGTATAGGATTCTCCAATTTATTTCCTTTTTACATTAGAAGAGGTTATCTTGGAGGGTGCTCTTTTTCTCTTTGTGAATTTGGTTTAGGAGTTTAGTAAATCTTTTCTGCTCATTGTAGGTAATAGGTTTTATGTGCAACATATGGTACATCTATGAGTGCAAGTATGTTTAACTTTTGGAAACATGTGTAGCATGAAAGAATCTTAGCATGAATGGTTATGAGCATAAAGCATAAAACCTAGAGAATGAGTTAAGTGGCATACATATTTTTTTAGCCACTTGAATACATTAGGGTTAGTATCAATTCTATTGACTTTTGAGTATTCCATGCTAATTATGTAGTATATTATTTTAAATCTATATATATTATTTGATTTAAATGCATGAAAATGATTATAGGAGCATGTTATGCCATTTGTGATATTTTAGAGGATTTGTTATGTAGGATTAAATCCTAATTTGATGCTTGAAATTTGTATATGGTATGTTCATTGTTTTCTATCACTTTTAATATTATAAGGATGTGTGGATGTGCTTAATATATATTAGAGCTTCTTCTATTAATTGGGTTCTTTCATAGTGGAACTAGTCCACTAATTTGTGCCCAAACTAGTTAGCTAGTAAAACTAGCTAATTAGATTGTTCATACTAGTCCATAGGTTTCTTGGGGTTTTAAGTGTTTTTGGCTCAACACTTAACCAATCAACTAGTTAGATTGGTCCACTAGGGTCTCCATATTAATCAACTAGCTTTTATGTTATATTTGAGTTATTTTATATTTTATTACCAGACAATTTTGGTCCCTTAGGATAATTTTAAGTATTCTTGAGGTTTAACCCCATGGCTTAACCATATATTTTACCTTATTTTGACCTTTATTGTTCAGTTTGACTTTGAATATTTGGAATTAAGGTTAATAAATAATAAGCGATTAAGTGCTTGTATTACTATGGTTTGTTTGGATGTTAATTATAGACTTTGATTTGATTTGTGGATTAAATTTATTTAAATAAAATGCTAATACATAAAGTAAAAAATCTCAAGTTTTGGAAATGTTTTATCTCTAGGGCTTGCTACCCAAGGGACAAAGTAGGCATCTTTGATTTTTGGTCCACCTAGTTTTTGTGCACTAGTTAAGGTTCAACATCTACTCTATTAATATTACATGAACTTCTTATAGGGTATCAATAGTTAATTATTGAATGTTGAGATGGATTTTCATAAATGATTGCTAGTGAATGTGCCCTAGATACCTATTACAACTAAGTATCAGTATGTTGTCGTATAAAATTTTACTATATCCCTATCTAGCAAATAATAAAAATTTTATTTGTATCTAGTGTTGGTATTTACCTCTAGGTACTACCATTTATTTAAGTAGTGTGACTATGTGTGTAGTTTATTAATATTGTTTGTTTGGGGTGATTACCATTGAGCATCACCATTGGCAGTTACCACTATGTAATACCTACTAATAAGTGAAAATTAAGGGTTTTATTATATAAAAAGATCTTAATAAATAGTGGAAACTTAATCTATGTGTGGATGGTGTAGATAAGCATGACTCATAGTATTGGGTGTTATTGTTTTTCCTTAAGCATGAACATTTATAATTATCACATTGTCTATTTTAATGCTTGTCTGTTGTGTAATGAGTCAACATGATTTTTTATGTTTTACCTTCTATATGCACCATGTGACTGTCATATACTAAGAGTTTATTACTTTACTTATTTCTTGGCTATAATGATTTTTTGTTTTATTATTTGGTCACTACAATAATCTCAAGTTTTATCCTAGTGTGTAGATGAGACTTAGCAAGAGTGGACCAAGGGTCCCATCTAATGCTGCTAGAGTTTTGAGGTAAGAGTTATGATTATTTTGTGTTTTGATGATGACATATTTTGATCAATATATATTGGATTATTATGTCCCTTCTTATATATTTCACTTAAATAAGCTATGTTACACCAATCATGTCTAATTCCTTTTGTCTTTTGCCAAAAAATGGAAATAATATAAAAAATTCCTTTTAATTTTCTTCATGCTAGTATTTAGTATAATTTTATGTTGGTAAATATTAGTTGTTACAAATTTGAATCTAACTTAAGACAGATCATGGACGTCTATACTATGCTATTTGTGGTTGTAGCACACCCCCACACACATACACATTTAATTATTTTAGCTTCCACAAACCCTTTTCAAAATAAAACTTTCATGTACTGAAAATAAGAGTGTTATATGTGGAGTGATGACCTTTGGGGTAGGAGCTAAAGTGAAAGTAGTTATCCGATGATATACCCTAATGGGGTATTTTATGATATGAATATTTTATACTCTTATGTCCTAGGTACATCTCTATTTTTGTACTACCTCTGGGTATGCTTGTATAAGGAGTTGATCTCCTTTTTGAAAAGCTTTACAAATTATTGTATACATGTTTTTTTATCTTATCTTATGCTATTGTTTGCATAAAAGTATTTAGCTTGCACTCATCATGACAGCGGTGTAAATTCTAGACATGTGCTAAAGTAGTGGTAACACCCACATTTTCGTATTTAGATTTAGTCAATCAAGGTTATAAAACAAAAAAAAATAGTAGTGAGAATTGAGGTGGTATAATGATTTTAGAAATTTGTGTAGTAATATAACATATTTTGGTATGTTAAAAGTTAAGTAGAAAGAATGTTGGAATAAGTTATATTTTGAAAAATATGACTATATTCTTCGGTCTGATGAGGAATATATGAGTTTATATAACTCACTATAACACTCCAAAAATTCACTACTGAAAATTTATATTTTATCATATCATACACAATGCAACACCCCATTAACACAATGCAACACCCCATTGAAAATTTTAGTGGTTAAAAGAGTAAAATCATTTAACAAGGAAATAGAAATGTGGGAAGAGAAACCCTAAAATCTTCTCGCACAATCCTTAGCTTTTACCCGATGATAGCTTGAATAGCATCTACAACTAAACTAAAAGGGACACTACCCATTAAATAGGAAGGGGCCCACAAACAAAACCCTTCAGTACTACGGTACTGAGTAATCTTTTGTACCAAACTGAAAGGTAGGGCCCGCATACAACACATCATCCATAAATGATGTAAAAACGATAACATATACAAGTATAGAGATGATCACAATCAACAAAGGAGCTAATACACAATGCAACACCACATATAATTGAAAATTACATAACATAAGGTCCATTTACTTAGCAATTCCATCACATACTAAGAGAGAGACAGGTACTAACGCCAAGCTTATACTATATCAATGGATCATAAAAGTAAAATCAATACTTTTTGTCTTAAGCCATTAATTAAATATTATTTAAAATCATCTCTTAAATTATATCCACGTGAGTGAGAAAACTCCACTATTATAGCCAATGGATTGAAATGCACCTGGCCACTATTATTCACCGGTGGATTGGTCTCTAGGACACCCTACACTTGGCCACTATTCTCGCTAGTGAATCGGTTTGGCTCCAACTCACGTAGTATTCCACGATAAGTGATTAATTTCTTCCCATAATTTATTAATGTCTAAGTTTTGTTTTATTGAGTTCATGATCCCACACTATTATAGCTAGTGGATCGGAAATGCCTAGGGTAGAATGCACCCGGCCACTATTGTTCGGTAGTGGATCAGTTTCCAAGGCACCCTACACCTGGCTACTATTCTCGCTGGTAGATCAATCTAGCCCTGACTCATATGGTGTTCCACTATAAGTGATTAGTGTCTCCCCATAATTTGTTAATATCCAAGGTTTAGTTTATTAAGTTCGGGATCTCCCACTACTACAACAGGTAGATCAGTTTGGGCTCGGCTCAATAATCTTTCACTTTATGTGATTAGTATTTTACATTTAATTAACATAAAAGGTTCATTTTTTTAACTCGAGAGGGAGGTCACAAACCTGGAGACACAAAGGTATACCAATCATAGAATTAAGTATTCTATATCAAGGATCATGGCACACATAAAAACCCTAACATGTACTTTTAACATATCTAACACACATTTTGATGCATGATTAACAATCTAGGCACCTCTTGCATGATAACGAAATAAATAGCATATCATACCCATAATTTCCCATTCAATCCCATACCATGCATTATCCTTATGATACTCAATAATTTGCCAAAATACCCTTATCCTTATAATATACATGGTTATGCTTAAACAAATGTTACTAAGGCCATAAACCCTTATTCTATTATTTAATATTCCTTATGCCTTATAATGGAGGCTTATTTAATCCATTGTCATGTTATATGAAATTTACCAATTTCCCCCTTCATCATTACAAAATTACTGAAATACCCCTTTTTGTAAAATTATTAAGTTACCCTTCCAGTTGGTTAATATACAAAATTATCCTTTATACTTATTAAAATTACCAAAATGCCCTTGAGGTTTATTAAATTACCAAAGTGTCCTTCATACTTGTTGCATTTACTAAATTTCCCATTTGGTTAGTTAAATTACCAAATTTCCCTTTACACTTATTAAAATTACCAAAATGCCCTTTTGGTTAGCTAAATTACTATATTACCCTTCATACTTATTAAAATTACCAAATTAGCCTTTTGGTTAGTTAAATTACCAAATTACCCTTCATATTTATTAAAAGTCCTAAATTGCCTCTTATCATGCTAAATTACCAAAATACCCCTCTTACCTACTAAATTACCTTTTCATCCCTTTTACTCATAAAAATTACCAAGTTACCCTTCCTTTATGCTAAATTATAAAAATATTATTCTAGTTGGTTATCAAGTTACTCTTCCAATTAGTTAAATTACCAAATTTCCCTCTATACTTATTAAATTACCAAATTATCCTTTAAGTTTATTAAATTACCCTTCATACTTGTTGCATTTACTAAATTACCTTTTTAGTTAGTTAAATTACCAAATTTCCCTATTGGTTAAACTACCAAATTTTCTTTATATTTATTAAAATTACCAAATTATCCTTCATACTTATTAAAATTACTAAATTACCCCTTATCATGCCAAATTACCAAAATACCCCCTCTTACGTACTAAATTACCATTTTACTCAAAAAATTACCAAGTTACCCTTCCTTTACACCAAATTTACTAAAATACCCTTACCACATAAAACATTAACATCCATGGTCTATATACATCATCTAACACCACCAACTATTCTTATTTATTATTAATACTCATTAGCACCTACCATGTAAATACTTATTTAGACCACACCTTTTGTACAAGAAAAATTACTAAAATGCCCCTACAGGCTCATATCAACATTATCTATGCTACAAATGGCCGCATTAGCTTATCATGTCATATACTTGCATTTAACATTATTATTAACAATAAGGCTCCTCCCTTAACTATTATTTCTTCACATGACACCTAAAACTAACAAGCTTTTCATTTCAACAACCAACATATTCAAAAAATCATATTATACTTAACAACATACAATATGCACATAAACATATTAAAAACCCTAATGTGCTGCATACGTATATCTACATATTTTAGTAGGGCATAATGGTTACCTTATTTTCAGTATTAATTAAACCTTATTGGTACCTTGATTAAAGGTTTGCTTTGATTATTAAAAATTAATACCTAAAAATAATATCAAAAATTAGCATATTAGAAGTAGAAAATTAAAAGAATAATTTTTCATCAAAAGCTTAATTAATATATATGAATACTAACTATTGTTTTACCTAAAAAATTAGCCATAATTTCCCAAAGAGATGCAATAGACTCATGTTGCATGGCAACTTGAGCTGCATGCATAGCATGAAAAAAAAATAGTCAAAGAGGGGGTAGGAGAAAGGAGAAAGGAGGAAAGTTTATTCAGGTAGGGATTTTGGGCTTTTGGTTGAGGGTTTGGGGAGGGGAGTGAGGGTGGTGGCTGGATGAATATATATAGGTTGGTGGCTTAGGGCAGTAGAGACGGTGCCTATAAGGTTGGGAAGAAGAATAAGGAAAGGAAAAGAAGAGAAGAAGGGAGGGGCTATAGGGGAATTTCGGCCAAGGGAAGGAAGGGAGTGGTAAAGGAAGTGCCAGGGGGTCGAGGGGTGGCTATGGAGGCAGTGAGAAAAGGGGGAACAGTGACGCATAGTGGTGGTGTAAGGTGGATGCAGAGAAGGGGAAAGAAAAGAGAAACGAGGGGAAAGGTGGCTACAAGGGCAAGTAGAGGTTATTGGGTGGTGTAAAGAGGTAGCAGCGGAGGCTAGGAGGTGGCTGTGGTGGTCGATTGGGTGGCAGAAGTGGTGGTTGGAGGTGGAAAAGAAAAAATAGGGGAGAAAGAGAATAAGGGAGATTGGAAAAGGGAGAAAGCGAGCTCGAGTAAGGGAGAAAATGAGCAGAAGAAAAGGATAAAAGGAGAGGGAGAGAAGGCAGGTCTAGTAGAGTTAGGTAGAGGGTGTAGGGGCTATAAGCACATGGCCTTGGATGGTAGAGAGGAGAAGGAAAAAAGGGAAAGGGAAGTATGTGGGGGAGTGGTGTAGGGTCGTGTGTGGCCAAAAATGGAAGGAAATGGATGGGGGAGAAGGGAGAGGCAGGTTGCAATGGCAAGACTATAAGGGCGGTTGGTTGCAGGAGTTGCAGGCTGCCATAGCCTCGATGTCAAAGGAGGGAAGAAAAAAAAGACAAAAAGGAAGGAAGAAGGCCGATCTAGCGGGGGGAGAAAGAAAGAAGATGGGTCGACCCGTAGGCATGAGGGAGAAAAGAGAAAGGAGGGTTGTTGGGCTAGCCTAACCAAGGAAGGAAGAAGAAGAAAAAAGAAGGAAGAGGGTGCTGGGTTAGATGGGTGCAGGGAGAAGATGAGAGAAGGGAACGGAAGAGGCCAGCAGCCCAATGGGAAGGGGAAGAGAAAAGGAAAGCCAAGCGGCCCAAAGGAAGGAGAAAATAAGAAAAGGAAAAATAAGGAAAAAGAAAAGGAAGGAAAAGGAGGAAGAGAAACAAGAAAAGGAAAAGGGGGAAAATAAAAATAAAATATTTTTTGGAATAAGGGTATTTAATTATTTAGATGGAAAAATTAATTTAAAAAATTAAATTATTTGAAATTTAAGATATTAATTTAAGAGGAAAATGTTTTGTAAAATATGGGTTTGAAAAATTATTTAAATAAAATGAGTATGATAAAATAACATAATATGTATTTTAATTTATTAAATAATATTGTCCATTTGTATGCACTCTAAGGTCCACAAAATAATTAAATTAATTCATTTAAAAAATTAAATTATCCTAAATGAGGATTAATTATTAAATTTTAGGTTTTGAAATTTTGGGGTATCACACTCACCCCCTAGTTAATATGAATAGATGAGTGTTTGTCGTAAACCATCGGCTAGTTTGAGGAACCCATTAATTGATTTTTAAGGAGGGAATCTCTTTTTTAAGGACCTTAAACCATTGTATTGGTATTATAAATTATTTTTATTATCTATTACAAAATGGAATGTGATTGATTTAATATTGAAATCTTAGTCAAAAATGGTTTAGAAATTTATTAATTTATAAGACACATCTAAAATGGCTTCTACCACACCGTGGTTGGATAAAGGTCTTTATGATTTGACTAATAAGGTTTGATGTAACCCTATGAGATATGAAATTGTTGAAGAGATATATAATGATGATCATATGATATGGTTAGTCAGAAGAGTGACAGGTAACAAAATTCATGGTTTGGTGAATAGGTGATTTTAGGGAAGAATTAAATAAAATTAATGAGAATTAAGGTTATAAGATAAGGATATGAATAAAGAATCACAAAAATTAATTCTTCAAACTAATTTTGAAAGCTTCACACAGATAACTCTCAAAGGATCTCTAATGAAGAAACATACGGTAAAGTTCACTCTGTAAGTCTATACAAGCCCACATAAGAAATATATAGAAGGATTTCTAAATTATCACTCACAAAAAAAAAGTTAATTGTGTGATATGAATCACACAAATAAAATCAACATAGAACAATGAAACTCAAATAGTTTTTCAATAAGAGAAAACTTGATTTAATAATTCAACTCAATTATCATCATGTGAAAACAACGTAAGTTTATATGAGATATTTATATGCTAACCTCTACCTCCTCATGTAACTTTATTACTAATAAGATGAACTAAATTTAAATAAGATAAAAACTTTCAATAAAATCACTAATATAAGAGAATCCATAGATGATCCGATGAAAATAACTTGACAAATTTAGTTATGGAACCAATCACATTATGTATCTTTGATAATAATGCTTTTACTAACTTTGATGATATTACTATATGTTGTTATTGTATATATGTAGCATATTTTCTAGTACATGTTACAAACTATTACAAAGGAAGCTATTATGCATGAAATTCAAGTCAAGAAGACTTAATCAACATTTCAAGTCAACATCATTATTTTAATTAAGATTCTTTTTAGTTGTTTTCATGTAATACTTAGCTTATTTTGTAATTGTCTTTGTTAAGTCAAGTATTATATAGGATATAGATAAATTTTTAATACTATTTTATATGCTAGTTAGCCATTTGTGTGTCATGTGGCTAAATTAGTATGCTAGTTAGCAATGTTCTATACCTATATATATACATGTGTTAGCACATTGTAGCATTTTGATGGTTGAGATATTGAAATAGAATATAAGTAATTCACTTGGCTAATTCTCATTTTGTGATTGAATAATCCTTTCCAAGACTATTGGGGTAGTCTTAGATAGGAAACATTCAAATTTGAGGTTTACCAAAATTATTTTTCAATTCTTACTTGAATCTCCCAAATTCTTCCTCCAATTTAGATAGTCACTGATCCTAATTCTTTTACATTCATACTTATATTCATCCGCCCATAAAGATTTTTGCCAATCACTATTCACAAAACTATTTGCATAAATAGTACTTGTGAATAGTAACCCACTTAATCCTATAACAATAAAAATTAAATTCTAATGAAATCTTAACAAGTTAAAATACATCATAAGATAAAAGATAAATCATATCTAATTTCCTAATGAGTAAGGAAGCTAATTAACTAACCAATATATAAACATAATTTTTAAATTAGTAAATAACAACCTAATTAATAAATATGAAAAGATAGCACCGTCCATAATGCTAGTCATGACACACTTTATCCATTCATATGTAAAAATTTAGCTTTGTACACGTACACTAACACACACATAACTTTGTACAGAAAACTCTAATTTAAGATATGAAAAGGGATTTGGACTCCTAATGACATCCATATTTCATGGTAAATAATTTTATTCAAAATTTAACCAACACATCTTTCCAGTGTGGATTTTTTAAGTTAGTATTTAAAGTACTGGAATGATCCTCCATCATTCTCCCCTTATTGAGAACTTTTTTTCCCTCAAAGGTAATCAAATTCTTTGATTATTTCCCCCTCATTCATTCATTTCCACCTTGATTTTTCCTCCGCCATATTTGACCATTTTCGTTTGATTTCCTTTCTCTTTCATTTCTTCTTCAAGAATCTAGCAAGATTGTATGATCTCATAAATTAGTTGACTATCACTCTCTTCTATTTATATTCCACAAAGATATTCAAGAAGATATTGATAAATCTCATCAAGATCCATGATTTCTTTGATTTTCTCACATTTTCTCTATTAGAAACCTATTTCCTAGTTTCTTATGCATTTGATTTTCATTATGGATAGTGAAGAGTTTATGAAGTCCCTCCTTGAGATCATAAACTTTCAATTCCAATTTCTTTAGAAAAGATGAAGAATAGGTTGCCGGCTCAAAATGACAAAGTTAAAGGGATGGTAAGTTTCCTCATAAAAGCAAATGGAGGTATAGTGAACAAGAAACCATGAATACATTGAGTATGATACAAGTACTTCAATTGGCAGCATATGTTAAAGAAAAAAGAGGCAAGATAATGATAAGAATGATAAAGATAAATACTTCAAGGTTGAATTTCTATAATTTTTTGGAGATCTTTATGTTGAGGGGTTTATTGAGTGGTTGCAAACTATGGAGGCTAATTTTGACTTCAAGGAATATGATGATGCCATGACATGTAAGCATAACATACTCAAATTTAGAAAGTTTTCTTGAACTATGTTTAATTATCTTAAAAGGAGTAGATAAAGAAAAGTTAAACTAGCTATCAAATCTTAGGACAAGTTAAAGAAGCATAAGAAGAGGATGTTCATCCTAAGAGAACTTGAGCAAAACAACATTATAAAATTGAAATCTTTGAGGCAAGGGAATTTAAGTGTTCAGGAGTATGTGAGAGACTTTGAAAACTTTCCTTCGTTATTGATATTCATGATGATGTAATAGAAAACACATAACAACTATCTTTTATAATTATAGAACCAATTATTCTTCATTTGGGAAGTGTCTCCTATAAATTTGAAGACTAACTAATGGTTACACTGTCAGAAACGTAACAAACAAGCAACTAAGTGTCTACGTGCATGTGCATGGCATATATGGAAGGAGTGATCACGTGCATAGAGAGCTTCTTTGCAAACTTGTTGTACATTTTTAGTAATTTATCTAATTTATTAATTAAGTAGTAAAGTTGGATAATAAAGTTAGCATAAAGGTAGCATAATATCTTTTAATTTGGAATCTTCTGAATTATGCTTTGAACTAGTGGTAGAAAGGCTAAAAGCTACTATGAATGTCGAGCATGTGTATTAAGAATTGAATTGAAGTTGAAGTTCAACATTTAAGTTGAAAACAAGTGAATCCTATGTGAGTTCAAACTCAAATAAAGCTTTAATCTCTTTGTCTGCATGAATTAGAGATTAATCCGTATCTTTTCTACTCTCTTTAATCCATATTTTCCTACCATAATTACCATCAAAATCCTACTCTAATTCGTTGTTAAACAAAGTCCTAAGTTGGTATACACAACTAATGCCCTAAACCTTCCATTTGAAACCCTAACCTTCCCATACAAACCAAATACAACCTTATTCATTCTTTTTGAATCAAACCTTAAACCATGACTCTAAACTTCATATAAACCCTAACCTTTGAAGCTTAACTTCAGCATCAAATCATCATTAAATGCATATTCTAATTAGTAAATAACATTTGAACCATCATCATCATCATTAAATCACCATCAGCGAATCATCATCATCATTTCTCTACCATATTCAAATCATCCCCATCCTTATTCCATCACATTCAAATCTTTAATTTCCTAATCCATCATCAATGAGACTTTAGCCTAATATCTAAACCCAATTCGAGATTAACCCCATATAGTTGAGAATTACACCCTGCCACACACATCACAAGAAATAAAGGAACAAACTTGTGTAAGGTTCCTTAAAGGCTTGAATTTTTGTATTCATGAGAAAGTGGAGATTTCTTTGTATGATGAACTTAAAGATATGATCAATCTAGCTATCAGATTCAAATGCCAACTCAAAAGGTCAAAGTTCACCTCCAAGAAACTTTCTTCCACTTTGAATTATGATCACCCTTCTATGTCAACTTCAAAGGTGGGAGAGAAAGTTATTATGCCTTGAGTTGAAAAATAAAAGGTGCACAAAGATATAAATAGGGAACACTATAAATGTAGAGCGTATGATCATATTTCTAGGGAATTTCCTAACAAGTGTGCACTAACCCTAAGATAACTTGAATAGATCAAAACGTGTGAAAAGAAGGTAGAGGTAACATAACATAATGTTGAAGATGTCTTTGATTAGGGAAGTGTATAAGGAAATGAAGGGGAGCCATGCTTTCTGATGAAAAATGCTAAAGTACTAAGGATAATGTGTAATATTATCCTAAATTTTCTTTGAGTTTATATAATTTGAAATTTTCCTTTTATCCATTATATTATTGGAATTTTCATTGTGAGTGTTCCCAGAGTTATAATGATGATTTAAAGATTAGGATTCAATGTTGTTATAGTTAAAAGTTAAAATATGCAAAGCAAAATGCATAGATTTAATGATTGGTGTGAATTCAAATGCAACATCTGGTGATCATGATCTATTTGATGTCCCATTTAGATTACTAATGTTTAATGATCTAATCATGTTCTTAAGAATCTATTGGAGAATATTCAAGAACAAGAATCATCTTGAAGAGTATATTCAAATTTCATTGCTATTCATTTTCTAATGTTTGAATTTGAGGTTAAATTATTCAAGAGGGAGAGAACGATGTAGGTACATCCTTGTTTATGAATCTAAACATATTTCTTGGGTATGTTTAGGATGTTTATGAACATTCTTGAAGGCTTTCTATCATCTTAAAAAACTTTCTTAAACAATGGGGCATTATAAAATAATTATGCAGGATTCATGATCCAAACACAACCTATGTAACATGAATTGTTGCAGGACATGAAAAAGAGAAAAAGAGGCAACTTGGATGTTTGATAATAGCCACGGAATGTGGAGATATGATACCATCTAGGTTTTTAAAATTACATGCTAGATTTTTTGTGTTAGTTAAGATTTTATGTAACTAACTTTTTCCATGGGAGCATGCACATGTATTATAGTTGTATTTAGGTGTCTATGAGTTGTAAATAATAGCTAGTATAGTTGGCCTAACAAATAGATTTTACTAGGATAATGTAAAGTTATTCAAGACATGATCTTAACTAATATCCCGTGCACCCCAAAGTGTATTATAGGGCTAGATGGAAGGGTATTTAATGGGTTTAAGCGTATAAAGTAGGCTTCTATTCAACCATTTTAAGGTGTAAAACGTTGAGTAAAGAAGTAAATTATCTTTGTGAGTAATTAAATCTTTCAATGTCTTTGTGAAGTAAAGAGTGATCATGTGAGGATTCTTTATGTTTTCTTCTCTTAGTTTCAATTAAAGAGTTTTGTAAGTGAGTTCTCTTCAAATATCTTTTTTAAGTGTTTTATTTGTGAGGTGGTTAAGAGTTATATTTTCTACATACACTATCATTACAGTCAACCATCATCAACATTCCTTCCATCATCCTCAATTCCTTGAGTAAATATATTATCATGGGTTATAAGTTTCATGATTATGAGAATTGGATTAGGAGATCCACATCAGAGAGATTATGGATAGTTTGAAAGCTGAATTAATTAAGTGGTTTCTCATGAGCTTAACTCGCCATTGATGATAACAAGGTTTTGTGATATATGCGTTTCATATGATATGTTCTCTGATCACTATCAATTAAAACATTTGAACTTGTGAAAGAAAAGTGGGTTTAGGATGATTTATCCCTCCTATAGATTATTAATTAGATTGTGACATATGATTACTTAACCTTTAGCATCTTCTTGATATTTCCCTATGGTTCATATCACCTTCATACTTCAGTTGTAACTTATAAGACATCGATAGATTGCAATCTACCTATTGATAAGTTGGTAAGTTGTGATGTACATAGATTGGTATAAATTCTCCTAGTTTAGGCCAAGCTTACACTATATGGGATTTGTATCATAGAGGATATGTGTAAAAACCTAGTATTCAATGTTAATGTTTTTTCATTTTAAATCTTTTTTGCATAAGCTTAAATGTAATAAGTGGCTAACATGGCCATACTTAGTACAAGTTCAATATTCAAACCATTCTTATACTAAGCACAAGGCTAAATATTTTTACTTGAACTTTAGTACAAGGTAAGATAAATTAAGAGGAAAGGATAATTATATTTATAAACCATAAATAACGTTCAAAAGAGATATAGAGTCTTGACACAACCTAAACCATAGCCAATACAAAATATATAGGGTAAAAGGACAAAAGATACCAAAATATTCTAGGAATACATAAAACGGAGGGTTCTAAAGAATGTGACCACCAAAAAGTTATGAACCTAAGCCAAAACCCCAAGGCTATCACTCTATAAATTACACATCATCGTCAATATCATTGAACTCAAGCAGCAAGCCATCTAAAAAAGTGTAGTATCAATACAACATGTACTCAATAAAATAACCGTCCCTATAGTGGCAACATGCAACACAATAGGTATAATAAATGGCATAGAGTAACACATACTAAATAATAAATCATTTGAGGCATGGAAATTACTCAATAAGAACAAACTTTGTACATGATGACATATGAATGCACGCGCGCGCGCACACACACACATATATACATACCAACATACATACATACATACATACATATATATATATATATAGATAAACACAATCATTCAAAAAAAAAGAATAATATAAGTTTTAAGTAGATTATGAAAATAGATTATGTTATGGTTCTTTTCACATAGATGATATAAATATATGTAAGATGAGTTTTAAATAGTCTATGGAAAGTTATAGTAATGGAAAATTCGTGTTAATTTGCTAAAAAAGGTTTGAAATGAATAATTTATGCATAAGCTAAGCTCCTTGTGGAGATATGGATAAAAAAGAATGGAAAACAAAGTGTGCATGGAGTTTGTGAGATTCGACAACTAGGTCTTGTTGGTACCATGTTTGGATTTTTCTATTTTTAATTGTGGAATCATATTCTTAGATATTTTTAGGCTCAATTTGATTAATAGCATATCGCTATTTAGATTAAAATGTTAAAAGTTATGCTAAATATGATATTTGAGGCCATACGAGGACAAAATTAGAATTTTCCTTACATATTCGGGAACTTGAGAGCACAAGAATGATAATCATATTACATTCTAAAATAAGTATGATTGGTGGTTTTGTGAATTTCTTGGTATGCCTTAATATGAAAAATGGGTATATTAGATAAAAGGGGGCAAAATGGACTTTTCACTATTATTTGAGGAATTAAAGCATTTTTGGCATTTAAAACATCTTAAACAATATTTTATTGACCTTAGAAGGATTTTTGTGCATTGCTAATGGTTCTAGATATTTAAACCTTTAAATAAGATTTTGAGAGTTAAAAAGTTTATTTTCATCATTTTATGATAAGATGGAATAAAATATGAACAATGTTATATTTTGGTTATTTTGATTTTGGTTTAACCCTTATTGTGTAAAATGGTTTAAACTTCAGGTGAGACCTATAAGATAGGCTAATATCCTTTGATTTTATTTTGAAAAAAATTCAATAATTCACCAATATTTGTGAGACCGTCTAAAATAATTAGAAGATGGATTTGGTATGGAATATGTGTGCTACGTACCATGTGTAATGTGTGTGATCTATGAATTTGTGATGTATAAGTTAGGTGTAATATATAAATACTAGTGGAAACATTAGGTGTAAACATGGAAAAATACCAATTGTGTAACTTTGATGTAACTTATAAGCACTAGTAGAAACATTTGATATTAACATGGGAAAAACACCCATGAATGTGTTTATTGTAATCGCACAAAATACATTGGTTGATGAGTCTTATTTATCATTTTAAGTTAATCAACAGACCTGAGGGACCCTACCTTAGCTAGTGTTATGTTACCTTATCTATTCTATATGTAGTATATAGACCAAATAAGGGTGTATACACTTAAGGATAATAATAACCTTTGGTAGACGAAGCCTCTATGGAGAGAAACATTGTTAAAATCAATATTCTACCTAGAATTGATAGGGATCATTAATCAGAACCGAATCATAGAACAACATCATGTGATCATAAGATTTTACAAATATTATAATAATATGATCCTAATATACTTATACACTAAAAATTTGGATTGTTAATATTAAAAAATACTAAAAACTTATTTTAATCTCTTTTGGTCACTAATTAACTTGTGGCTAGTAAAAAACAACACAAATTGTTGAATTACATGAATATAAAAAAAAATTGGCATATCAATTATGCATACTCCATATAAAAAAAAAAAAAAACTAATGATCCACAAAATAAAATATACTAGATAATTATGAAATAATTAATACTAATTACTAAAAAATAATATCACAAAATTTAAATAATTTATTTTTTCTCTAGATATAGAATTTATACCATTTTATAAGTTTTTTTCCAACAATTAGAGTTGTTGTTATATTGATAACTAAATTAAGTTTCCTTCAAATTTTGTACTAGTCAATTTATGGCATTTGCAAAATAATGAGGGCTGATATTTAGAGTTAGGGAAGATATTGTAATACCCCAAATTTTACTACTAATTTTTTTTATTTCCAATGAAAACATATAATTAAAATATTAGGTGTTACCACTGTAATTGACATAAGTCTAGTTTACCAAACCATTCTTATACCAATCACAAGGCTAAAACCACTCAAAGTAAAATAATGTAATTAGAAATGAAAGAAGATTTTATAAATGCACAAATAAGTTTGGAGATTAAGTCTGAGTTATAATAATATAATATAACTAAGGGATACCATGGATAAATGTGTCTGAAAGGTATTTGAGTAAAAACATCATCTGAATAGCATAACTCTTCTTCCAAACACACAGTACAGATAAAAGGTCACCCATCCCCACACAATACATCAAAAGAAAAAAACCATCTAGTTGGTTCTCAAAGACCTACACAAAAGCATCAGGGTCTTTTGCCCATGCGAAGGAGATGCACCTATAAAAATGATGGTCAGTACGCTACATACTAAATAAGGTAATAATACTATTGATTTATGAATATAGATAAATACATACATTCATGACAGGTGATGAGTAAACATATAAATTACAAAAATTATCATAAGGTAAACATTGATTCAAGCCTCTTTATTAAATATAGAAATTTTCATTCTTTTATTTAAATAGAGTTTAGGGAACGCACTATTCTTAAATCGATAGAATAATCTAAAGCATCTTCTAAAGGACAATACGCCTTAGCCACTATTATCAGTTAGTGGAACATATTTGAAAACATCACCTTCTTAGGATAAAACACTCCCGAGCCAATATTATCATCCGGTGGAATGGATATAAAAACATTACCTTGGTCCTCACTCATGCACTCCACCATTTTAATTTATTGTTGTCTTATCCATTAGGTTACACAATTCATATTCTTATTCACGATGAAAATAGATCCCATTATTCTTAATCCGATTGAATAGAATGAAGCACCTTCTGTAACACCCCCATTTTCAAAACCAAAATTCATTAAAAAGTATGCGCAGAAGCTAAAAACAATGAGGGCATCACTGCCACATCTAGTGTAAATTGGCACCCTAATCCCATTCACACTAGACGCTAAGGCTACGTAAAATAAGAAAACTCACAAACATATTTATTAATTCAAACTAACCGAACCGAAATTGTTACTACAAATGAAACCATGAAAAGTATCTAATAAAATTAATATAATAAATAAAACTCTGAAAGTCACCACTACTCTCAATATTTCCCACCATGCATGCCATCAGCACCTTGAGTAGGTTCATACCCAACCTACACTAGATCATCTGCTCACCATGTACATCATGGATCATCACAGCCCCATTTAAAACATGTAACAAATTAGCCAGGGGAATAGCTAAGTAACATGTAAATATGAAGGAATAAAGTTATATATTCACATTTATATAAGCGTATAATTTATAGACATACACTCGAATCCCATAAGAAAACCACCCAATTATTAATCTTTATTTAGGTGATCATAATGTCTAATTTATTTTTTTTTTTTTGTAAGTGGAAAAACCAACTAGGGGGTCACCTGACAAATCAAAAGTCTAAAAACCTACCACTAACCACAGGAGGAATACAAATCACACCTGGGCTATCCCAATGGACATAGTCCAAAGGAGATAACAAAAGTCTGAAGACCTACCACCTTGGTCATCCTGTCCTTAAGTGTGCACACCCCCTAATAAGGTCTAGAGAAGCCTATAAAGTAGACAAGGAGCCTTAACCAGATACGGCTGGCAAATAAATAAATATCCACAATAGAAAAGGAAAGGCTATTGTCGATCCCCAACTTCAAGAGGCCAAACTTGAAGGACCCAAACCCCACTTTATGTTTCACTTTAAGTTATGGTATATTAATTAAATAAAGTCACACAATCCACCATATAAACTTCACTTTATACACTTTTTATATTAGGTAGCTTTCTCAAATTACATAGAAATTGAAATGCCCCAAAAATTTCTAATTTTAAATTATATATTTAAATGAGGATTTATTATAAAATTTAATTAGGAATATTAATTTATTTAAAATAAAAGGAAATTAATTAGGGAAAATCAAGAATAAATTTATAAGTATTTTTATTAGGAGAGAATTTGGGTATTCTAGATAATTAAGGATTGCATTTTAGAAATTAACTAAATAAATTATTTTATTTAAAATAAGAAGGAGGAAATAGTTCCAAATTAATATTATTTTTATAAATAATTTAATGGAAGAAAATTAGGGTGTTTTGCTAATTAAAATGGAATTTATGGAAAATCTATTAAAAATCCTAATTTAGCCAAAAAAGGGATTTAAATATTATTTTATTTTAATATTATTATTTTTAAATATTCTAAATTTTCATATTAATTTAATTGGCCCTAATCTATTTTTTTTCTCCTTTCCTTTTTCCCTTTTTCTTTTTCTTTCTTCCTTTTTCCTTTTCTTTTTCTTTCTTTTTCTTCTTTTTCTTTTTCCTCTTCTTTTTCCCCGTTTGGGCTGCCCTCTCCTGCGGCCCAATCTTTTTCCCCTTCTTCCTTTCCCTCGGCCCAGCCCGCACCCATGCGACGTCCTCCTTCCGCCCTGTGTCGTGCCGCGTTTTGCTTTCTTTTCCACTGAAACGCGTCGTTTCATTTAATGACTCCTTCCGCCCGCGCCGACCGGCCCGGTTCTCCCTTTTTCTTTTTTTTTCCCTGGCCGACCAGTCCGCCTCCCTTCCTTCTTCCTTCTTCCTCCCTTCTCCTCCATCGATGATGGTGTAGTCCCGGCATCGTCAATGGCATCTCCAGTTACGGTGAATAATACCGGCCGTTTCTTGCCTCTTTGTCCTCCTCTTAACTCCAGGAATAAATTGGCATAATTATTCGATGTTATCTCTCACCCGTTTCCTCTCCTAGCCCCGCGAACCTTTGACCAAAACCAAGGAATCGTCGGTCATTTTCTGGCGTCGGCCACCCAACTCTTCGCAGCTAATAACTTCCTGCCGACCCCCAAAACCCTATTATACCATCTAAAACCTATAAATAGCCTAGTTGTAGGAGTTTGGAGATTTTCTTGCCCGAAAACCCTCGGCGAGAGTTGTTCATCACCGAGACTTTAGACGTAGATTTCACCGCCGTTAGCCACCGAAACATTCCATTTTCTTCCCTGAAAGTTCCTCTAATTAACTAAACCATTTTCACATCTCGATTCTTCTTGCACGAGCCTCCATAAATGTGCAAAGTTGGCTGCTCGTTTTGCCAGAATTTGTACCCCGAAACCTTAAACCACTGTCTGCCGCCGTGCGCCGCCACCTTTGGCTGCACCACCACAATCATTTTGTCCCTCTACTCCTGGGAAACCATAAAAACCTCTTATATCACCTCAATTCTCCCTATCTTTTTCCCAACATCCATCTTTCCTTCTTTTCTTCTATTTTTTCGGCCGCCGCCGCCGCCGCCGTGAACCACCGCCAGTGCCGCCTATCCCCACCAGCCTAAGGTTGAACCCTAGACCCTCTCAACCATTTTCCATATTATTATAAGCCTTGATTTTAATTTATTTCAATTATTTGCATATAAATACCATTATTATTATTCTTAATATTTGTGTTCTTAATATGTTTTATTATTATTTATTAGTAGTATTATTGTTTTATTATTATTTATGTTGAGGGCTGAAGCCTTATTATATCTTAATTCAATTTTATTATTATTCCCCTTATTATTTCTTTTATTACTATTATTAATATTAATATGTTATAAGTATAATCATTATTATTTTATATTTCGAATTTCTATTATTATTATTATTCCATTATTATTGATGCAAATATTTTACCATTAGTATTGTTAATAATGTTATTATTGTTATTATCATCATTATTATGATTATGATTATTATTATTATTATTATTGCTATTATTATTTATATTCTCATTGATATTAGTTTTATTATCTTTGATATTATTATATTAGTATTATTATTATTATTAGGGTAAAGTTTTAACCCTATATTATCAACTTTTATAATACTTCTATTATTTCTATATCTTTAGCAAAGTTAGAATTTTATTAATATTATTTTTATTAGTATGTTATCATTTGGTCAAAGCCCTAAGGAGGCGTAGGAGCGTGCTCCAAGACCGGTGTCTTTTTAGGTAAGGGTTTACTAAGGCCATTGTATATCTATATGCACTATGTATTGCATATACCATGTATGCTATGTTATTATCATTAATTATGTGGTATGTGATATGACGTGGAGTTCAAAGTATGTTTTTTTATGGCATATGTATTATGTATATGTGATGATATGTGTCGTGATCCTATAAGACATGCATGTGAGGTTGTTGATATGATTTTATGTGGGAGAAAGGATGAAAAAGGAGGATGGGGAAAGAAGTTGACTAGGGGAAATGAGTTGATCTAATTTCTAATTTAATTGGAAGAATCTAATTTATGATATTATATGGGAGAATCGAATTTATGATTGGATTGGGAGAATTGAATTTATGGTTTGTTAGGGAGAACCTAATTTATGATGTTATTTGGGAGAATATAATTTATGATATTATATAGGAGAATCTAATTTATGATTTGTTTGGGGGAATCCAATTAATCCAAATTATGGTTTTGCTTGGGAGATTCTAAATTATGATTTTATGTGGGAGAATCTAACTTATAGTCTTGTATGGGGGAATCTAAAATTTTGGTTATGAAAGGGGAGAATCTAATCAATTGTATTATGTGGACAAATCTTGGGTTTTGCTATGGATTGAATTTAGGGTTTTATATGGCAGAATCGTGGGTTGAATGGTGGTACTAATGGTTGCATGGTGGTATTAGGGTTGGTATGATGTTACCAAGGTTTGTATGGTGGTATTTATGGTTATATAGTGGTATTAGGGTTTGTATGATGTTACTAAGGTTTGTATGGTGGTAATTATAGTTGTTTGGTGGTATTAGGGTTTACATGTTGGCATTGATGGTTGGATGATGGTATTAGGGTTTGCATGGTTGAAATTAGGGATTCACATGGACTTTTAGGGTTTGCATGAAAAAGATGTGAGGGTTTTCATGGGGAGATTAAGGTCTGCATGGATATGAAATTTACGTGTGGAAAGTTAATTTGGAATGTAAGGAAGGTAATGTAAGTATTATTCGGGTGTTGAACAATTTTGGATGAAAAATAGTACGTGGAGCATTATGAGGGTATGGAAGAGATTGAATTAGGGTTTGGAGTAATGAACTCTAGGCTGTTGTGATTAATTAGGGTTGGAGTGGATAATTGTGGTTTGTTATGATTAACTAAGGCGTGGAGTGGCTAATTATGGTTGTTATGGTTAAATAGGGTTTGGAGTGGTTAACTATGGTTTGTTGTGGTTAATTGAGGTATGTGGTGGCTGATTAGGGTTTTTGTGTTATCATGTGTATGTGGTGATTTAAGTGTAATTATGATGGTAAAATTTTATGATTGTGATGTGTGATGACTCATGCATGTCCAAGGTGAAAGCCTTTGAATAAGATATTTAAGACACTAATCTTTAAAGCGGAAGATAATTGAGCCGAGTCCAAACCGATCCACCGGTCAGGAATAGTGGTTAGGACGCGTAGTCCTATGTGCGACCGATCCACCGGTTATAATAGTGGTTAGGACATGAGGTCCTATATGTGACCGGCCCACCGGTAATAATAGTGGGGTGACTCAAGCTCAATAAACACAAACCAAAATCGTTAAAGCTCTTAAAAGATACTAATTACTTACAGTGGAATACCATGCGAGGAGGAACCAAACCGATCCACTGGTTAGGAATAGTGGTTAGGGTTTCTACCCTATATGTGACTGGTCCACCGGTAATAATAGTGGTTAGGGCATGATGCTCTATTGTGACCGGCCCACCGATTATAATAGTGGGGTGTTCCTCTGCTTGCATGGATTGATAAAAGGTATGGTGTGAATCGGATTCTGATAAGAGATTAATTAAACAATTAATTTGGATTATACGGGCCTTTGCATATGCAGTTATAGTTATGCTCTTTTATGTCTTGGATGATTTATGTGTTTGTGTGTTGGCCTTAGTGCTCGGTTACCTTACTCAGTACGTAGCATACTGATCACCCTTTTCATGGGTGCTGCTCATTCCCACGAGTAGTATGCCCTTTTGAATTTGTGCAGGTGGGCGAGATACCAATTGAGGCTGAGCGTTGAGCATGTTTGGCTCAAAGTTTGAGAGTGTCGTGGCCGTATTCATTCTTTACGCAATTTCATTCCTTTTGTTATTTCTTTGGTATAGTATTTACCATTTTCTGATTTAGTACTCGATTGAGTATTTTAATGAACCTTTTATCGGTTGTAAGTTTAATTCTCTTTTGGAAATGAATTACATTTCTTGATGCGTACTCTGATTTTGTTTTACAACCGTTTAATGATTATTTGGAGTTTAGTTTGTATTAATTTTATAATTGATTGTTAATCTCTTCTTTAGCCTTAGCACTTGGCACTAGAACGGTCGGAGAGAACTGGTCTAGTACTAAGTGTGGCGGTAACATTTTCAGAATTCACGGGTTTTAAGTATTTCTATTTTAATTGCTTCCACTTTTAAAAAAAAAAGTAGTGAATTTTGGGGTGTTACAGAAATATACCACTTAGAGTCACCACTCAATTCACTAGTTGGAATAGAACAGAATAAAATAATTATCCAACCAACACTTCAAATAAATAAATACATAAATAGTCAAATTTTCTTAGGGTCCAATTATACGCTAACATAAATAAAAAATTTAATTTGTTCATATAAAATATGAGCCTTGTGATTTATGCATAATAAAGGAACACTTGCATAAAATCAACTCTTTATAACCAGCACTTCAAATAAATAACACCACTATAAAATTACAATATTTACATAAAATCCATCAGGAACACATATTTGTATTAAATTCATAATAAAAATAGAATATCATCCATGGGGCCTAATTATATAAAATATTATATATTCACATAAGGTCACATAGCCAGATAAGAGCATTATATTAACAAGTGTGTAATTAAAATATACATGAACGCACATACACATATATATCTCCATATAAAAGGTTGAAAATAATATTACCTGGAATGTGATCTGATCACAAATGTTCACTAGTCGCTAAACCTATAGATTACACCAATAATATTAACTCTAGACGAAATATATTAGGTAAACATATTATAAAGGGCTTAGATCCAACTTATCAAAATTCTTACATTTGCCAAAATTTTAATTTACCGCCTAATATTTATATATAAACCCCAACTCCTAAAATAATTATATAACTATATATATATATATATATATACACACACACACAAGTACTAACAATACATAAAATTTCCTAGTAACGTACTTTCATTAGTTTGATTCATTAACAAAAAAAATTAAAATAAAATATTTGTATAATCATTCAAGGCCTGAGAAAACCTGAGTACTACCTAAGTAATATAGTCATGATTGATATGGACATGCATATATATATATATATATATATATATATATAAGAATTAGTTATGAATGCCTGCGGAGAAGAAATACTTATAAATGCATGCAGAAAGTGCATCTCATCAAGTAATGCAAAAGCTTGAATAAGATGTTCTCAATTAACTACAACACGTAAGACCCCACCCACCATTCTCCACTAATTAGATTGTACTATTATTTTATATTTAGAAGAATCAAGGCCCACTTCTAATTACCCTTCGACAAACTAGATCAACTATGTTTTATTACTAGCATAGTGTCGAGAATTACCTGAAATATATCAGTTAGATTGGGTGAGGGTAGAGGGTTCACACGGAATAGAGTGTCGATGTGCCTCCTTAATCTCTGCTGCAAAACCTATCTTTCATTGCTCATGAGGCCGAATGGTGTATCCAAGGAAATAGGTAAGTATTTATAAAGGTAGGGAGCCATTAGGGTTATGGATTAATTATTTTTTTTTCAAGCTAATTTATAATTTCTAACTCATACGTAATTTTATTATACCCTACAATTAGTTAGTCAATGAAATGTACCGGCAATAACATATTAGTAAATGAATTAAATATTATTAGATAAAACTATAACAACCTTTTATTAGTTAAATCCCACCACGACCTATTTTATTATTATTATTATTATTATTATTATTATTATGATCATCATCATCATCATCAAAATTACCGAGTATTACACCTTCTTAATAATAACACACAACACACCTAAGCCACTATTATCATCTTATGGAACAGATTTAAAAGCATCACCTTATTAGGGAAAAAAGCCCCCGAGAAGCTATTATCATCCAATGGAATAGATATGAAAATATCACATTGGTCCTCACTCATGTACTCTTCCACTTTAAGTCATTAGTGTTATATCCATTAGGTTACTCAATTCATAGTCTTATTCATAATGAGCATGGGCCCCACTATTTTTAATATGGTAAAACAGACTGAAGTACCTTATTAGGGAAATCACACATGAGTCACTATTATCATTCATAGGAACAAAACTACAAACATCACCTTTGTAGGGCAAAATACTCCAGATCCACTATTAGTATCATATGGAACATATATGAAACAAATCACCCTGGTCCGACTCATGTGATATTTCACTATAAATAATTAATATCTTATTCATAATTTATTTACGTGTCTAGAACACATTAAATAGGTTGGCACATCATGTAGGTCATAAGGTTATTATCTAAAGATAAGATCCTTATTTACCAAAGCCCTAATTTCACAATTTAGGCACAACTTCTCCCATATTAATCAATTACCCACTAAATTTGGTTTATCTTTCTCAAATATTATTATTAATAACATATACAAAATTCAAGGTTTGAATCCCATGTCATACACATTAGATAATAGCCCTATCTCAAAATTTATTATTCCTAGGGTTAATAAACCTTGGTTTCACAATTTTGCCATAACTTTTCATGTAAAGCTCAAACACTTACTAGATTTAATATAAATTCTCAAAACACTTATATTAACAACATATTCAATTTTGTGGTCTAACTCTATAGTCTAGTAAATGTGATAATAGCCTCTTCAAGTTAATATTAATATTCCCAAATCAACCCATTTTCATACTTTATTAAACTTAGGTAAATCACAACTACTCCAAACACTTCACATAGATTACTTATCACATTTTCGATGATATAACACCTTAGAATACCATAATTCTCATATTTAATCCACATGGACAAAATTGCTATTGTCGATAACATAACGCTTATTTCATGAAAATCTTATGTGTTAAGTAATATCATTTCCAAAATCCACATTTTCCTTCAAATACCTTGCTATAATCATTTCAAATTCATCATACAATAAATAAAGCCTATGATACAACTATATTTCACATTGAAGGCTTCTCTACATTAAATAACAATACTTCATGAAGTCTACCAACTCTTTTCCTATCATATAATATCAACCACATATCATAGTATTAACAATCATATATTATTTCACATAATCACAATAACATGGTATAAAAAATCATGTATGACACTTAGCAAATGAAAACCCTAGATTACAATAAGTATTTTTTTACTAAAATGGCTCGAGTCTCTAAGCTTTCAAAACCTATTCTTCCTCTTCCAAGAGAATTGGAAAATTGACTACTAAAAGCATAATAACATATCATTAGGAATAAAGCACATAAGTAAGGGAATGCTTGCGAAAATAGAAGGGTAAAAAGAAAAATAAAACCTAACCAAATAATGGCATTATTTAAGAAGGAACTTTTGTAACCAAGGAAAGGAAAATGGAGAGTGAGCAACAGAACAACCTACCATTGCTAGGGAGGGTGCAGTAGTGAAGGAGGCAAAATAAGTGAGGTGGTGTGGTAAGGTTGTAGGTATCGAAATGGAGGTGGGTTGTTGTAGTTGTGGGTGCTAAAATAGAGGGGGAAAGCTTTGGCAAAGTTAAAGAATTGGAGGAGGATGAGGAGCTTCGGCCAAGGCTACTGAAGTGATAGAGGGGGATTCAGCCAAAGTTGCCAAAGAGGAAGGATTATGTTACTATGAATAATGCTACAACAAAGAAGGGAAAAAGAAAGAAAATGGTGCACTGAGGTTGACCGAAAGTAGTGTGTGTTTTGTGGTGAGAATGGCCAATTAGAGGGGGTAGGATTGGTGTTTTTAGCTGGTGCTTAGAGTGAGTTGTGGAAAAGATGGTTGGTGCTAGGGGTGAGGTAATGGAAAAAGATGACTGATGGTACATACATACATACATATATACACACACACACACATCCATGCTACAGATACGGGCATGAGGTGTGAGGGAAAAAATTTAAGACCTAACTATCATGCATAGGAGGTGGTAGTTGATGGGAGTAGGGAATGGTCTTGCGGGTTGTAGGGAGTGAGGGGTGTGTAATCATTATCTATGGACAATGTTCCATGCAAGAGAAGGGGGAAGAAGGAGAAATAGGGGATCAGCCAAGAGGGAAAAGAACATGGCTTACTATTTTTAGTTTTTGGCTAAAACAAGATCAATGTAATTTAGTAGAGAATTAGGTTAAGGTGAAAAAAATTATTTTTTGAGATTAGGATTAGGTTATAATATTAATTACTCGATATTATGGTTATTTAAAAAAAATTGGGGTATTACATATATATAATGGGAATAAGATGGGGGAAAGAATATTTTAAGATGCTAATAATCATGCTTAGGATCAGAAGATCATATCATGATTCTACTACTTTAAGAATTTACCTAGGATCAAAGATCATTTTATAAATTTTGTATTATAGAATTGTAAGATCTAAATTGGGAGTTTAACGACTAGAATGATTGTATCACCATGAGTAGGTGGGTATAAGCTAAATCCAATACACTTTGGCATTAATTATCTTAGGGAGGTCGGTACACCCTCACCTGGCTCTAACACCCATTTTATAGGATTGAAAATTAGTGTCCACTAGATATATGTTGATTTACTTGGTTATTGACTTTAAGTGAGCAAGCATTGGGGACCCAATTTATTATATGTTAACTACCATAGCTATTGACCATGAGTGGGCTGGCGTTACCGACCTAATATGTTAAAATGGTTTGGTATGGATAATGTGAATATGGAATGTGTATAGTGCAGTGCAATCTAAAAACACTACGGGTATGGATAATGTAAATTGATTTATGTGTGAATAGTTTGGCATAATATAAAAACACAACAAATATGGATAATGTGAATTGATATATTTGTGAATAGTTTGGTGCAATCTAAAAATACTCTGAATATAAGTAATGTGAATTGATATATGTGCGAATAGTTTGGTGTTATCTAAAAACATTGGGAATATGGATAGTGAGAGTTGATACACGTGTGAATGGTTTGGCATAATCTAAATACACTACGAATATGAATAATGTGGATAATATATGTGATAAGTTTGATGTAATCACAAAACACTATAAATATGGATAATGAGAATAGGTGATGTGAGTTTTGTGTGATCCTAAAATATTTTTTAGTGGAAAATATAAAAAAAAATATGGTTTCTATAACCATTGTGGTGATATCCCTAATTAGTTCTATGTAATCTTAAAACACTATGATATTATGTGATGATGTGGCTTGGTCTAAATAACATGGATAATATATAATATAGTCTATTATAAGATTAAAAAATTATGGCTCTGTGAATAATATGGTTAATGTGAAATGAACTTGGTGATATCCTACTAAATATCATCAACAAAAATCCATACTCTAATTAATTAATTAGGTACATATTATTCAAATGATATATTGAAATGAATAGCTTAAATTAGTCAAATTACTAGAGAAGTCATTGGGGGATTTAATACGTCTAATAAATGAGCATAAATCCTAATAATGAATAATGGATATGCTATGCTTATATGTCATATGAGATCTACATTAGAAAACATGATAATGGCCATATGATGGGTATACCTTTTCTAATATGACATGTGCTTGGGTGTATATAGGAGTTAGGTCTTATAAAGTACCTGATCGTACTAATTCCTTTATGGATTGCATCAACTTGAATCATTCAAGGGAGTGGTTAGAGTTTGTTTTGCAGGCTATTTCGAAGTATTGAAACTCTTGACTTAGGGGAGTGACAATATTTTAGGCTATTTGATTTTCAATTTTATTGGTTGTTTCTCTATATTGATTTCCACTCTCTCGATTATATAAATAGTTAATGCTACTCTATAATTTTTTTATATATTCAAATGTTTAAATCATAAAGTTGTTAATTTTGGTACATTTTAGCCCTGTTGATCATGATTTAGGTGAACTACCATACATCTCTCTATGTTCAATGTAGTAATGATATTGTAACACCTCCAAATTTACTACTGAAAAATTTCGTTTAAAATCAAAAGGTTTAGCGGAAGCGAAGGATAAAAACTGTAAACTCAGGGGCGTTACCGCCACACTTAGTACCAGACCGGTTCATTCCTACCATTCCGGTACTAAGTGCTAAGGCTAAATCCGATCATCAATAAGTACGAGGTATCATAAAACGCAAGACGACATTTAGCATAAATCATTAATAAGATATAAGTCGAACAGAAGTTAGAATACGATTTAGGATTACAACCCCATAATATTTTTTTTTCTTTAAAACGGGAAACGTAATACAAAATATAGCTAACAAAACAATTCCCAAAAAGGATCAGTATCCGGATTGCCAACTCACTCAAGTCAAGCCTTCCATCCCAAAATAGTACCCGATCATAGACCTGCACAGGAGGTCTGCTCCCCACCATCGGTGGATCATCACAGGACCCATTCAATCAAGGTAGTATCAGTATGGTCCCAATATTGAGTAAGGGCGCAGGTGCGCTAAGGCCAAGCATACCATCATACAACATAACACACACAGCACAATCACATAAGCAACATGCAATATTATGGATGATGTAGGTCGATTATGGTCCAACCCAACTTCTTCTTTTCATAACTCTGATAATTATAGTCGATTCACATCATAATCGTTATGAATCCATGAGAATGCGGGAACCCCACTATTATAGCCAGTGGAACGGTCACTTATAGGGCAGAACGCACCTAACCACTATTTTATGCCGGTGGATCGGTCTCCAGGGCAGAACGCTCCTGGCCACTATTATGCCGGTGGATCAGTCTGGCCCCGACTCTCATGGTGTTTCACTATGATTATAAAATATCTTTTCATGATTTAGTTGTAAGTCATTTCACACCATAATCTTTGTTAATCCATGCGAGTAAAGGAACCCTACTATTATAGTCAATGGATCAGTTACTTATAGGGCAGAACACACCTAACCACTATTATATGCCGGTGGATCGGTCTCCAGGGCACAATGCTCCTGGCCACTATTATGCCGGTGGATCGGTCTGGCCCCGACTCTCATGGTGTTCCACTGTAAGTATATACTATCTTTCCCATGATTTAATTACAAAATACTGTTTGGTTTGTTGAGCTCGGGATCCCCCACTATTACAGCCGGTGGATCGGTCACGTATAGGGTAGAACGCACCTAACCACTATTATACACCGGTGGATCAATCTCCAGGGCACCCCGGCACCTGGCCACTATTATGCCGGTGGATCGGTCTAGGCCCGGCTCAATAATCTTACTCTTTAAGTAGTTAATTTCTTATTCATGTCTTAACAAAAAAAAAGCTCTCCACCCTTGACATGCATATCAACTACCCTCTACGTCTATCCTCCCCAGGGGGCTTGTCCCATATCTTGAGACTCTTGCGCCCCTTATCACACCTGATGTCCATCCCCTCTTACTCTTATACATAAGGAAACATAGTAAGGGCACACTCTCCCAAGAATGTGGGCTAACCCTAACACAACGATATCGGTCCCGCACGTCCTCACCCCTCTAGGGCTCCTCCTTGGAAAACCCTAATTTGGGCCTATATGGCCCAACTCTTTCTTACTCATCCTAACTTTACTTTGTTCCTTGTCTCGCATCCCGTCTCTACTAAGAAATTCCCAAAATGTATCCCTTTATTCCCCAACTCTGCATGTGACCGCCAAACCCTAGTTGGCCATGCCAAACCCTAGCACTTTACTTCCTCCCTAAGTAACCTCCCCTCTTTGCCCCAAAACCTCTTCTCTCATTTAGAAACCCATACTCACCCTTTATACAAGTGGACTCTCACTCTCAACCCCATACTCCACCCTTCCTTAATCGCCTTTACCATTGTACCCTTCAAATTCCTCATTTTCCCCCAAAACCCTAATTGGGTCCCTTAGATACCTTTACATCCGCCTACGTACTATTTTACATCAAAGTCTCCAATGGACCCATAACTTTGACATTATCTCATTTACGCCCTAAATCAACTTTCCTCACGTAAAATTCATCCCCATGCGTAATTCAAATACACCATGCAGACTCCCCAACACCCACTCACGTACTATTTTTCATACCAAGTCATCAACCACTCCAAGACTCCCCCAAACTCTCACTTACAATCCAAATCAACTTTCCACATGTAAGGATCATGCCCATGCAAGGTCTAGTCACCTCATGCAAACACCCCAAGTCACCATGCAGATTTTAAGATCCTCCTGCATGGTTCCCAACTTTCATTTATTTTAGACATTATTTCCACTTAAAACTTCTCTCATGGATGATGAGGTACTTTGGTCTACCCCATATCCCCCTTAGTGAACTCACATCCCATTTATTTCCGGTCATCCTTATATTCCCATCTCATATTACCATTTATCCTAACATGCATGTCCTAGAGGGTCATATCATATCACATCATAAACATCCCACATATACATGTCATGATCATGTCATAGGAAACACATACAACATACCTCATGATCCACGCTGCGCTACAAAAAACAGGTTATTCATAACACATGCATAATACACATCAACATGGCATGCTCATTATTCACCCACACATTACATCACACATAGCACAAGGTCATAACTTCGTCCTTACCTAAGGCGACGCCGAGCTTGGAGCATGCTCCTCTAACTCCTTAGGGCTTTGGTTAGGATTACCTATAAGAGGGGAGAAATACTAAGTATTAATTTCCTCAAAGTACCATCATCCCTTATTCTAGTTTGGGATTAGGGTTTATATTACTAAAGAGGGTATTATACAAAAACTAGGGTTTTTACCTTAGAATTAGTATACTAAATATTAGTAGTCAAAATATGTTTATTATTAATACTTATTGTTACACTTATATTATTAGACCCGTTAGCCCTATTCTTATAATAATAATGTTCATGCTAATTATAGAAAAATAGTGATAATAATAATAATAAAACTAATTATAGTGACACTAATGTTTATAGTGATAGAAACCCTAGCGTTTTTAAGGCTAAGTCTAATAATAGTGTTAGGGTTAAGATAATAATATACTAATTACAATACCAACAAGTAAAATATTTCAAAAGATGATAATGATAAAAGTTGTATATTTTTGAATAGTAATAATATAAGGGTTCCAATGTTTTTGGTCACAATAATAGGAATAATAATAATGATAGTAAAGATAAAGACAATAATAAACCATGGCTAGCGTTAGTATTATTAGTAAAAAATAATAGTGAGGTTAATAGTGGCAATAATAGTAAATGAGGGAAGTCTTAATCACATTAACCCTAAAGTCTTAGACCATTGTTAATGATGATAGTATTATTGATTAGGAAAATCATAAGGTTAGGTTGAGTAATAGTAATAATAGTAATGATAATAATAATAATAATAATAATAACAAAGGAGGTAACTATATTAACACTAAGTTGTTAGTAATAAAAATAATGATAATATCATTAGCAGTAGTAATAGAATAATGATAATAATAATAATAATAATAATAATAATAATAATAATAATAATAATAATAATAATGATAATAATAGTAATAATAATAATAGTAATGAAAGTAATAATAATAATGATAATATTAAGTATAATATCATTAATAGTAGTTAGAAATTAATAACAGTTATAGAAAAGAAATGTTAGGGTTTGGGTAAGTTGGAAACCACCTAAGGTCGGTGGTGGTCCGGCGGCGGCGCGTGGCGGTGACGACGGCGGCGGTGGAGGAGGAAGAGAAGGGAAAAGATCAAGGTGGGGGCTGGATGGAAGGAGGAAAAGAGAAGTTTGAGGTGGGGGAGAAGAAGCAGGTGAAGAGGAGTGGAATGAGGGTGGTGGCGTGGCAGGGGCGGCGGCGCGCGGTGGCTGACGCGGCGGCCGAAGGTGACGAAGGGTAGTGGAAGATGGTGGAGGTAGGTGGAGAAGAATGCAAGGGATAATGAGGGTATGGGAAGGTAGGGGAGAGTCTGCTGGTTGTATTGGGGGATGGTAGGAGGGCTGGTTGCGGCGAGGGTGGCAGCAGGAGGCGGCGCGAGGCGGCGACGGGCTGGAAGGGGGCTGCTCGGGGTGGCGATTTTACACGGCCTGGGGTGGCTCGTGCAAGGAAAATTGAGGGCTGAGGAGGGCTTGGTTAGGTGGAGGGTGGTGCAAGGTGGGGTTTTGGGCTGCGCTAGACCGGCGGCGTTGGGGGACGGCGGCGGTCGACGCGTATGATGGGGCGACGGTGAGAGGGAGCAATCTAGGGTTTTGGGGTTCCAAATCCCAAATCCAGGTGATCAATGTGGGGTATTTATAGGCATGGTGGTCGGGTAAGGCCAGGGGAAGAAGACAAGGGGGTGCAGGCGCCAGGCTGGCCTATAGGCGGTAGCTACCATGGCAAGCGGCAGGCGGTTGCAGGAGGAAAAAAAAGGAAGGGTTGCAGGCTGCTCAGGAGGGAGGACAATGCTGGTTGGGGCCAAAACGGGGAAAGAAAATGACGGGAGAGAGAGAGAGAGGCAGGCTCGCCGGTGTCGGGGCAGCGCCGATAGTGCAGGCATGAGTCGCTGCTGCCGTCTGCACGGGGAAGAAGAAGGGGAAAGAAAGGGGGTGGACTGGCGGTCCAGGGGAAAGGAAAAGGAAGGGGGAACCGGCTGGGTGGCGGCGGTTATTTCCCCCATTAATGAAATGCAGCGTTACGGGAAATTTTTGGGCAAAACGTTGCGTCCTCGTCGGTCTGGCAACGGTTATTTCTTTCTTATTGTGACGCGGCGCTATGGCGACTTTAGCGTCGAAACGCGGCATTTTGTTTCACGGGCGGCTGGGCTCGCTGGGCCGCAGGCGAGAAGAAGGAAGGAGAGGCAGGGTTGGGCCGGGCAAGGCCCAACTTCGGCGGGAGAGGTAGAAGAAGGAAAAAGAAGGAAAAGAAAAAGGGGAAAAGGAAAAGAAAGGATTTATTTAGGGTTTTGGATTTTGCATAATTTATTTAGAATATTTTTGGACTATTTAGAATATTAATATTTATAAAATATTAAATAAATTCCTTTTTTTTTGCTCAGTTTAGACTATTTTAGATAAATTTCCTTAACCTCCATGCTAATTAGGAAAATACCCAAATTTTCTTCCAATTAAATTCTTTATTATTTTCATCTTAATTTACCTTAATTAATTCTCTACATTTTAATAAATGAATTTATATAATTGATTTTCCTAATAATTCCTTATTTGGCCATAATTTCAGAAATTAGGATTTTGGGGTATTTCAGATATCCCCTTTTCTTTTTTCTTTTTTTGCTTCCACAAATTTCAAAGTTAATGAAAATTTTCTAGTCTTGAAAATAGCGGTGCTACATTCATACTACCAAACTTTAGTTATATTGTATATTTTCTTTAGTGATCATGGATTAGACATCATTTTTGCGAAATTAAGAGGTTAGTTGTATGCAACTAGGGAAATTAAGTTGGAATATAAACTTAGAAATGTGTTTCACTTAGATATGAAGTTTATTATGATTTAAGAGTTCAAAATAGGATTTTACTCTATGTTTCCACTTGTTGAGAATAATAAGAGAAGTATTTAGGACCTTGAATATATGATGTCATCAAGAGAAGTATCTTATGAATAGAAGTATCGCATAATATATGGTATTGAATCTTTTATTATGTTTCATCTTCGAGGAATTATATAGGGAACTAGATAAGAAACTCACTTTGGATATTTAAAACAAAAGTATTCCGCATATAAAAAAAATATCACTTTATAGTGAACTCAAAGAGTGAGTTTCTATATTTATAATAGGAAGTTTAATTTGTATATTCAAAGTTGTGGATTAAGTTAAAAAAAATTAAAGTGGTCAATTTTCCCTCTTCTTGAGTATTTTGTCCATAAAATTGTTGAACTAACTCTTACAAGAGGTATTAGAACAAGTACAATCAAAAATCTCACATCTCAAAAAGATAAAGATGAGAGGAGTAGAGGGAATTCATGAAGATCACTAAACTAAAAGATCATCATAGTTCAATGGGCAATATTATAACCGGCGGAAGATTCATATGGAGTTTTTCCTACACTATATGGACTAACAAGGGTGGAATGTGGTGGAACATGGACCATAAAATATTAAAAACGCTAAGGATTATAAGTTTTTTGAGAAGGATGGAAATTAATACACTAAAGAAAATTATAAAAAGTTGGATCAAGCCATGAAGAAACTCTAATGCTCTTTAGGTTTAGTTGAATTTAATTGATTGTCAACATGCAAGATTGCTAATGAATTTTTCGAATGCTATAAATTCTTTTCACAAAGGAAATAATGAGGTGAAATAATGTAAGAATGGAATGCTAGATCAAATGTATGAATCTTTCAAAAACTTGCAAAGTGTATATGTTAAAGATATGATAACTTGTTTTTATTATAATAGGAAATGAGTAAGTTTAGTCATATGTTAACTATTCAATATAAATGAAGTTAAGAAAGATTATAAGAAGATTCCCAATGGATTTTTTACCAAACGTGATTACTATTCAAGAATCCCAATATTTTCTAAACTATTCACTTATACCACTCACAAATTTATTATCAAATTATGAGGAGATCATTAGATCTCATCATGAGCATGGCACTAAATACAATTAAGGAGGAGGAAATACCCAATTAACTCCACCTCCCTCGTCCCTCGATTTTTCCTGCACAAGCCACCCCAGTCGTGCAAAGTAGCCTCCCCGATCAATCATTCCCTCATCCCTGCCACCCTTTGCACCACCATCCACCACCACTCCCATCATAACCACCGCCCCTTACACCTCCCAAAATGCTCTGCAAACTCCCCTCTACCTTCCCCTACCCTTCTTTTCCTCTTCCTCCCTCTCCTCCACTCTTTCTCTATTTCCTCCACTCTTGACCACCACAACCGCTGCCTTGCGTTGCCACTTTTGGCTGTGCCACCACCCTCATTCTACTCCTCTCCATCTAGGAAACCATAAACACCCCTAATTCCATCCTCTTTCTCCCTCTCCTTTTCCCAGCACTCAACTATCTCTTTTTTCTTCTTTTTTTTCGGCCACCGCCGCCACCTTGATGAACCACCGACGGTGCCGCCTATCACAACCAACCTAAGGTGGTACCCTAAACCCTCTCAACCCTTAAACACTATTTATACATGCTTTATTTATTTTATTTTATTTTATTTCCATTATTTTGAATATATTACTACTACTACTACTACTACTACTAATGTTTTTATTATTATTGCTATTGAGGGTTGAAGCCTTATTCTATTTTTATTGCGAATATATTATTATTATTATTGTTACTTTAATATTATTATTAGTAGTAGTAGTAGTAGTAGCAGTAGCAGTAGTAGTAGTAGTAGTATTTCAAAGTAGGGCCGAAACCCTACTTTACATTATCTTCGATTTATACAATCATTATTATTATCATTAATGTTATTATTATTTCATATTACTCTTATTGTTTTTATTATTATTATTATTAGTAGTAGTAGTAGTAGTAGTAGTAGTAGTAGTAGTAGTAGTAGTAGTATTTTGGTGAAGGATCGAAGCCCTTATTTCACCATTTGTTTTGAATGATACTAATATTATTATTAGTATTATTATTATCGTTATTATTATTATTATTATTCTTGTTATTATTATCATTATTAGTATTATTAGTATCATTATTATTAGGGTAAAATCTTCAAACATTATATTATCAACTTTTACAATATTACTATTATTACTTTTATTTTTAGCAAAATTAGTAATTAGTTAATGTTGTTGTTATTATTATTATTATTATTATTATTATTATTATTATTATTATTATTATATTTAAAACCCTAATCTTAGAATAAATTAGGAAATAATAGCATTTTTAGTAGGAGGGAACCTAATATTTAGTTTTTCTTTCTTACAGGTGAGACCAGTTAAAACCCTAAGGAGGCGTAGCAGCGTGCTCCAAGATCAGTGTCATATTAGGTAAGGGTGTAGCTAAGGCCTTATTTGTGCTATGTATATTGTATGCCTTGTATAATGTCATATTGTGTATCATGTGCTATTAGTTGACTATTTTATGTATAGAGTAGCTTGGAGTTAAGGTATGCTTATGTGCCTTCTTATTGTATATGTTAATATATATATATATATATATATATGTATGTATGTATGTGGTGAAATTTTTTGGAATGTGATGTAATATGTTATGACCCTTTAAGACATGCATGTGAGGATGTTTAGCGTGGTATAGTGTGGGGGAAAGGATAAAAAGGAAAATGGAGAAGTAAGCTGACCAAAGGGGAGTAAGTTGATCAAAGGAAAATAAGTTGACCAAGGGATGTGAGTTGACCTAAATATTTTAATGATCCATCAATGGAAGAATAATAGGGGATGAAAGTAAAATGAAGGAATGGGATAATCTAAGCTATGATGTTGCATGGGGGAATCTAGTCTATGGTTCTGCGTGGGAGAATCTAAGGTTTCGTATGGAAGAATCTAATCTATGGTGTTGCATGGGAGAATCAAATCTATGGTTTTGTATGGGAAAATCTAGGGTTTTGTAAGGGAGATTCTAGGGTTTACATTGGAGTTTAGGGTTTTGCATAAGAAAGTTTGAAGGTTTGTATAGGAAGGTTAGAGTCTGCATGGGAGTAAAATTTACGTATGAAAAGTTGAATTAGGGTGTGAGGAAGGTAATGGAAGAGTTGTTTGGGTGTTTGGAACCTTTGGGTGAAAAATAGTATGTAGGACAATATCATAGTACATAAGAGACTGAGATAGGGTTTGGTAGAAAATCCTAATCTAAGAAGATGGTAAAAAGATAATTTGAAGAGAGTGAGTGGAGTACGAGATGAGGGTGGAATTTTTCATATGAGGGATGAGTATGATTAGTATGGAAAAATAAGAATTGGAAGGTGAGAAATTGAGGGGTGACATGTGAAAATGAGGAAGAGAGGGTTTGGTGTGGCTAGTTAGGGTTTGATGTGAGTACCTAGGGATTTGTGACCACACGTGTGCTTGAGGAGTAAGGTATAATGATGAGGGTTGATTCTAAAGGTTGTGATGTGTGGAGTGTTAAAATGATTTGGGTTGTGTGAGGTGGAGTAGGATGGGCCACATAGGCCTAAATTAGGGTTTCTAGGTAAAATCCTAGAGCGAGGCAGTGAGTGGACTAGAGGTGAAAATTAGTGGGCCTTAACCCGCATATATGGGAGATGGGCTCTAGTGTGAGTTAGGGTAAGCAGGAAAGGATGTTGGGTCAAGTTAGAAGATATATGAGTCTCATGATGTGGGATGGGATCTTTTGAAGGAAAAGCGTAAGGGGAGTTAGTCATGCATGCCTAGGGTGAAACTTTTGAATAAGACACTTAAAGACATTAATTACATAAAGTGGAAGATTGTTGAGCCAAGCCCGAATCGGTCCACCGACATATAATAGTGGTTAGGGCGTTTTGCCCTATGTGTGACCAATCCACCGACGAATAATAGTGGTCATGCGCATTATACCTGTATGTTTCTAGTCCACCGGCTATAATAGTGGGGTATTATGTGCTCAACAAACAAAACATAATTGTGATAAGACATGGGAAAGACACTAAGTACTGATAGTAAAATACCATGAGAGTCAGGGCTAAACCGGTCCACCGGCAACAATAGTGGTCAGGAGCTTTATACCTTGTATGTTTCCTGTCCACATGTAATAATAGTGGTTAGGAGCTTTATGCCCTTTATGCCCTTTATGTTTCCGGTCCACCATCTATAATAGTGGGGTTCCCATACTCACATGGAATGATAAAAAGCATGGTGTGAAATGAGCATTGATCAGAGATTAAATAATCAGCTTATCAGGACTATAATTTGGCCTTTATCTATTTATTTATTTGAAGTAATCATATGTTGTTTTATTATCCTACATGGTTTATGTGCCTTTATGTGTTAACCTTAGTGCACGGTTACCTTACTCAGTACATAGCATACTGACCACCCTTTTTTTGGGTGCTCCTCATTCCCACGAGTAGAAGGCCCTTCTGACTTTATGCAGGTGGGTGATGCATATTTTGATGCCTTCAATATTCATGAGGCATCAGGTGGGGCTGAGTGTTGAGCATGTGTTTGGCTCAAAGACCGGGAGTGGCGTGGCTGGATTCTCCCTCTATGTTATTTTATTCCCTTCTATTTTTTCTTTTCTGTATTCGTTTTTACAAAATTAAACTTTATCATGTAGACATCATTCCTTTCAAGGAACTTTGATTTCATACTTTGGATTATGTAAACTTTTTACGCGTACTCTGATCTCTATACTATGACTCATCTAGTTTTTATCTTTAGGAACACTGCTTGGTTTAAGTATTACATTAAGTTTGACAATAATCCTTTCTAGCCTTAGCACTTGGTACTGGAATGGTAAAAGTGAACCAGTCGGATACTAAGTGTGGCGGTATCATTCCCAAAATTCACCAGTTCTAAATTTATTACTTCTGTGTTTTAAAAAAAATTAATTTTGGAGTGTTACAGACTCCCTAATTGATGGATTCTCAACCTACTTATTATTGTAACACTCTAGCAGTTTATCCTCATAGATTTGCCTATCTAGACTAAGACTTAGGAAATAAGATTAGTAGCAAAGAGCCAGTGAGACCTTCAGCTTTATAGACTATCCATCTCTTATGTTGCCTTACTATTTTCCAACTATGCGTTTTCTCCTCTGATATGTGAAGCTAGAACATACATACATTCTCTTCATAACCACATGTGACTTATGCATGCATTAATGTGATTGAGGCACGTGTTTTCCTTTTAAAGATAAATTAGCCAAATGGCCACCAAACGCCATTCGTTTCCCTTTGTTCAAACCTCTTTGATTCTAAGACTTATTTATTTAATCATAAAACTACTTACTAGTTATATTTCTAAGTTATTACCTAAACCTATTCAAAAACTAGGGAGCAGTAGCTATTTGACCCATTTGATGTAGGTATGTTAAAAAGGTAAGCATGGGGATTTGTGAAAAAAACGAATGTTTAGTAGAGCTTGTGTAAAAGAATTATCCAATTGTATCTAAATTTCTCTTCTTTGTAAATATGTATATATATATATATATATATATAATATTTTTTCAGAAGGAAGAGAAGAATGATTTTATTGATGTTATGATGTGGAGGAGTTAGAAATAAATAAAAAAATTGGGTAGAAAATTTTAGAAAATAGCTTTGATTGTTAATTAGGTGTGACTAGCAAGTTATCGATCTCAAATTATGATATATATGTGTAGTTTACACTCCTCAAAATTTTAGACCATTAGCTACAATCCTAGAATTATCCAACCCTTAGCCCTAGCCCCATTACAACCCTTTTCAAACCCCCTATTTTTGTACCGCATAATGTCTTCGAGTGGTGGAGAAAGAGAGTCTGTGCAAAATAGATATCCCTTCAAAATACAAGAGTGCATAGCATTCATATTTTCCTAAAGAGAGGAATTTAAAGGCCTTTTTTAGCCTTTGTCTCATAAGGATAGAATGTACACTATCCATCTTAGAGTATATAAATTTGGATAAGATTATTTAATAAATTAAATATAAATATTTTGCTAATTATCATATTATTTTTATTTAAATAAATTCCCAAACTAATATTTTACCAACTTTATCCTTTTTAAACTAGTATATTAGATTATAATAAATTAAATTATTAAATTAAATAAATTACCAAGAATATTGTATTTTATGATTTTATAAATTAAATTAAATTATTTTTCCTATTTTCCCATTCCCCTTTTTGCCCTTTTTCCCTTTTTCCTCTTTCTTCTTTTTTTTTCTTCCTCCCTCGGGCTGCCTCGCCAGGCCAACCCTCTCCCCACGCATTGGGCCTTCGGCCCGCCTCCCCCCTTCTCTCCCTCGCACGCCGCCCAGCACGCCAGCCCGCCCTCCTTTCTTTTGCCTCTGGACCGGCCGGCTGCCTTATTTTCTTTCTTGCGCCAGTCCGACCGCCCCCAGTCTCCTTCTTCCCTTCTTCTTCTCCTACGCCGACCTGCTCTCGTCCTCCATGCACCCCCGACCACTGTCGTCGCCTGCCACCACACCTGCCCCCTGCTACTCCCTCTCTCTACCCTATCATTTTCTTTCCTATTTCGAGCCAAACTAACCCCCTGCACACTCCATTTCCCGCCTAAATTCTTTCCTTCTTCTTCCCTGTCTTCCCCTGCCAACCGACAGCCCTGCCACCACACCACAGCACCGATCGGCCGCCTGCTTCCCCTGCCTCACCCTCTTATTTTTCTTACCCTCACCAGCCCTTCATTCCCACATTTTTCAAGCCTAATCTCCCTCCCCGAGCTCCCTCTTATCTCCTTCCTTCTCCCTCCATTTTTTCCCCGTTTTTCTTCTCACCGCCGCCCGCCGCCGCTTGAACCACCAAGCCCAACCCCTGCGCCACCTTCTGCCACCGTCTACTACCACCGTGCACCACCATGCCGCCCCTCAAGCCCTACACTTCCTCCCTTCTCCTCCTCTTCCTTTTTCTTCCCAGTTTTTCCCCTTATGGCCGAGCCACCTGCAACCGCCTCTACCGCTGTCGTCCGGCCACCTCTGCCGCCACCCAACCCACCGTTCGACACCCTGCAACCCCCTCTACAACTGCCATGCCTTAGTTGGCCGAAAACAGCCCTTGAACCCCTCCATTTTTCCCTCTCCTTTTCCTTCCTTCTCAACCCCTCCACCTCGACCCTTCTGGGCAGCCAACTTCGCCGCCCTATGCCGCCGCGAAACCACCCCTAGCCTCCACCTACACCCCCTCTTCACTTCTGCACCATTCACTTGCCTTAGAACCTCCCCTAACTACCTTCTTTTCTAGCCTAAAGACCCTAACCCGAAAATGATAAATCTTGCTTCCTTCACCCCTCTTTGAGCCTTTTCCCTTCTATTTTCTACATGAAACTCACGCTACTCATGCAGCGTGAGCTCCCCTTCATTTTAAAAATTATTTGGCTAATTTTTAAGGTATAATGGTATTTTATATTAAGTGTTCTATTAATTAAATTTTTACAAAGTTTTATGCTTGATTTCTTATTTCTAACATAAATATGATGGATATTATTTTTAGGTGTTGAGTTGCTAATTATGCTTGGTAAGATTTGATATTTTGCGGGATTAAGGTAACCGTTAATCCTCCCTTAAATATATGGAAAAGCGCATGCTAGCACATTAGGGGTTTAGTATGATTTTATGCATGTTTGGTGTGCTTAGCATGATATGTATATTGTTTCTTATATTGTTTGATAGAAAGGAAAAGCATGATAACTTTTGTGCCATATGTAGGTATGTTAATTAAGGAAGAAGTTGATTATTGATGGGAATGTTAAATGCTTGTTTATGATGTAATATGTTGTTAATGCATAAGTAATATTATTGTCTAAGGGTATTTTAGTAATTTTGCTTATGAAGTATGTGACCTAATGTAGATAGTTGCTAATGAGTATTATGTTGAATAGTGACATGTTGGTAGACTTAGATGATAAGAATGAAGCACTAATATCATTATTTTATGTAGTGTTAGTAAATTCATAAAAATGGTGAATAAAAGGGTTAAGTGGAAAATTCATAAGTGAAAAAGGGCATTTTGGTAATTTTGTAAACAAAAGGGTATTTTGGTAATTTCAAAGGGAAGGGGTGAGATGATAATTTTATAAGTAAAAAGGATAAAATTTGTAAGTTGTGAAAAAGAAGGATATGATGGTAATTTTTGAGGTAAAAGAATAATATGGTAATTTTATGATTAAATGACAAATTGATAATTTTATAAGTAAAGGGGGGTATCGTGGTAATTTTTGGAGAAAAGGGCAAAGTGGCAATTTTGGAGTCAAAGGGCAAAATAGTAATTTTATAAGTAAGTGGTAAGGATGGTAATTTTGGAAGTAGGGTTAAACTAGTAATTTTAGATGAAGGAGGGCATTATGGTAATTTTGTAAGTAAAAGGCTTAATATGGTAATTTTGTAGGTAGAGGGGCAAAATAGTCATTTCATAAATAAATGGTAATATGGTAATTGGATAAGTGAATGGCAAAATGGTAATTTATAAGTAAGGGGTAATATGGTAATTTTGGAAAGGAAGGGCAAAATGGTAATTTTGTAAGGAAAGATAAAAATGGTAATTTTTGGATATAAAAGGGTGAAATAGTAATTTGTAAAGTAAAAGGAGTATTATGGTAATTTACAAGCAAAAGGGTAATATGGTAAAATTGGATGTAAGGGGTAAAATGTTAATTTTGTAAATAAAAGGGTATTATGGTAAACTTGGGAGTAAGGGGTAACTTGGTAACTATGATAACGACAAAGTATAATTTAGTAATTAAATTATAATTGTAGAAGGGCAATTGTATAAGTATGATACTATAGAAGGGTAATTTGGTAAATTAACCAATTAAAGGGCATTATGGTAATTTTAATAATGGAGAAGGGTAATAAAGTAATTATAAATATGGAGAAGGGTAAATTAATATTGGTAATTATGAAGAAGAGTAATTTGGGATTTATGATAATTAAAAAGGGTAAATGGCAATTAAAATAATTGAGAGGGGTAAAATGGTAATTATGATAAAGGCGAAGGGCAATTTGGTAATTTATTCAACTAAAGGGGCAATTTGGTAATTTAGCCGATTAAAGGGTAAAGTGATAATTGTTTAACCAACTAAAGGGGCAAAATAGTAATCATGATAATGAAGGAAAGTAATTTAGTAATTTATCCAACTCAAGGGCAATTTTGTAATTTTAACAAAGGAGAAGGGCGACTTGGTAATATAACCAACCAAAGGGGAAATATGATAAGTGTAGTAATTACGAGGGGTGAATGGTGATTTAAAAAGTGTAGGGGATAATTTGGTAATCTAAATTGGACAAGGGGTAGTTTGGTAATTATGCAACCTTAAGGGTAATGTGGTAATTTGGCGAGTAAGGAAATGGATACTTAAAAATTATATAAGTAAAGGGCAAATGAGTAATTTGTACCTAACATGTCTTGGAGATTGTGGAACATTATTATGTGATTCAAATACTGCTGATTAGCCAAGTAAGAGTGTTTGATAATTAGTATGGCCTTAATGATTTCTCTGTGATATCCTGGATAATCATCTGAATACGAAACGATTAATGATATCAGAACAATTGAAAGTGAATAAGTATCAGATTATCGTGCTTTTCATGATCACCTTAATTAAGACACTATTACTTAAAGTGAAAGACCTCGAGATCAGGAATGGTGACTCCTTAGGGGTCGCTACCCTAAGGACGTGGTTTAGTCCACGATTATTCTGGTATTTGCTGGTGTGCCTTTGTGCCCCAGCCAGGCCCTATATCATACTCTTTCTAGCTCTACGGACCTAGTTAGGGGGTATGCATACTTATGGATTAGGTGTCCTTTTCGGTAGGGTACTGAGTTAGCTTTATGCACCAGTACGACCAGGGTACCTTTGCATCCTTGGGTTCGTGGTTGAAGGGTACTGAGTAGCTGATATGCACCGGTACGATCGGTGTACCTTTGTATCCCGGGTTATTGATCTCCCGTTCGAGGCAAATAAATATGATTGATGTGCTGATTAAAGAAAGGAAAGATACTATAATTGAAAGTGGAATATTAATGAGCCGGGCCCAGATGATTATGATATTGAGTACTAGTCCACCAGTTATAATAGTGGTCCAGGAGCGTGTTACCCTGGTATGTGATTATGAGTACCGGTCCACCGGTTATAATAGTGGTCCAGGAGCGTGTTGCCCTGGTGTGTGATTATGAGTACCGGTCCACCGGTTATAATAGTGGCCAGGAGCGTTGTGCCCTGGATGATGATTTTATATGTATTCCGGTCCACCGGCAATAATAGTGGGGGTCCCGAGCTCAATAAAATCAGTTATGTATGTGAATAAGATTATGGAAAAATACTAATCATTTATAGTGGAACACCATGTGAGTCGGGGCCAAACCAGTCCACCGGCAAATAATAGTGGTCAGGTGCGTTCTGCCCTGTGTGTTTATCTTCCGGTCCACCAACAATAATAGTGGTCAGAGGCGTTCTGCCCTGAGTGTATACTTTCCGGTCCACCGGCTATAATAGTGGGGTTCTCGCACTCACATGGATATAAAACATGATACTGATTGAATGATGACAGAATAATGGCTTAAGGTCGAATATATTGATCTTACACTATGACATGGCTTAAGGCCCAAATTATCGATCGTGACTTATAAATTATTATGTATGTTATTGTTATGCATGCACCTCTCATTATGTATGTGTGTAGTTTGCATTATGTGCCGTATGCGGGCCTGTCTTTAAGTGTGGTATTAAAGGGTTTCTCAGTACCGTAGTACTGAAGGGATTCCCTTTATTGGCCCCCTGCCTATTCAATGGGCAGTGCCCTTGTAGGTATTTTCAGGTGCTACTCAAGTGGGCTGCGGGGAAGAGAGTAAGGAGTTATCCGGTATCTTTAGGGTTTTCTTTTTCTCTTAAAATTCCTGGTTTTAATGTTATGTGTTACTATAACCACCGTTGGTGGATTTTATACTTATAAACGATTTGATGCGCTACTCTAATTTGTGTGTGGTGAATTTCTTTCAAGATATATTTCATTTTCTTAGCCTTAGCACTTGGTACTGGAACGGTATGAGTGAACCGGTCTGGTATTAAGTGTGGCGGTAATACTCCCAAAGTTCACGTTTTATTAATTTGCTTCCGCAATTATCTTTTAAATAAAACGAAATTTTTCAGTAGTGAATGTTGGGGGTGTTACAATAATACTAATTTGTGAGTCAGGACAAATGGGTAGTCATGCTTTAATTTTACTTTACTAATATGACCACTCGTAGTATCACTCAACCTAACAATCCTATGTCTTTTTTATTTATTTTGTCCCATCATCTTAAGCTTTGATCTAATTCCATTTTTCTTTGTTGTTCTTTCTATTTTGTGTGTTTGCTTGGGGACAAGCAAAGGATAGGCATGGGGGAGTTGATAAAGGAAATATTTTATCTATTTTTTCCTTACTCTCCCTTCATTTTAAGACTTTATTTAGTCTCTAATATGTATTTTACTATGGTTCTAGTCTATTGTTTGCACTACTGCTCTCCTGAGTTTTTTTTTTCAGGAACATGCACAAGAACGTGCAAATCCAAGGAAGTAGTGTGTGTTTCCAAAGCAAAAGACCCAACATGAAAGGCATTGAAGGATGATAAATCAACCTAGTATGTTTATGGAGGATTATAGAAGCTAAAAGGGACAAAAATATGCCAAGAAGTCTAAAAGAAACAAAAAGATAGTGTTGCAGAGCCAGTTACGCATCCAACTACACAGCCATGCAGCATTTATACATACTTGTTCGAAGCAAGAGACACCGTAGGGCTAGACTATGCATATCCTACATGATCATGCCGAATTTTATCGAAAGAGTCAAAGCCACAAACATTGCATGGTCAGGCTATGCACAAACTGCATGGCTATGCAAAATCTAAATTTCCCCTTGTTTGAGAGCAAGAATGATGCACGGCCATGCAACAACGGTAATTCCACTCTCTATCATGCACGACATAATCTGTGTGGTGGAGAGTTTATAAGGCATTCTTTGGGGACTTCTTGGGCAATTTTTAGAGTAAATTTTAGAGCAATTTTCCCAAGCAAAAGCTTTATGTCATTTTTGTTGTTTTCATTAGTTCAATTTTTCGGAGATTCAATTGCAAGTTTGTGTATGATCAACTCATAATCAATTTTATTCTCCTCTTATTTACGGTTAATTCAATTTAAACTCTTCTTTACAATTTTATACTATCATTATGGTTGTTAAGAAACTTACTTCATTTATTTTCTTTGAAAATATGAGTGTGTAATCCTTTTCACTAGGATTGAACTAGCTTGGTTTTGGTAATAATATGATGAATTAAGGTATTACGTCATATATGCCATTTCATGTGCTAGGATCAATCGTTGTAAAGTGGATTTGATGAAATCCAACCTTCTTAGACAATGTTCACAACTAAAAGGTTGAAATCATCATCGAAAATTAGCATATGAACTAGAATTTAAGCAATCACAAAAGTAGATGTTTAGTTCTTCAGGACTATAGAATCGGTGATACTTAATGGACTTAATTTAATTTTTTAGTCATGAAAGTAGTCATAAATTAAGATTAAATACATTCTTAGACCTTGAAAGAGGCTAATGAGTATATTTAGACCAATTGTTCACTGCCATTGAATTAAACTACAACATATGTGTTGTTTCATTGTTGATTACCAATTTGGAGACCAAAGTTCAATCCTACGCTTCATATTTATTGTTTTGGAGTTTACAATTAGAAAGTCTTCATATTTACTCCCACTACTCACTTGTAAATGTTCACTCTATATTGATCTAGATATCTAGAGTGATGAAGTTTTGTACTCATTTGCAAAGTGCTACAATGAATCTGTGCACTTGCAAATTGAGCCCATCAAATGGATAAGGGAGTCAAGGAGATTTTTTGAGTTGTAAAATGACTTGAAAAGGAGGCTAAAATTAAATGAGAATGATTGAAGGTGAATTCCATTCATGGTTTGGTTATTCCACATGAAAAAAAGACTCAGGAAAAAAGGAATGGGGCATAAACATTGTTGCGGCTAAGGTGGGGAATAGGGGATAGGGTTAGCAATGTAAGGTTGGGATAGGGAAAAAGAAACCATGTGAAGGGGATTTTCATGGGTAGAAGAGGAAGAATAATAAAGGGTTAATCAAGACAATGGAGAAGAAAAAAAGGAAATAGTAAAAAGAGAAAGAAAAGAGAAATGGGATAAATAAAAAGGAATTGGGGGTTTGAATTAGAAGTAAGCATAAATTTGATATTAGGAAATTAGGGTAAAATTAATTTATCAATCATTTAGGTTAGGGTTAGGTTAAAATATCAATCACTTAGAATTAGGATTAGAATTTAGGTTTATATTTAGTATTAAGGAATGAGGTTAAGATAAAAATATCAATTACTCAAGATTAGGATTAAGTTAAGATATTAATTACTCAATATTAAGGTCAGATAAGATTTGAGGTATTATAAATACATCCTAAAATTTTTATTTTAGCCCACTTATCACACTTGATTCTCCTTTTACTTACATTATCCCGTATTCTCTAAAGCCTCATTTACCCTTTTAGGAGAAATCTTAACCTATAGCTATCCTTAAGGCTTCAACTAAAGCAACTCAGAAATATCCATCTATAAAACTCATAGCTAAGAAGCCTATAGCCCCAAAAAATAAAAATTTTACTTTTAATATACTTCAAAATTTAACTCAAAGATAGGGGAAATATGTTTCTAACCCTTTATTGAGAGCATCCAAACTTATTACCTCGAAATAATCTTTTAAAACAGCTCTAGTACTGACACTATCAAAGGAGACCATAATAATTTTGGAGGAAGTTGAAGATGATTGTCTAGAGGTCGACGGGAGAGGATATACAAATGTTGAAGCTGGCACTAATCTATCTTCAAAGGTTTAGGCTATCACTAACATTGGTAGACCAATATATGAAGCCTATAGGCTAGAGGGTTCTGATGTTAGGGTAGCTAAGCTAAAATATTTATCTTCAAGAAAGGAATATTACGAGAGAAGATTAAAAGATTATTCCTTCTTTTAACTGCCACCCAAACAATTGTGACTGTCTTAAGTTGGCTAAATCAATAACGTTGGGCTAAAATAAATTGGTTTTTGACGCTCTTAAAATGACAACTCTACTAAGGGTTAACCTAAATCTCTCCTTCTAGTTATATATGGGACAAACTTGATGTGAATAATAAATGATCACTTTGATGATATCTACAACAATTTTCCATGTAGATTTTTTTAATAGACTTTAATTGGGTGTTAATTGATTCCATTAAGTAAAGAAATAGCATTAAGACCTTAAATCTAGTAGCTCAACCCTAAAACTTGAAAAGGAGTTCCTTAGGCTAAAATGGTTGAGTTGGTAGCCAAGAGATGTGCCTTAAAATCTACCTAAACTAATGTAGATTTTCTGAAGGCTCAAGTTGCAATCTAAAAGGATTATTTTCATAAATAAAATATTTAAGGTCAAATATGCTATTCTAGAAGATAGTTAATAAAAGGAGAAGAAATGGATTTATCAGTGGTCTTTAAAGAAAAAAAAATGGATTTATGATGCCAGGAAGATCTAGCATTTTTCTAAGGCTAATAAATCTCTCTAGAAGCAAGTCAAAACCCTTAGTTAAAAAATGTAGTTGTAAATAATAAAATATTAGGTTATGATGCCAAATATTTTGAGATGTAAAAATTCTAAGAAAAAAAAATGACCTAGATCGAACTAATATGCTCAGATGCAATTGAGAATTAGAGGATAAATAGCCCTAAAATAAGATAACTTAAGGATCTAATGGCAGAGGCCAAGCAAGTGGCCAAGTCACATCAAAAGGATATAGATGTGAGCATCGAGAGGGCCATTGGTGATGCCAATCTGAGACACTCCTATAAAGTAATGGATAAATATTTGAAAAATGAAGAATTTGTACATTATGAAGTATATCTTTAGTTATAATGGTACTTATATGGTGCCTCAGTGGTGTATACTCAACTAAAAACATTCATACATAAAGACCGAATTAGGAAACCCGATGGATAATTCTTTTGTAGCCAAGACTTAGAGAACATGCATGTTCTAAAGGAGGCCGATGAAATTGAAGAAGATGATTCTTGAGAAAATGAAGGCAAGGTAGGATTTAATTTTAAGAAAGTGTCATCTTCCTTGTATTATGTTCATTGCTTTGATATATAAAATTATATTAAAGAAGTTTTATCTTGCATTATGTTTTATCTTGGCACTCTATATTTATTATAAGGCTGGTATATTTTATAATACTCAAGTTACCCACTCTTTAAATCTTTTTTATACTTTTATAGTAGCTAACAACAGTAGGGTTTGATTTAGACACCAATGTTTAATTAGACCAAATAGACCAACCAAACTCCTCAATATTGGAATGAGTGGGCCTACACATTGAATGAGGATAACAACTTAGAAGACAAGGATTATCAACTAAAAAGCCACCAAGTACACCTTATTCCGGGTTCAATGGCATTGGTACATCAACAAAGGATGACCGTGGGAGTCTAGGCTTATTAGTTGACAAGATACCAAGTGTTCCTATTATTTCCATTCTTATAGGCTCAATGGTCTCTGTGCATCAATCAATGGCGCATCTTAAAATCCTAATCTTAGTGAGTGAAAAAGCATCCATATTTTAGCTCATTAGGTTTGCTCGGCTTCTTTTCTATTGCACTTAGTGACATTGGTTTGAGGCCCACCTTTGGAGCTTAAGCTTAGTGAATGAAACTACGTTAGTCATTTAGCTTACCATGTGTGCTCGTATTCTTTTAGTTTGGGCTTAGTGTCCTTGGTGCATTGGTCTGAGGGCACACCGTTGTAGCCTAGGCTTAATAAGTGAAAACATATTGATCTTTTAACCTACTAGGTATGCCCATCTCCTTTCCATTTTAGTCTCAATAATCTTGGTAAATTTTTTTACTATAAAATACATTTTGTGAATGCATCAATATTTGCAAAAACTTTATTACCTTAATAATATTGATATGCATTAGAATCTTTGTACTCATATACAATAAATATTATCACTAAGTTTGATGCAGGAGCAAATGAACAAAACTTAGCATTTATTAATATGGAGCCTATTATTCTTTACCTAAAGAGGATACCCTATGAAATTGAAGATAAATGGATGACTATATTGTTAGTCAAAATGAGGCACTAGTGAGAGATGCATGAGAAATTTTTCTTTAGACCTAATGGAGTGTGATTAGCTTTATTTAATGTGTTATTATTATTTTTAATTATTTTCATTATGATTGGCTAGAGCATAAAGTAGCTTTTTAAGGGATTTTATCTTATAGGGTTTATTTTCTAAGATGTGCTTAGAGTAGGGATGAAGATATCACATGGGGACTGATTAGATCAAATTTTTATTCCTAATTAAGAAGAATTATCTTGTAATATTGAGGAGATACAAATAGGCTATAAAAGTCGTAGGGTTATATATTCAGAGGTATAGAAAATTTGAATGAAAATACAAGTTGTTCATTATTTAAATTTAGTGTGAGTTCTTCTCAATCATAATTAATTCTGTGTGAGTGATTATTATTGAAACCCATAATATCTTTGTTTGTGTGAATTAGATATTAATTACTATCCCTAAACCCATCCATAATTCACGCCAATCTTCAACCCTAGCTGCCACTTCTAACATAATATTCATCATCTTCAACCTATTCTTCTTACTTAATTATACCTATTCTATATCCAAACCCATGATAATAATTATATTATTATCATACTTTCATCATATCCATATCATACTCAAAATCTCTTCATCAAATCATCATTGTCACAATTTTTCATCGTCATCATCTTCATCCTACATCAAAAACCCTAATCTTAAACCCTAACCCTAACTTATAAATCATATCGCCCCAAAACCCTAAATATTCAACTGTCATCTTTCTTAATCTATCATCACCAAATCTTTATCATCGCATTCAAACCTAACCAACCCATACTACCACCCAATTCATAAGTCCATAACAATATACACATCAATTTTAGTATCAGAGCATAAGTTTTGGTCTAGTTTGATATACAATATCAACATCTAATTTTTTTTCTTCAAGATTATTTCAAGTACACATTCCTACCTTAGGATTATTTTAGGAACTCATCGAGAAGGTGCCAAGATTCAATATTTTGATTGATTTTGGGAGTATTTTTTAAAGAACGCCATTTAGTAGGTGTAAGGAAAGCATGGCAAACCAAGAGGAAGATTTAAGAGATGTTCTCAAGGTGTTAGTGGAGGATACCTAGGTATTAAAGTTACGTATATTAAGGATGGAAGCCTCACAAGCACAAGGATCACATATCTAAAATCAAAATTGAAGATATCAAGTAGAATAATATCATGTAAGGAGAGCAGATGACTAAATGGAAGAAGGATAAGAAGAGAGTATGAGCATTATGGATGACCCCATGATACATCAAGCAGATCATATGATGATGAAGAAAGGGGGATTAGAATAAGATCATGTAAGGAGATCAAGTAGAATAAGATCATGTATGGAGAGAACATGAATGAATGGAAGAAGGATAAGAAGAGAGTATAAGAATTATGGATGACCCCATGATACATTAAGCAGATCATATGATGATGAGGAAAAGGGGATTAGATTTGATCTGCCGGATTTTGAAGGTAATATTGATCTAGAATCTTTCCTTGAATGGTTACATATTTTTGAACCTATTTTGAGTGTAAAGATCTTGATAATGAGGAAAAGGTGCAAAATTGCCATATTGAAGTTTAAGAAATTTGCTAGAGTATGGTATGATAATTTGAAGAGGAGGAGGGAAAGAGAAGTAAAAACAAAAATAAGATCATGGGAGAAATTAAAAAAGCACTTAGAAAAGAAAATTTGTGCCTAAAGAATATGAGCAAAAAAAGTTCATAAAGATAACTACTTTGAGGCAAGGGTTGGTTGGATTTGAGGAGTACATTAGAGAGTTTGAAAGATTAGCTCTTATTTGTGATATCTTATAAAGAAAAGAGCAAATATGTGCTAGGTTTATTGGAGGTCCAAATAAAAATATTAGAGAGAAGGTGGAGGTGTATCCTTATGAGTTATTTGAAGACTTAGCAAAATTAGCAATCAAATTTAAAAAGCAATTGAAGAGAACAAAGCCACCATACAAGTCAACCAATGCATCATATGGTTTGACTTTCAAGAGGATGTCAAAGCCATTAACTTCTCGAGATGCAAATCAAGACAATAATAGGAGGTTCAATTGTGAAGAGAATGGCAAGGACAAGGTGGTTGATAAGGTGAACAATCAATGCTTCAAGTGTAGAGGCTATGGTCACTATGCTAGGAATTATCCAAATCAAAAGGCATTGACTTTGAGGGTGATAGAAAATATAGAGGCTTGTGAGAAGGAAAATGAACAATTTGATAAAGACCTTGAAGAAGTAAATGATAGTCTAGAAGATTATTCGAAAGATGGACAAGTAGATTGCTATTTTTTGCAAAGGGTGATTCAAGTGCAACAACAACCTCAACCTATTCAAAGGGAGAAGATTTTTAAATTCAAGTGTTGAGTTCGAGATAAAGTGTATGAAGTCATCATTAATAATGGCTCTTATACAAATGTTGTTGGTGAAAGAACGGTGAGCAAACTTGGATTAGAGACCATGGATCATCCAAGGCCATACTCACTTCAATTGCTTAATAAGGATAAAGGTGTAAAGGTAACCAAACAATATCCTATCTCTTTTAAAATTGGAAATTAGTTTGATGATGTTTGAAGCTATATTCTAGTTATGGGTGCTCGTCATACTTTGCTGGGAAGACCTAAGTAATTTGATAGGAAGGTTTTACATGATGGAGTCCTTAATGAGTATGTCGTGTGCAAATGTAAAAAAAAAAGTTTACACTCGGCCTAATATAGATGTGGGGAGCTTGATTTCAAGGAGTGAAAGGTGAGAGGTAGCTGAATGTATAAAGAAAACTAAGGAGAAGCTAAGTGATTTTAAAATGGTGCAAAAGGATGGATTAGAATTTGAAAGTGAAGGAAGAAAAAAAAAGGTTAATTCAAATGGAATAGAGGAGAAAGGAAGAGAGAAAAATCAAAACAAAAATGGAGGAAAAAAAGGAGTAGAACTCGAATGAGAGGAAGAAAAAAAGAAGCATGTCGAAGGTAAGGAGGAAATAAAGAAAAATAACACGGAGATAAGGAAGGTTCAGATCAAAGAAAATAGGAAATTGGAGTTTAATATAGAGTTATTGATCCTTAAGAAGTGTGAGATGATTGAATCTGTTAAGGATGAGGAAGTATGCTATGTATTGGTGGTGAAGGAAGTCTAATGAGGGGAGAATTCTAGTATGGATCCAAAATTATAGTGTTGAGGGAGTGTGCAGATGTTTTTCCAAATGAGTTACCACCTCGATTACCTCCTTTGAGAGGTATTGATCATGCCATTGATCTTATGCTAGGAGTTCCATTTCCAAATAAGCTAGCTTATAGATGCAATCAAGAAGAGTATAAAAATTTGCAAAGACAAGTGCAAGAGTTGTCAGATAAATGCTATGTTTGTGAGAGTATGAGTCTATGTAGTGTTCCATTTTTATTCGTACCTATGAAGGATGGTACATAGAGTATTGTATTGATTCTAGAGTGGTCAACAATATCAAAATCAAATATAGATTTACTGTGCTAAGATTAGATGATATGCTAGATGAATTGCATAGAGCAAAGGTGCTTTCTAAGCTTGACCATAGGAGTGGCTATAATCAAATGAGAATAAGGGAAGGGAACAAATGGAATATGTCTTTCAAGATTAAGTATGGGTTGTATGAGTAGTTGGTGATGCCATTTGGGTTATGTAATGTACCAAGCTCATTCATCAGATTAATGATCAAAGTACTTAGACTTTTCCTTGTTGTTTACCTTGATGATATTTTGGTATATATCAAGAGTAATTTTGAACATATGTAGCATTTGAAGAGGTTATTTAATAAGCTTAGGGAAGTGAAACTTTATGGTATAATAGAAAAGTGTAATTTTATGATAGAGAGTGTGGTTTTCCATGGCTATATTGTAAGTGGAGACGTTATTAGAGTTTATCCTTCAAAAGTGGAAGTTATTCAAACATGGCCTATTCCTACTAATGTCCATGAGATTTGGTGTTTCCATGGATTGGCTTCATTTTACAGGAGGTTTATTAGAGATTCTTATACTATTATGACTCCAATCACATAATTGATGAGGAAGGAGGAGTTCCATTGGAATGAACATGCAACAAAGGCTTTCAAAGACTTGAAGATAAAGCTTTCGAATACACTAGTATTATTTTTACCTAGTTTTAATAAATTGTTTGAAGTAACTTGTGATGCTAGTGGTATAGGTATTAGAGGTGTCTTTAACAAGAGAAGAGGTCAATTGCATTTTAAATAAAAAGGTGAATGGTTCAAGACAACTATTCAACTTAAGATAAAGAGCTCTATAGTATTATTCATTTTTTAGAGACATGGATCCATTATTTGAGACCTAAGCCTTTTGTGCTTCACTCAAATCATAAGAGTTTGAAGTATCTATATGGTAAAAGGAAAGTGAGTCCAAGACATGCCAAGTGGATTAGTATTTTTCAAAAATTTATGTTCACTAAAAGACATGTGGAGGGTAAGGAGAATGTTGTTGTAGATGCAATATCTAAGAGGATAAATTGTAACACACTCATTTTTTATTACCAAAAAATTTCATTTAAAATGTGTTGTAGAAGCAGAAATCACTTTGAAAAAAGGAGTGTTATTGTCATCCTAACACAAGTTAGATGTCTACTACCTACCCCGTATCATATACAAGGCTGAACAAACAAAACACTAAAACAGTAAAGTGCACAAATAATAATTTAATTAAAACAATTCCAAAATGTTTACAACAAGTTACCCTAACGGGTTATGTTCAAATCGTTATAGAATACATATCAAAGTATGAGATTACAAAACATGGGTTGGGGTACAAAGCCAAAACAAATGCCATGGTCCTCTACAGACCCCATCAAGCCCTAATAGATGTCCTCACTCAAAACCTTGGCCCAATAGAGGTAAACCCTTTACTATTCATCCCCCAAAAACTTACACAAGTTCCTTTACTCATGGGAATGAGCAGGTGACCGAGCAAACAGGCATACTAGTATGTTACAGACTAAGTAGGCCAAATTCCTCCCTTAATATACGCACGTATACCAGTTTATCATGCATAATTCCAACAAGTAGAATACATCATGCATACGCTCACCACCTTTCCACATAAGAATATGCCCACTTAAGGCTAAGGAGAACCAAACAACCTCAAGTTATGCCATTAGTTAATTTACGTAAGAGACAAGTGAGTCAACCCATCAATATTCCATTTCATAAACATGTAGTTAGGTTAATCATTATACAAGTGTAATAACCACTTTACTCATTTTTGACCAATCATACCATTACTTCCATTCTTGTAAAATATTAGCCATTCTCTTAATCATCATTTATTATCATTGAGCGATGGTCTATGCTTCACCCTATGGTCTCACACACCATGGAAGCCTATCCAAAAAAAGGACATAAAGTCTAAGCCAAAGCCAATCACCAAGTGGATATAAGTTTAGGCTAAAGCTAATCACTAAAATGAACATAAGTCCAAACAAAAGCCAACTAATAAGGACATAAATCTAGGCCAAAGCTAACCACCTAAGTAATCATACCATTTAGTATCGATACACCCTAGTGAATCATTAGGGTCTAGAGTAAGTAAGGTACCGGGACCTCTCAAGATCCCACCTGAAGGCAAAGCCCAAAGGCACCAAAAATCCCCGAAGTCAGTCTAACCCCTAGTAGCTAATTGAGGATCGGGTAATCCAAACCCATACTCAAATCAACTTTCTTTCACTTTAAGTAATTAGTATTTTATTTATAAGGACGGGTGATCATACAAGGCCCATACAAGCGAACAAGGTAAATCCCCATACTTAGCCATATTTATCCTTTTTATTTCCATTTTCCCCAAACCATATAGCTTTGTCGTTTATCCTTATCAAATGAGTTTCATATCCCTCATATAGCTTAATTTAATCCCTTACCGATTTACATTACTTTTACTCCCATTTTATCACTAATTACAAGTGAATTACACTTTTAGCCTGTACATTACTGATAATGCATGCCATAGGTTATAATCCATTTTCATCTCTTAATTAGGCCAATAATCCATGTTAAAATTTGTATTTCATCCCATTTATAATCATAATATAGTACCAAATATAACCCCCAAACATAAGTGAACCACAAAGCAACAAATCATGTAAAATAATCAATAGCAACTATGATAAATCTCTTATATCCAACACCTACACTTAACGGGGTTCTCTAAAATCTAACACATGTTTTATTATACTAATTTTAAAATAATTGGTGATAAACTTGAAGTTTCATCATTGTTGGAGCCAAGTGGTCTAAAAATGTATACTAGCACACAAAAAATGGCTAAAGAGTTATAATACATTGAAATTATAAAGTAGGGTTGTTTTGTACTGGGGTAAATTTTTAACATTCCTAACATCAACATACTATTACCTCAGCATTTTGATACATAGTTTTACAATTATAACTTAGCATAGTTTGGTGTAATATACATATTCTTATATGAAATTTATTTAATACACCTTATCCTTCTACTCAAGGCACATTTTAATAGTGGCATGGTCTATGAGCGTCTATATAATTATCCCTCAATCACACACCTAATTTTAATATTGCCTTCATTCTAAGTTCAAACACCTTATTTTTGTCTATTAGTTGAGTACCTATATCTAAACAATATGTTAATTATTGCATTCATTCGTTCACCATTGGCATCTCTGCAATCTCACATAATTTAGCCCCAACTTCACTCATATCTCTAAAATGATTTATCATATATTCAAACTTGACTTGTAATATCCCTAGTTTGAATTTAACCTTATTCCAGGTGAATAATATCATAACCATTTCCCTAATCCTTTAAATCTTAACTCTAACTCTAATCCTTAACACCCCATTATTTTCCCTTCCTTTCCTCTTTTTTCCTCTTTTTCCTCTTTTTCTGTCTTTTTATTCTCTCTTATGTAGCATTTTCTCCGCTCAATCGAATTTGTTTGGTCTAGTTACTCAAACCAAATTCCAAATTATAACCAAACTTTCACTTCAACATTAATACCACCCTTCCCTCGGTGTTTTTCATGAAAAAACCCATCCCCATTTCCTCTTCCCTTATTTTCAGGATACCAATTCCATCACTTGACCTCACTTCTAATTTTTTTTCCCAATGCCATCCTTCTTCACGCAAGAAACCATATAACCCCCTCTCACTTTTGATCATTTATTGCACCACCAGAACTTTTTCCTTCTACTCTAAAATTTTTTCTCCCAAATTGTTGACCCATTTCTCTGCCACCTCCCTATAATTTGTCTTCATCACCAACATCATCGTTGTCGCCCTTCACAACTCACCCACCCAAACTCTTCCATCTTTACACTATTTTTTTATGTTCATTTATCACAACCACCAACACTATTTTCAACATATTTACCTAGTATAAAGTCTCACAACCATTGTGTCATTCTCTCTCTCTCTCTCTCTACCAAGTTTCTTTAGGTCTCCCTTGATCTTGGTTAGTCTTTCCCAGCTAGTTATTTCCCTTAGACTTATTTGCCTTGCCAAGCAAGTTACATTATTTTCCCTCAATCTCAGCTAAGCTTGTTAATATCCCTCTACACTTGGGAAATAGTGTTTGTTTCCCCTAACAAATTTCTATCCCTCGACCCTCAATGAAACTTGCTTATCCCCTTGGCCTCAATTAGTTATTACCCCTTACTAAGTGCATTGGTTCATGTTTTGTCCTTTTTAAGTAACCCCCTCTATCCTTCCCTCTTTCTCCTATCTTTTCTCTTGCATTATATTTCCTTGCTTGACCTTCTTATGTTCTAACAATGGGTTTTCTTGGCTTTTAGGTGATGCCTCTAAGATCTTAGAAAAGGAGGCTTAAAGCCTTTTGCTTTCATAAAGACCATTGGTACTAGGGTAAGGATACATGTCATAATTAAGGGATCTTAATGCTATGTGTAAATTATATATAATATCATGATAGTATAGTTACATTTCATAAATCATGTTACTAATCCTATACTATGATTATGTTATATTGTACCATAAAAATATGAATGTTATGTGAAAACATGAGTTTATGTGTTATTACTAAGCCACGTCTTGTCTTGTAACATTAACATATTGGGGTGATCTCTTATCCTAATTAAGTTATGTAGAGTGGGTTGTAATTAAGGTAAAGTATTATGATGATGGCATATATTGAAGATTAGAAGTTGAGCCTATTAGGACTAGTAGGGTTTTGTGGCAAGTTTGGGTAGTTTTCATTATTAAGGGTACTTGGATATTTTATGTGTTTTTTGGGAAAATTAAATTGTTGAGATTTTTATAATTAATTTCATGCGTAATATGATCGAGTAAAGGTTGAGTAATACATAAGTTATCTAAGAAAGGATTTTGAGAAACTTAAGTAAGATAGGGGTATTTTGGTCAATCTAGATTAAATATAGAGTTTTGTTGTATTTAAACTAATATTGAATTAAAATATCCTAAGTATGTTACATGAAATACTCTAAATAATTAGGAGTAGCATAAGTCTAATAAAATTAGAAAATGGCTTAAAATGGGAATACTAACCCTAGGGATAAGCTCATGATAACATGCATGGGGTTGGAGAGATAAAAATTGATTTTTAGATATATGGTTAATAATAATATTTTATGATGGTATACTAAATTTGGTGGTTAGATTAATATTAGAGAAGGAGTTATACTTAACTTATGAAATTATGGTTTTATAGGGTCATTATAGTCCCTTCCATTTAAGCAAATCTCTAATTTTATAAATTTTAATGCATTACAAACTTTTAATGTGAAAGAATCGACAATAATAACATAATGACTATATTTCCTAACTCGAGACTCAAACAAATATCTTCTAGCACAACTCATAGCTATGGTATGAACAATATGGGACCAACTAATACATTCCTATCTAAACCCACAAAATTATGAGCTATCCAAATCTCATAAACCACTATAGCTAGGAGATAACAGATGATTTCCACCCTATGCATAGATCGACCATTCACAAAAGCTAACTCACAAATGATATCACACAAACTTGTGTTTCTCTTCTTACTGATCTAACGTGTAGCTTTCAAGATCAATCTATCAACACAGGGATTATTCAGTAGTATGAAGTTTGTATAAAAGTTCCTTCATGGCTAGAAGATCATGGACTACCATCTAAAGTGTGAACTGATGCTTTGGTGTTGTTAGGTTACACCATACCATCCTCCCCTAAGGTTGAGTACCACCTCCTAACCGAATAAACTGGTACGCCTAATAAATAATATATGTGTCTCCCATACTTTCATCTCAAATTACCCTTTCTAGATCATGCAGCATATTGGATATACATCTAGTTATCTAAGAGGAACAAACTGGTAGATGTGCTTAAAAGATGTTTGAATTCTTTTTATAGTGAGCATGGATCCATCAAATCCAGTATCTCTTTTTTTGCTAGAAATATTTCATAAGTGCTTTCCTATGTCTTCCAAGTTCTATTTCTCAATATCCAAAATACCAAAATCCTTTTCCTTCTTAGGCAAGTAGCAATTAAACCATGCTATGGGTGATTTCCATGATTTATCAGCACCAGTCCATAGAAAACTTCAACACATGGCAAAAATTTGATTTATAATAGTTTTAGGTAGAATAAGGGTTTGGCATCAATACATTTGAATCCAAAAAATAATTTTATTTATAATTTTTAGGCATCCTACATATGATAGCATTCATGTAGATCAATGATGAATCTTGCTCATAATGTTGTCCACCACACCTTGGAGCTGAGAGGTAATAAGACGAGCCCTAGAAATTAGAAGGCCCAAGTAGGTGAATGAGAAACATGACATTACTTTTAGTTGTTCCTTATGTGCTTGGTATATTATTCTAAGTTTTCATGATAGTAATAAGATCATCTAAAGATAATAAGAAATTATATTTAAAGTGGAAGATCACGTGAGTTAGGGTCAGCTGTATTGTTATGGTTCCACTAGATATAATAGTTCCCAAGAGCTAATTATACTATGAGAGTGGTTTGTAGTTGCACCAATCTACTAGATATAATAGTAGTTCCTGGATGCACCTTACCCTAAAAGGGTTGTTATCACCATTCCACTAGTTATAAATAGTGGGTTACATTACTCCAAGTGACTAAATAAGTGGAAATGTATAATTATCTTAATTAGGAACTATGTTTTGGTTACTCTCCTAACTCATTCAATATTGTGATTAATTTGCATGCTTAGCCCTATAATTTAGCTTTGTGTTATATATGCCCGTATATATGACAGTGTTATTACCTTATTTAATATGTAAATATTGGTCATTTTTTTATGGGTATTGTTCATTCCCACAAACAAATGACCCAGGTTTTGATGTGCATGTTATTCGGGGCTGCCTTGATGATTTTTTCTAGTTATAATGAACTTCCTGCAAAGAAGTGATATATTTGTTGGGGTTTGGGTGAAGAGTCCATGGTATCTAGAAGCTAGATTTTTATTCGGATACCTTTTAGACTCTTAGTCTCCTTGGATCCCTTTTGTTTTATATTTTAATTATGTTGCACTTGAAATTTAATCTCTAAATTATCATCTAAAATTTATGGAATTTCTCTCATTTCTCTCATTTCTCTTGTTTATCTTATTTTAAAATGTTAATGTTTTGCCTTGAAATTTGATATGAGGATGGTACGATAAAGCAAACTCATGTTGAATATGGTACTAACACCCAATTATCTTAATATTATATTTTTACAAAATAAAATTTTAAATAGCAAATTTTAGGGTGGTACATGACTATCCAAGATGATGAAGAAGTACTATTTGAGGCTAATTTTGCTAAAGTGTTAGTACTAGATTAGCTGATTAAGGTACTTGTGCAATTTAAACTAATAAAAAAATGCCTTTTGCTTAATCACCTTTCCTAAATGTTTATCCATACAAGGTTCCCTAACTTTATACTATTCATTATACTTATCGATGACCAAAGCTAAATTACCATATAGCTTTATTTTATCAGCCTTTAATCCTTTAGCTATTATGAGACTGACTAATGTAGCTTCATATTCAAATTCACTATCAGTGGAAACAAAAACAAACCATAGTTCATATTCTGCCCTTCTACAACTAGGATAAATTAAAACCACTCTAGCTCTAGAGGTTAAGCTTTTAGAAGCTATGTCCACATATAAAGTCCTTTCTCCTTATTCACCAAGGATCAACGATAAATTTAGCTTAACTTTAAATAAGCACTCACTAGTAAAATCAGTTTAATGTAGCACCCCAAAATTTACTATTTTTTATTTAAAACGGAAGAAATTAAATTAAAAACTCATGAATTTCAGGGATGTTACCGCCACACTTAATACTAGACCGGTTCACTCCTACCGTTCCAGTACCAAGTGCTAAGCCTAAAAAAATTTATCATCAAACTTAAACCAAGAGTTCATAAAAGAACTAGAAATATCACAACATAAAAAATCAGAGTACACATGAAAGAATCAAAAATCAGAGTGCATGGTCGAAAATTCCAAAAAGAGAAATAAAGCTTACAACCGATAAAAGTTTCATCTAGATATAGAATAATAAATCATAAAAGGGAAAATTCAATACAAAAGAAATATCATAAGGAAATAAAATAACAAGAAGAGTGAATCCAGCCATGCCACTCTCTAACTTTGAGCCAAACACATGCTCAACGCTCAGCCCCGAATGATACCTCATGAATATCAAAGGCATTGAAAAACGCATCACCCACCTGCACAACATTAGAAGGGCCTTCTGCTCATGGGAATTAGCAGCACCCATGAAAAGGGTGGTCAGTATGCTACGTACTAAGCAAGGTAACCGTACACTAAGGCCGACAGACAAAATCACATAAACCATGCAGAATAAATAAAAGAGCATAAAGTCCAACATGATAACATAATGGCATATGATCATTTAGGTAAATATACAAAGGTCCATTTATAGTCTAGATTAATTACTTAATTAATCGCTTATCGAAACTCATTTTACACCATGTTTTTTTATCAAATCCATGAAAGTATAGAAACCCCACTATTATAGTCGATGGACCGAAAATTCATAGGACACAATGCACCTAACCACTATTATTTGCCTGTGGATTAGTCACGCACAGGGCATAAAGCTCCTGACCACTATTATTCGCCAGAGGACCAGTCTGGCCCCAACTCTCATGGTGTTTTACTGTAAGTATTTAGTGTCTTTCCCATGTCTTAGCATAAATATGTTCAGTTTGTTGAGCACGAAATCCCCCACTATTATAGTCGATGGACTGAAAACACATAGGCACAATGCCTGACCACTATTATTCGCTGGTGGACCGGTCACATATAGGGCAATATGCCCTAACCACTATTATTCGCTGGTGGATCGGTCTAGGCCCAGCTCAACAATCTTCTACTTTAAATTATTAATGTATTACAGTGTCTTATTCAGAAACTTTACCCTAAACATGCATGACTCACTCCCTCTATGCTTATCCTCCAATTGATTCGTACCATATCATGAGAACCCTGCACCTCCTAACTTGCCCCAACGACCTTTCCTCTATACTCTAACTCACACTAGAAGTCCAACTTCGATATATGTGGGTCAAGGCCCACTACTATACACCTCCAAGTCCACTCATTACCTTATTTTAGGTTTTTCTCTAGAAACCCTAATTTAGGCCTAAGTGGCCCATCCTACTCCTCCTCACACAACCCAATTCATTTTAACATTCCACACATCACAACCCATAGATTCCACCCTCATCATCACACTTTAATCACTAACTACACGTGCTACCACGAAAACCCTAAGTAGCCACACCAAACCCTAGCTCGGTCTCCTACGTAACCTTATACGGTCCCACATACTATTTTTCATTCAAAGTATTCCAACACCCAAACAAAACTTCCATTACCTTCATCACACCCTATATCAACTTTCCATACATAAAATTTACCCCCATGCAAACTTTATACATCCCATGTAACCTTTCAAACTTTTCATGTAAAATCCTAAAACTCCCACGTGAAACCCTAATTTCACCCATGCAAACCCTAGATCCATCCATACAAAACCCTAGATTCCTCCATGTAAAATCCTATATTCTCCCATGCAAAACCCTAGATTCTTCCATGAAAAGCCCTAGATTCTCCCATGCACAACCATAGATTCTCTCATGCAAAACCCTAGATTACTTCATTTTACTTTCACCCCTATTATTCTTCCACTAAAGGACCATTAACATATTTAGGTCAACTCATATCCCATGTTCAACTTATTTCCTTTTGGTCAACTTACTTCCCTTTAGTTAACTTACTTCCCTTTAGTAAACTTATTCCCTTTTAGTCAACTTATTTCCCCATTTTCCTTTTTGAACCTTTCCCCCATACAATCCCACATTAAATATCCTCACATGCATGTCTAAAGGGTCACAACACATTTTATCACATTCCACAATATTTCATCACATATACATAATACATGTGCCATATGTAAACACATAAGCATACCTTAACTTCATGCCATACTACACATGAAATAATTATAATGATAAGCAAAAGATACAATACAATCATGATACATGGAATACAAGGCACATAACACACATAAGGCCTTAGTTACACCCTTACCTAAAATGACACCGGTCTTGGAGCACACTCCTATGCCTCCTTAGGGCTTTGACTGATCTCACCTATATGAGGGAAAAGCTAAAGATTAGATTTCCTCCTACCAAAAATACTATTATTTACTAATTTGTTATAAGACTAGGTTTTTGATTAAATAATAACATATTAATAATAATGGCATTAACTAATTACTAATTTTGCTAAAGATATAAGAAATAATAGTAATATTGTAAAAGTTGATAATATACAGTTTGAAGACTTTACCCTAATAATAATAATAGTGATACTAAAAATAATAATAATAGTAGTAAAATAATAAAATAATAATAATAATAATAATAATAACGATAATAATAACACTACAAATACTAATAACAATCATAATATGGTTCGAAACAAATGATGAAATAAGGGCTTCAACCCTTCACTAAAATAATACTAATAATAAAACTAGTAAGATTAATAATAAAAATAGTAATAATAATAATAATGAAATAATAATAGTAATTACAAAATAATAATAATAATAATAATAATAATAATAATAATAATAATAATAATAATAATAATAATAATAATAATAATAACATAAACCGAAAGTAAAGTAAAGTAGGGTTTCGACCCTACTTTAAAATAATAATAATAATAATAATAATCGAAATAAAAGTAGAATAGGGCTTCGGCCCTCAATATAAATAATAATAATAATAACATTAGTAGTAGTAGTAGTAGTAGTAGTAGTAGTAGTAGTAGTAGTAGTAGTAGTAGCAGCAGTAATAATAGTAATAATAATAATAATATATTCAAAATAATTGAAATAAAATAAAATAAATAAGGCTTGTATAAATAGTGAAAAAGGGTTGAGAGGGTTTAGGGTTCCACCTTAGGTTGGTGGTGACAAGCGGCACCGGTAGTGGTGCACGGTGGTGGCGGCGACGGTTGGAAAAAGAGAAGAAAAGAGAAAAAGTTGAGGGCTGGGAAAAAGAGAGGAAGAATGAGAGTGGGAGTAGGGGTGTTTGTGACTACCTATAGGGAGAGGAGTAGAATGAAGGTGGCGGTGCACGGTGGCGGTAGTGGTGGCCGAAAGTGGAAGAAGGATAGAAAGAGAGGAGGAGAGGGAGGAAGGGAAAAAGAAAGGTAGGGGAGTTAGAGGGAAGTCGGTAGAGGTCTTTAGAAGACAAAGGGGCAGTGGTGGTGGCAGAAATGGTGGCTAAGGATGGTGCGAAGGGTGGAAGATGAGGAAGAAAGGGTTGGTCGAGGTGACTACTTTGCACAGCCGCGATGGCTTGTGCAGGGAAAATTGAGGGAGAAGGGCAGTATAGTTAGTTAGAGGGCGGTGCAGGGAATACTTAGGTGGGCAGAGTGGGTGGCAAAGTTGGACGACAATATCGGAAGAAACGTTTGAAGTGGTAGTGGTACATGAGAGTAAATTTTAGGGTTTTGGGAAAAAGTCTCGAGTTCAAGCTAGTTAGGGGTATTTATAGAGCTAAAGGGATAAGATAAGGTCAGAGGGGTGATGGGAGAATAGGGCAGATGGGTTAGGGTTCACCGGCGCAAGAATACGTTGTGCCCTATAGTTGACCAAGAGAAAAGGGGGAGTTCGTGTGAGAAGAGAGGGGAGTGGGTTGGGTCAAGCTGACTGGAGATTCAAGGGGAGGAGAGAGGAGAGGAAATACCCGGTCAAAACGGGCATAATCGGTGGTGAAACTCTCGGGAAAGTGGGCATTACAGGTCGACGATGAAGGAAGGAAGAAGAAGAAGAAGAAAAGAAGGGTGCATGGACCAGGCAGCTGGGGAAGAAAGAAGAAAAGAAAAGAAGGGGAACCGGCCGGTCGGGTGGTCATGGGGATATTTAAACCAAATGCGGCGTTTCAGGGGTTTGGTGTAATACCCCAAAATTTTCGAAAACCTATATTTTAATAAATAACTTTTATTAGAAATAAAACTAGCTTTTAAAATTATTTATTTTAATTATTTTATAGATTTTAGAGTATGTAAATTTGGATAAGAGTATTTAATAAAATAAAATTAAATATTTTTCTATTTATCATATTATTTTATTTAAATAAAGTTTCAAACTAGTATTTTACTATAATTATCCTTTTTAAGCCCATATATTTAATTATATTAAATTAAATTATTAAATAAACTTATTATCAAAAATATTACATCCTATTATTTTATAAATTTAATTATTTTAAATTTTTCCATTTTTCCCACTTTCCTTTTTCCTACTTTTTCTTTTCTTCCTCCTTTTCCCTATTTCTTTTTCTCCCTTCTTCCTGGCTTTGGGCCGCCAGGCTGTCGGCCTACCCCCCCCCCTCTTTGCGCACTGGGCCATAGGCCCGATTCTCCTCCCCTCTCTTCCTCGCACGCCCACCCAGCACAGCCCAACGTCTCTCTTTTTTTTTCCTCGGACCGGTCATCTTGCTCTTCTTTCCTGTGCCGGTCCGACCGCCCGCTCGCACCCCCTTCCTTTCTTTCTTCTCCCATGCCCAACCAGTAACTACACCTACCATGCCCGAGCACGCCGGTCGCCTGCAACTGCCGCCACCTGCCACCACCTACCTCCCTGCTACTCCCCCTCTCCCCCCGTCATTTTCTTTCCTCATTCGGACCCAACCAGCCCCTGCATCCCCAGCCTGCACGCCCTATTTCTTTCCTTCTTCTACCCTTCCTTTCCCCTACCAACTGACTAGCCCTGCCACCTGCATCATCTCGCCGGCTAGCCACCTGCTCCCTCTTTTCTCCCTCTTCTTTTTCGTCATCTCCCCAGCCCTTCATTCCCCATAATTTTGAGCCTCTTCTCCTTTCCCCGATCCTCTTCTCTCACTTTCTCCTCCTCCCATTCTTTTCCCTGATTTTTTATCACCGCCGCCCACCGCCGCTTGCACCACCGCACCCAGCCCCTACGCCGCCTTCTGCCACCACCTACTACCACCCTTCGCCACCACAAGACCCCCCAAGCCACCTTCGAGCCCCTGCACTTCCTCCCTTCTCCACCCCTTCCTTTTTCTCCCCATTTTTCTCCCTTACCACCAAGCCTCCTGCAACCGCCCTGTCCGTCGCCTTCTGGCCACCTTTGCCGCCACCCAACCCACCGTTTGACACCCTACAACCCCCTCTACCACCCCCATACCTTACTTTCCCGAAAACAACCCCCTTAACCCTTCATTTTTCCCTCCTCTTTTCCTTCCTTCTCAGCCCCTCCACCTCGGCAACCAACTTCGCCGCCTTGCTACTGCCTCCTCCGCCGCCCTATACCGTTGGGAAACCATCCTTAGCCTCCACCTACACCCCCTCTTCACTCTTGCACCATTCCCTTACCTTGAAACCTCCCCCACCCACCTTCTTTTCTAGCCTAAAGTCCCTAAACCGAGCTACCTCTCCTCTCTTCTATCTCACCCCCCTTCGAACCCTTTCTCCTCTCATTTTTGCATGAGACTCATGCTGTTCATGTAGCGTGAGCTCCCCCTTCATTTTGAAATTTATTTGGATAAATTTTGAGGTATATTAATCGTTAACTAAAGTGTTTTATTATTAAATAAATTTTTATAAAGTTTTATCCTTTTAATTTCTTATTTCTAACATGATAATGATTAATATCATTTTTAGGTGTTGAGTTGCTAATTAAGGCTTGAATCTTTAACCAGGATATCGGTAAGATTCGATATTTCCAGGATACCAGTAAGATTCTATTTTTGCGAGATTAAGGTAATCGTTAATCCTCACTTAAATACATAGAAAAATGTATGCTAGCACATTAGGGATTTTAGTATGATTTTATGCATGTTTTGTGTGCCTAGCATGATATATAGATGGTTGTTTATATTGATTGAAAAAAAGGAAAAGTATGATAGCCTTTGTGCCATGTGTAGGTATGATAATTAAGGAAGGAGGTTGATTATTGATGGAAATGTTAAATGCTTGTTTATGATTTATTATGTTGTTAATGCATGAATAATATTATTGTCTAAGGGTATTTTAATGATATGCTTGTGAAGTATGTGATCTAATATATGTAGTTGCTAATGAGTATTATGTTGAATAATGACAAGTTGGTGGACTTAGATGATAAGAATGAAGTACTAATATCATTATTTTATGTAGTAATGGTAAATTCATAAAAATGGTGAATAAAGGGGTTGAGTGGAAATTTTATGAGTGAAAAGGGTATTTTGGAAATCTTGTAGTAAAGGGGTATTTTGGTAATTTTGAAAGAAAGGGGTAAAACGATAATTTTGTAAACAAAAGGGTATTTTGGTAATTTCAAAAGAAAAGGGGTGAAATGATAATTTTATAAGTAAAAGGATAAAATTTGTAAGTTGTGAGAAGGAAGGGTATTATGGTAATTTTGAAGGAAAAGGGCAATATAGTAATTTTATAAGTAAGTGGTAAGAATGGTAATTTTGGAAGTAGGGGTAAAATGGTAATTTTGGATGAAGGAGGGCATTGTGGTAATTTTCAAGTAAAGGGGCATTATGGTAATTTTTGGAAGTAGAGGGGCAAAATAGTAATTTCATAAGTAAATGGTAATATGGTAATTTTATAAGTGCATGGCGAAATAGTAATTTTATAAGTAGGGGGTATTATGGTAATTTTGGGAGTAAGAGAATAAAATGGTAATTTTAAAAAAGAAGGGCAAAATGGTAATTTCGTAAGAAAAGATAAAAATGGTAATTTTGGGATGAAAAAGGGGTAAAATAGTAAATTGGTAAAGTAAATGGAGTGTTACGGTAATTTTATAAGAAAAAGGGTATTGTGGTAATTTTGTAAATAAAAGGATATTATGGTAATTTGGGAGTAAGGGTAGAAGAGTAATTTTGTAAATAAAAGGATATTATGGTAAACTTGGGAGTAAGAAGTAACTTGGTAATTATGATAACGACGAAAGATAATTTAGTAATTAAATTATGATTATAGAAGGGCAATTGGATAAGTGTGAATGTATGATACTAGAGAAGGGTAATTTGGTAAATTGACTAACTAAAGGGCATTATGGTAATTTTAATAATTGAGAAGGGTAAATTGGTAATTATAATTATGAAGAAGGGTAATTTGGGATTTATGATAATCGAAAAGGGTAAAATGGCAATTATAATAATAGAGGGGTAAAATGGTAATTATGATAAAGAAGAAGGGAAATTTGGTAATTTATCCAACAAAAGGAGCAATCTAGTAATTTAAACAACTAAAGGGTAAATTGGTAATTATTTAACCAACTAAAGAGGCAAAATAGTAATCATGATAATGAAGGAGGGTAATTTAGTAATTTATCCAATTCAAGGGCAATTTAGTAATTATAACAAAGGAGAAGGGCAATTCGGTAATCTAACCAACTAAAGGGGAAATATGTTAAGTGTAGCAATTATGAGGGGTAAATGGTGATCTAAAAAGTGTAGAAGACAACTTGATAACCTAAATTGGATAAGGGGTAATTTGGTAATTATGCAACCAAAAGGGTAATATAGTAATCTATCAAGTAAGGAAGGGATGACTTAGCAATTATATAAGTAAGGGGTAAATGAGTAATTTGTACCTAACATGTCATTGTGATTGTGGAACATTATAATATGATTCAAATAATGTTGATTAGCCAAGTAAGAGTATTTGATAATTAGTATGGCCTTAATGGTTTCTCTGTAATAGCTTGGATAACCGTCTGAATAAGAAAACGACTAATGATATCAAAACGATTGAAAGTGAATAAGTATCTTATTATCGTACTTTTCATGATCACTTTAATTAAGACGCTAATACTTAAAGTGAAAGACCTTGAGATTGGGAATGGAACATTATAATATGATTCAAATAATGTTGATTAGCCAAGTAAGAGTATTTGATAATTAGTATGGCCTTAATGGTTTCTCTGTGATAGCTTGGATAACCGTCTGAATAAGAAAACGACTAATGATATCAAAACGATTGAAAGTGAATAAGTATCTTATTATCGTGCTTTTCATGATCACTTTAATTAAGACACTAATACTTAAAGTGAAAGACCTTGAGATTGGGAATGGTGACTCTTTAGGGGTTGCTACCCTTAAGACGTGGTTTAGTCCACAATTATTCTGGTATTTGCTGGTCTGCCTTTGTGCCCCAGCCAGGCCCTACATCTTACTCTATCTAGCTCTACAGATCTAGTTAGGGGGTATGCATACTTATGGATTAGGTGTCCTTGTCGGTAGGGTACTAAGTTAGCTTTATGCACCAGTACGACTATGGTACCTTTGCGTCCTTGGGTTCGTGGTTGAAGGGTACAGAGTAGCTTGTATGCACCGGTATGACCGGTGTACCTTTGTGTCTCGGGTTCTTGATCTCCCATCTAAGGCAAATGAATGGCTTGTTGTGCTGATTAAAGAAAGGAAAAATACTAATATTAAAAGTGAAAGATTAACGAGCCGGGCCCAGTTGACTTATGATATTGAGTACCGATCCACCGGATATAATAGTGGCCTAGGAGCGTGTTGCCCTAGAAAGTGATTATGAGTACCGGTCCATCGGATATAATAGTGGCCTAGGAGAGTTGTGCCCTGGATGATGATATATATATATATATATTCCGGTCCACCAGCAATAATAGTGGGGGTCCCGAGCTCAATAAAACCAGTTATGTATGTGAATGAAGTTATGGAAAAATACTAATCACTTATAGTGGAACACCATGTGAGTCGGGGCCAGACCGGTCCACCAGCAAATAATAGTGGCCAAGAGTGTTTTGCCTTGGAGACTGGTCCACCGGCAAATAATAGTGGTCAGGAGAGTTCTGCCTTGAGTGTATACTTTCCGGTCCACCGACTATAATAGTGGGGTTCTCGCACTCACATGGATATAAAATATGATATTGATTGAATGATGATGGAATAATGGCTTAAGGCCCGAATGTATTGATTTTACACTATGGCATGGCTTAAGGCCCAAAGGTATCGATCGTGACTTATAACTTGTTATATATGTGATGGTTATGTATGTACCTCTTATTATATATTTATATAGTTGCACTATGTGTTGCATTGCGGGCCTGTTTTTAAGTGTGGTATTAAAGGGTTACTCAGTACCATAGTACTGAAGGGATTCCCTTCGTGGGGCCCCTGCCTATTCAATGGGCAGTGCCCTTGCAGGTCTTTTCAAGTGCTACTCAAGTGGGCCATGGGAAAGAGAGTAAGGAATTATCCGGTACCGTTAGGCTTTTTCTCTTTCTCATTTAAATTCTTGGTTTTAAATGTATATGTTGTACTGTAACCACCATTGGTGGATTTTATGCTTATAAATGATTTGATACGCTACTCTGATTTAAGTATGTTGAATTTCTTGCAAATTCTATTTCATTTTCTTCTACCCTTAGCACTTAGTACTGGAACGGTATGAGTGAACCGGTCTGGTACTAAGTGTGGCAGTAATATCCCCGAAATTCACAGTTTAATATTTTGGCTTCCGCAATTTTCTTCTAATAAAACGAAATTTTTCAGTAGTGAATTTTGGGGGTGTTACATTTGGGCCACGCCGAGAGAAAAAAGAGAGAAGGAAGAGTTTGGGTTGTGGGAAGCTAGGCCCAATTCGGGGAAAGAAGAGGAAAAGAAAAGGAAAAAGGAAGAAAAAGAAAGAAAAGAAAGAAAAAGGAAGAAAGAAAAGGAAAAAGGGAAAAAGGAAAAGGGAAAAAGAAAAATAGGTGGGTTAGGGTATTTAAATTAATTTGGATATTTTAGATATTTAAAAATAATAATATTTAAATAAAATAATATTTAATTTCCTTTTTAGGCTAATTTAGAATTTTTGAAAGATTTTTCTAAATTCCATTTTAATTAGCAAAATTACCCAATTTTTTCTAATAAAAATATTTATTATTTTCTTCTTTAATTACCCTAATTAATTCCCTTTTATTTTAATTAAGATAATTTATTTAATTAATTTCCATAATAAATTCTTAAAATTAGGTTTTGGGGCATTTCACTTAGACTTTAATAGTAGGCCTTGGGTGGTATTAGATTTCATACCAGCTAAATTCATTGACCCATATCATCCGGCTCGAATTCTCAAGCTTATGTAAGACAATTATAAGGGGAATATTAGTCAAATTCACTATAGAATGAGAATCAAAATAGTGTTTTTTACTTTCTTAAAGCAATGATTAAGGTATATGCCATCTTCTATAAGTTTGAGTATTGATGTTTAATGTCAGTTAACACTCTGCTAGTGTGGTTAATAGGCTTATGTGCTCTAGCTTATGTGTCTTCTTGAACTAGAATAGAAGAAATAGCCGACACCGATGCTATTAAACATAAGAAAAATACCTCTCCTTTTATGGTGGTTATCAAGGTTGGTAACCAAGATAAGTAGGGTTTTAAGTTATCAAATGCATTTTACTAATATTTAGTCCATAAAAAATTATCTTTCACCCATAGGAGATGAAATAAAGGCAATCTCTTGTCTTCCCCTCTAAGATAATGTATGTAATGCAACCAATTCCTCTATCATCTTTTTAATGTCTTTTTCCTTGCTGGGACTTGCATGTTCAAAATGAATGCCACTTTTTTAGAATTTACATCCATGCCCTTATTTGAGGCCATAAATCCTATAAACATGCTAGAGCTAACTCTAAACATGCTAGAGCTAACTCTAAATATGCAGTTAGAAGGATTTAGCTTCATTTTATATTTATTTAGAGTGTCAAAAATAGTTTGGAGTTCTTGCATGTGAGCTTCCTTTTTCTTAGTTTTCACTATTACAACATCCACATAAGCCTTTATTTATCCTCTGATCTATCCTTAGAATATCATGCTCGCCAACCTTTGAAAATGTGCCCCCATCATTCTTAAGATCAAACAACATTACTTTATACTAATAGAGTTAGTTGTTCTTCAAGAATGTACTTTTATCTTGATTAGCCTCATCTATTTTTATATGATGGTACCATGAAAAGGCATCCACAAAACTTAACCTTTCATGCTTAGCTGTTGAGTCAATCAATTGGTTTATCTAAGGGAGAGGGCAACCATCTTTAGGACATATCTTATTAAGGCCAGTGAATTCGACTCACATCCTCCATTTATTATTCGATTTCCTTCCAAAAATTGGATTCGCAATCCAATCTACATATTTCTTATCCCTAATAAACTTGAAATCAAGCAACTTCTCCACCTCCTCTTGGATGACCTTATGCTTGTCGGTGCCAATTTCCCTATTTTTTTTGTATAATAGGCTTATATCCTTCCACTATGTTTGAGTGGTGTTTAATTGTTTTAGAAGGGATTCCTCCTAGATAAGATACTATTCAAATAAAAAAAATCTTTGTTTCTTGTAAGAAAATTTAGTGACTTATTTGTGCCAACCTTACTAATATCCTTGCCTATTATTATCCTGTACTTTGAATCTTTTAGCTATTTTTCTTCCATTTAATCAATGGAATGGATGCCATCTATGGATGCATTTAGATTCTCTAGGACTAAAGTTTTCATGTATTCTTAACATTGGACCACTCCAAGGCTCCTCTTACTTCTATGGCATAGCATTGCTTTGCCACTATTCTATCACCTTTGACTTCTCCCCATCCTTTGATAACTAGGAATCTCATTAGTAACTCAGCCATAAAGATGAATGCCTAAATTTTGTAAAAGGATGGCTGGCCTAGTATCACATTATATTACAAGGGGTAAGAAACAACCATAAAATTTGTTTTGATGCTCTTTGAAGCCTCAACTGATCAATTTTCAAAGAAAGGTCCACCAATGCATTTGATAGGATAATATTACTGATACATCCAACTAGAGGTAAAGCCTTATTTATCAAATAATCATCCAAAAATTATAATTACCTATAACTTCTCAAAGATAACATCAATCTAAATTTTGGTATCTATAAGGATTCTTTTCATCATGCAATTGACAATCTAAACCTTAAAAACTAAACTTCAATAACCAAGGCGTCATAATGAGGTTCCATTATGCTTTGACCTTTATCTTTTGTTGTGAAATTAACTTCCCGTTCATTTGTTATTACCCTCTTATTTGTTTCATGAAATTCCACTTTTCTAATGTATGCCTTTAGGGTTGAATTATTGGATTCTACCATGGAATATCCCCTATAATTGTATGAACATTTTTTTATGGCTCCTTAATCCGAGGAGGTAGAGAAAATTGTTGAGTGAGGCTTGTTCCTTCTCTAGCTGAGGAAACCGTTGTGTACCAGCTCTTCTCAAATATCCCTTAATGCCCAACACTCTTCTATAGTGTGTCTAATATCTTAATGATATGGTGATTAGGGTTTTTGTATTTTAGGTAAGTTCTTAGATTAATAGGCCTTAGAAACATTTGTCAGTCATTGTCAATGTTAAATATGTGTTAAATACTAGGCACCAATAGAGTTATTTATCATATTTGTTCGACAAGCTTGTCATAAAATTAGGTTTGACACTGGTTTAAGACCCTCTCTGTTTATTTCTTCCTTATAGATTTCCTTATCCATTATTGGTTTTAGTACCGAAGATGTTTCCACCCTACTACCCATCAACCACATAGCTTTAATAATTTACTTAGCATCTATCCTTTCTTATACACATTTTTCAAGAGAATTGTAAGATTTTTATTTTTCTAGGTATAAATTCTCCACTAGATCTTTATCAATAAATCCTTTGAGTAGGGATAATCTCGTAATGACATTTTCTAATTCATTAATCTATCAGAATTTTTTTGGGTCAAATCTATTTAAAAAAATGATTGAACTGACTCATAACGTCCTTGAGAAAATCCCATTAATGAAGAAGCATCCTTTTTGAGGAGTCTACATGCATCAAACTATTTAGCATAATTCATTGTGAGTTGTGAGAACAAATCCATTTATTCAACTTTTTTACTTTCTAAACCATCTTAGCGCTACTCCCTGTGATGTTCCCAAAAATGATTTACATAATGTATCCTCTAGAGCCCTAGCTAACAACATGGAGTTCCTAAAGATATTTAAATGGTCTTCTAGATTAATTGAGCAATTAAATGATTCAAAATCTATTATTTATATTCCTTGTGTCAGTGCCTCAAAGATATTCTCAGTGAAATGTGCTTGATAGTTGAAACTGGTGCTATCCTTATGATCTTTCATGTATTTTAATGCCTCGTGTACCCTTTCATATGTCATCTTATTAATCATATCATCTTCATCTCTCCTAGTTTGCCAACCTTTTTGTCTTTAGTTTCTATGTTGGTATATTTCATTATAATGTTTGTTGGGCTTATGATTTGGACTCTGACGCATTTCACATCTACCCACCCCCACCTATAGCCCCCTGCAACCACTTAACATGCGCCTCTGCATTCCCTCCTCTCTCTCTTCTTTCTCTTCTTGCATTTTTTCTTTCAAGATGGCACTGCAAAGTTTAGTTCTTGGTTTTTTTTTTCTAGAAGGTCAAGAGTTTTATCCAAGGTCTCTTGAGAAGAAGGTTGTTGAGGTGGTATGTGCTGATTTTGGCTTGAGGTGAGGTAACTCTATAAGAGTGTGAATAAGAAGGGCTAGCATGATCAACACCATTTATTGGATAGAGGTGTGAAACTCATTGTTAGCAACCTCAAGCTGAGTAATAGTAACTAAATGTTCTTCTAGTGTTTGAATCAATGAGAAGGTTTAGTGGGAGACATGACTTTTTGTAAGAGATCTCCATAGATGATGCCTACTGTTATATGATTTTAGCAAATCGAGGGATTGAGATAAATATTGATGTTAACAAAAATAGGGATTCTTAAGGGTAAAATAAAAGGAGAGAGGATAAAGACAAAAATAGAAAAGTGATATTATGATTTTTCATGTCCCAAACAAATTACAAGACCCCACGTATATAAGAGTTAAATTATGACAAGGGGAAGGGGAAAATATTATGCGTTAGGGAAACAAGGAAGTTGTTCTAAGTGCTACATGGAATGTTAACCCCCAAAGACAACTTAATGGGTTAGCAACTTGAGAGTGACCTAATACTAAATAACTTTATTGAGATGCATTCGGAAATAGCTTTGGGCTAATCTTGTCTTTTGGGCAAGTATTTAAGGACTTGATAGTCTAGTAAAGGAAATATTCACATCACTCCTTAATTTCAATGTCAAAGAAGTTGAATATTTTGGTATGTATATCAAAAAATCCATTTGATTTTTAAATATTCAAAGTATTAGATATTTGGTGAACTTGTGAAGATATTATGTCTTGTTTTGATACAAGTACAACATCCTATGGAACTTGATGCATTTACATGGACACCAATCCATTCTAATCTCCTCCTGCTACCTAGTCTCATTTATCTTCCTTTTCACCAAATTTTTCTTTCATTATGCATGTTTGATCATAATATTTCTACAAGTTCTACCATTGCAAAAGTTGAAGCTAAGTTAAACATGATTTTTTAGTAGACATTTTCTGACAAGCAAAGATTTCTTATAAACTAATAGAGAATTTTGTTTTGAAAGTTAGATAAGCCTTTTGCAAAATCAAAATAAAAAGCTCATTCTCATTTGAATTTATTTTTTGTCAATACCATCCCTTCTTTAGTCATACACTAGTTATTTCTATAATATTTATAAGTATGGTTGATATTTATTCTATAATCTTTTTTGAATGATAACAAGATCTAAAAGATCAAATAATAATAATAATAATATGCCGACCATAACATTTATTTAATAACAATCAGTAACTATAAATTAGTCCAATTATGAACAAATTATTAAATTAATAACTTTGTTTTGTCAAAATAGATAATAATTACTTAATTATTATTATTATATTAATTATGCATTAATAAATATGCATCATTTTCTTAAAATGAACGATTATTAGTTGAACATTATTATTTATTCAAACATAAATATTTATGGAATAGAGTAGTATATGTTTGAAATGAGTAATATTTGATAGTAATTATAAATAAATCAATAATTAAGATAAACATAAAAATTATACTACATGGCATTTTTTTGATATTATAAATAATGATTTATTAAGATAAATGTTATTTTTTATTGACAAGGATAATTCTATAAAATAGTTATACTAAATATATCAATAGGAAACAATGCTTATTTTCATTTATTTTTACTCATAGAAAAATTTACATATTTTATACAAATCATTCATTATTTTAGTATTTGATAATGATAAATATTATCATTATTAAATGTTGTCAAAATAACGTTTCAACTACGATATATATATATATAATAAGAAATAATTCTTTTAATAATAATAATTAAGAATTAATATTTTGAGTTGAAAAAATTACTTTAAATAATTTAAAAAATTATAATATTTAAATATTAAAAAATATTGGCATTTTATAAAATATTATGTATTTATATTTTAAAATTCATAATCATCTACTGCACATAGTATAAACTAATTTTAGTAGATCAAATAAACTACTATAAATTTATTAGAAATTTATATTATTTATGTCTTAGAAAAAATATTATTTTTTATAAATATTAGATATTTATATTTCAAGTCAAAAACTACATCTAATAAATAAAAACTAATATAATTTAAAAAAAAACCACAACTTTTAAATAATAAAATTATACATAATATTTTTATAAATATTAAATATTTATATTTTAATTTAAAAAATAGATCGAAAACAGGCTGGGCCTACGGAAATCACCGCAATCGTCTCAAAAAAAAATTATAGTGATTCTGCTCGCTTAGTATGCCCGGACAAATCAACTGCGCCGGCGGTGTTACTTGAGTCGTTGCTCTATCTTCCGTCTGTTACTGCCTTTGACGAACATCCTCCGCTGCTCGCCCTGTCGCCAGAGATCAGTCGTTGCTCTCCCCGTCGCCTTGTACCGGCCGCTGTTCAACTTGTCATCTTTCTTGAATTTGATTTGGTTAGATAATATTCTAACTTTGTCGTTCGGGTTAAAATGGGAATTCAAACAAATCGAGTCACTATTATCTCACTTCAAATTTTGGATTGTTTTCGAATTACGTTTCTCCTCATTAATTTAGTTGAGTCTCAATCGAATTGTTTTGAACTCGATGCTTTAATTAGCTTATTGAAATGTTGGATTATGTTAGTTTATTGTCTGCTGCAAGTTTATTAAGTTCGAACTAAGCTTGGGAAGAAAAACACATATCTTTCACTTTCCGAAAGGATAGAAGTTTCGGCGTATTCGTTTATGTTTCTCTCAAACTTTGGGTACCAATTATTCGGTTTAAATATATCTAAAAGTAAAACTGTCGTGTCCAATGTGTTTTGGTGCACATTTTATTTTTTATTTTTTATTTTTATTTTATTTTTTTTAAGCTTAGAGGGACCTTTTTGGCTCCATAGTTTAATTCTTAGAATATTGGGAGCTGTACATTTTACTATTGATCCATCCCAGCATCATGTTTGTTGAGTCCATGTATTTATATGCAGAGTTCCAGTTGACGTTGGTATGCACTCTCCTGATTAAATTCATTCATCAATAATGTGGAGACAACGTACTATGAATTACTTGGTAAGTTTCTTCGTCAGTCCAACATACGGTCGTCAAGTGATTTCCTTTAGTTTCATTGGAGACCCATTCGAGATTATTTCTTTTGTGCAGGTTGGTCGATTTCCATCTCTTGGAACTCTGAGCTCTCCGCAAATACGTTTTTGTACTATGTTGAAACCTGAGGTATATGCTTGTTTAATTACTCTTTGGTTTTCGAATTGATTTTATGACTATCTTTGTGTAGTCATTGCTGATGGGGAAATCAGGATCAGGGGAGAGGGAGGCTTCAAAGAGAAAGGGAGGATTGGAAAATGTGTGCGTGTTAAAAATGGATAGCCGTCCCCCTTTGGTTTTTTTTTGGGGGGTGGGGGAGGGTGACATTCTTTGTATAGTAGTACTAAAGAGCGAGACCATATAAAGATGCCTAATCGGGTCTTTATTTGGTCTTTATGATTGGGCCTATATGAGGGGGAGAGATCCAACTTAATTTACAATCAGTTTAAGCAGGCTACTAGTCCATTTTTACTCTATTGGAATCACTGAAAGTGTTGGGTGATCAAATTTATATTCAATAGGTTATACAGAATTTTTGGTCAAAGTTGTCTGCTGGATGCTTGGTCTAGTCATGTCTCAATTGAGTATGTAAATATACTCCTCTAAGTCAAAAAGAGACTTGTATGGGGCAGAACAACATGAAGAAGTATAATGCTAACCCTAGTGTTAAAATGTGGAGAGTATGAATTTGACCGTGTCTGATTGACTTCTTCTGGTGCTTTCTTTATTTCTTGTGGTACTCATTCCAATTGGTTATCCATGTTAAGCCTTTGTATTCATTTATTTTTGCCCTCTTCAATTTTTATCTTGAGACTTATTTCCTTAAAATTGATTGCTTGATCAATTTTGCATTACCGTATTTATTGAAGCTCAGTCCAAGTTATAATATTCCAAATTTGATTGGATAAAGTTCAATGGCCGAAACATGAACTTTGGGCTGTGACATTGAACGGTAAGGATATTTTGGTTCAGTTTGACTTATCAAAGGGTTTTCTGGGGAAAGGGAAGGAACTTGAGAATCTGATCAGGATAGGAAGAAGATGGTGGAGAAGCTTTGAGTACAATTCAAAATTTTCTTGCTGATGAAGCTATGATCTGATGTTATGGATGAGAAATCTCTTAATTAGGTTGGGAAAAGCTAGAATTTTATATATGTCTAAATCAGTAGACAAAGAAACTGCATATAAGGAATTCTTCAAGTTCATGATGACATTTGTTTTAGATCTTTTGTAGCATGTTGATTCTCTCAAACAATTGATTCTAGCCCTGATTAGGCTAGAGAAGAAGTTTGAGGCAATGCAATAATGCTACTCTAATGAATTGTTCGTTCCAGTAATCATATATTGTGGACACTACTTTGGGAAACGGTCACCCTAACATTAGAAGATAGGATATCAGCCCTGCTGGGGTATAATGGGAGGAAATAATTATCTCTAATAGTGGAATCTGGTGCGAAGGGCTTAATGTTAATGGAAATCAGGTGATCAGGGTGATCTGGTGATGGTTGAATCAGGATAGAGGTCAGTTAAGGAAATGTAGAAGTAGGTTTAAGTTGACTTGGAAGAAAAATGTGGAGAGCTACCAGTCTCTTAATGGGCACTTTTGATCTTAGAGGGTTTAGTGAATTTCTTAAATAATGAATTTGGGCTGTTCCTTTCTGATGCAGGGCTAAACTCTTAGCCTTGGATATTTCATAAACCTCACTACCATTCTTATTAAATTCAACTCTTAGGTTAATAGTACAACCCAAGGCCATGTATATGGAACAAGCTATTACTCAACTGTTAGCAATTAATACAAAACAAGATTTAAATAATATAATGCCAAAATAAAATAGAATCAGAATGAAATTTATCGGTGAATTCAAATAATATTCCTTAATCCTTTGGTCATGAGGGTCCTATGGAAGAAGGTGTATCCATGTGGACTTGGGCCTCTTTTCTATATTTTAGGTTAAAGCTATGAACCCTACGATAGATTGCATTATTCTCCCCCTCTAGAAAAATGTTTGATCCTGAAATTTGGGAAAAAGAACAACTATGGCCCAATTTGTCCACCTCATCCCCTGAAAACTCACAAGGGTCCACTATCCGTACTTCTTCTTTAGTCTTTGGTCTGTCATAACAAAATCAACATGCTTAGGCGCCTTGAGTGTCCGGACAATTCCTATGTAGGTGACCGGTCTGCTCACTTTAAAAGCACTTAATCTCCTAGGCCTCCAGGCTTTCAATGGTGAAAAAAAGGGTCCACTGAATCGGATGCTATTGCTCAATTGAATTGTGTAACCGAATCGGCCTTATCCATAAGCCCAGAGATCAGAGAGAATAGTCAGACATAAGCCTAGCCTAGGCAACATAAAGAGAATGAATAGGAAGAGAAGACTAGAGAGGATTGTTATAGTAAGAAGAAGAAGAATTTTCTAGTTCGAGAATAGGGAGCAACTAGGTGACAACATCCAAGTTAGCAACTTTCAAAGCAATTTGGCACTTAATCTTAGAAGTGCTAACCTTGGGGAAAGACTTAGTTGGACTAGCTCCCCCAATACAAGCCTTTCCAAAAAATTGCTGCAAGAAACGAGTCTTCTGTCCCCACATCTTGTGTAAAAGAATCAGCATGGTCAACATAACTGAATCTTTGATCCAGTAGCTCATACTGGACCACCGATATGTCACTTGGATCATCTTCAAATGCACATTGAGCTGCCAACTTCTGGAACTCCAAAATACAATCATCAACATTGCAAGTGTCCTTCAATAGCTTGCAGAATCAAGAAAATAAATCATGTTCATTGTTAATGGGAGTAAATTTTTCAACCATGAGCTAACCCAGCAGGCTCCACTCAACTATTGGATCAAGGAGATGAAATATGATAATTAAGGTTGTTCCACTGCATGTGTAGCCAGTGAAGCAAGTAGCAGCACCTGGAACCTTCTCCTCATCCCTGCTCTTGGATATGCAAATATGTTTTCAACCATGTCGAATCACTCGAACAACCTCACTGGGTGTTCTGTTCCTCCCTCTCAAAAGTAGGAAGGGTAATGCACACTGTGGCTAGGTGCCTGTAGGCTGAACTGGAGCACTATAAAGACAGATGACTGTCGGTGCAATAACAGGGCAGTTGAATTGGACACCGAAGGTTCCTTTTGCTTATCCATGTTGTTAAAGGCAATGGTTAGTTCCTTAAGCATTGTTTTCCTTTCTTGCATTTCCTGCTCAAGGCCTTTTTAAGAAATCAATTTTTATAAATACCAAATTGTGCTTTGAAGTACATTTACATAATTACATCCTCAACTCTGCAATCAAACTAACAAAACCTATCTAATTGCATAGGTACCGTCAAATGTACGTTGTGGGCTATTCTGTTGTCGAATGAAAGTATTCAAACTCACCCGTCTGGCACTCTCAGTATACCTACTGCCTCCATGCTTTGCTCAACTCCACAATCAATCCAACAAAACTTATCTAACTGCACACATATTGTCGTATATCTGTAATATTGTGGGCTATTACGTAGTCAAACAAACGTATTCAAACTCACCCCTCTGGCCCTCTCAGTATACCTACTGCCTCCATGCTCTGCTCCTGGACCAAAGTCTTATTTCTGTTTTGCCAAATCCGGTGGGTCAGTGAACATGCAGCAACCCTGAGAATACCATAATACCTTTCTTCCTTTTTGACTTCGTCATGTGGCAGTTCACTAATTGGCTCCAGTATATCACTTGAGGGCATAGCTGTAACTAGTTTTAAAGACCTCTCCAGCTACCATGGGCTGCAAGACATTTTGTAAGAACATGGTTGTTGGATTCCACTGATAAATCCTACATTCTCTTCTTTGTATCACATGCCATTGCAATAGCTTGTCTCTATTGATGAGAGAATGTTGACTAGGCCATCCACATCATAATCTTGTGTCTAGCCATTCCTTCATGTTGCCAAACCAAGTAAGCCCAATGCCGAGTATTTGCTTTATGTCTGATTTGCTCATGCACCAAGTGAATGTTGTATCTTCCTGCTTTCTCACATTTTCCTTCCACAGTCAGCTGCAGTAAGACAGGTCTGAGCTGCATGACCTTCCTGAACATCCAGGATTGGTAGGGCTTACAAACATAGCAGTTAAGAGGACTCCAAGGCATCTGATTGGCATTTGACCTTCTGGAAATCCTAGCAGTTGAAGAATCTGCTCCTTTACTGCACTGTGAACTCCACTGAAAAAGATATCACTTTTCCTAAGGTTGATTTGTAGCCCTGAGGTGTTAGTGAAATCCTCCAGTTTCTTGGTAATAAGCTGTGCTGATTGTATATCATCCTGACTGAACATGAGCTGAACATTTACAAAGCTCAAATAAATCAACTTAAAACTTCTCACAACTCTTAAAGTCCTCACAATTCCATAGAGTCAACAAGGCCCTATGAAAATACTCCATCACTTGGATAGAGGTATGGGAAAAGGGATCATCTTACCTCAGCCTCATTTTACTAGGAAATGGTGTAGTGAGGGAACCACTTATGCATAAAGACACATGAACTGTGGTAACATACTCCATGATGAATTTAACAAAGTAAGTTGGGAAAGGGATCCTCTTGCCTCAACTCTCTCTTACGAGGAAATGGTGTAGTGAGGAACCATTTATGCATAAAGACACATGAATTTTGGTAAAATACTCCATGATGAAATTAACAATGTAAGTTGGGAAATGGATCCTCGTGCTTCAACCCTATTTTACTAGGAAATGGTGTAGTGAGGAACCATTTATGCGTAAAGACACATAAACTGTGGTAACACACTCCATGATGGATTTAACAAAGTAAGTTGGGAAACCATAAGCCCGGAAGCATTACCTAAAGAATACCCATTCCATTGAATCATATGCCTTTTGTATGTCTGCTTTGATCATCATACTTCCACTCACATGCTGCCTTGTATATTGTTTGACTAATTCCTCATCCATGAGAACATTGTCACCGAGAGCTTTGCCTTTAACAAAGGATGCCTGGTTCAGACCCATCACTTCAAAGTCAATCATCTATTGTTAGCACCTTCGAAAAAATAATCTTGTATAGAACATGGCAGAAGCACTTGGCCTATACTCATGGGCCTTACCAGCATTGGGAATCGTAGAAATTAAAGTGATTCCAGTATTTTTTTATTTTTATTTTTATTCTTTGCTTTAGTAGTAGTCCAAAACTCTCTCATGCTTGGCATGTATCACTACTAATGCTGGGCCAACTGAAAGTAGTCATTGATTCCATTCCGGCTAGGGCATTTCATATCTCCCATAGAGAAGATGGCCTCCTTAACCTCAGTATCTGTAGGCATCTCAAGTATTCGGCCCTTATACTCTGGCAAAGTTCTCCCCTTGCCAGACACCACTGGACAACTAGCTGTCGTGTAGGCCTAGAGGTTCCCGTTAGGTTCTTGTAGAAGCACTTCATGTCACGTTCTATTGCTTCTGCTGAATCTGGAATCTGTCCATGCTCAGGGACTGGATGCAGTTGTGGTTCTGTCTGGTTTTAACACTTGCAAAAAAGTAGTTTGTATTTGCCTCTCCCAAACTGACAAAGTCACTATGGGACTTTTGTTGGTAGTAGTGGTCCTCTTCTTTGGCTCTGGCCATCCATCCTACTGATAGTTTCCTCTCCTCTTGGATCGATTCAGGGTTCATATGATCTGCGTTCAGCTGAACCTTCTTCGATTCCCTTGTTGTGAGGCTAGTATTTCTTTCCGTGTTACAAGTCCACAATGGTGCTTGCTAAAATATTTTAGAGCAGGCTTCTGCTGTCTCAATTTTCTTACAATGGAAAATTCTAGCTGACTTCTATACCCCATATTTGTTGAACTAACTCCATAAACTGGTGCCTTTCAGTTTAAAAGTTTATAAATCTGAAAGTTTTTGAACCAAATTTTGTTTCCAGTACCATCACTATTATATGCGAATGATCAAAATGGCGGGTCTGGGGGGGGGGTATTTGCTGAACTGACCAACGATTCAGGGTATTGTTTCAATCAATTCATGTATATCAAAACCCTGTCCAACTTACATTCATCTCTGCTATTACTTTCCTGTTATTTGACCAAGTAAAAATATTTCCATTAAAAACCAAGTCTCCCAAGCCACAATTTGGGAGGCATTGGCCGGATACTTCAGTATCCAGGGCATTTATGTCATCCCAGCTTTTCTTGTGCAGGCAGGACAGCATAGAAATCCCCTGCATCTATCCAAGGTACATTTACACAAGTCTCATGTAAATCAACCAACCACTGCCATAGATCAAGTCTTTGGGTCTCTGTGTTAAATGCATATGTCACAGTGACCATTGTAACAGTCTGAGTGTGTTTTACAAGTACTTTGCAGTGGATGCCTTGATTTGACCTCTGAGCAACTTCCACCTGCTATATCCCCTTATTCCATAAAATCTAGATCCTCCCATTCACATGCTCCTCATAGCTTACAAGCCAGTTCCACTCCAGTGTAAGTTTAGCTAGCACCTTGTCAACATTCTGCCTCTTCACCCTTGTTTCCACCAATCCTAACAATCTACCGTATGTCTTTTCACAAAGTGAAACACTTCACCTTGTGTTGGGTCATTATCCAGACACTGGCATTCCAAATGGCCACTGTAGTCGGATATGGAGGGATTTAGACCCTCCACCCCTGTCCACATCTCCAAAGGCTACCACTCTCTATCAGTGTGACATACTGTGGCCAGTTCTTCAATGATTTCCTCCAGTAGATCCACTGAATCCTCATTAGGCGAATCCCCTGGTTGTAGCTTTGATAGAGCTTCTTCGCCCATTGATTTTATAGTATTCTCTCCTGATAGCTTCATTCGTCACTAAGTGTAGCAGTCTTGCTAGCACTTGCATCTGCCGCTGGTATATTGATTTTTCTCTTTGCTGAATTTCAGCAAGCCATGGCACACGAGTTTGTCCCAACAGAAATAGCAGGGCCTAATTATCAAGCATGTGAGGTGTGTATTTGCGACATTCACGATATGTTATTTTTCTCCATTTCCTGCACAATATTTCCAACTCTTGGTTGGAGTGCTTGAAAGTCTTCATTCTTGACATGTTAAAATGAGCATTAAGCAGTTAGATATTAAAAATAACAAATTTTTAACCTTTTTCCAATATATTCTTATTCATATCAAACTGCAGACCCCCTTTTTTCTATTTTTTCTTATAATAAACAAAAGAAAACATATATAATAACAAGACAAAAGTAGAAGACTATAGTTCTCTCTCTTGTCCTTCGACTTTGGATAAAAAGTGGTGTTCATAATCGGATGGATGACATAGATGAAGTATTTTTAGGTGGTTTCGCTCTTGTCTTTTGATCAGTGTCGCTTTTGGTAATTTTGATGGTGGCTCTCACTCATAAGGTGTGATGCGGCTGGTAATTGCAGGATGGGGCCTGGTTCTCCTTCAGGGGTTGTGGATTTGTGATTGTTTTAGTGTTGGTGAATAATAAGGTTCTAGACTCAGTGATGATGGATAGCGATGGTGACTAGGGTTAGGGTTTGGATAAACTTTTTTATTTTTTAGTTTTGTTGACAAAGAGTGTTTGTTTATGTCCAAATTAATGGCTGATCAATTCAGCTATGATACCAAATTGATGTAGGGATAAACTCCTACCCAAGGTTTTTCGTGCAAAACCTCATTGCATTTCTTATTCAATTTGTATTCAATTCAACTCCTAGTGGAATAGTATAATCTAAGGCCATAAATTTAGGCTAAGCTCTAAGCATTTACCAAAACAAAACTACATATAAAAAAAAAATCATAATGAAATAAAATTAACTTATAATCTAAATAATACTCCTTATTTTTGGGTCTTGTGGGTCCTATGGATGGAGGTGTATCCATGTGGATCTAGTCCTCCTTTTCTATAGTTTCGGCTAAGACTATGAGTCCTATGGTAAGGTGGCATGTAGATTGCATCACTTTCAGATGGTAACAAACAGTGATTGTTTAGGCCCTTACAAATGAACTAATCATGGTGTTCTTGTGATGGATTACAATAATTCTTGCTGCAAGGTTGTTTGGTTTGAACTGTTATGTAAACATGTTTGATGGCGTGGTACATTTGTTGGTGAAGTGAGAGTATGTACCAGAATTGAAGAACCTGGTCTCACCTTTTACTGTGTATTTGCATAGACTTACCTGCATGTTTTCATGATTCTATGGGTAGGACAATGAAGATTTTTAAGAGGTTTATTAGTGGGCATTTGATTGTTGGAAACATCTACAATCTTGATGGGACAATTCCAGGTGGAGCTGCTATTGAATGTGATGAATTTATAATGCTCTTGGTACATGTGAATAGGCCTTTTGGTGAATATGGTATGAACGAACTACTACAAGTGAATGTTCCAAATAATGTTTAGTCATTTAAGTTATCCTTTTATAGGCATTGTAATGCTCAACTTAAAGCTTGTTTGGAAAAATTTTTTGGGTAAAAAGTTTTCAAGGAATTATAATGGATAATTACTTTGGATAAGTATTCCCAAACATGGGCTTAATGTTCTCATTCATGAGAGCAATCTTAATTATTTGCATCAGTATATATGGGGGCTCGTTGGGGAGCCATCTTCTGTAAAAACCTGCTATTTCGTTTCTCTGGGAAAGTCCCGATTTAATCTGAGAAACATGAGTTTAAGACTTTCTAAGGTTAAATTGTGGAAAACTGAGGTTGAAAGTAGATAATAAAGTATATTAACAAATAAATTCTGTTTAGGTATCCTAACATTTGGTGTTATATTTTACAGATACCTGTGTTTTTAATAGTTCAATCAGGTACTTTCACAGTTTGAACTGTTTTCACTCAAGTACTTGAATCACCTTCCCAATGCTAAATGTCAGGGTATCTAATGTTTCAGAATAAGAAATACCATACATGACAATAGGAATTTGTAGCATTTACTTGTATGGTATTGAAGGGCACTTCACTTTTAGGAAGAATCCATAGAGAGATGGAGAGACGGGGACGATGTGTGGGACCATGGTACATAAAGCAAGACGTTTGAGGCTGAATGAATGCAGGGTTGCCCTGAAGTTTTCAGCAAGCAGTCAATATTAGATGAAAAATCACATTCTTAAATTCTATAATCAAGTCTGTAAATTCTATTTTATTTTAACAACTGATCTGAACTCCAAATTATTACTAGTTCAAGATCAACATTAAATTAATGACATTTATAGAAAAGAGAAGGAAAAAATTAGGGTAGGTGTATAACAGTACAGCAACAGCATTAGGGTTACTGTTTACAATTTACCACTTGGAAGCTGTAAGTGATATGAAATATATATTACACACACACGCGCGCGATTTAACATTTATGAGCCATATTTTTAATTCTCAAAACTGGAATAGTACCATTTTTGTAGATACTAAATCAAATTGTAATTTTTCAAATCGTAAACCAAACCAAAGCACAAGTTATGGTTGAAGTCAGGTTAGTTTACATTTAGAATTAGAATGTAAACATGGGTTGTTCTTATTACTTAATTCATCCACCAACTCCACCCCACTCTCCCTATGTTCCTGCTAATCATGCTGGTCAAAAACAACAGCATGTAGCTGTGTTTCAAAAGAATTTTTGTCATTGGTGCTACTGGTGGTGAATTCTAGATCCAGATCACGCAAAACTTCCCTTGAAAACAAATCCTCTCCTAAAGTCTTCCCCTTAGGATGAGGTTTAAAATATGGCTGTGTTTCAAAGAATTTGACATCCATAGTGATAAAGGTTTACTGGGAGACGGGATCATAGCATTTATAACCCTTTTTAGTAAGTGAGTATCCTAGAAAGATACATCGTTTGGCCCTAGCATCATGTTTATCACCCTTGTTTTCAAGGATAAAGGCTGTACAACCAAAAATTTGTATAGGTAAGGTACTAGACAATCGATTATTAGGAAAGTGATGATTGAAAGTATCCAAGGGCATTTTAAAATTTAGGACCTTTGATGGCATACGGTTAATTAAGTAAATAGCTGTAAGAATGGAATCCCCCATAAATATTTTGGGATATGAGTGGTGAATCTAATGGCAAGAGAGACCTCTAGGATATGTTTTTTTTTTACGCTCAGCTACCCCATTTTGTTTTGGTGTATCATTACATGAGCTTTGATGGACTATTCCCTTGTTTAAGAAGAAATTTCACAGTGTTGCATTGAAGAGTTCTTGTCCGTTGTCACTTCGAAAGATTTTAATGGTTATATTAAATTGGGTTTGAACCATATTATAAAAATTCCTAAATATATCCGTTACTTCTGATTTTTCTTTCATAAAAAAATACCTAACCCATTCTAGTGTGATCATCAGTGAAAGTAACAAACCATCTTTTTCTTTAAGTGGTTGGGATTTGTGAAGGTCCCCAAACATCACTATGTATGAGAGTGAACGGTGCAGTGGATTCATAGGGTTGGGCAGGATAGATAGATCAATGGTGTTTAGCCAAAGCGCATATTTCACGCTGAAAGATAGAAGGATCTTTGTTAATAAATAGTTGTGGAAACAATTGCTTTAGATATTGAAAACTGGGATGTCCTAATCGAAAATGCCACAACATTATTTCATGATCATAAGAACCAAAAGTAAACTTAAAACATGAATTATGAGCAGAGGGCCCTGATTTCGAATCACCCTCAAATTGATAGAGTCCATCAACCTTCTTAGCATTGCCAATCATCCTCCCCAAAACTAGATCTTGAAATTCACAGTGTGAGGAATAAAAATTAACTTGGCATTTAAGGTCACTAGTCAGCTTACTAATAGAGAGTAGGTTGCAGGACAATTTAGGAACATGAAGAACATTATCAAGAGATTGTGAAGGATTGAGTTGGATAGATCCTATGCCAGCAACAACAGAGAATGATCCATCTGCAACCCTAATTTTGTTATTTCCAGCACAAGAACGGTAGGATTTAAACAATTGTGAGCAGTTTGTCATATGATCTGTTGCTCCATAATCAATTATCTAGGCAGATGTAGACATGACATTATAGGAGATGGGATAGCTTATATTACCTTGATAAGTTAGAGAACAGGAAGAACTAATAGGGAACCTTGAGGATTGAAGAATTTTTAGGAGATGCTCTACTTGTTCTTGAGTGAATGGAGACTCCCCTGCATTAACAACTTGTTCTTGAGTTTTATCTGTGGTTGTTTGTATTGCTTTACTGTCAGAAATTCTCCTTGAGTTCGGTGGTTCAAGTGAGGGTGTAGTTTCCAGCACTTTTCCCTAGTATGCCATGGCTTTTTGTAGTGATCACACCATGGTTTTTTCCTCCTCTCACGATCTATACTAGACCCACGTGTGACCAGAGCAGCGCTCTCCAATTCTAGGCCAGTAGTTAACTGTTGAGCGTGCAACATAACCTTTCTTCCGAGTCTCCTCTTGCCTTAGCTCTAAAAACATTTCCCTTATGCCTAGCAGCGACTTTCTTCCCAAGATTCTTCCTCTTACTTTATCTAAATTACGGTTGACCCCAGCTAGGAACATACAATCCCGATCATTCTCTTCATGCTTCATAAATCGAGCACAGTTCTTTGAATTCTCCCACTTGTCATCATAACATTGATCTAATTCCTGCCACCAAGTTACCATCTCATTATAGTAGGTGGTTATATCTCTGTCTTCTTGCTTTGAATGCCACAGTCTAGGCTTTAACTCAAATATCTGAGATGAGTTCCTTAGATCTGAGTATGTGACACGAATGGAGTCCTAGATTTCCTTTGCTGTTTGCATAAACATGTGTGGTTTTTCAATAGACCCTTCCATTGAATTGAGTAACCATGCACTCACAAAGGAATTTTTAGACCTCCAGGTTTTAAATTTGGGGTCATTCTCCTCTGTTTTTCTTTCCTCACCAGTGAGATACCCAAGCTTCCCATGTTCATCAGTGGCTAGTTTGACAGATTATGCTCATTCTAAATAGTTTCTTCCATTCAATCTATGAACTGTGATCTGGAAGGATGAGGGAGCAGCAATACTGTCATTGTTGTTGGTTGGCATGGAGTTGGCTGAGGTCACTTCTAATGACACCATTTTTCCCGGCCTAGTTTTTCCATGTTTCTATGACTCTGATACCATGTAAGTTACAGAGAGTAAGAACCGATACTTTTTTCTCTTATTTCTGATATTATACATGGATACACCTATATATAGGCAGAAGATAAGAAAAGAGTACGGTCATTCGTAACAAACTCCTAAAAATCCTAATAAATAGGATGTAACAGATCCTAGGAAATAGGCTGCAACAACTTCTAATATCCTACCCCTTATTCTGTCGAACTAACTGACCCTTTATTCTCCTAATATCTAGTAAATTAATGACTAGATTTACTAATCTTTTCTACATCTTTGCATATTGGCTAGCCTAAAAATGATAAATATTGGCCGATATTGCGTGTGGGGACTGATATTTAATTGTATGGTTCTAAGTCTTTGGAAAATCAGATATTTAGTTCGGTGTGCCACAACGTACTTATGTATCAGCTCGATTGTGGTTGTGGCTTAAATAAGGCAATAAAATCAGATTCATGAGGTCACAATCATAGAAGCTAAATGATATGTTGCAATTTTCATGCATGATTATTTTTATAGCCAATATCAGTCCATATCAGTTGTGTATCAATAAAAATGTGTAGGCTGCGTCGCGTTTTTGCATTGTGTATCTGGATAAAAATCCAATATGTACTGGCGTGTCAGCCAATATATATTTATATTTCCAATGACTTAACCTGACTTTGCTTTCCTTTCCTAGGTAAATTGAGTGTAGTTCAGGCAAACCAGTTCACCTTGCTTTGACTTTAAACTTAATATGATCTAAAAAACTCATTTGGGAGAGGGGAGTTAGAAAAAAGGAATAAGTTAGGCTAAAATGCTATAATTTTATGATCCTAATAAAAATTAAGTATTATGGTTTGATAGAGTCATTAACGAGTTGACTGGTGAATGAATAAATGCGTAGAGTTTTGAGTCTAATTGTGAACAAATGAGTTGTATTCCCCATGACAAATAATGAAATAAATGAGCTTAGGTTCATTTATTTATCAAGCCCGAGCTTGTCATTCATGGCTACGCTCGTTCATGGCCCTAATTTTGGCATTTCACTTGATAAGTTGATAGGCCTAAGCCACTTAAAGCCACCACTTGTTTGGTACACTGAGTTTGTTTCTTTTGGTCTATTCATTAGCTTTGGAGATACTTGTTTTAAGATGCTATTTTTTTAGATGAGTTTGTTTCTTTTGATCTTTGTCAGCACTGATCATCTTGAGTATTTTTGCCGCCTCAAGCAAGCACTTTATGGCCTTAAACAAGCACCCAACCTATTCAAGGTTCTAGCTTGCTGAACTATAAGAGCTTTCTTCTAACAATCTCTGACTTGGTATGTCACGAAATCATGAAGCGAGCTCGTTCTTTTCAATATGTATATGGAGGAAAGAAACAACTTGTGGGTGCTTATAATAAAAGGAGAATTGATCCAAGACATGACTAGGAGAAAATATATATTCACAAAATAAAGCGGTTGATAGCCAAGGGTTGTGATATTCAGGAACTGAGCACTGAGCTTGAATTTTTGCTGCTCCTGTCTCCCTTGTGGTTGTCACTTATAATAGGTTTCCATGTTAAGTTTTGTGCTCCTTGTCTTTATTTATTTGTATTTGATTCTTCAATGTTTTTGCTTGCGGCTCTCATCTGTGCAAGAAGCTGCTTAATTTGATGACCAAATGACTGCTATTCATATCCAGGGTCAATTGGAAGACCGAGGAAGAGCTCATGATAAGATGATTGATACTAGCATTGTGTACCGCGCACCAGCTGGACATAATATTAGCAGAAGAGAGAAGATCAGTTTTCTTGTTAAAACAGTAAGTTTGTTATGGTAAAAATGATATTTTTTTTTTCTTGTGTGGCATTGACTGTTTTGCTGAAAAAAGTGTCTTGTGTAGTTTGATTGATTAAGCAATAGCTCAGTTATTACTTTTAGATGTCCATCATCCTTGGCTACTGTTTGTGCTCCCAGTTTGAAACAACTCCCCTGCAAAGGACATTTATATGACTTGCACCATCTGTTAGACCCTTCCCTTTAAACAGTAAAGAAGTATCATTTAAGTTGCCTTGTTCCATGCTTTTTGTATTCTTTTTGGCATCGTCTCAATTTGAATTTAAGAATCAAATACCCATTTAGTGGCTTGATGCGGCTACTAAGAGTTTGTAAATCAAATGCCACATTGCTACTAGATCCTGTCGGCACATGTGGCAGTTCTGTTCTGACTGCTGGCCTTCCAAATTGCTATTTGAGCATAAGTTTTGTGCAAAATATGCAAAAAACCCTGAAATGCAACACAGAGACAAAACCATGTGTGTTGAGAAGTTGGATATGGACCAATATTTTCCTGTGATATTGGTCGAGAAAAAGAAGAAGATAGAGGATGAGGAGAAAAAACGAAGAAGAAACACAATCAAGGCTCAGTTGGATGCAGTTGCTGGCTCCCACTCATGCAGTCAGCTTTTCTTGAGTCTTATTCCCTCTACTTTCCCTCTTAAATGATGATTTTTCCATTAAACTAGTCAGACTTGCCATTAATTTCTTGTTACCAAACAAAGAACTTTTCTCAAATGTCTTGTCTTATCACTTCATTTAAATGACTCTATTTAGCCTATAGTTTTTTAACAAAGCCCTCTTAAAAGATCTGGTTCCATATTACCTATAGACAACATTAACTTTTGATTATGAATGAGAAGTTTTCTCCATCCTAAATTAAATAGGTATTCCTCTCCTTTAAATTGAATGACTATATTTGGCCTGAAATAATTGTAGTTTTAATAACTCCATTAAAAATGTAGGCAAGGTGTATTTAAGATTTGACCTACCATTATTTGAATGGCTACAGTATCATTCTACTACATCTTAAGGTTATAGCACACTGATTCAAAAGTACCAAAATTTAGAATAAATAATACTTGAATTGACTAAAATACCCTGATTGTAATTTGAATAATTTCATTATTATTAGAGAAATTAATGTAAGATGGTTGAGTGATGAGGAAGGGAGAGAATAAGAAAGTAAATCAGAAGACTTAATTTGGAAACTTAGATTTAATTCATTTATTGTTTTCATAAAATGACTCAATATGGAACAAAAATGAAAAAAATATACTCCCCTCGTATTGGAAAAACTATCGTCACATCTTTCAATATAAATTTTGACTATTAATATATATTAATAAAAAATATATAAAAATATTATTGTGAAGATATTTTTTGATACAAATATAGTCATTATGTTTTTATAGTGTGATATATTATATTTTAAGAGAAATTGATGGTCAAACTTTATTGTCTTTTTAATATAGAGGTAGTATATCCTTTGTTGTCAAATGGGGAGAGTAATTATTAAAAGGTTGTGAGAGTTAAATATTGGATTTATGGTGATTATTTTCTGGAGAATAATTTGATGAGAGAAAAAATGAAGAAATTAATGGGAATCGAAGAGAGAGAGCTTTATCGACAGGATTTCACAAGATAAAGCCGGGCTTTCAAGACCCTGGTGTCTCCAACAATTCTCTGTAAAATTCCCCACCTTGTGTATGTGCCATGTACTCCTTTTAATGACACCCTGGCATTTGGTTATAGTCTCTCTCTCTCTCCTCTCACACAGACTCATAATAGAATCCGAAGTTGACTCATATGCCCCCAGCCAGCTCAATGGTTCATCAACGCTAATGACATCATAATGATTATATAAAACAACAAACAGAATCCTAAGCACCAAAACCAGCCCAACACGCAACAACTACTTCTCAGCCTTGTTCTTAGCAGTACACCTAACATAAGTGTACCTGATCAATGGTTGAACAATACCCTCTCAAACTTTCACCTTGTCTTCAAGGTGGAAAACTGAGAATCTGGCGTTAAGCACCTCATACTCCTAAGAGGCTTCAAAATCTAGTGATCCTTGCCATTTGATAAAGACTTCCGGTGCTTCTTTGGCATTGTAATGAACATAGCGCAACTCCTCCAACACCTACCAGTCTTTCACTCCTCCAGCACACAGCGCAACTCTTCCAGGAATGATAGTTGGCAGTTGTTATGCCTGATGATCACCAATCATACAATTAAATAGCAGTTCCGCTATAGCGTAGCGGCCACTATTTATCGATTTTTGGGTCGGCCGCGACGCGGAATTACCGATACGCTACGGTTTTAAAATTTCACATTTATCAGCCGATAAATCGGTATTGCCGATAAATCGAAAAATATCACCGATAAATCAGCATAAATTGACGATTTATTGAGAATTTTTAAATCTACTGAAAAAGGTATGCATGATACTTTTTTTTATTCATTTACTATATATATATTGGACCAAGTTACTATTGAATTATAATAAAATATTACTATTTGTTATCTTTACATTTACTATTAAATAACATGTCTTTTTTCATTCTAAGGTAAATTTAGAGTTATTAGGAAAATTTAGCATATAATGACTCATTTTAAAATTTCTAATATAATATAAAACGCTACTTTATTAAATATTTATATTCAAATGATCAATAAATAATAATTAGAGTATATGGTGAAATAGAAATAAAAATTCATGCCGTGATGACTGCGATACATAATTTATCATTCGTGATGCTCCGATACCGTAACACTACGACCGTGACCGCGATTTAATTGCCTGTCACCAATGGCTCTTTTCAACATGGATACATGAAAGTGCAGATGGATTCTAGCTGAATCAGATAGGATTAAATGATAGGCCACTTTTTTATCTTTGCCTGCACAGGAAAAGGACCAAAGAACCATGGGGTTAACTTCTTCTTCTTCTTCATCTTTTTTTTTTTTTTTTTTTTTTTTTTTTTTTTTTTCTGAATGTGCCTAGCCAGGGATTTATGGTGGTAAGGTTTCAACTAGATATAAACCCAATGCCCTACGTCAAAATACTAGTCCCTTCCTTCTATCATCTGTATCTTTCATAATTTTCTTGAAGTGCTTCAAATGATACTTCAGCTCTGCAATCAAGTCTCTGTCCCTCAGCTCAACGCCAACAGCAGCAAGGGTTGTTGCACCTTATTAGGAAGAAGGGAGGGCTGTTATAGAGATCTTGAAAAGGCGGCATGTAGATCGTTGTGTGGTACATAGTGTTGTACCAATATTTAATCCAAGCTAACCATTGGACCCACTGTCTAGGTTGGTCACAGCAGAAATAATGTAGATAGGTCTCAATGCCTCAATTCACTACTTCACTCTACTTACAGGTCTGTGGATGGTAAGTGGCACTATAGTTTTGCTTAGTACCATGCAATTGAAAAAGCTACCTCCAACACCAGCTAATGAAGACCTTATCTTTGTATGCACAAACAACCTCAGAATCTTGTGCTATCAGACCACGTCCTTAATAGAAAACAGCAGCTTTCACCGTTGTTGTGAAGGGATGTTTGAGGGACATGAAGTTTGCATATTTGGTCAAGCAGTCAACCACTACTATTACATAAGTGCATCCCTCTGAACTATGTAATTCTTCAATAATATCCATGGTAATCTCATCTCAAACCTCGTTTGGCACAGATACTGGTTGAAATACCGTGGCAGGTGCTAAATTCTCTGATTTCTGGCACGGGCAGACCTCACAAGCTGATGCAAAGTGTTGGTATTGCCTCCTCATTTCTCTCCAATACACATCGCGAGACAAGTGCTAGAAAGTCTGTATCACCCTAGAATGCCTTCCTGTTGCACTTCCATGATACACTTGTAATAGCTGAGGGATAAAATACAGAATTGGCTGGCAAAATTAAGTGCCCTTTGTACAATAGATGCCCTTGTGGTTGAAGTAAGTACTGTTTGTTCTTGTATTCTTCTGCAGGTGATGTTTAGTTGAGCTAAGAGTGGAATTGTATCTTTCTCAGCTTGTAAGGTGCTCCTTCATCAAGCTTCTATTAAATTTGACAGGCTTCCCCCCTTCCTGGTTAGTGCGCCAGCGACTTTGTTCTCACTGCCAGATTTATGTTTAATATCAAACTTGTAGCTGAGTAGCTTCATTGACCACTTGTGGTGCTCCTCAGCCACTACCCTTTGCTCTAGCAAATATTTCATGATTTTTGATCCATACGCACAGTCAATTTCACACCTGAGTGCCAATATTGTATTGCCATAACCACTTCCACGAGTTCCCTTCCATACACAGATTTGGCTTGTCCTTGGGTCCCAAGGCTTGACTAAAATCTGCAATGGGCCTTCATGATTGCTCTTACATGTCACCAAGTCTTGCCCCTAATGCATTGATCTTAATAACTAAAGGCAAGGAAGAATAAGTTAATACTAAAACTTTACATTTGTCATTGCAGCCATGAAAGCTTCGAAGGCTTGTCGTGTTTCCAAATTCCATCCGAAGCTGTCTTTTTTAAGTTGGATAGCGAGGGGAGTGGCTATCTGCCTGTAACTAGGCATAAATTTTCGGTAATACGCTATGATTCCTAGGAAACCCCGTAGCTCTTGTGAATATGAATTTGGTGGCACGGGCAAGTTTGGCATCACTTGTTTTTTTTGCTGGGTTGGTTGCTACTTTGATGACTGATATGATATAGCCTTGATATTCTAGATTCCCAATACCAAACACACTTTTCTTATTCACAGGTGAATGCAACACTAAAATAATAGCTTGAGGGGCATGCTCTTCCATACTTGTGTAATACACCAAAATACCACTAAAGAACACCAGTACAAACCTCCGTAAAATGGCTTAAAAATCTTGTTCATTAGCACTTGGAAGGTGGTGGAGGAGTTGGTGAGTCCAAAGTGCATCACTAACTGAACTCTTAGTGCTCCTCGTGCATACCAAATACTGTTTTTCATACATCTTTTGATCTGAATTTGTTGGTGGACAAGCTTGAGATCCAACTTTGAGAAGAGTATTGCTTTACGTATCTAATTCATAAACACATCAATACTAGCTATAGGGAATTTGTTGGACATGGTAAATCTATTTGGTGGCCCTCTTCAAAGCATGATAGTTGACACTAAACCTCTAACTCCCATCCTTCCTTGCTAACAACACTATACTAGAAAACAAGCTCTGGCTACTTGAATTATCCTTGAGGCCAACATATCCTTCACCATAGATTTAATCTCTGCCTTCTAAACTCGAGGGTACTTATAAGGCTAAACACTAACCTTACAAGTGTGGTCTAATATATGAGGAAGGAGCAATCTTACAAGTGTGGCCATTGCATCCTTAATTGGGCCATGACTTACGATGCCCCTTTAGATGCCTATTCCTCATTATTCCCAAGAATAGACATGCACTCAACCAATATACCATGCTTATCCCCTTAGTGTCCTTTAGCATCATGGATGAACCTCCCAAATTTATTTGTGTCATGCCTAGCTTAGCTAACCATTTGATGCCCGATATTGCATCAGCATTGTAAGGGATGGTTTTGTGGGCCGAGGCCTATCAGGATTGAGTCCAACTTTGGCCCTATACATTTGACCCTTTAATAAGTATTAGGCCTTATTTTTCGTTAGTTAGTAGCATACCTTAATTGATCTTTTTATATATTAGAGTTTATAAAGGGCCTTCATATATTAGGGTTTATAAAGGGCTCAACCCATTAGCTTGTAATCACCTATAAATAAGAGGCTTAGTCCTCAATAATAAATAAGTTGGAGGATTGGCAAATATCTAATTCTCTTGCGCGGGCGTTTCCCTCCGCCATACCTTAGCCGCCTCCCTTCCTTCTTCCTAGCCTCTTCCACCATAGTTAAAGGAAGGAACCCCAATTATTTCTCCTATGCTAAACCTAATCCTCCATAACATCCAATAACCAGATCCATACCTATAGACCTTAACAAATTGGTATGTGAGCTGGTGGTTATGGAGGATGACTTGAAGGAGATGTTATCTAGGTTAGCAACATCAATCCTTCATCTAAGTTCACTCATAGATATTCCGTAACTGGAGATTTAAAGCTGAACCCTTCAATATCTTTCTCACACTTAACATTCTTAAATCTTGATATGGGCTTATTTGGGTATTGGAGATGGATCTAATTATTTTGATCCAACTAGGCAATTCATTAATAGGTACCGTCTTACAACAATCACAAACCAATAACAAGGAGAAGGGAAATTGAGAGAAAAAGGAAGCTGATAATGGTGTTTAGATGTAGTAGTTACACATATAAACAGGATTTGAGGTCCTGCAGCTTCCCAAACACTTCCACTATTTTCCCCCCTCCCCTCCATGAATGCCTTCTCTCCATATATATAGCAGTCAGTAGCCAATAACAGAAAAATTCTCTCCCCATGACATGTCAAAAGTTGCTGACTAAACCCTCTAGGACTAACGGAAAATACCCTCAACAACCACCTAATGACTCAGCAGTGTCCCTAACAGATTCATTATTCCCAAATCCCAATACATAACCCACCTATACTAACAGAATAGCAACCCCAAACTATTCCTTCTAACATATGCCTATTTGATTATAGGTCTAACAACACCACCTCCTTGGAGCTTCACCTTGTCCTCAATGCAAAGGAGGAGAGGAAAGCTGATCTGTTGCAAAAATCAGCCACAGCATCACAGCACTCTGGTATCTTCCGCTTTCAGAATGGGTTAACTTAAAGTTTGGATTTAGCCCTCTATCAAGGATAAACCAGTCCAATGCAGCTGCTTGTACAGCCACCACATGAATCCTCATGTTCTTCTCAATATTGGGAGTTAATAGTTCAACCATTTCATGAAATGTATACTTCAGACTACCCTTAGCTGCCATTTATAACCCTTAGAAAGTTGTGCAGGTATGTGATGTAACACATTACATCAATGCAAACATCTCTTAGCAAGAACAGTTCATACCCAGCATATAGTTCTTGACAACCTCCTTTCCATTCATTAAGACTTGCAACACTAAGAACTGAGGCAAATTGTAAAGTCGGACCGAAAAAAGACATTTCTGTCCCAGATCAATAAATGAGCCTGTAGGGCTTTAATGGTGTCCCCTTTGAGTATTTAGAAAGGCAGCAGTCTATCACCATCTTCAACATGTTAGGAAATTCGGTAACTTGAAGCTTTGCCTGGGCTAAATATTTGGTCAAATATTCAGTAATGCTCATCTGGTACATGCCAAAGCTCTCAACTGTTATCAAGTATGTGCCTCTTCCATGCATTTCGTCGAACCAGTGGTGTGCGTTGAGTAGAAATTATCCAGCAACATATGCTTTCAGCATTTTCCTCCCCTTAAATTTCAGCAGCAACATAGCAAAATATTTGGAGCAAAAAATATCATTCTCATTACCTCTATTCCTCTGCGCATCCAGTTAAAGAGTACTGAAAATTATTTTCTCTCACTTGGAAGTAGCATACCCAACCGCTGTTGCCTCTGACAGAACCCTTAAGTCAGCCTCTGCTTGAGGATTCAATTGAAGCAGCTCAGTTGTACACTCACAGGGTAGCATATAGGTGGGTTTAATGACCTGATTATCGACTGAATGGTCAGCCTCTTCAGCTCCAATGGCTGGTCGCAAGCTACTCCTGAGAATTATGGACACCTTTACTTGTCGTTGGTCCAGGATCAAAGGGCTGCCTGAGGGATATTGCCTGTTGCTCATTGAGGTGGCGAATGAAACTCATAGCAGCAAGCATCTGGTAGTTCACGCAGATGGAGATGCTGCATATCTCTGAGAATTTTGTAGCAATTTTGTAGCATGACCCATTTTGTCCCAGTGAATTTCCATCTCTTCTCCTTTGGGCTGCTAATATTCCTGTGATAATTCTTCTAACCCCAATTTGGATGAGCCCATCAACATATGAACTCCACCCATCTTCCAGCTTCTGTCATACTGCATCTGCCAACAATTGGAAATCTACGATATCTTCCAATTCCTTCCCCCTCTGGTACGGTGTTCCAGTTGCAGGAACAGTCCCCCTGCAGATCTGACCCAACCCGCTAAGAAGATCTGACCCTTATTTTCTACCTTTTAGGCTGCCTCTATCATCTCAGATAATCCATTGGGTCTCATCATCCTCACATCCACCCTAATTGCTGGCTTAAACCCCCTCAGAAATGTGCTTTTGAGCACCTCACTCAACCATCTTCCTTGTAATAGTGAGGTCTGTGTTTGGAACAACTCCAGATATTCTTTGACTGTAGATTCTTGGTGCACGGTGGGCAACTTTTCACACAAGGAAGCTTCATCCTTCATGTATGCTGCAACAACCTTCATTTTCTTCAGTTCTGTTACCCAGTTGAGGCTAAAACACCTCTGTGTATCGCCTTTCACAGCATCCATCTCCTGCTATCTTTCAAACTAGACTAACTCCAATGTACTTTCTAATACATCAACCATTCCCTGTACCATATCTCTTAGTATTGAATCGCTTTGATACCAATTGATAGATACCGACTTAACAGCAATCACAAACCAATAGCAGTGAGAAGGGAAATTGAGAGATAAAGAGAGCTGTTAATGGTATTTAGATGCAGGAGTTACACAGATAAACAGGATTCGAGGTCCTGCAGCCTCACAAACACTTCCCACTATGCTTTTCCTCCCCTCCATGAATGCCGTCTCTCTCTATATATAGCAATTGGTAGCCAATAACAGAAAAATTCTCTCCCCTGTGACATGTCAAAAGCTGCTGACTAAGCCCTCAAGGACTAACGGAAAATACCCCTAACAACCACCTAATGACTCAGTAGTGCCCCTGAGACTTATTACAAAGCCCACCTTTACTAACAGAATAGCAACCTCAAAATATTCCTTCTGAAATATGCCTATTTGATCACAGGCCTAACGTTCACTTATGTTCTTAGTGTTGACAGTCTCATGGCCTTGATGAGAAGTTGTAAAGAATCATATGCTAGATATGGATATTCTTATCAAGTGATGTTTGCAATGATGCAATACAATATCAAAAATCTGCACAGTTGTATCATTGTAATAAAGTAAAAATAACAGAGTTTCATAGGATTCACTCCTGAGGTGGTTGAACTATTGATTCATAGAATTGAGGAGATTATGTGGATTAGTGTGGCGACTTTGAAAGTAAGAGGATATGACTGGTTTGCTTTGGGCAGAGGATGACACTGTAGCTACCATAATCTGGAAATTGTGCAACAAAGTGTATTCTTTGTTCTCCTTCGCTTGAGGACAAGGCAATTCTTCTAGTGACCGCAAATGTTGCTATTTGGGATGTAAACCAAGGTTTTGAGGCATAATAGTCTTTTAATCATTACATATGCAGCTGGTATGAGTCTGTTAGAATTAGGTGAAGTCATGGGCATATATATAGACTAAGAGGTAATAATTTGGTTAGGGATTATTGTTTGTTAGTGGATTATTCTGCCAATAATTTTGAGCCTACAAATAGCAGGAAGGGTGTTGTAGAGAGGGGTCAGGAATTAGGTGGGGACGTCCCAAAGCCTCAAAACCTGGTTGTATCCATTTTATTTCTGTCTCTCAATCAGTTATGATCCATCTAATCATCCTCTGCTATTATTTTTCTAGGAATCTAACTGAATAACTTGGTACCTATTAGATGCTATTATTTTGATCTCTGCTAAGAGTGCTAGTAAATGTGTTTATGCTGATGCTTTTCACCAGCTTATTGGACTAAATAGAGAGAAATTGACATTTATTCTGGTTTGTTTGCCTTATTCTATATTGGAAAATGAGGACATGAAAATGTAAATGAAAAGATTATGGGAATTGGAAAAAAATACTTCTTTAGGAAGGAGTGTGGCCATAGGAATGAAGATAGGTGTCTTTTTGGTATGTTTCTTATGATTTTAGATCAATATAAGATTTGACTTTTGGCTTGACTTGAACAATTCAACTCCTACTTACTTTGAAAGTTGTCTTTGGCTTGTTTTATATTATTAACCTTTCACGTATATATCTGGAGCTTTTTGCAATGGTTAGATTTTGAATGAATCATTCACAATAAATCAATTACCACTTCTCTCCTCTAAATTTACCTATTTCTTATCAAGTGAATTCTCCCTCTTCCTTATATTTTCGTATGAATGCAACAACTGGAAACAAAAAACCTCCAGTGATACTCGCCAACAGCACTGACAGTAGGTGAGGAGCAGTGGCAGAGGAGTATAGTTGTAGTGTGAGAGATGGCTAGGGTTATAATTAGATTTTTATATAATAGATGGGTTTAGCCCATGTTTAATTGAAGAGCCATGAGTCTGAAGATAGGATAGTGCTTGGGGGCAAAGCTTGGGTCTAATAAAGTCCTTGGGGCTCAAATTACTTTAGGAAGGAAATAATTAAATGAAGTAACAGTAACATAAATTATTGTTTATGGCAATATAACACTTGTCAACTCTTATATAAAAAGCTGTCTCTCAGTAATAATAAGATGAGCTGGGATAATTAACAAGAGTTGACTAAATTCCTTAGCTCTTCCTTTATTCTTTTGCTCCCTCTCTTGCCACCTTCTCTTTTCCCATAGAAGCACATCATTCTTTATCCATGATTCACCTCATATGTTCTATTTAATCTTATAACTGTTACGAGTTTTTTGCTAATTGACAAATATAGATCAATGCCAAGACCTAAATCTTATGCCAAAACAACTTGATATCAGAGATGCTTGTGCACTTAGACTTGCTCTCTAAAAATCTAGGTATCACTAAAGCTTTTTGTTAGTTTTTAAACTAGACAAGATATAGGGCTAGAGTAAGGAATTGTTTAGAAAAGATGCAAGTGGCATCACTGACTACCCCAACATTAGTGACCACTATAAACCCCTACCACCAAAACCAATCCCCAACCACCTCCATCCTAACCCCTAATCAACTTTACTAGAACCCCCACTACCTTTACTTTTATTGCACCACCACCAAATATTGCCATCAACAACTCTTTCACCTTTCAAAGCCTTGCCACTATGATTCGTGCATCCACTAGCAAATCTCCACCAACCTCAATGACACCCTTACACTAACCTGCAACCACAACTCAACACCTACCAACACTAACCAAACCCTTGACACGCCAGCACACACTTCGTCCTCCACCACCTAAGAGTAGCAATCATTCCTGACAATTGAATTGAATCCACTTCGATGAATCGCACTATCACCCTAGCCACCATCACTTATGACCTTAACAACGCCATTTAATCCCTAAACACGATCACCACCCTCTAAATCATTTCCCTAGTGTTGCTGCAAACAATCCAACCCCAACCTCAAAACACTGAAACCTCTATCGCCAATTTTAATCTTGTTTCCAACCTTGCATTATTTGTTGCAAGCTACCTCATTATTACCCACCATACAATCAAATATCGGTATTGCAATTGCGTATCGGCCGCAATTTTGGGGTTTTCGAGTCAGCCGCGACGCGAAATTCCGAAATTGTGGCCGTTTCAGAAAATCACACATTTATTGCCGCGATATCGGCGAAATTTCGGATATCAGTCGATATTTTACCGATATTGACCGATATTGGCCGATATTTACTGATATTTACCGATATTTGTTGTGTAAAATAATTAAAAAATCATGCTGCGACAACCGCGATATAGAAAATATCATTCGCGACACCCCGATACCGCGACACCGCGACTGCAACCGCAATCGCGACCGTAACCGCGGTTTTATTGTAAGTTACCCACACCTACACTAACCCAGCTAGGGCTGTGCAAAAAATCCGGGATCCGAAAATCCGATCCGATATTTAAAAATCCGATCCGACATTTCGGATATCCGAACCGATTTTATTCTAAAAGGATATCCGACATTCGGATATCCGGTTTTTTTTTGGATTATCCGATCCGATAAAATATCCGATATTTTGTTGATTATTTCAATAATACATCATGTTATTGTATTTTTATAGTTTTAAGTTTTAAAATTTTATTTATTTTTATATTTCAAATATTTATAATAATATTTTAATACTTCTTTTAGATAAAATAAGATATTTATATGAATATAGATATGAATATTAATTGATATACGATCTTTATTTTTAAAAATATTGTAGCAAAAGTTATTAAAATTGATAAAATAGTATTTTCATACGGATATTGGATATATCCGAATCCGGTTCATATCCGGTCTGTATTTTTCGGATATCCGCATCCCGGATATCCGGTCTAAAAAATGCGGAGCGGATATCCGAAAAAAATATCCGAATGGATACGGATATCCGGTTTTGCACACCCCTAAACCCAGCTACTGACATCACTCCACATTATTAGATTGTTCTTATCATTTTGCCGAAGCCTCCACCTCTTTAGTCATTGAAGGTCATTCACTACTAGTTAGAGAGCCCACATTGTAGCCTCACCATGGACTCTTCCTACCATTGGAGCCTACATAGTAGTGTAGGCTAAAAAGTTTAGCCTAGGGTTTTTGCACAAAGGATCACTCAAATTCTTATTAACTCAACTTTAAGCTAAAAAGTTCAACCTAAGGCCGTACATAATAGCCCATATATTACCAAAACACCACATATTAGAATAACTAATATCAAATCAAAAAGTACAACCTAAGGCTGTATACATTGGCCACACTAAGTAAAATTGTCATGTCTATGAGTCCTATGGTAAGGAGGCATGTAGACTACATGATTCTCCCCCACTAAAGAAAACTTCCACTATAAACTTTGAACTGATAGAGAACAATGATGGCCCAACTCCTCTTCTCTAGAATACTTGCATGAGTTCGCAACATCTTCAATCTTCTCGGAAGAGTGTACGTGTACTCTATTTTTTGGGGTCTTATATTGAACCATCCCAATCTTATTGGCAAATTCATGGCGTGTTGGACAATGCTAATGGATATGGCCAAGCTCACCACAGATATATCATCTCATCGAATTAGAACTATTGGGCTTGGGGAAAGGCTTAGTTAAACTAGTGGGCCTAGACTACTGCAATAGTTAGCCTTCTTCTCTACATCTCAAGTTATTGAGGTAGTATAAACTTTGACCCTTCAAGTTGATCCGATTATCATCTCAAAGACCTCCAAAGATGTATAATGTATCTGATAAATTGCTGGATTAGATTCTCTTGAAAAGCGCACATCGCATTAAGTTTTGATACTTTGAGTATATGTCTTAACCAACATCTTGTCTCTTTGCAAAATCTAGAATATAGTTCCTACTCATAGTTGACATAAGTGAATTTGTAAACCATTAGTTGTGGACTCCAATCAACAAGTGGGTCGAGATTGTGGAATTTGTGCCAAATACTCTACCCCACACAAGTTTTGTGAAATAAGTAGTAGCAGCCACAATAACTTTTTCTTCTTCTCAAAGTTTTCAATGCAAATATTCTTGACCATTTTGGACCATTCAATAAGTGTTTCGGGTCTTCCTCTCCATTAGAATAAAAAAGAATGTGCTTCACACCATAAATAGGATGGAATTGTAGTTGATGATGGAACTGAAGTTGAAGGCGACGAAGTAGGAGGAAGCAATCTAGAATCTTCATGACCTTTTTGCCTAGCTATGTTGTTATAAGCAACATTAAGCTCCTCAGATATTCCTTTGATCTCTTGCATTACTTGCAAATGATTCCCATCATTGTGTTGGAGTGCTTGAAAATCATCACTCTTAACCATATTGAAAATAGTAATAATAATAATAATAATCGTATTTTTCCAGAATTGCTAAACCCCCTTTTTTCAACTCTCTCTCATAATAAATAAATGAGTTTTATTATTTACTAAGGAAAAAACAAACGTGCTAGCTAACGGTGAAGTGTGAAGATTGTGGTCTTCAACCCTTTATTCTTAGCCATTAAATTTGAAGCATCTTCAATGAGTGGTGGTATCTAAGATGGTTGGCAATGGTGGAAAAAGTCTGATCTAGCAATCAAATAGACGAAGGTAGCAGTGGTTTCAGCGAGAGTTGATGGGCGACATTGATGTGTTGAAGATCAACACCACTGGTACTGTTGGAGGTCGATGAATGTATGCTGGCGGTTGAGGAATGACATTAGCTAGGGTGGTGTGAATGGTTGTGTTGTTGCATACTAGCGGTGGTGTTCATGTGCTGATGAAGGTTGACTTTGATCTTGCCGGCTAGAGAGGTAGAGGATGGCGTTGGTATAGGGCTCGCAATATTTGGTTGGTGAGATAGTGGCGGAAAGGTGGCAGCAATAGTTGGTGCCACTACTAGGGTTAGGGTTAGTGTGCTGATTGTGGATTGTTCTTTGTTGATTTAGGGTTTTAGATTTGGGGATTTTTTTTTCGAATGAAAAAATTTTAGATTGTGGGAATGCCAAAATCGATGGCTTGGTTTGAGTTTGTACTTTGATATCAAAGTAATGTAGGTTAAACTGCTAGCCTCGTGTTTTCCCATAAAACCTCGCTCAAATTCTTATCAACTCAATTTTGAATTAAATAGGACAACTTAAGGCCTTATATATAGGATAAGCTATTACTAAAACTTAGCATAATAAAATAAAATGAAATCCAAATATAATAATATTTGTATAATATCAAATCAAAATAAAATCAACTAATATTTTGATTATTCTATTATATCTTATGGGGTGTGTCTAGAGATGGTAAATGGATCATGTGTGTTGGGTTTGAGTTAGGTTAAAATTGGATATGCTAAGAAATCATATTGTGTTTGGGTTCGGGTCCTATTTGGGGAACATTTATTCGGGTCGGATCTATGTTTGGTAGGTCATTTTAGGCTAACATTTTTTTTATTTGGTCAGGTTTGGGTCTGAACTATTGGATTTCTTCGGGTTGGGTTTAATTTAGGTCTACAAACTATAGGTTGTATCAAGTTTGGGTTGGGCTTATTTAGGTCTAGAAACTTTTGAATTTGTCGATTTGGATTTAGAATCTGTATTGACATTGATTGCTATTAATTTAATATAACAAATAAATTGAATTTTGTACTTTATTATTATTGTTATGCTTATCATAATAATTATTATCATAATATATGTAATGATGTAATAAATTGCTATCATAAAATATGTAATAATAATAAAATATTATTATTATTATTATTGTTATAAATTTAATTATAACTATTATTATATATATTATTGTTATGAATGTTATAATAATTATAATTATTTTATTAATTATAATCATTATTGTTTTTATTATCATCTTTAGAAATATAATAATCATTATTATTATTAAAAATACAAATAGAAATATTATTATTTTCATTATAATAATATGTATTAAAATTATTATATTTTCAATTATAATTTTTATGTTTAACTAATAATAATAATAATAATAATAATAATAATATAAATTTCTATGATCTAATCTGATAATAAAATAAAGTGAGAAGAGTAGAACCTTGCTAATTTTGTTTCATTTATTGTTGTATGGGTTGCATATTTTTTTTTTATGTAAAAATTTATTAATAAGATAATTTATTGATGTTTATGTAACAAATTATGTGAGATAAAATATTACTTTTATAGAAAACATCTTATTAGGAAGCATCTTGGAATAGTAAAAAGATGAGTAGATGACAATTTGTAATTCTAGATGTGAGAAAAATAAAAGAAAACCCTAAAATACTAAATTGTGAAGTTCTCAACTAGCAATAACGTTGTTGTCTCACCACTGTGGTGTCGCATGTCGGTTACCCATGCTGGTGGCCAAAGTCTCCCATATCTGTGCTGAAAAAGGACAGCTAAAGAATAAATGCTGGTGAGATTCATTATCAACTTCACAAAGACTACAGTTCTGCGGTCTTTTCAAACCCATCGTGATCATTCTGTCACGAGTTAGCAAACGACCATGAATGACAAGCCGAAGGTGAAATTTATGTCTCTGTAGAGTCAACGGGTTCCAAACAATGCTGAACCATGGGACTTTCATTCCTTTACTGCGGATGTGCTCATAGACTTTAGATATGCAATAATCACCTCGTTTACTACATGCTCTTCTATATGTCGGGTCCTGAAATAATGCCTGAAACATACTTCTCAGGTTCATGAGATTTCGGAGATTCCAAGAGGCCGTTGAGGGAATTCTGACCTCCCAAAAGTCTCTGCCTTTAATATGGTAAGAATGCACCCATCGGACCCATAAAACCTGTTTCATTTCTGTCAACCACCAAAGGAAACGGCCTTGTGCAGCAAGATTCCAACAATGAAGTTGCATAAGTCCCAGACCACCCTCTTGCTTGGGAAGGCAGACCGTGCTCCAAGCAATGGGCGCTTTATGAGACTTTTCTAACCCAGACTAGAGATAAGCTCGACACAAAAAGTTGATTTCATGAATAACCATCTGAGGCAGAATAAGAAACAAACTCCAATTGGCCTGGACTCCAAACAGAACTGATTGAACAAGTTGATATCTCCCAGCTAAACTCAAAAGCTTTGATTGCCATGTATGAATTTTAGAAGTAAACTTCTCAATCAATTCCCTACAATCCTGATATGTCACCTTCTTGGAAGATAGAGGCACACCAAGGTATTTAACAGGAAGGTTACCTTCAGGAAAATGGTAGAGCTGGGCGATCTTTTCCTTCTCTTCATACGACACTGATCTGCTATTGTAGATATTACTCCTAGTGTTGTTGAGAGTCAGCCCTGAAAGCTCAGAGAAAAGATGGAAAATATCACAAATGCTTTGCACTGAAGAAGCATTGCCATAACTGAAAAAGAGATCGTCCGCAAATGAGAGATGCGCAAGCTTCACCTTTTTGCATTTAGGATGGGCTCTGAATTTAGGATTAGTCCATAACTCCTCCAAGGATTGATTCAGGTACTCCATGACAAAAACAAAGAGATATGGGGAGAGCGGATCCCCTTGTCGCAGACCTCTGTGAGCTCTGAAAGGAGGATGCAGGGTACCGTTGATCAGTAAGGAGTATCTTGCTGAAGAGACATATCCCATAATCAGCTTGATGAAGTTAGTAGGGAAATTGAGCGATGCTAAAGTTTGTGCCAAGAAATCCCAACTAATAGTATCATAAGCCTTCCTCATATCCAGCTTGATTGTACACCGAGGAGAAATATGCTTCATTGAATAGCCTTTCACCAATTCAATAGCTAGAAGTATATTGTCTCCTATGCTCCTGCCTTGAATGAAAGTTGCTTGTGCTTCCCCAACCAGATAAGGCATCAATTCTTGTAATCTATTAGCGATGACTTTGGCTACTAATTTATATAGAATACAAACTTTGAGGGCACTGTTTGCTGCCTGTACCTATCAGATCTAAGATGGAAAGGAATGGTCGCACATTTGTGGATAAAAAGAGAATGCCTCAGCAGATTATCCGCACCATTACTGTGGAGCTAGCAACGAAAGTGGAGTCTATGTCATCTAGCATTTCATTTAATCGCTTGAAAGAGTATGTTGATTTTTTGGTCTAGTTTTTTTCTTAAGTTTCTGAGTTTTCTTGAGTTTTGGAGGTCATGTATAGATTGACATAATTTTAATAAAATTGCCATAGTTCACTTACCAAAAAAAAAAAATAATGTTGTTGTCACCTTCACTCCCATCGCTTACCTTTGCTCACTGTTCCCTTCTGTTAGTCACCGACTCTCATGTGGTGGTGTTCTTGGTGGCTTGTCTTTGGATGCTGGTGTAGCCGTAGCTTGCATGTAATTTAAACCCTATTGTTGATAATTGTAGTATTGGTAAATAAGGGTATAGTTCTATACCAGGGATTAAGAGAACTTACCTCTATTTAACTAACTTAAAAATAATATAAATAAATAAAAACTTTAAGTCACACAAAATAAATAAATAAGAAAAAATGCTAATGGGGGTTTCTAAAGTTGAAAATAATAAAAGTAATAAATAAAATAATAAAAATAAAAATAATGGATAACCGCAAATATGATAGGGAAATTGAAATCCATCACTAGATTAGGTCAAAATATAATAATAATTTCTAAGTCAATATTTAATCATGAGAAAGAGATTGACCAAGTTGTTAGCCAAAAGTATGTCTAACTATATTACTTCCCTAAAATAATTAATACGACAAAGCTCCAATATTAATCCTATTAAATACTAGCAGTATAGTAGCAATAAGCGGCTTCTATATCTAACTATATTTAATACATTATGTACGAATGGAAGAATGTCAATCAAAGTACCCAAACTAGTACGATAAGCATGTCTAGCTGTATTTCTCTACCTTGACCTACAAGTATCTAAACATTTTACTACTCCGGTTAGAATCACAAAACTATTAGGTGAATTGTTATCTAACCTAGCTGGAATTTATACATATAAATTCTAGCATATTTATATGGCTACCTAGCAGGCAAATAATTCTACATATTGTTACTAAGAGGAAATTAGAATAAGACATGTACTATATAAATTATAGTTGACAGAATCATATATAAAAATGGTAACAATTAAAATAGAGTTAAAGAACAATATCATGAGACAAGGAAAAATAATATCATATCTTAAACTATAATCTAGAATTTAATTTATTCCCCATTAATAAATAGTTAGTTAGTTATAATGATCAAATTGATTACACAAAAATATATATAAAAAATATTAAACAAAAATAGAGAAAGAAATAACATGAATTAATTATGGATGAATGTTTAAAAATTTATTCAAATTAAAAATTATTAAATTTCATCTGAAATAAATTTACAGTATCCTTTTCTCTTTACTTCTCTCTCCCAGCTCTCTCTTTCCGTGCAACCTCCTTTTTCTTTCATTCTTTTTTTTTTCTTCGTAGCCTCTTTGCACTAGCTTCTGTGGCTCCTTTGACGTCTGCCTTTCTTCTCCTTTATCGGCTCTGGCTTCCTTCTTCTGTCTCTCTTCTTTGTTTTATCTGCTGCTCTCTAATGGCACCGTTTGTCCCCCTCCTTTGTTTTCTGTACTTTTCCCTGACTCCCCATTAGAGCCTTTTGGCTCTCTTTTTTCTCCTATTGGTTGCTCACTTGCTGGCTTCTGCGGCTAATTTTTTTTCTTTTCTCTGTGCACGCTAGTCTCTCTTCTGCGGCAGCTCTTCTAAATTTCTTCTCCCTTCTCCTTCTATTATGTTTTTTGCCACCTTGTAAGTCTGTTTGTCCTTGGCCTGCGGTCCTTCGGGCCTTGGTCAAAAGGACCCAAACTCTCTTTCTCTATATTTTTTTACTTTACCTACAAAATAAAATTAGAAAAATTAATAAATAATCTTATACTTAAAATTTATTAATTTATATCATTTTAGCTCAAATAATAAAATTTATAAGATTATTATAACTTAATCGCAAAATTATAATTATTCACATATATAACTCAAATAAAATACTTCGGTTAGAATCATAAAACTATTAGGTGAATTGTTATCTAACCTAGCTGTAATTTATACATATAAATTCTAGCATATTTATATGGCTACCTAGCATACAAATAATTCTACATATTGTTACTATGAGGAAACTAAAACAAGACATGTATCATATAAATTATACTTGATAGAATCATATATAAAAACGATAATAATTAAAATAGAGTTAAAGAACAATCTTATAAAATAAGAAAAAATAATATCATATCTCAAACTATAATTTAGGAATTTAGTTTTTTCCCTAGTAATAAATAATTAGCTAGTCATAATGATCGAATTAATTACACAAAAATATAAATAAAAAATAGAAAAAGAAATTACCGGAATTAATTATGGATGAAAGGTCAAAAATTTATTCAGATGAAAAATTGTTACATTTCATCTGAAATTTATAAATTTTCGGTATCTTTTTCTCTTTACTTCTTCCTCCCAGCTCTCTCTCCCTTTGTGCAGCCTCCCTTTTTTTTCCTTCTTCTTTTTTTTTTCTTCACAGCCTCCCTGCGTGGGCTTCTGTGGCTCCTCTGATTTCTGCCCTTCTTCTACCTCGCTGGCTCTGGCGTCCTTCTGTCTCTCTTCTTTGTTTTATCTGTTGCTCTCTGATGGCGTTGTCTTTCCCCCTCCTTTGTTTTCTGTCTTTTCCTTGACTCTCTGTCAGAGCCTTCTAGCTCTCTTTTTTCTCCTATTGGTCTCTCATTTTCTGGCTTCTACGGCTAATTTTTTTTCCTTCTCTATGCATGCAGCTCTCTCTTCTGCGGCAGATCTTCTAAATTTCTTCTCCCTTCTACTTTTATTCTATTTTTTGGCTCCTCGTTTGTCCATTGGTCCGAAGGATCCAAACTCTCTGTCTCTCTTTTTTTTTTACTTTACCTGCAAAATAAAATTAGAAAAATTAATAAATAATCTTATACTTAAAATTTATTACTTTATATCATTTTAGCTCAAATAATAAAAGTTATAAGATTATTACTTTATCATAAAATCATAATTATTCGCATATATTACTCAAATAAAATACTAAAAACTAAGATTAAAATGGTGTAAAATATGTTAAAATATGAACTATTCAAATGTGGGGAGGAAGGACTGCTTGAAAGGAGTAATGAACGAGATCGACTCTTTTTCTAGCATTTGGAAGTGGAGAGTCTTGAGTTGTCGATTTTTTTTGGGGGGGGGGGGGATATAATTGGCCTCACGAGTTGGGTGTTGACTCCATTCTTCTATTATAAAACTAAACAATCCTCCTCTATAACCCCTAACTTACTGATATTTATCCGATTTTTAAGTACTTAATATGCTTATGTGTTAGTAACTTAGTATTACTAAAAATATTATCTATTCTATTAATATTTAGTAATAAGCTACTAATGGAAAAAAAATACTATATTTCCATTAAAATTAATATCTATTCTATTGACAATTATGATACCATTAGCAAGAGCACAACTATGTAAACTCGTTTAATGTATTCTTTTATTTAAAAGATCCATAAATTAAAACTATAATCACTTATTGTTAAAAGAAAGAAAAATGTACGTTGCAGTGCATGACATATACTACATTAAAACCCTAGGGGCCCCATCGGCATACGTTGTTGTGGTGGCCCACACCACAAAAGCACTGTTGCAATGGATAAAAATCCAATTTATCATTCCTTCTCCATCATGCCTACTTGCTTTCTCAAGTAACATATCTTGGGCAGGCTATGTTGACCATATCCCACACTCTATGGGCTAAGGTCAATTTAGCATTGCCCTTATGGCTGCCACCCCCATTCTGCTAGTTGTCACCCTTTGTTGTAGCCCTATGGAGACAAGCACCAATGATAACATGGAGTCTTTTACCTCTATTATTGTAGTACTTGTCGCCATTCCATGGCATATTAGGCCTTGTTCAGATGCCCCATGATCTTAGGAAGGAAACAAAAGCTTACAACACACTCAAGTCATTAGATCACTTTACCACCATCAGAATGGCAAAAAATGCTAGGCTTAATTTGAGTATATTCAGGGTTACTGGTCGATGGTGGATATATCAGCCTCCCCAAAAATGATAAAGATAAGGCTAGATCTTATTTGAGTATAATGGGGGCTTCTAGGCAATTTTTAACCACATGAGACATTGCCATTGCCAACTCTAGTTCACCCCTTTAATATAGTAAATCCTTGGTACTCTATATGGGCTACATCTCACCCCGGCTACAAAGCTTTTCACCAAAGGTTCATACACACCACCCTCCTCAACAAAAATGGATAACATAGAAACGTACTCTAGTCCACCAATAGTGGGCATCTCAGCATGTCACAAAGAACCTCTAGATGACCATAATAAAAATATTGGTCCACTATTTACTTTGAAATGGAAGGGAACAATGTTTGGTGCTAGCAAGAAGAAAGGTTTGTTCAAAATTGGGATGCTCAATATAGGGGACAAACACATAATCACTTCTAAACACCATGGGGACATATAAGAACAACAACCTTCCCTTCTTGGTCACATTAAGCATGAAATTTGCTTTTAAATGACAATGGGGATAGGGTTTTGCCCTTTAATCCATTCTTACAACATGTAAGTCAAATAAAGTGGCCTCCTTGGTCTCTAAGGACCCAACCACCTATGCAACTAGCTCATGTGCTTATCTTAATAGTAATAGAGTATCTTGCCACAAGCATATGAGGTGCGAGTAGCTTCATTGGTTATTAAACATGGGGTGAACTTAGTTCTTTTAAAGGGAGTGTTTTTAGTCCTCGTCTAGGGCACCGATATTTTCATCCATGTTCCCTTACTGGTTCTAATCTAACCATTCTGACATTTTCCAAGGGGACTAACAGTTTTTAACGCATGCATTATTGGCTTACCTGTGCTTATATTTGAACTTAGAGACAAGTTGTCCCACATTAAACGAGACAAGTTAAAACTCTTTGTATAGTGGGTTAGTTTCCTACTAGAAGATGTCTCTTGGAGACTCTTGTCCAACTTCGGACTAGCTTACCTATACTTCAATCTTGAAGATAAGCTTGTTGTCTAGGAGGGAAGTAATGTTATGAATGCAATAGGACACTTGTGGCTGCAACATCCATATTAGGGGAAGAGCAGTGTTAACAACAACAATGGCGCAACACTTGATAGAGGATTGGCGATGGTCATAAATAGAGCTTAATAAAATATATGGGCATAGCCCATGTTTAATGAAAGAGCCTTGGGGCTCAAGATAGTACAGTGCTTGGGGCCCAAGCCTAGGTCTGTTAATAAAATCCTACCCATGGGGACTCAAGATATTGTAGTAAGGAAATAAGTAAATAAAGTTACCATAATATACGTTATAGTTTATAGTCTAAGGCTTGTAAACTCATGCATAGGGGTGTCTTGCGATAACAATAAGATTTAATCAGGCAGAATTAACAAAGTTTAATTTGCTAGCTCTTCCCACTATTCTCTTGCTTCCAATCTCATCATATTTTCCTTCCGCATATGACTTATCATTCCTTATCCATTAATCACCCTCATATGTTCAACTTAATCCTACAATGTTCACGAGTTCTTTGCTGATAGACACATATGGGTCAGCGGTAGGACTTACATATGGGTTGGTGGTAGGACTTGGATCCTAGGCCTATAACACGTTCACCCCTTCCCAATTACTTTATCCTTTCTACTGATTTCTGGTTCTTCTCTCTTGACATCAGTACCTCCATGTTTTAATCATCTACAAGTCTTGTAGATGTTGATTATGTATATTGAATATATGTTAGCATGGGATGGAGTACCAGATTTGTGTCGGCTTTCTCAGATAATGGTGGCTACAACTCTTATGCTTTAGATGTTATTTGTCTTGTGGTTTGAAACTACATTAAATTCATGATAGTATTGTATAGAAAATTAAGGTTTATTTATTTATTTATTATTATTAATTTTTGTTATGTGATTTGACTTGTGGTTTGAAACTCCATTATATTGATGATAGCATCGTATAGAAAATTAAGGTTTTTTCTTTGGCTTTCTCAGTTTTTGATGGTTAGATCTGTGATGCTTCTTCTTCTTTAGTAGATGTGTTTTGTTGGTATAATGTTGGTACTTCCCTCGTTGTGTGACTAAGGTGATTTTTATGTATATTTATAAACTCAAGGACTGGCTGATATGTTGTCCATTTCCAGCTTTTAGATATCAATGATAGTAAGGAGGCCATATATGGCACACTTGATGCATGGGTTGCATGGGAACAAAATTTTCCAATTGCCTCTTTGAAGAATGTTTTGCTTGCTCTTGAGAGAGAACAACAGTGGCATAGAATTGTACAGGTATTGACTCCACTTAGAATACATGATGCTTCTTTCTATGTTTGTATCAGATGATTTTGATGGATTCTCTTTTTAAGTAATTCTTGGCCTATTCCAATTCATGTTCTCTTTTAATACTTGAGCATATTTTCCTTAAGCACATCAATGGTTTGGTTCTAACAAACTGGATTCCTTCCTAGGTTATAAAGTGGATGTTAAGCAAGGGTCAGGGAAACACTATGGGGACATATCAGCAGCTCATTAGAGCTTTGGATATGGACCACAGGGCCCATGAGGCACATCAAATTTGGGTGAAGAAGATTGGTCATGATCTGCACTCTGTGCCTTGGAAACTATGCAATGTCATGATTTCTGTGTATTACCGGAACAACATGCTGGATAATCTAATTAAGGTAAATGATATTTATGGCCTATCTCTAATTATTTATGTTGTGCTTGCAATATACAGCTGATGAATATGTGACAAGTCCTTATCTTTTCCTGACCACTATTTTATCATCAATTGTGGTCAAATATTTAGCATCCAATTGTTATACAGGGCTGTAAAAATTTTAGAAAGAAAAATAGAAGAATAAAGGACGTGTTTTGATAAACATTGCTCATTTTATGTTGAATCCTACTATGGGGAACATGCTGTAATGGTTGAACAGTTGTGTCCCTCACATATCTTGCTTCAAGTTTTATATTGAGTTGGTTAGAGACCAGTCAATCATTATAAAAGAACTTTTCACTCGAGGACCTACTCGAATCATGCTTCCTCAGATTATAATTGGAATAATTAGAGAGAGATTTTCTCGTTTGACAACCTTAGTTTGATTGTGAGTTTGTGAGTGAGATGTTGTGGCTTGTAAAAAAACAATGCTACTTTTTGATAAAGATCTTGTAATTAATTGTGTTTGGTTTTATTTGGTGTATGGAGAAGCTTTGTGAAAAGTTCCACCAAAAAGGCACTAAATGTCTCTGTTAGTAGATGTCTAATGATAGCATCTTGTTTATATTAATTATGTTTATTGTAATTGTGAATGAAGAATCTTTTATACATAGACATATATATATAATTATTGTTTTTTTTTCATTTTTCAAACATTTTATTTCCTAGTTTTTTGGGACTTGCTGTTTCCGTTTTTCTAGAGTTCCCGTTTCTTTATTCCCTTTTTTTGTGTAACCTAGATCACAGCCAGTAAACACATGAGAATTTGTTGTATAGTGGCCTTCAATCACCACATTGAATTGCCACTACAACCAGTCTGTAGGCCACAACCACCACCTGCCACCTATTGCTGCCAGACATTGCAGGACCACTAACCTGCCACCATCACGAGCACTGCCTGAAGTTTTTGTGTTGTTTGCTGCTGATTTCTGTTCGAGCCCTGCCTCAATCTCTTGACCTCAATCATTAACAATCATAAGCAGTGAGTGAACATACTTGCCCAAACATCACGAGGAGAAATCACAAAAGAAGTGTCTTTAACCCCACTTTTGTATAATATTGATAACTACTATATATTTTAGATTTCTATTTGAACAAAAAGAGATATAATAATTATAATGAAGAACTGATATATATTTTAATATTTTTTTTTTCATCATTTTCTTCTGTCTCTGTTTCCTAATATTTTAAAAACTATCATTTCCACATTTCTCTTCCTTTCTGTCCCGTCCCCATGCAACACTTAGCGCCAAGACTCCGACTTTTTGGCTCAAGTATTCGATACACCCTCTTATAAATTCATATTTATTTTTAGTGATACTGCACCATATAATCATGTGTTTTGGGGAATTTACACTATAAATTTTATCCCATTTCTAATGCACCAAATACCCCTTTGTTTAGTAGAAATGTCACCACATACCCCTCCGTTATATTTAATGTGGTGGTTCACTTAAATGGAACTTGATCTAAATTGACCAAAATACCCTCATCTTCAACCTTCTATTCATCTTAATCTTCAATCTTCGATTTGTTTTCAATCATCAAACTTAAATTCATTTATATTCATATTCAAAATTTCAATATCTAAAATTCATATTAATTTTACGTAATTATTCAGAAACAAAGTTAATATATAGTCAAAATTACAATACCTTGTTCTAAATCACATTCCATTCTACACCCTAATCTGATGCATATGTTAATATAAATTGGTTCAAACTGAGGAGTGGTTATGTGGGCAGCACTAACCAAAAGACAGAGTAAAGGTGGTTGAGGATGAAGGGAAAATAAGATCCTTGGTGACTCCTTATTTATTACACAAGTATCACATAAGATATGAACTCTTAGGATAAAACACACAAGATTTGATTGCGAACACTTAAATCCTTGCACTTGAATTGAAGGGGGAGGACTCGGGTATGGGGTTATCGAAAATAAGGCAGCCAAGTGTTGTGTCTTATTTCTCAAACTTTCTAACACTTACAGTGAGTGTTAGTAACTTCTAAGTTACAACTTGACTAACTAGGGGTGGAACCAGTTAGAGGACAAACTACTTAGTTATCTAACATAATCTAGCTTATCTAGTTTAGACCTAACCAGCCAAAAGCCAACCAGCCAAAAGCCAACCCCAATGCTCCCTGTCAACCCATCTTTTGTAATCCCCCTTCCCATACTTCTCTAGATCTGACTTGTTTGATGGAGTACAAACAAAAGCTATAAAATCAAGCTAGGGGATATCATTGAAGTTAACAAAAATGCAGCTAGGACCTTAGCCTTTAACATAACATAGGTGGTTAAATAAGTACAAAAGAAGGTGGGAAATGTCACAAAAAGTGCTGTCAAGTCCCTGCTGCTTGGAAATTCCCTTGCCTTTTGTGCCTTAGCTGTCGACTCCCAGCTGGTTGGGTGGCCCCCACTGGTTTCTGCAGCTGTCATAGGTGGCTGTGAAGGCTGAACTTGTCCGTTATGGTTTTTGGCTCGGACTGGAAGCTTGTGCTTCAAAGTGGTGCTGAACCAAGCAAGAGTAGCTCCAAAAAGATGCTGTGGCTGTGAAAAAGGTTTGGATGTGTGCATGGCTGCTGCTGGACATGGATTGTGGTAAGTACAAAAATTATCTTATTTTAGTCATTAAATTTCCCAAATAACAAAGGTTTTGTTTCCTTCAAATTTAAGAATATTACTATTTACTAGCTAAATTATGGTTTTGGGAACTAGATGGTATGCTCCCTCATCATACTCTTGAGTAAATACTAAAGCTAAATTATCAACACCTAACCATTTTTGCAACCTATAGATGTCTTCTACCAGCACCTCATTCCATAATTAATAAATTTCATTGATAACAGGAAGTACAAAACATAGGGCAGAAATATTAGAACAAAGTCCTGCTCCCATCGAGCAATTCTGGGGCCTCAATTGAATTCAGAGTCAGATTTACCATCTGTAACTGAGTAATTAATTCTGAAACCTTTTCCCTTACTTTAGTTTGTGAAAGAAACCCAAGTTTGGTTTGTAATTAGAATCAACCTGACCCCTCTGATACTTAGCTTTTTGACTACCAATATGAACATGGGCACTCCTAATTTGAGACCCGATTTCAAAACAATCTGTCCATTCCTTGTTACTCTTAGGCTGGTCGGGGTCTATGATGTGCAGGAAGATTTGGTGTGGTGTTTGATTTCTCTCCGATTTGTTAGAAAAGCTGACAGCAAAGTTTTGGGTTGGGGCTAGGCAGAACAGCGATGCTGACAGTTTATGAAGGCTTCACTTGGGAGGGTTCAAGAGCAACAGAGGAAGCGTTGGTTGCTCAAATTTAATGGAAAGTCTGGGAATATTCAAGGAAGAGGAGACTGAGTATTGTGATTCTGATTTTATATTAATTTTATTTCACCTTAATTTTGTACAAATTAGTAATAAATTTCAAATATTGAAAGTTTGATTATGAATATAAGATTGAAGATGAATGGAATGTTGGAAATAAGGGTGAAATTGGTATTCATGTTACGTGAGTTAAAATTTAGACAAAGGAGTATCTACTGCACATGGGGGTTATGGTGCATAAAAGAAGACACATGGTATATGGTACACCTACTCCAAAACATAAGCATATTTGGTGCAATATCTATTCTTTCTATGACTTGAAACTTGTTTCCAGTTCTCATTCTGTCTATTTTTCTACAGCTTGCAAGTGTAAGCCTAAGAAGATGAAGACTCTCTCTAATCGTGATTCACCCTTCTAGTAAATTGGGCTCTTCTGAGATCACTGCAACCAAGTCAACCACGTGTGACAAACCTATACCAAATTATGCGCTCACTATCCTTGAAGTTTGAGGTTGAAAATTTTTAACATGGAGGAGAATCATGCAGTCTCTACACCATCTCATAGCATCCAATTAAATAGCGGCCCCGCTATAGCGTAGCGGCCGCTATTTAGCGGTTTTTGGGTCAGCCGCGACGCGAAATTACTGATACGCTACGGTTTTAAAATTTCACATAAATCGGCCGATAAATCGGTATCGCCGATAAATCGGAAAATATTACCGATAAATCGGGGTAAATCGCAGATAAATCGGCGATTTACTGAAAATTCTTAATTCTACTGAAAAAAGTATGCATGATAATTTTTATTTATTTATTTACTATATATATCTTAGATCAGGTTACTATTAAATTATAATAAAGTATTACTATTTATTATCTTCACATTTACTATTAAATAACATGCCTTTTTTCATTCTAAGGTAAATTTAGGGTTATTAGAAAAATTTAGCATATAATGACTCACTCTAATACTTCTTATATGATATAAAATACTAGTTTATTGAATATTTATATTCAAATGATCAATAAATGATAATTAGTGTATATGGTGAAATAAAAATTAAAATTCACGCCGCGACGACCGCGACGCATAATTTATCGTTCACGGCGCTCCGATACCGTGACACCGCGACCGCGACCGCAAACGCGACCATGAACGCTATTTAATTGCCTGCCTCATAGTGAGGCTAGAGTCTTTGGTAGGAATTTTTTATTTCATTTGTGGGATTTTTATATTGTTTTGTTATAATATTATTCTACCTTTTGCTATAATTGGGATACTTATGTTGGGATGTATTTCTATTACAAGGGCCTAATGCTATCATCATTCGAGGTTATGTATGATGAGTTGATTTGAATAATGAAGGTGTGAGGATTGCGATAAACCTAGATTTTGTGTGATAAACTTGTGGGCAAATAGTTTATCGTTAGCACTTAGGTGAATGAATTTAATTGTTGAAAATGCTGGATATTGTTTGTGTTCACATGTTTAGACCATACTGGGCAAGTGACATCATTGATGTTCTAATTACTTGGAATTGAGGACAATATGAGTTTTCTGATATATAGTTGTGTGACATAATTGGAATTGATGACAATATGATTAGTCAAGTCAAGAGTTGAGTGACCTTTGAAGGAAGTCTACGTCCTTTGTACTAATTATTATATTTGTGTACCTTTCGTGCCCTTTTTGTGTTATTGGCTTTTGTTGATGACAAAAGGGAGAGATGGATGCAAAAACTACGTCATGTGAGAAAGAAGTTAGCATATTGTGTGATGTTATATACATGTATGCAAAAAATTAGAAATGAGTTATTTGATTCTGATGCTGTACTTGTTATCATTTTAAGCTTCACAATGCTTTTCTCGTTTTATAACCATCTTTTTGAGTTTTCATTGTAATGAAGGTGGAGCGTGCTATGATTTGAGAGAGAAGTACTAGAGAGAAAGAGAGAGAAGTAGAGAGAAATCATGCCCATTATGTTGAAAACTTTCAACTCGGAATGGTTATATAATGAGAAAGAGAGGGGAAGAATGAACTAAGATAGAGTAAGAGTGGGAAAATTATTGAGGTGGTTGTTAGTCTATTTGGGTTTGATAAACCCATTATTAAAATGTACCTATGTTAGGAGGGCTAGGGAAGTGTGTTAGGCCAGACAGTGGGCTTCTGAGCCAGCACATTCTGTTATGTGCCCAGCGAATCAGTTAGGGGTTAGTGCGTTACCAATGACTGTATAAGTCTTCTTCATTTTTCTTTATTTCTTCAATTTTCCCCTCTTGTGTTGCGTGTTATTAGTAAAGGGGAAAATGAAAACTGGGACGCAGTTAGCGAGATTGTCATTGACGATATTCAGCCCAGCTACGAAATGAGTGCATAACATAGAGAGTAGGACAAGTACGGCAGTGTTATTTCACACAGACTTGCTTCCATATAGAAGGTATTATACTTTTAGCACTGCATTACTCTGGTTTCTAAACGTATACTGTCAGCTTTCTGAGTGAAATTATTTGCAGCAAGGAAAGCTGAAAATTTTCTGTTCTCAGCAGAACCTTCGTTGTTCCCTTGTTCTTACTGTGAAACTTGTTCGACATCAGCGAACCCTTAAGGTTACCTGCTTTGAGATTTGACATTAGTAAATGCATCAAAGATAGAGGAATTATATTCTTTGCCCCAAACAAGTTGCAGTCTGGTGCACATGGTAGCCTTGCGCGTCTAAACACCCTAATTCAACTATATTTTGTGAATCTGCATTTCACGGCACAATCTTTCGCTGAAGGTATGCGGGGATGCTCTCTACAAAGCTGCGGTCTTACCCCGTGAATATGGCTATTTGTGCTCAGTTGATGTTGCCTTGTATGGTTTAAGTATAGTGATGCCGTTTGCGTAGGCCTTCTTTTTGTATAATGTGTTTAGAACATGTCACTTTACTACTATAGTTATCTAACCCCCTTGTTTTTATTACTCTGCGATAATATTGGTAGCTTTTCAAGGGCCTTGAGGCTTTTGGCCGACAACCTCCACAGAAGTCGATAGTGCAAAAGGTGGCAAATGCTTATGAGGTTCTAGGCATGATAGGTGAAAAGGAGAGGGTACTTGAAAAGTACAGTGATCTTTTCATCGAGGAACGAAGAGAATCATCTAAGAAGCCTAAAAAGGAGCAGTCGAAGAAAGGTTGATCTTCAGGTGATGTCTCATAACAATGTTTCCTCCACAAAAATAGTGAATTTGGTTAGAATAATTTTTCTTAGTATTATATTTAGTTCTTTATGTTAGTTTTCGGTTGAAGTTGGTTCTTATGTTTATTTTTATCCGTATAGAATCCCCATTTTACTTATTATTATTATTATGCTATTTTATTGTTGGTCAGAATTAATATTCTTTTTGATTGATTTCGTTATTTTCCCCTATTTTATTGATTATGTAGGTATAAATTAGTTTTCTAACATGTGTGATCTACTTTTTAATAATGTAGCATATATACAAAAACTCTGTTTATAATATATAATGACACGGGAGGATTTTCCTATGAAACAATAGCATATAAAATGGGTTTTGCATTGATTTTGTGATACTTGGAAGTCATTTTATGTTATTTCCTTGCATATTCTTTCGTAAATCATTACATTGTATTTTTAATACTCCATTATTTTAACCTAGAACTTGACGCATTCATATTCCATTCAAAATACTTAGTATTTATTTATTTATTCACTAATTTAGCAATTTTTTATTCTTTCTTTTTATTATTTTTGAGTTAGCGTTGTTTCATGGTTTATCTCCTTGTATTTCTCAGCTAAATTCAAAATGTTTTTTTTTTAATTTTTTTTATAAAATCGTAGATGAGCATTAAATATTTAAATTAATCATGAACACATGAACCATACAACTGAATTAAATATTTCATTAACAAAGAAATATCAAGTCACCCAGCCGATATAATATGTTATATATATTGATTGACTTGTTCATTCCGTGGACACTGGGCAGTGTGACTTCATATCCATCACGGCAGCTGGCAGTTAAGGCCAAGTGCTGTATGATAGCGGCAGCAGCACCTCCTGCCATAGCCAATTCTATTGTATCTTTGGACTCTGGATTTTGGATTCATTTTCACCGCTGGCGGCAAATCTATTAGGAGCAGAAAACAAAAGGTGGTAGAAGCTGTGACTACTGTCTGTCTTTAATTTGGTTGCACCTGGGTCTTATCCGTCGGTTGTCCATATCTATGGAAATCAGAGAGAAAACCGCAGATTTAGTTGATTTAGGCCTGAAGGATGTAAGAGGTAAAGCAGTAGAACCATCTGTATTGGCCAGAAGCAATGAAAGGGAGAGCGTTAGCTCAAAAAAAGTGAAAAATAAAGAGTACGCGTAACAAGGTCAAAGCCAGTACCAAAGGCCTTCCTCATCAGCAATCATCCCAGCCTGGAGATTTCTCCACCCAACTACTTGAGCAGCGTTGGCTACTTGTCTAAACATGTTACTCATATGCAATACCGTCGTTCCCAGCTCTTTTATTTTATTTTCAAGTGAGTCGGTTCTCTCGCTCTCTCTCTCGGGTGAAGGCCCGAAGCCTTAACCTCAACGATGATGTTTCCACCCCTGATCTTGAAGCAAGGGAGTTGGTTTCTGTTGTATTTAATCTTGCCGAAACCGGACCTGTCGTAATATGAATGAGATGGATTGACTGGGTAATGAGTTCCGGGCTTTTGTTGCCTCTCTGTCGTAAGTTTAAGATTCAAAGAGTAATGTGGTTACAAGATTATAATCAAATGCCGGCTATAAATGTTAAAATAAATACGACTATCAAGCGACATAAAATACAGGTCATACTTCGAAATGAAGAATGTATATAGCATGTCCCAAGCATGTTAGAAACGTCGATAACAGAAGCTTTAATAGACTTAGGAAATATAGTCGTAGATGATCTTGTTCGATCATACAAAAACAGTAGCATGCTGGCATCATCATTGATTACATCACCATCTTTAAGGAAAGGTAGATGAGCATTATAATCAGTTGTCTTAACTGTCCATCATCAGGCATAAGCCAGTCGGATATTAAAAAAATATATATATCCCCAAATTTGCCTATTGAAACTAATTTATTTGCATGCAAGGAAGGAAGGAAACGGGAGACTTTGTTAGAGTGTCTGAATTTGACTCTGTTTGGCCAGACCGGGAGCTATGAGTTTGCCTTTCTACCCAATACCCAATTCTATGGTATACCCAGTATATCCGACCTACTTAATATACAATTCACAAATGATTGTCCAATTAATCCCATAAATCCCTCCCAATTTTGGTTTAGTGTTTTTGAATCTGACTCAACTATACTATTCTACTGCAAATTTTTTTTTTTTTAAAACAATTCACAAATGATTGTCCAATTAATCCCATAAACATAGCAAAAACCCTCCTCGACCTCAATTTCTTACACATTAATTTGTATTGCGAAAACACAGTGAAATTTGTCCCACCAAATGCTGAGGACTCCAATAGCTCCACTTTTGCTCGCTTCCTAGGTAATTTTTGCACCTATATTCCATTTAATCCACCTTACCTATGGCTAAATCTACCTTCACAGTATATGTTTGGTTCTAGACTATTTCGATGAGTCTAAACAAATATGAGGGTGATTGCACTTATTATGACTAGCTTATATTACATAGACGTGTTTTTATGTTCCCTCGAGAATAGGTCCAAGAACAATAATGGAAATAGGTCATAATGGATTAGGATTCAAAGTCAATTACAATATCAGAATATTCGAAGATAAGAGCTGAAAGAGGCAATTAAGAAGTCTTCAAATATCATACAAGACGAAGATACCGTACTACTTGAGTAAGGAAATAACACTCAAGAAAGGAAACCGATCCCATTACTATACTGAATGCTTATTTCGGTCCAAGTATAGTTTTCATAACAGGTTCAGTCCACATGCTTATGAAAGACATGATTCAGCACGGAAGCATGTTGTAATATATAGAGAACATATTAAATAGTATGAAAACAAGATGACGGAATGAGTATTTCTAAACGACCAGAAGAAGTACAAGAACAAGGAAAGAGTCTTAAGAAAAGTTTCATGCACTAGTTAATTTCCAAACCGTTGATTGCAGTAAGCATAGAAAGCATGAACAATTTCGGGATTAAACAAGTAGATCATGAACAAGATTTAGAGCAATACAAGACATCGATGACAAGAATAGGAAAAAGTCTAATTGAGAGCATGCAAGCTAGATTAAGTACAAGGAAATTAAATTTTTGTAATAGATAGCATAGAAGAAACTATCATCTTATTTTAGAAGCAAGAGAGTTCAAATTATTATAATCCTCATTCATACATACTCTGTGACCAATACGACTGTAGTTGGAAGCATGTTCAAGAGCTTGTACTTGGCGAGTGGGTACTCAGGTCTAGATGTAGATTCTAAGTGTTTGCATTATAATCTTTACATTGGTTAAAGATTCTTAAAGAGAGTTGTTGACCTCAAAGGTCATATAATGTTATTACACTAGTTTTGATGATAACAAACATATCTTGATAACTAATGCGTTTAAGTGTACATATACAATAATCGTCTTACAAAAAATAAATAATGCATCCACTCTAAACATTCTCCTAATATGAAAATGTAAAAAAGCAATTAAGTTTCCAAGTATTAAAAAAACACATGAAAGATAACCAAATCTTGAAGGTTAAGGATAATATTTCTTAAGTCTTAGGTTTCTTCTAAAGAGTTGAGCAAAGTTCATTATTTCAATTAAAACTTTTTCAAACAATTTGTTGAAAAATACTTGACTTGAATTGATGTGAATGTGGGTCGAAAGAACTTCAAAGTATTCAAATGTATTTTCTTTAATCTCCAACAATGTGTTTTAAATGGTTGTATGAAATATTCATGCAATTGAATGGTACCAAACACTAATAAGATAGAAACTTTGATACTTTACAAAAATAATAATCAAAAGGCTTTTAATGAGAAATCACAAAAATGACTCACTAAAGACGATCAAGAGAAACTAAACATAGTAATATTTCCATGATTAAAGCAATCTCATAAAGAGAATGAAAAAAATTCACAAACAAATTTTTATTACTCAATTTTTCTTTGCATCTCATCTCTTCTCTCTTAAGAGTCAACATTATGCCCACCCAACCATCCACATGACAAATTGGCGTTAGGGTTTAATTACAAAAGTGACATAAAAATATTACTATCAATAAAACCCTAGTTTATTACAATTGAGTCCATAATTATCATTATCCACATGGTATGGTTGCATTTGACTTAGTCCTACAGCCAATTTGTCACCTTTGACTAGTCAACCACTAAGGCTTCATTTGGTTATGCAACAAATCTCTTGTTTGCATGATTCTTCAATTTAAAACCATATCTTCCATAAAGCGTCTTTAACTTGGAAAACACTTCCAAGAACATCAAGAAACTTCCTAAACATGTCCAAGAATCATGTTTAGATGCATAAACACAATTGCACTTGCATCATGAATTCATTTTATAAACTCTTTAAAAGAATTTTCAAAACAAAATAGTTGATTCTAGTCGAAATTAGTTGACATGTCACTAGACTGATCAACTAGTTTGGTTTAACCAAAGGTATGAAGTGATTTAAACTCCGACAGATTGATTGGTGCATAAAACCGATCGACTAGTTATCTCAAACCAATTGACTAGTTTAGAAACCTATCGACTGGTTTGATTAGCCAGCCCATATGTTTCATTCTTACATAAACCTATTTTTCTATATTTAAACTCATTTATTGGTTTGTAGAAATGGATTGATCGGTTTGAAGAATCCAATCAATTGATTTAACAAACCAGTCCATGGGTTTTACTCTTGAAGAAACCAATTTGTCTCTATTTAAACACATCGGCTAGTTTCACCAAATCAAATGACTGGTTTGACCAACTATTCCATAGATTTTATTCCTATAGAAACTTTTTGACCTCTATTTAAACACATCAACCGATTTTTCCAAATCAATCGATTAGTTCATAATCGATCAAACAATTTGGACAAACCAATTGAATGGTAAAATGAACACATCGGGTGGTCTTACCATGTCACTATTCACATATGTTTTTAAAACTAACTATGCATTATGTATAACCGATCAACTGGTTTGAATAAACGGATCAACTAATTCGCATAACGATAGCTTTTAATTTTGGTTTAAACATAAATAGTTGACTAGTTTGAACTATCGATATACTGGTTGTACAACCGATCAACTGGTTCGGCTATACCGATTGATTGGTGAGTATTAAATGATATTTTTTGTCTATTGGGTGTAACAACTTTTGGGGATTTGTGTTTAACGGCTATACGACGAGGGTAGTCTTTATAAATAAGGTCCCTCTATATTTATTACAGTTACTTTTGAGAACATTGATCGTGCAATTAATCTATTACTCTTAAATCATTCAATTGCTAACTCAAAATTTTCAAACTTTCATAATTATGAGATTTTACTTAAAAGTGCTATTTGCTCACTTCTCCTAGCTAGAATTATTTTTCAATTGTAATCTCTCATTACATCTAGATATATTATATCTCATCCAAAGTTATTCACTTTCATATCTTGTATTCTTAGTGAAAATTATCTGTAACCATAAGCTCGACATTAAATTTATTTAAAAGGGTTAGTGGGTGTTTGCCTATTATTCTTGAGAGATTCTTGTGGAAAGTTTAGTGAATATAAATAGGTCAAGTTGTAAATCATAAACCGAAAGAAGAGTGATCATCAATAAAAACATGTCACTATTTTTAAATCCAAAAGGGAGAAATTTTTGGTAGTTGATGAAAATAATAATTCACTCTTGAACCACTCTATATTGTGTGTTTTTTTTTTTTTTTGTCATTTACATTCCATAAAACTCTATTCACTCCCTCTAGGGTGTTTTTTATTTAGTATCAGAGCAAGGGTACCTCTCAAAAGATTCAATAATCTAAAGTGAAAAAGATCAACAAGTGGAATGAATTCTGTTGGTCTAAATAAAGGTATCTCCACTACTAAACCACTATTATTCAATAGAGAAAAGTTTGCCTACTAGAAGATCTGAATGATGTTCTTCATCAAATCACAAGACTACAACATATGGTTAATAGTTACTAAAAGGCCAATCAAAATCACAAAGGAAGTTAATGGTGAACTTGTGGAAAAGACAAGAGATGAGCTCACGGATGCAGAAAAGAGGAGGCTAACTCTTAACGATAAAGCTATCATGATTTTTCAATGTGTACTTGGTGAAAGGGAGTACCACTGGAACCAATCGTGATCAACTACAAAAGACATATGGGAGAACTCATATTCACCCATTAAGGGACAAAGTAAGTGAATGATAAAAAAAAAATTACTCTACACGTTAGAGAGTATGAATTATTTACCATGAAGCAAGGTAGAAGCATCAACGACCTAAGCAACTGCTTCACCTCCATTATCACCAATCTCAAGGTCTTGGGGAAATAAATTATTGAAGAAGAGCAAGTAAGAAATATTTTGTAAAGTCTTACAAAAAGAATGGAGCTACAAAGTGACTAAAATTGAAGAAGCCAAAGAATTAAGCAAAATGATAATTGAAGAGCTATTTGGTAATCTCATGGTTCATCAATTAAAAATGAAAAATGGATCAAAAGAAAGAAAGAAAAAGCCACTAGCACTAAAAGCCTCCACTTCCACTAGATAACAAGAAGTGGCTGAAGATATGGGTGAAAAGAAAGGTGATGAAGGAGAAGAAGAACATCCCATGAATGATAAAGAAGTGACCTTCATAACTACTCAATTTAAAATGCAAGAGGAAATACAAATAGAAGACCTCAAGTAACACAAGGAAGCCTAGATAAGTCAACTTGAATGACAAGATCAAATGCCACAACTATAGAAAAGTTAGGCATGTTATATGTGACTGCTATGAATTTAGAAATGAAATCGCTAAACAAATGACAAGGAATAAAGGAACACGGGTAACAACAAAGGAAGACAAGGATCAAGAAAAGCCATGACCGTCTTCGGCGAAGGTGAAAGTAAACCCTCCAATAAAGAGGAAGAAGTCATCAACCTTTGTTTCATGGCTCTAAGAGAGAAATCATCAATCTCCATCTCATCCACAAGTTTCGATGATGAAGATGACATCGATAAGGTATAATCTAACTTACTATACTCATATAATGACTTATTATGTGTTTTACACGATTCATTACGTGATAATAATAAACTAAATAAAGAAAAAGAAAAAATAAAGAAGCTTCTTGATCACTTAAATGACCAACACACTCTTACATTAAATGAAAATATTTTTCTTGAATCTCACATGCTTCTTGTCAAGATTGAACTAACAAATAAAATAATTGAATTTAAAAAATAAAGGAATATATTTGCTATGATCACCAGGTCAGGATAGATTAATTCCAATCTAAAATAGTTGAATTACAAGCCGAATGTGATAAGTTTGTAAAAATTGCATATACCTTCATAAAGGGTGAAGAAGGCTTAAATGTATTGTTAGGTGCTCAACGACACTATAAGGATTGTAAAGGCTTATGCTATGAAAATAAGAAAGTAATTAAACACCAAACACTAAAAAATTTCTCTGTAAAAGCCTCTAAAGCTCATCAAGTGAATTTTTCCCTTGCATCTAACAATTGTAATGTATGTCGAAAAAGTGGACACTCATCTCTAATATTTAGGCATGCAAAAAATGCAAGATTCACCTCCACTCATAATAAAAGAATTTTGTGCAATATGTGTGGTAAATCTAGTCATGTTGCTTCATCATGTAAGTTTATAAAAAAAAATACCACTGTCATTCCAAAATTCAAGCAGATGTAAGTACCTAAAGGGACCATCTGATATGAATTAAACACTAATCCGGTAAGGAACCATTGAAACAATACCTAAACTAGGACATTAGTGCTCGCATGTATGCTTTAAAGTCAATATAAGAATCCACAAAGAGTTCCTAAATAGTGGATGTTCAAGACACATGATGGATGATCGAACCATGTTCTCTAAGCTAACTCCTTATGATGGTGGAAGCATGACATTTGGAGACAACTCAAAAGAAAAGATCATCGGTATTGGTAGCATCAGTTTCAGTAATGCTAAATCCTTTATAAATGATGTATATCTGGTTGATGGCCTCAAGCATAATTTGATTAGCATTGGCTAACTATGAGATAAATAATTTCTAGTAAACTTTTAAAATTGACACGGTATGATTTCAAATGGAGTAGATAAATCTATATGTTTTATATACCCACACATCAACAATGTGTACTTGCTTGATGTTAAATCAATAAAATTACACAATGCATGTTTAAGTGTCATTGATAACAATGCATGGTTAGGGCATAAACACATTGCACATGGTAGCATAAACTTATTAAACAAAATTGCTAGAAAAGAACTAGTATGAGATTTTCCAAAGCTGAACTTCGCAAAAGATAGATTATGTGATGCATGCAAACAAAGAAAACAACATAGAGTTACTTTCAAACCAAAAATTATTGTGACCACGTCTCAACTACTTGAATTGTTACACATGGATCTATTTGGGCCTACTAGGACTCGTAGCATAGGTGGTTGCAGAAATGCACTAGTCATTATAGATGATTACTCAAGTTATACCTAGACATTATTTATTTTTACTAAAGATGATACTTTTAATGCTTTTCTTGTGCTTGCTAAGAAAATCCTAATAGAAAAAAGGAACTATGATACATGCTATAAGGAGCGATCGTGAAAAGGAGTTTAAAAATGGCATATTTATAGACTTTTATGACCAAAATGGTATTGCCCACAACTTTTTAGCATCAAGAACACCACAAAAATATAGAGTGGTTGTGAAAGAAAAAACGGAACATTGGAGGAGGTTGCAAGAACCATATTGTGCGACTCCAAGTTTCCATAATACGTTGGGGTCCTCTCTATCATTCCCTACCCCTACCTTTGGTACCAACCACCAAATCACACCCCCTACCTTCGGCTCAAACCACAATAGCACCCCACCTCCATTAGGTCATTTCCACCATAGCCAACTACCCTCCTTCAACCATTTCCATCATTGCACACCGCCCCTTCGGCCTCTTCAACCATTTCACACCCCTTAGCAACGACACACACTATCATTGCTCCCCCCCCCCATTCCTTCAACACATCCCACTGGTCCCCCTTCCGTTGTTACACAAATCTCCACTGAAAGCCCTTGCCTTGTTTGATTTGGTTTTTCCTCCCTTTTTTCACTCTTACCTTAAATCTTCCTTAATTACATTATTAAATTCTAATGGTGTTTTGTTGCTTCTTAGGTAAATTAATGGAAGTTCTAGAAGAGGTAGGATCTTATATACTTGTTTAGAGACTGGTGCCTTTTTCTCTAAGGATACTAGTTGTTGTTTAGTATTTTTTTTTCTTTGTTAAATATCATGTATGATTATGTGTATTAACGCAATATTATTACTATGTTGTTAATATCATTATATTATAATATGAAATTATATGATGAAAATGAGTAAATTAAAAATCAAACAATATCAGTACAATAAATACTACATAGGAAGACCCTAAGTGAGTTATTATGATATATGGTATTGCTATATGGATTTGATATAGTATGGCAAGTGTTATCTAAGTTAAGTTATGATGTATGGTGATACATAAATTGAGGACTATGAAATAATGATGTCAAACATATTAAGTTTTCAAGAAATAAGGGTATTGGTTATCGTTAATGACATTTCGGTCAATATGGGTCTAATATAAAAATTTAGGTATTTTAATGTGTTAGATGGGTTCAAATATGCTAGGAGTATCATGTAAGATGTTTGGAGTACTTATAAATCACTTAGGTTCCACAAAATGAGAGGGATTGTAGAAGTGACAAACTATTCTTGTGCCTTTTGTAATTCGGATGGGAAAGAAGCAACTCACCCATTACCCCATTGTCCACTCGCAGGAGGTATATAACAATGGTGGCTAAGCATCGCACATTTGACATGGGTGTTTCAGAATCTTTGTTTGAGCTCTATGAGCAATGGTGTGGCTCAAACTATAACAGCTTTCATCACAAGGTATGTAATATTATTTTTGATGTTAATTTATGGATGTTGTGGAAAGATTGCAATTGTAGGGTCTTTAAAATTGGGTGACTCCTACAATTCGACCCCACCTTAGCTTTGTTTGACCCAGACCCGATCCAACTCAACTTTGACCCACCTTGACTCGACTCTACCTGGGCCTGCCCCACTAAAACTTAACATCACCTAAGTCCACCGTAACGAAACCTCACTCCATCTGATCTTGAAATTACGCAAAAGCAAGCTAGTTAGATCCAAACCTGACCTGATCAATCAACTAAACCCAAAATGACATAAATCAACATAACAAATTCATCTAATATAACTAGGATTTACAACGACCTAAAATCGACTCAACCAATTAAATAACTTGAAATAACCTAGATTCGAAACATGACTCAATCAATAAAATAACTCAAAATAACCTAAACTCAAAAAACTTGACCCAACCCACAAAAAACCCACAAAGAAAAATGATTTATAAATGATCTGAGCTAAGAATGACCTGATCTGCCACAACCTGACCCGAACATGAACCACCCATCCTCTTCACCATATCTAGACAGAGTTGGTGATGCATTTGTTTGTTTATTAACCAACAATAACCCATGGTAAACCTATCTAATCCGTGAGTTATGATGGGTTATGTTGAAAGTCATTAATGATTTACTCCAATCTGTCATAAGTGAGACCATTGTGGATTACATGGGTTAAGATATTATAGGTTTGATTAAACCATGATAACCAATTTGAACACCCCTATATGTAGGTGCAATATGAAACATGCATATTTCGCATAAATCAAGTTTGTAAAGAACGCTCAAAATGTCAAGATGATATTCAATAATTAACAATGGATAAGCATCAAATTCAAGTCAACAAATGAATACAAAACATTTGTTTCTGTCTAGTATGACTAGTGGGGCAAGAGTGCATGAAAAGAGAGGAAACTTTTGTTCACAAGATAAGGTAAATTGCATTTTTCATTTTCTTTCCTGAATTATAACAAGGGAAACAAAAGCATGCATAACCTTAATACCACCCGATGTGGTAAAAGCTAGATGATCATAACCTAATATATCATATACTAACCTTGAAAAATATTAAAGCCTGTTTATACATGTAAATCAAGCATCCAAAAGTCCAAAATCTTGTATTTAAACACATCACATTCCAGCCAGAGGTTGGCCCCCTCCAATAAAGAATGTAATGGAAATAAAAACTTTCATCAGTACTAGATCCCATTAAAACCACGGTGATTACTGTTTATCAAGAGGATAGTAAATTTATAGAAGATAGATAAAATAACAGAGACAAAGATAGAAGACAAAGATCCAACACACAAGTATCCAATCACAAGGATAGGCAACTAACATCCCATTGTAGCTTCTCACTGGTGTTACTCAAGTGTTTAGGACCGTCCCCGTAATCAAACTTTAGTTTCCTAAGGCACACATAGGAGTAAGGAGGTGCCTTTTTAGATGATGTTTGTGCTTATCTTTGTTGCCAAAAAGAAAGGATATTGCCACAAGGAATCAAAGGGAAAAAAGAATTAAGGTAGGTAGATGTTTTAAGGGCAAAAGCTAGCAAAAGAAACAACCATAGATATGGAAGGATGCAATATTTCAAGGTAAATGGGAAAATTCCAAGTTACATGTATAAGCTATTCTAATGACCGAAAGGAGCAAGAGACAAACAAAGAAGGAAATGAAAAGGAAAAGAGAGAATAGGTCCAATGTAGCATCTATCAGTAATAATCAATGGGATAAAGGAATGCCTATGACTTGAGTGCTAAGACAACTATGACTTTAGATCATGTGCTAGATTAAACACTTCCAAGCCAATTATATTTCATCTAGAAATCAAGCCGTAAAGAGTATATACATAAAAAACTAACGTTGTACATTCAAGCTGAGCAAGTTGACCCTAACAGTTGGATGATCGTTGCAATTGTCTTTTGAGTCAAGGCGACAAATTCAATTCATCCGGTTAAATAGTCCTTCCATGAGACACCTACAATTGTACTAACAACATGCGAATGTGAAATGGACTTACAAGGTAAAGAACCTCGAGATGACATGTATTAAAATCAAGTAATATCTCAATACACATACATGGAGATGAGAAAATCGGCATAATTTCACATAACACTATAATTAATTTTGCCAAGTAATTAGGGAGAAAGTAAACACAGCTGACTTACAACAAACTAAAAGACTTTATAATCATATCAAGTCAGCCTAACCCTTATTTATATTTTTATTGTATTTTTTATTACAACATGAGAGAAAAACAAATACATTAGTTTAGCACGATGAGACTATAAAAAAATGTTAGAAACAAAAAGGAAAAAGAAGAAGAAAAAGCACATGGAATTGATAGAGCTTCATCTCCACACAAAACAAAAACAAAAACAAAAACGTCATGATCTATGGCTCCACACTTCCTCAAGGAGAACAACCTTATGCAGTTATGCTCCTGTCAACATGAACGAATTCAACCTAATGAGAGCACAGTGGAGTCAACCCGTTCCCTATAATCATTATTATTCACAAAACTCAAAGTAATTTCCGATTGAAGCAAAAGCATAACTTTCCCACTCAAGCTTTCGATACTTCCTTCGCTAAAGGGACATAAGATGATTAATAATACTCCTCATCCACACTACATAAGCAAAAAATTATCGATTCAAACGGCATTTTCTGCCTTAATCATTACGCTATACGCAAAGATATTCCAATGGCGAGGAAATCCAGAAGTATTGTTCAACTAGAAGTGGAGTAAAATCTAAGTAACGGCTGGTCTGGCTGAGTTAGAAGGGAACAACGGACCTCTTCTCGAATCACTGTCATCCAGAAATCTCTGAACCCTCTTCTTAGCACAGTACTGCCTGTCAAAGTGTTTCACCTACAAATTATTACAGTACAACTTTTACTCTTGGCACTGAGTAACAACCAATAATTAGGACCAAAAGAATGAAACACGGAATAATTGAGGAAAGGTGAGGTTAATTACCCAAGCAGGACGACAGTTCTTCTCAAATTCAACCCTAGTTTTCTTGCAATCAACAGGGTACAGAAGACCGACTGAAGCAATTTCACTGGCCGTTTTGTTCGATTCCATCTCTAAACAGGCGTAGAATGCATCGCGGGCCTGTTGGGTACGATCAATTTCATTTACTTACGATCGCTACATTAACATTTTTTAGTCATTGAAGTAGCAGATAACACTTGAAAGAAAGAGAGAAGCGAGAGAAGAAGCTAAAGCATTGAAGGGACCTTGTAACACGCCTGGCGAGCATTGGAGAGAACGTCGGTATGGACTTTGTCACCGGCTTGCAAAGCATACGCCTCCAGCGCCTTCTTTTCCGATTCCATTTTCCCACTTCTCTCTCAGTTTGCTTGTTTTATTTGTCAAACCGCCTCACTTGCTCTGCGGTGACCGTGAAAGCGAAACCGTCGAGCGTCAACAAATAAATGCGAGCCTCGTCGCTGGCGGACGCAGGCCGATTCAGGACCGGACTTAGTTATGGACAAGTGAAAGTTTTTTTTTTCTTTTTTTTTTCTTTTAAATACCGTATATCCTTGTAATTTAAGTTAGCACACCCGTCAAATGTCATTTTGACCGTGAGATAGGGCAGAGATACCGAAAAAGTAATATATATATATATATATATATATACCTTAAAGATTATAAAAGAACATGTGTCAACGGCATCAAGAATATATAAATTTACATGTGCAAATAAAATGAAATAGCATCTAATAGATTTCTATGGTAAGTTGGAGACCCACAAATGAAAGCTATTATGGTATGGCATAAGTGTTTATCAATGACTTTAACAAGATCGTATATTAATATGAGAAGTAAGGGGGTTCCTGCACTCTTGAGGCACATGCCGCAATCTAATTTTATTATATTGATTTAAGATAAGGTTGACGCCGACGTCTAAGGTATGTGTATTGCTTTTTGAGACAAGAAGTAAGGTGGTCTATTTTGGGATGACAAGCCATTAGAATAGTTTCTAATTGCCTTAAAGACTATTAGTTAATGTATATATCTATGCTATCAAGGCTATTCACTCACTTTTAATAACAGATGTAGCTGTAGCGATAAGACTTAATAATAATCAAATAGAGTCATGGCTTTAATTTTAAAAATTGGATCGAATCGGCTGATCAAGTCACCATATATTTTTCACATACTGATCCTCAAGAGTTCAAAATCGATCAAGAATCGGTTGGATAGGTTGGGAGTTAGTTTATTTATGTGTAGTTTACTTTTTTATATATTTTATATTTTTTAATCTAATATATACTATTGGTTCAATCAGTCTAAACTACTAGTCTGACCACTAAATTAGTGAACCAATTATAATACCGGTTTTGATGACCAGTTTAGTTTTTAAAACTATAATTGTGGCTAATATGATTTGGTTCTCTCATTTCCCTATCTTTGAGGGGGTGCATTTAGAGTGTACAAGGTTAGGCCACCTCCCTATGAGCCTCTAGGGTGTTTGGCAAGGACACCATTGTGGAAGAAATGTTTTTAGATTTGAGAAGATGTAGACAACATCTGAATCTTGTATGATAATTATCACTAATAGCTAGGGTAATATAAATGTGCATGAGGGCATATGTGTGCATGATAAACTCAAGATTCGTGCACAAGCCCTATAATAATAGGACAGGGGTGAATTCAACAACATATATGCTAATTAAAAGAAGTTAGGGACTAGATTAGCTAATTGAATGTTTTTTGGCCTTCCCTTACTATATTGAAGAGCGTAGATATCTTATAAGTAGTTTGGATGAATTGTTGAGGGTGGAAGAAGTTATGTAGAGTAATGGCTGAGTGAGCTTAATGCATATGAAGGGGATCATAATATTTCCTTGTCCCATCATCCCCAATGGAAAAGGAATATGTTGCGCGGATTGGATGATGAGCACAATAGATGGATAACATATGAAGATGGTATGGTATGGTAGTTGTGGCACACATGCACTTCTATAGGTTATTCTCTACTTGTAATCTAATGGGTGTTCGGTGTTGTGGAGCACATAAAATTGTGTATGGATGAGTAAATGAAGAGATTATTAGAACAATATTTCACTAGAATCGAGGCTAAAGAAGCTTTGTATCAAATGCACTAGGTACCAATGGTATGACCTGTTATTTAACAAATGGTGGTATATTACGAGTAGAGATGTCTGCTAATATGTGCTTGTTATGCTTAATAATCATCATATGCTTATGTACTGGAATTATACCTTTACCTCCTTAATTTTGAAGGTGAATGACCCATGAATCATGTCTTCTTTGTGCCCAATTAATTTATGTAATGTACTATATAAGTTGGTTTCTAAGGCCATGAACAATATATTAAAAGCGATTTATGTTGAGCATCACTAGTGAAAGCTAAAATGATTTCATAATAGGGACACTTTATCACTAATAATGTACTAGAAACCTTTGAAGTTCTCCATTCCATGAAAAATTAGAAGTAAGCATGGAAAGGAAGTGTTATGTTGAAAACTGACAGAGGAAGGCATATGATAGAGTTGAGTGGAAGTTTCTTGAGATGGTCATGCAACAGATGGGGTTCAATGATAGATGGATTAGGCTCACTATAGAGTGTATCACCACTACCTCCTTTTTAGTGTTGCTTAACGGGAAACCAAGACCAACTATTACACCACAAAGGGGCTTCACCAAGTTGGTCCTCTATTCCCTTACTTATTCATCATATATGCTGAGGTGATTTATATCTGATCACAGAAACCATAAGTAGATAATTGAATACATAGAGTTAAGGTCGTGATAATATCCTTTTTTCAAGAGGAACTATCAAGAAGACCTTACTTTAGAGGGACATCCTCAACTAAGATACTCAAGCCTCATGTCTAATCATCAACTTTGAGAAATTATAGATTATCTTCAACCCCAACATTAATCAAGACTGAAGAGCGCAAATCATGAATACCATAAGAGTGAAGGGTTTACTATAGTAAAATAAGTACATAGGACTTCTTATTATTTTGGGTTGATAGAAGAAAGTTATTTTTAGTTCCATTAAGGATCTATGCTAGCAAAAATTTAATGAATGGAATATTAAGGTGATTTTTAGAGCTGGGAAAGATGTTCTAATCAACGTATATATATGTATGTATGTATGTATGTATATGTATATATATTATAATATAAAAATTATAAAAATATTTTATTTAAATATTTATTACATCTTTTGAAGGAAACTAAAAACCTAGTTGTGTTTTAGAAAGTTTTTGTTTTGTTATTCGTATCTTTGCTCACAACATTGTTTTATGAGACTTTTTTGAGATAATTTTGGTCATCTATATTCTCTTGTATCATTCTATATTGATCGTATTTGAATTCTTTAGATTTTTCTAAGTCTCCCAGACATTTTCAAAAATGGAAAATAAAGGATTTGATAAAAATACCAATTTTGTCTCATTTAGTTTTTATTTTGTTTTGAGTCTCAAAACGATCTTTATAATTATATAAAATTTAAAAAACTTTTATAATTAATTTTTTAATGTTTTTAACTAAAAAAATGGTTTAAAATTATTCTTTTATTTTTAAGTATATTTTTATTTTTCCAGCCTACATAAACCACTTAACCTTAGTTTTTGTACTTAGATATTATCATTGTCCTATGAGATTTAATCTTTACCATAAATATCCCTTATGACTTGGTCCTAACCATCCAAAAAAGACAAATAGGCTTTCTAATACATACCATACAAATTACCCCCATGTGTCTACTTAATGATTATAATTAATCATGAAAAACTAAGATGAACCACCTTATCCTTTCCTTGGTAGATGAGCCTCCCCCAAATGTAACCTCCCTCTATCTCACCCAAAAAATTCATCCCTTTGCACATTCATTCCCTTTTCTCATTTTCTACTCATGCCATATATTCTCCCTTAGGTATCCCCTTCATAATTTCAAAACAATCATTACAACCAAGGTTAATCTCCCCTCCCTCCATTTCCCTTAGTTGCTAAGATACCCCAATGTGAGTGGTCAAGTTTTTGAGGACTTGATTGGTTGTTGTGTGTGGATCTTAGTATCCCTTGTTGAATAATAATTTGATAGTGAATAAAAAATTAATAACTTAAAGTGAAATAAAATTTGAGTTAGGAAAAGAATCTTATGTCTCAGACTTAGAGGGTTAAGTGCATACTTGAACCTTTGGATTAAAGGGCACACTTCTACTATTAGGGATTCAAAACCCTATAGAAGATATGCGTACTTGAGGATTTATGTCATATGACTTCCTAGATTTGCTATATAGGAAGCTGGATATTTGGTTGTTCATTTATCTCTAGAGATCATTTCATTAGATTATGAGATTGTATTCTTCTCAAGGTTGATTTGAATTCACCTATTGTAATACCACGAATTTTATATAACCCTAATTCCGAGTAATTAATATCAAAACCTAATTTTAACTTTGAAAAAATTATTTTTCTATCATACCCAAACTCCTTAATCCTAAATCATAGGCTAACCCTAATTGTTATTTTGAGTTATTAATATATTTTCTAACCTAAATCTAATTGCAGATAATAGTTTAATTTATTTATCCTAATATCCTAACCTAAATTATTTTTAATCTAAACCCACAACACCACTTCCTTTTTCTCCTTTTTTTTTGTTTTATTCTCCTTTTCCTCATATTTGTTTTTCCCTTCCCCTTGCATGTAAGACTTCCCCTGCCAAGCATACCCTCTACCCCATCAACTCTCCCCCCAAACCTCGAGGGTTTGCATTGAAAATTTTAGTAAACCGAGCATCTAATGCTTATACTGCCCCTCTTCTCTCCTTTTTGATTCTGCAAACCAAACCATCATCTTCTTACTCCTTCACCTCTCTTTGCCGCTGTGAAAACTGCCACAAAAAAATCCACCTACGGCAATCCTAACCGAATCACCCTACTCCCATTTGGTCACCCTTTCTAAGCCTCACCCCTAGCCACCATCCAAAACCATCGGTGTAACCCCCTCTCCTTCGCCATCCTTCAACGGTAGTCCCTTTATTTTTCTTCCTTAGCTACAACACTAACAACCAGTGCTCCCCCCTCATCTTTAGCATCCTGCACTGCTGCCCACACTTTCTCTTTCCTTGCCTCCATCGTATCCACCTTTTCCTTCTCCTTTCAACTGTAGCAACCTCAACCACAACCTAATACCACCCTTTTGGTAGCAATAACCACGGCCTAACACCACCTAGCTTTGGCCAAAATGACCAATACCCACCTCCCTCCTTTAGCCTAGCCCACCATTACCTCCCCTTCCTTTAGCGTCTAAGGAAACCCCTATTTATTGCCAAGCTACCCAATAAAGTCATCATCTCTTCCACATACATCCTTATCAACCATCCCTCACTTGGCCACCCCTAGACATAGCCCATACTAAGTTTGTCTCACCCCATATATGGTCAACTCTTTCCATGAAATATTTTTCCTAATCCACTTTATAATTACCATAGTTATTTATATTTCACCTTCCAAATGATATTTGGCTAACTTTCCCCCTAGTGTTTCGTTGTCTGCCTATTTTTCACAATATTAACCAAAATGCTTGTGGGTCCTAAAACCCTACATAATCCTCACAGTATTAAGAACAAGAACTTGTAAACATTCCCAAAATAGGTAGTAACACATAATAGAATTACAAATCAACACATGAACCAACACAATTATGTCCACACATATTCTTACCTTTTGTCATTGCAAGCCAAGCTACACAAACAACCCTAGAACATGTAACATTTCATGCATGTATTCACTTAACATATAGTAAAGTCACATAAAAACAAGGCCCTAGATATGATTGTATCCTTACCAAAATGACTTAAGAATTTAAGCAAGAATAACCTACAATTTCTCTCTTGTGGTTACCGAAACGATACTTAAAGAATGAAATATCCAAACTTAGATTGTCTTATCCTTTTTTTCTTTTTCTTTTTCTTTAAATAAAATAATAATAATAATAATAATAATAATAATAATAATAATAATAATAATAAATATAATCAAATAGAACTTAAAATTAAGGAAGGGAAGTGGTGGTGATCAAAATAGGTCAGTGAAGTAGGGCAGCGGTTGTGGCAAAGCAAGGGTGGAGTTGGTTTTTGTTAGGAAAATTAGTGGGGGCTAGCCTATTAGGGATTGAGGCTGGTGTTAGAATAAGGTAAGCTAGTGGGGGTAGGTAGGTCATGGAGGTGGGGCTAGTAGCCAATGGTGGCACAACCTAGAGGAGGGAGGAGAAAAAGAGGGAAAATGGAGAGGAGAAGGAGGTGGTTTGGGTTAGAGGCATAGGTTGGGCACTTATACGGGAGACTAGGGTATAAAAGTAGCATGAAGGTGAAGAGTGGGTTAGTGGTGATAGTAGTTCAAGGTGGTGTAGGGTAGTGTAGGGGAGGTGCAACCTACACTTAGTGGGCTTGGGGATGAAATAAAAGGGGAGAAGGAGGGGCAATGAGTGGCTCGGCAATTGCATAGGGGTGCAATGAAGGAAGAGGGGAGGAGTCTAAAGGTGGCACAACTTGGCTATGACGGCGGTGGTGGATGTCAATTGGAATAGAGGAAGGTGAAGGTTATAAGCTTGATAAGGGAGAAAAGAGGAGAGAGGGAGCATTTGAGGGGTATTTATTAGCTTTAGAGGGGGGATGAGGGCAAAGGGGGAAGGTGTTAAGGTGGTCGGTCGCTGGGTGGCACAGTAGTGGCAGGGTAGGAAAGTGTAGGGGTTGCAGGTGTAGGGGCTTCATGCAAGTGTAGGGGAATTAGGCAAGGGTTGTGTGGCAAGGGGGATAGTGCAGGCGCATGCCTATGTTCATGCATTGCATAGCCAAGAAGGGAAAGAGGGAGGGGAAGGTTGTTGGGTTATAGGTGTGTGGGGGTTAAAATGGAAATGGAAGGTCATGTGATATGCTGGTGAGAGGTAGGAGAAAGGGAAAAAAGGGAAAAAGTGGAAAGAAAAGAGGGAGAAAAATGAAAAAGAAGAAAAGAAAGAGGGGGTCTTGGGTCATCGCCTAGGGAAAGAAAAAGAAAGAGGGGGAGGGTTTGGGCTTGTTAGGGGAGAAAATTGAAGAGAGGAAAATTTAAAGAAATTAAACACATGCACTTGTATGTTTTAGTGTATCTCATTATCGTATGTAGTCTTAATTAATCTATGCCATGATTTTCTTGAGATTACCTTCTATGTGTGCTCTATCTGACCTTTACACGTTGGCTGTTGCAAAATGGGTTACTTAGTATTATCGTACTGATGTGTTCCATTTTATAGTCCTCTACCTATTTAATGGACCGTTGTGATATTGCAGGATTACTTTGAGGGGTTCACTTGATGTTTAGCATTTGGAGTGGATAATTATGACTATCTGGTGTTTGTTCTGATATCTTTTGATCCAGATACTTCTTGAATTATTATGTTCATTTATGTATTTCTTTTCTTTGATAGTTGTTGTAACACCCCCAAAATTAAATTTTAAAAATTTTCATTTTATTAAAATTTGAGCGGAAGTAAATATAGTAAATTTTGGAAATGTTACTGCTACACTTAGTACTAGAACAATTTCATTCTACCATTCCAATACCAAGTGTCAAGGCTTAAAAAGGAATAAAACACATTTTACATAAAACTAAGGTTACAAAACTAAATTAGAGTACCGCATTAAATACATTAGAAGAATAAAATACACTAGTTGTGGTTACATTATAAAGCTCATTAAACAAGGGAATATAAAAGTTTAAAAGAAAACCTTGAAAGCTTCTCTGATAGTCCTATGCTCTTAACCTAAAAAGAAAGCTTGAATAACACCGACAGGCTAACCTACAAAGGATACTACCCATTGAATAGGTAGGGACCCACAAATGGAACCCTTTACTACTATAGTATTGAGTAACCCTTTATACAGAAATAAATGGTAGGGCTTGCATGCAACACATCAATCCAATCATAAGAATAGTATATTACACATAAACATAGAAAGAAATGCAATAAACATTTAGATGGACTCGCCATTCAATAATCATATGTCATAAGGTACACTTAGCATTAACCATACTTACCAAGAGAGCATCCAAGTAAAGCTCTTTCTAGTATAATTAAATGTTCCACATCACACTCAATCAATACATACCACCACACTATTTCAAGGTAATTACCAAGGGCTACTATCATTTCATAACAACAGATCATAATGGTAAAATCAACATTATCTTAACTTAAGCCATTAATTAGATATTAATCATAATCATATGTCAAATTTATATCTACTTAGGTTCGGGGACCCCACTATTATAACCAGTGGAATAGGTGTAAGATATTCGACTCTAGGGTAAAACACACCTGACCACTATTATAACTGGTAGAACAGTAAACATATACAATCTCTTAGGGAACACACACCTAGCTACTATTATAACTGGTGGAAGGGTAACCATATGCAATCTATAGGACAATAACCATATACAATCTCTAGGATAATACACAGCTAGCCACTATTATAACCTGTGGAATGGTATAATTGATAGAATCCATATGGTCTCGAACTACATGGTGTTCCACTATATATGATTAGTGTCTTTCCATTTAATTAGCACACCAATTCCATTTATATAACTTGAGGGGGAGATCACAAACCTAGAGACACAAATGTACACCAGACATACTAGCACATACAAGCACCACAGTACCCTCTTGACTATCAACCCAGGGATACAAAGGTACCTTGGTCGCACTGGTGCACGAAGACACACAGTACCCAACTAACAAGGACACCTAATCTATAAGTATGCATATCCCCTAAGTAGGTCCATGGAGCTAAATAGAGTAAGATGTATAGTTTGGTTGGGGCACTAAGGCACACCAGTAAAATCCAAAATAATCATGGGCTAAACCAAGTCTTTAGGGTAACAACTCCTAGAGAGATACCATTCCCTATCTCAAGGTCTTTCACTTTAAATATTAGTGTCTTAATTAAGGTGACCATAAAAAACACATTAATCATATACTCAAATATTTTTATTTGCTTCCATTATTATTACGTAATCATTATTAGTATTATTATCCATGTTAACTTAAATAGTCTACTAAGGCCATCCTAGGTCCCCATACTTAACTCAAGCACCTTAGGTCAAAATGATGAAAATGCCCCTAAGGCTAAGGCTTCCTCTTATCATCTACTTCCATCACATAATTTATTTTCATTTATCAAGAAATCGTAATAGGTCAACATATCATGATTATACTACTAATTATGAAATTAGAGTACCCTACACACCAAAGGGTCATTTACACATAAACCCTAACATGCACTTATAGAACAACCAACACACATTTTCATGCATACTTAAAAATTAAGGAACCTCTTGCATTATTATGAAATTAACATCATAACACACCCTTAATTACCCATTTAACCCTTAACCATGCATTTTCCTTATGATACACTCTAATTTACTAAAATAGCCCTAGCCTTATAATACAAATGATTATACTTAAAGCAGTGATACTAAGGTCATAAATCCATATTCTCTTATTTCACATCACTTATGACTTATTATGAAGATTTATTAGACCAATTACCATGTTACGTGTAATATTACCAATTTACCCCTTCTTACTTACAAAATTACTAAAATATTTTCCCACTATTAAATTACTAAAATACCCTTCTTACTTGTCAAATTACTAAAATGTCCCTCTTACTTACCAAATTTCAAAAATGCCCATTTTACTTGTAAAATTAGCAAAATGTCCCTCTTACTTGTAAAATTACCAAAAAGTCCTTCTTACTTATCAAATTACTAAAATACCATTTTTACATACAAAACTGCCAAATACCCTTCTTCCTTTTAAATTTACCAAAATACCCTTCTTACTTGTAATTTTACTTATAAAATTACCATGACACCCTCCTTTCTCATGTAAAATTACTAAAATACCCCCTAGCACATAAAATATTGACATCCATGACCCATATGCATCATCAAACACCACAAAATCCTTAATATTATTCTTAACACCCATTATCACCTACCATGTACATTTATTTAGGTCACTCCCTATGTATAAGTAAAATTATTAAAAATCCCCTAGGGGTCATATTAGTATTATTTCTATCAAAAGCGTCCATATTTACTTAACATGACATGTTTATGCACCTAGTATCATTATTAACATCAAACCCCTTTCTTAACCACTATTTTCACACATTTCATATTTTATACAATATAACATACTTCTCCTCTACCTTTCAATATAACATTAAAAATCATAAGATGATTAGCAACATGTCATATACACACAAAACACATACTAAAACCCCAATGTTCTTACGTATGTAAATCCATACATTTTAGTAAGGTATAATGGTTACCTTACTTATGACAACAACCAAACTTTATCGATACTCCAATTTAAAAGCTTAAGCTTTGTTTTGTAAAAATTATACCTAAAAATAATGTTAAAAGTAACATATTATTAGTTGATAATTAAAATAATGGTTTTTTTTTATAAAAAAGTCTTATTAAATACATATTATTACTAAACTATATTTTACCTCAAAAAAATTAGTTAAAAACATAGGAATGTGCAACACCACTCATGTTTCCCAATGGTACAAAAAAAAAGGAAAAGAAGGGTAGAAGGAAAGTTTGGTTGAAGGGGAAGAAAGGGTTTTCAGGGGGTTGGTTGAGGGAGTGATGGGGGAGTTGGGTGGTTTTTGGGTGTACGAGGGGTAGCAAGGTGTAGGTGGTGGCTAGGGGTAGGAGTGTGGAGCTCAGGTTAACAGAGGCGGTGGCGACAACTGCTAGAAGGAGGGTGCAAGAAGGGAGGGAATAGAGGAAGAAAGGAAAAGAAGGAGGAGAAAAGGAGGGGATGCGAGGGAAGTTTGGGTAAGGTGAGGTAGGGAGGTAATAGGGGTGTTAGGTGGCTGAGGGGTGGCTTCGGCAGCGGTGGAAGAGAGGAAACAGGCTGCTCAAGGTGGTGTGCAGGGAGGAGGGTTAGAGCGAGAAAATAAGGAAAAAGAGAGGAAGTTTGCTACAGGGGCATGTGGTGGCTACTTGGGATGGTGTAGGGAAGAAGTATGGGAGGCAAAAGAGTTAGTGTGGTGGTCGGTTAGGTGGCAAAGATGATGGCTAGGGGTGGCAAAGCAAAACTAGGGGAGAAGAGGATGGAAGAAGAAAGAGGGATCGAGTAGGGAGAAAGAACGTGCTATAGGGTAGAGATGGGGCAGAGGAGAAGAAGAGAATGAGAAGAAAAAGGAAGAGAGGAAGAAAGGAGGTAGGCTTAGCCATGTAGAGATTGTGGATGTAGGGGGTTGTAAGTGCATGACCTGCTGTGGTAGGGTGGAGAAGAAGAAAATGGGAAAGGAGGGTATGTAGGGGAGTTGTGTATGGGGTGTGTATGGATAAAAATGGAAGGAAAGGGTTAGGAGAGAGAGGGGTAGGTTGGGATATGTAGGTGTAGGGGGATTTGGAAGAGAAAGTTAAGTGTAGACATGGGGCTATTTGGCTCATTAATGCATGGAGAATAAGGAAGAAGAAAAGAAGAAGAAAGGAGAAGGAGGCTGAGTGGGGGAGAGGAGAAATGGCCCGGTCAGGCCCGACAAAGGAGAACAAAAGAAAAAGGAAGAGGGAATTGGGTTATACCAACTGGGATGAAAGAAGGATGAGAAGAAAGGAAGGGGGTGAGAATGGAACAAGTTGGGTTGGCACGAAGAAGGATGGACGCCCCAAGAAGAAAGGAAGGAATGAAAGAAAAGGAAAAAGCGGAAAAGAAACATAAAATAATTTTTAGATTTGGATTAGAAATTATGTTGATGGAAAATGTTATTCATTAAATTAATTTATTTAAAATTTAATTTATTAATTTAATAGGATAATTTTTAGTAAAATTATGGGTTTAGGAATTTATTTAAATAAAAAGAGTGTGATAAAATACTAAAATATTTATTTTAATTTATTAAATAATCCTATACATTTTTATAAATAAAATTTCCAAAAAATAATTAAATTAATAATTTTATATTAAATTATTCCAAATATTAGGTTAATTATTAAATTTTAGATTTTAAAATTTTGGGGTAGTGGAGTTGTAACCTTTGTTAGATTTTTTTGTTATATTAGAATGGTGTAATTCCATAATATAATATCTTTTCTAGTTCGTATGATTGTTAATCATAAATTAAGTAGGGTAACATTTTAAACATATTATTCAGTATAAGAATGGTAGATAAAATCAAATTTATACTAAGTATCAGTAATACTCTCCATTTTTAATGTTTAAGCATCTATAAATATTTCTTTTAAATGAAAGTTTCAACAATTAAAAATGTTGGGGTTATAATATCCTATTTACCAATACTACAATTGATAATAAAAGATTTTAAATTACATATCGATTATTATTATACCACTGCAAAAAAAAACATATTTTTGGAAACAATGCTTTTAGTTGCTAAAGATAGAATGTTGTTACAGAAAATATATGTCACAATGAAATTTTTTGTTGCTGGATCATTGTGCGTCATGTCGTTGAAAAAAAATAAAAATAAAGCAACAGCAGTGGTCGTCGCAAAAAAAATGAATTAAATGCAACATAAATTGTTATTGCCAAATAAATGTCGTTGTAATACATCACTTTACTTAACTACATGTGTTTATATATTGAAACGACCCTTGTTGTTGTAAAATATTGATCCTATATCTGTGATAATTTATGTCATTAAAAAAAACTTGAAATTAGCAATGACTTTTATCATTGAAAAAAAATTGGTTGTAGTTTGGGAACAAATTATGTTGTTGTTAAAGCTTGTTCATTGCAATAACAAAAATTGTTGCAAAAATATGGCATATTACAACAACAATATTTGTCATTGCAAAAATACATTAATTGCAACAACTTATGTCATTATAAAAATTGAATATACTTTAGGATAAAAAGGTTTCAAAACACCCCGAATTGATACGTCCTTATAGGGGCCACCTGATAGCACCCAAGACCCACAAATTTCTAACACCCCTAGTCAAAATGACCACGTAGGGCCATTTGGTAGCCACCTAGGCCCATAAGAGCTACGAAGGCTATCATGGAGTACTTTTGGATTGATCAGATAGCCCCACAGATCAATACACGACCTTTATAAAACTTTTGAGGAGGTTCATGCATCTTAAAAGTCGCTCTATGGCAAGCACACTTAATTGTGGTGTTCTTAGAATGAAATCACCAAAGGGACGATATACTATGTTGATATAAGTAGTCATATCAATCCTTATAACACTCTACTCAATTTGGGGGTATTGCACTTTATCGATGCCAAAAAATACATAATTTTAACATAAAAGTCATTGGTAAATTTTGAACTTAAAAGTCTAACAACTATATTTATCGTTGTGAAAACATACAATTGTAATGACACGATAACTTGTTTAAACACCGTTATAATGAATGACATGTGAAACCACTAATCGATGTCCATAACTTATCCATTATACATATGCCTCGGTTAAATAAATATAACAAAATATATAAAAATAATTATTAACATATATATCAAGAAAAAATTATCAAATTGAACGAAAACTTACTAAAATTCTGCTTGGTAATTAGTGCTTTGATTGTGCTGATAGCCATGGAGACAAGTTGGTGTGTCCAATCAATGTAATTAGACAAGACTAATATAATGGAGGCAATATTGGGAGTTGGATAAGGCAGTGGCAATAAAGTATAGATGCTGCAATAAATGTTATTGCCAAAACTTTTCGTATATTGCAACATATAAATGTTATTCCAAATAAACCATCACATATATTACAATAACAAAGCTGTGCATAGGGAATCCATTGCAAAGTGACTTGCAACAATTTGACTTTATATTTTTATTTGACTATGGAGTATGCTTTTAACTCTGGTACCTAAAGAAGAGATCTATGGTCTTAGTTATAGGACATTAGCTCCTGTATGAATAGTTCATGGATCATTATAAGAGACGTTAATGTGGTTCTTAGTGCTGAGAAAAAAATAGGTGGGAGTATTGACCAATAGGATGTGGATGATTTTTCAAATTGTTTGCATGAGTGTGGTTTGTCTGACTTACCTGTTTTTGGTGATATATATACCTGGACTAATTTCTAATCTTCAAAATCCAGGCTATATTATAAATTAGATCATGGACTATGTAATGGTATTTGGTCTGATTAGTTTGCTAACAACCATGTTGAAGTACTACACAGTCCTATCTCTGATCATTCTCCTCTACTTTTGCATCTCAAGTCTCTAGCTATTAGGAAGGCCCTCATTTTAAGTTTATGAACTTTTGGGCTGACAAAGATGATTTCCTTCCTCTAGTGAGTGAAATATGGAATTTTAATATTGTGAGTAGTCTATATTTCATAATAGTTAAAAAAATTAAGCTCCTCAAGCACAGACTTTGTGATTCAAATGTCTCAAATGGCTATATATCCAGTCGCGCTAATCAAGCTTGGACTAATTGGGAATCTACTAAAAAGATTTTGTCTACAGACCCAATAAATCAAGTGTGTATTACTAATGAAAGAAAGGAAGCTTTGGATTGGTTTGGAAGAGCACGAGATGAAGAGAATTTCTACCAATAGAAAGTCAAACTTACTCATATTAAGCTTGGAGTCCAGAATAAAAAGTATTTCTATGCCCTTGCTAAGGCTAGGAATCGTTAGAATTGTATTTTCAAGCTTTTAACTGACGATGATTCAGTTATTTCTAGGGAGGAAAATATTGCTTTAACCATTACTGAATTCTATAAGGAGTTACTTAGTTAATCTTGTTCTTCAATTCAGAGTATTGATTCTTCCATTTGTCAAAGTTGTACTCTTTTGACACAAGAAAGTAAAATCTTTCTATTAAAAACTCCCACTAATCATGATAACAATAATGCAGTATTTAAGATGGGGGATCTTAAAGCTCTGGGTCCAGATGGTTTCAATGCCTTATTTTATAAGAGATCTTGGTGCATCATAGGAGATGAGATTTGTGAGGCTCTTGAACTTTTCTGGAAGACACAGTTGTTACTGAAACAAATCAATCACACATCTATAACCCTTATACCCAAATTCTAGGGTGCTTGCAAGATAAGAGATTTTCATCCTATAGCATGTTGTAATGTCATTTAAAAAATATTTTCTAAATTCCTTGCTCATAAATTGTATAAAGTGGTTCATGAGGTTGTGGATCGTTCACGGGCATCATTTATTAAGCATAGGGTATTATATGAAAATATTCTCATGGCCTCTGAGCTTCTTAAACATTACAACAGGAAAAATATAAGTGTTAGAATGATGTTGAAGGTTGATTTGTAGAAAACTTATGATACTTTGGAGTGGGGTTTTCACAAACAAGTTTTAATTGGTTTTCATTTTCCTTGGAAGTTTGTTGAGATAATAATCTAGTGTGTATCTACATTTAGGTTATCTACCAAAATTAATGGTTCTCTTACACCTTTATTTCTTAGCCGAAGAGGTTTACACCAAGGTGATCCAATCTCCCCTTATCTTTTTGTGCTATTTATGGAGTATTTGCATAGATCATTGAAATAGCTGTGGAACAAGGTGGATTTTAAAGGTCATCCTAGGTGTGTTGATATGAAGATCATTAACCTAACTTTTGCTGATGATGTACTTCTCTTTTGTCGAGGAGATGTAACTTCTGCCATATACCTCCATGAGGCTTTTCTCACTTTCTCCTTCTGTTCTGGTTTGAATGTAAATCCTATCAAAAGTTCATTGTTTTGTTGTAGGGTGACTGTTGAGGTTAAACAATCCTTGTTGGAGCTTTTTTTCCTATGCTGAAGGTGTTTTTCCTTTTAGATATTTGGGTTTTCCTCTAGATAATGCTCATCTTTGTATTTAGCACTATCCGGTATTGCAGGATAAACTATTATCTTAGGTGAAGCACTGGTCTAGCAAGCTACTAAGCTACGCTGCGAGAGTGTAGCTCATTAACTCAGTCCTCATGGGAACCATTAGGTTTTGGTCCCAAATCATGTTATTCCCTACTAGTGTGGTCAAGTACATTAAGAAAATTTGTAGAAGATTTATATGGTCAGTCAATATGGAGTAGCATACTGCCTTGGTATCCTGGAAGGATGTTTGTCTACCCAAATACAAGGGAGGGCTGGGCATTCATGATCTGATGAGATGGAACCTAGCAGCAATGGAAAAATGGTTGTGGCAAATTGTACATCATAAAGAGGGTTTATGAATAAAATGGGTACATGGCTACTATATTAAAAACAAGCATGTCCATGAATTAGATGTGAAGGTGAATCAATCATGGGTCTTTCGATGTGTGCTGAAGCTTAGACATCACTTTCTCAATGCAATTGCTGATGGTCAGTGTGGTATTAAGAATTATCATATTCAAAAGGCCTATGACCTTATTCATGTTAGGGATGACCCCTAGGTCTGGTATGCTTTTATTTAGAAACATGATGCCTTCCCTAGCCATAAGTTTATTTTTTGGCTAGCAGTTCACAATGCACTCCTCACTAGAGCAAGGTTATCTTAGTAGATACCCAATATTCAGAACCTATGTGGTATTTGTGGTGCACATGAGGAGACTTTGGATCATTTATTTGCGCAGTGTGCATTTTCCAAGTTCTAATGGCAAACCTTATTTGATTAGTTAGAGTTGGACTTTTACCCTATGGATTGGATGAACTTCATTAGCACACTAGCTAAGGTTGTTGATCGAGATTAGACTAGTTCGAGCCACTATTGCAGCTATGATTTACTAAATCTGGAGAGGACGTTGTAACATCCCTAAAATTTACTACTGAAAATTTTCATTTAATGATAAGTGTGTTAAACAAAAGCGAGATGACAAAACTGTAAATTCTGAGGGTATTATCACCACACTCAGTACTAGATCGGTTCACTCCTACCGTTCCAGTACTAAGTGCTAATGCTAAATAGGATTAACTTCAAACACAAGTCGATAATTGAAACAAGATTTCATAGAAGAAATGATAGTGTTCACCATACAGAGAGTTACAACCCAAAGAGTAATTAAATAAGTTTTTTGAATACATCAAATACAGTACGACAGAATATGACTAGAGTAAAATGATACATAGTAAAAGTAAGATAGTGTCCGGCCAGTCACTCTCGATCCCCAAGCCAAGTTTAGGCTCAACTCTCGGCCTCGTCTGATGCCTCATAAGTGTCGTAGGCATCGAAGATATCATCACCTACCTGCACAAACTCAGGTGGGCTCTCTGTTCGTCGGAATAAGTAGCACCCATGAAACGGAGGGTTGGTACACTGCGTATTGAGCAAGGTACAACTAAGGCCAAACATATAAGGAATATAACACAAGCATGATCATATAGGTAACATACAATAATACATATAATAAGGCCAGGTTACATTCCAAATAAACTTATTCTTTAGCCCTCTTAATAATATGTTCATTTCACACATACTCTTTATTAATCCATGTGAGTATGGGAACCCAATTATTATAGCCGGTGGACCGGAATACATATAGGGAAGAGCGCTCCAGACCACTATTATCTGCTGGAGGACCGGTCTCCAGGGCAGAACACTCCAGACCACTATTATTTGCCCGTGGACCGGTCTGGCCCCGACTCACATGGTGTTTCACTATAAGTACTTAGTGTATTTCCTATGGTTTAGCTTCATTATGTTTGGTTTGTTGAGCAAAAAATTTCCCACTATTATAGCCGGTGGACCAGAAATCATGCAAGAAAAAATGTTCCTAGCCACTGTTATTCGTTGGTGGAATGGTCTCCAAGGCACTCTGGCTCTTGGCCACTATTATTCGCTGGTGGATCGGTCTAGGCCCGGCTCAACAATCTTCATCTTTAAATGATTAGTGTCTTATTTGATAATTTTTCACCCTTGACATGCATGTCACCAATCTTCTACTTTTATCCTCCCAAGAGGGTTTGTCCCATATCTTGAGACTCCGACACCTCCTAATTGCCCCAACATCCTTTCCTTTTTCCACTACTCACACTAGAAGCCCAACTCCTAGGTGTGCGGGTCAAGACCCACTTCCTATCACCACTAAGCCCATTCACAGTCCTCCCTAGACCAAGCTATTTTAACACCCCACACATCACATCCCGTAGATTCAACCCTCATCATCTCACATTACTCCCCCAAATACACGTGTGACCTCAAAACCCTAGGTGACCACACAAAACCCTAGCTGGCCACACCAAACCCTAGCTAGCCATGCCAACCCTAGCATCCCCCTTTCTACATGGCACCTCTCCATTTCTCACCTTCCACTCTTACTTCCCATAGCACCCATGCTCACCCCACTCATGACAATCCCCCATTCTCACCTTATACTCCACTTATCCTCATTTATTTTCCTTTTTCCACCCTCTCAAATTAGGGTTTCCTCCCAAAACCTAGCTCGATCTCATGTGCACCCTTATACTATCTTACATACTATTTTTCACCCAAAGCCTCCAATCACCCAAACAACTCTTCCATTACTTTCTTCACACCCCAAGGCAACTTTCCATATGTAAAGTTCACCTCCATGCAGAATCTATCCACCCCATGCAAACCCTTGATGTTTTTCATGCGAAACCCTAAAACTCCTATGCAAAACCCTAGATTCTCCCATGCAAACCTTAGATTCTCCCATGCAACCCTAGGTTCTCCCGTTTAAGGTTCATCCCCTTTATTTTGCTTAAAGTTCAATTTTATTCTTCCTCTCGTGAATAATAGGATGTTTAGGTCCATCCCACATTCTTTGGTTAATTTATTTCCCTTTGGCCAACTTACTTCCCCTTGGTCCACTCACTTCCCATTTTTCTTTTTCATCCTTCCACCCCATATCACAACATTAATTATCCTAGCATGCATGTCCTAAAATCATATCATATCACCATTCATAGCAGAAACATATCGTACACATGCTATAAATGAATACAGGATCATACCTCAACTCCAAGCTACGCTATACATAAAACAGTTATAATAATAACACAAGATACACAACATATCATTATACATGGCATCCAAGGCACATAAAAACACATATCACACATAAGGCCTTAGCTACACCCTTACCTAACACGACACCGGTCTTGGAGCATGCTCCTACGCCTCCTTAGAGTTTTGATTGGTTTCACCTACAAGAGGGAAAAACTAAGGATTAGTCTTCCCTCCTACCAAAATACTATTATTTCCTATTTTAGTCTAAGATTAGGGTTACTATTTTAAAAAGGGATCTTTACAAGTGAAAACTAGGGTTTTTATCCTCAAGTTAGCCTACTAGATTATTACTAGTCAAAATATATTTGTGTTAACGTTTATAGCTATATTTATATTATTAAACCTAATAGTTTTATTTCTTCTAATAATAGTACTAACACTAGTTATAACAAAAATAGTGATATTTAGTAATAATAGTAATATTAATGCCCCTAGTAATAGAAACCTTAGTATTTTTAAGGCTAAGGCTAATAATGGCTTTAGGGATAAAAGAATAATATAATATTAGTAATACTAACAAAGTACTAATATTACTAAAGGTAATAATGATAATAGTTATATTTGAAATAATGATAATATAAGGGTTCGAATATTTTTACCACAATAATAGTAGCAAAAAAATAATAATAATATTAGTAATAACTAATAATAATACTATAGTAATACTAATAATGTTGGTAACAAAGGCATTAGGAATAATATTAGCAATATTTGAATAATATAATAATAATACTAAGGTTGAGTATTCTTCTTCTATAGTGACAAAATGGTAACATGCCAATTTCGATTTCAATAACATTAATAATAATAAAAATAATAGTAATAACAACAACAACAACAACAAAGATAATCATAATAATACTAAAATTATAGATCTTCCTTAATAGTAGCATTAGTTATAAATATTTCCAAAGTTAGGTTAAGTAGTATTAGTAGTAGTAGTAGTAATAATAATAATAATAATAATAATAATAATAATAATAATAATGGCATTAATAATAATAATAATAATAATAATAATAATAATAATAATGTTAAGAATAATACTAATAGTAATGATAATCAAAATGGTAATAGTAATATAGGAGTTCCAATATTTACCATAATAATAGAGATAATAATAATAGGCCAAAGTTAGCATCAATAACAATAGTGAGGGTAATAATAATAATAATAATAATAATAATAATAATAATAATAATAATAATAATAATAATAATAATAATAATAATAGTAACAACAAGGGAAAATCTTAATCATAATAACACTAAAGTTGCAGACCATTAATAATAATAATAATAATGGTTAGGAAAATCATAAAGTAAGGTTAAGTAGCAATAATAATAATAATAATAATATAGATAATACCATTAATATTATTAAAAATAGCTAATACTTGTATAAAATGGGTTTAAGGGTTGGGAAGGTTAGAGCACCACCTAGGGATAGTGGTGGCACTGGCAGTAGCGGTGGCGGCAGATGTGGGGATTGGAGGTGGTGGAAGGAGGAGAAGGAGAGGGAGGCAAGGAGAAAGGGAGGTGTGGGGAGGTAGAGAAGGCTCCCCTAATTGTTTTGGAGGGTAGAGGTGGCGTTGGCGGCGGCAGACGGCGGAGCAAAGGGCGGCAGGGGTTGAGGGAGGGTTGATCGGGAGGGAAACTTTGCACGGCCAGGGTGTCTCGTGCAAGGAAAATCGAGGGAGGATGAGGGTCTAGTGAAGTAGAGGGTGACGCAAGGGGCAATTCTAAGGATGGTTTGGACGGCGGTGATGGGCAGCGGCGACAGAATGCTCGTCTGATGGAGCGATGGCGAGAAGGGGCAGATTTCTGGGTTTCAAAATCAAAACCCTAATTAAGGATGCCTATGGGGTATTTATAAGCCAATTGGGTGAGAAATGACAAGTGGAAGAAGACAAGGGGTGCAGGTGCCAGGCATGCCAACCGGTGGTGGTAGTCGAGGCGGTTCTGCTATGGTAGGGCGGCAAGGTCGAGGGAAGAGGAAAAGGGAAAAGGGCATGGTACTTGGGAGAGGGGAAGGGGTCGATTGGGGTTGAAAAAGTTTAAGAAAGCGAGGGGAGAGGGAGGGAAGGATGGCAAGCAACAGTGGTGACTGGTAGGAGGTAGGCTCACAACACCTCGGGGAAGAAGAAGGGTCGGGACCAGGCTGTCTAGGGAGGAAGAAAGAAGAAAAAAAAAAAGAGAAGCAGACTGGACTGGATGGGAAAGAAAGAGAAAAAAAGGAGAGGAGGTGCGGTGTGGGTTTGGGCTATGCAGGGAAAGGAGAGGAAGCTGGGCTGCGCGGGGCTGGCTGTCCTAGGTTGGGGGGAGAGAAGGAAAAAAAGAAAAGGGAAAGAGAGAAAGAAAAGAAAAAAGGAAAAAGAGGAAGAAAAAGAAAAGAAAAAAATAAAATAAAAAAGGGAAAAATAAGTGGGTTGGGTATTTTGGTGTTTTTGGGTTATTTAAAATAATAATATTTAGAAAATAATAATTAATTCCTTTTTAGATTAATTTTGGCTATTTTTGAATAATTTTTTTAAAATTCCATTTTAATTAGAAACACTCCTTAATTTTTCCTAATTAAATTATTTATCATCTTCATCTTAATTGTCCCTAAATAACTCCCCTATATTTTATTAAAATAATTTATTTACTTAATTTTCCTAATAAATCCTTATTTAGCCATAATTTCTAAAATTAGAATTTTGGGGTATTTTAGACGCAATCTATCCATTTTTAGAATATAAGTTTCTCTTTCTAAATTAGTGGTTGAAGATATTATTGGGAGGATTCATAGTAGATTAAGTTTGTGTGGTAGAAACAAGATGTATAGGCATATCTTGATTTACTTTGATCGCTGGGCTTAGTTTTAAAGCATAGCTTAGAACCTGTACCTTTTCTCACAATTTGGTAATATAAATCCAAATTAATTACAAAATTTTTTTTATTGTAAAATATATAAATTTCATTTCATTAAAATAATTTAGATATTTACAACAAGTATAGTCGTTGTAATAAATTTAATTAATATTTTACAACACAAAAGATTCGTTGCAAAATTATTTTGTATAATGTAACATATAAATGTTTTTATAAATAAACCATTGTATATATTTTAATGACAAATATTGTTACAAAATATATAAATTTCATTGTGTTAAAATAATCTAAATATTTACAAGTATAATTGTTGCAATAAATTCAATCAACATTTTACAACAAAAAAAGTTGTTGCGAAAACATTTTTGTATATTGGAACGTATAAATGTCGTTGCAAATAAAGCATCACATATACTACAACAACAAATTTCCTTGCAAAAAATTTCCTAATAATCATTAAATAAATAAATTATTTTTGGCAACATCCTTTTGCAACATCATAAAATTGTCATTGCCAAAATAAATTTTTCACAACAAAAAAGTGTTGTCATTGCAAAAGTATTGTTGCTATAAAAGAGTTTTTATGTAGTGTACTACTTCTTTACCAAATATAGTTAATCTAACTATCATGTTATGAGATCATAAGATAAGAAAAAGTCAAGAAAAAAAAATATCCAAAGTAAAGGTTTGTTCATCTATATCATCAACTCTATCATTGCATCACTAATCCTTAAATTTTTGTAGATAAATATAATGATACATTTATCATCCTCTAATCATATTGTTCTCATATTTCTCTTTTTACATTAACAACCATTCAAATTTTCCATATAAATGACACAAATTGAATTTCCAACTCTTTCAAAACTAAATTGCTAAATAAAAGAGAGAGGTACAATTAAAACATTACAGTTTTGATGAGTATAAATTAGGTGGAAATCAAATTATTTAACTTCAAACTAAAGTAATAGATTTAAAGTTAACAGAAATTTTTGGGTTCTTAACAAAGATTTGAATGCACTTGAGAAAAGATTTGAATTTTCTAGAAGTGGACCAAGAAGAATAAGTGCACAAAAGTGATGAGTTTTTTTTATAGATCTTTTGGCGTAGAGTGTGATCCTAAACACCATTATTTTTTCTTTGGAATTTTTTGATGACTACGAAGGCCACTATTTACAAGGATGGGTTTTGTTTAGACGTGCCAATTGGCATGAAATTATTTTTTGAGATTTCAAATATGATAATCCAATGATGTTGGAATAAATGAATACTGTTGGTAACTACTGATATTAGATTGTAATTACAGAAAGCTTCTTGATTGAGAAAATAATGAGAAGCGTTGAACCAAAAATGACAAACCAAAAAAATAAACTGAATGTGCTTACATGAATGAAGAAAGAATAATGAAGGAATGAGAATATTTATTGTATTAATGAAAGAATAAACCTTCTATCTCAGCACAATACAAAATCAAAATTTCTTCTTAGATTTTTACTTACAAAGAACAAACTACTACGATCACAAGTGTTGTAATGACTAACAAAAATTATCTAATATAGGTATTTATAGGCCAAGCCAACTGGTTACTAGTTAATCTCTTAACTAATGTAATAGTTCGTTATTATAACTTACCAACTAAATTTGCTAAAATTGGCTAACATTCTCCACCTTTGACCACATTTTTCATAAATTTTAGAATTTCCAAAAACTAATGAAACTTTGCCTAACTCAATGCCTTTTTTAACATATCAAATGCATTATCTTTAGTTCCCACTTTCTCGAGTCTTAGTTTTCTTCCACTGAGTATATCCCCGATGAAATGAAGTCTAACATCTAGATGCTTAGTTATTTCATAATACACTAGGTTCTTGCTAAGATAAATTATGCTTTTGCTATCACACCGTACCACCATAAAGTTCGTACATATTTCAAACTCACGGACCAGACCTTTCAACAATAAATCTTCCTTTATGGCTTTAATACAAGCAACATACTTTGACTTTGTGGTTTAGAGAGTAACCATTCTTTGAAACGTTGCCTTCCAGTTTATTACACAACTAGCTAACTAAAAAAAAACTTAAAATTGACCTTCTCAAGTCTTTATATCTTGTAAAATTAGCATAAAAAAATTCTTCCAGTCTTGGTCATTCCTGACTTGACATTCCATAGATAAAACTAATTCCTCTAGTGTCTACCACATATATGAGAACCCATTTAGTTGCTCTCTAGTGCTCTCTTCCAAGATTTACCATCAATCTACTAATAACACTTAGAGAATGAGCTAAATCTATTCATGTATATATCATTAAATACATAAGGCTTCAAACTATGCTACAGGAAGGAATATTCTTCATGTATCTAACATCTTCCTCACTTTCAGGACACTAAGTCTTTGATCAATAGAATTGAGTACTTAGATGTGTACTAACAGGTCTTAACTCTGATAAACTAGACATTAATAATACCTCGTCCACATAATAACTCTAAGACAAGAATAACATTCTGTTGCATTGATTTATGAGAATTTCAATTCCTAAAATCTTCTTTGCAGCTCTTAAATCTTTCATATCAAACTCCTTACTAAGCTAACTCTTTACTCTGTCAATTCTTTCCACACGCTTCTACATGATAATAACATATCATCTACATATAGGAGTAAGAGCACATCCTCCTTGCCTCTTTCTTTATTTATGCATACACAAGAATTGAACTTACTCTATTTGAAACCAGCCTTCTTCACATATTTTTCAAATCTCTCATTCCATTACTTGGGAGATTGCTTCAACCCATATAATGATTTCTTCAACAATCACACCCGGTATTCCTTATTCTTCTCATTAAACCTCAGTGGTGTTTCATCAACATTCTTTCCTTCAATTATCCATGAGGAAATCAATTTTAACATTAGGCTCTTCAAGTTCCAAATCATTTATAGCCATCAAAGAAAAAACATCCTTATAAACTTGTTTTTAACCACTAGTGAAAAAATTTCTTTGTAATCAACTCGTTCTTGCTAAATGAAGCCTTAATCAACTAGTCCAGCCTTATATCTAGGCTTGTCTCCTATGTTGATCCCTTCTTTAAATTTAAACACCCACTTACACCATACTATCTTCTTGTCATTAGGCCTTGGAATTAGCTCCCATGTTTCATTTTTTTTAAGTGAACCAATTTCTTCATCTATAGCCTTGATCCATTCAGACTTATCATTGCTAGACACAATTTCTTTAAATTTTATAGATTCTTCATTAACTATGCTTGTAACATTTAAATCATATGCCATAAGGTCAACATATGCAAATCTCCTAAGTGGTCTAATAATCCTCCTTTCCCTATCCCGTACCAACTGATATCCAGCTAATTTTTCTTGTTTTGTTGCTAGATCTTCTTAAACATTAGGATTTACATCATCACAAGCCTTTCTTTACATGTTATGTCTATCTTGTATAGCTTACTCTACCTTGAGTTCAAAACTATCCACTCTATCAACTATTATCTTCCCTTGGGAACACATGTAATTATTGTAAAATTCTTCTTCCCTAAATTTCACATCTCCACTCACAAAAATTTTCATCTCTTCCACTGCAAGTACTTATATCCCTTAACACAAGTAGGGTATCTAAGAAAAATGCATTTTTCAACTCTAAGATCTAATTATCCTTCCCTTTTATGAGCATAACATATACTACCAAACACTCTCAAGTTTTCATAGTTTGCTTTACTCCTAGTCCACCTCTTATTAGGTGTTCCAAGATTAACATTCATTAATGGGCATCTATTGATTAAGTACACTACTATTTAAGTTGCCTCTACCCAAAAATGCCTTAGCATGCTTGAAGTGAACAACATACAACCAACCCTTTTCAAAATAGTTCTATTCATCCTTTCCACAAGACCATTTTATCGTGGTGTTCCTTTGATTATTAGATTCCTAACTACACCTTAACTTTTGCAAAATGCATCAAACTCCTCATTGTAGAATTCCAACCCATTATCAGTCCTTAACTTTGTAAGCTTTCTTACTGACTGAGTTTCCACCATAACCTTCCACTCCTTAAAGTATTTAAGGTCTTCATATTTACTTTTCAATAAATAGATCCAAAATTTTCTTTAAAAACAACTATAAATGTCATAAAGTATCTAGCTCCACCTCTAGAAATTTTCTTTGCTAGACCCCAAATATCACAATGAACATAACCTATAATGGCTTTAGATTGCATAGTCTTCCATAATGTGCATTACTCATAGAAATCTAGTTCTTGCACCTTGTTGTCTCCAAGAGATCCTTTATTAGTTAGTACTTTGAGTCCCTTTTCACTGATATGCCCAAGTCTTAAGCGTTATATCATTGCTTTACTTAATGAATTCCTCCCTGTGTTGTTATTAGATATGCTTGCATAAGTAATTTCATCTTGTAGCATATACAAGCCATTAACTAAGCATTCCTTCAAAACCACCATCAAACCCTTATATATCTTAAGAGTTCTTTGTTGGATCTTAATGAAATTACCCTCACTATCCAGAGTACCCAATGAAATAATATTTCTTGTCAAATTAGAGGAATGCCTTACATTATGTAATACGAACTTACCACTTGTTCCATTTCTAATATGCACATCTCCAATACTAGAAGGGTAATAAATTTATTACTACCCATTATCACATATCCTCCAATAACCCTTTTATATCTAATAAACCTTTTATATCAGGGGTCATATGATAAGTAAATCCTATATCAAAGATCTAATCTTGATCAATATTTCTTGAAGATACCATTAATAACTTAGCACTGTCATACTCGGATGAGACTAAATCCACATCACCTTATCCATTTCCTTTCGATAGTCTTTCTTGTTTAGACCATGTTGTGAAGCTATCTTTGGACACTTCTTCTTGAAGTGACACCTTTTATGGCAAAAGAAGCATTTTTTAGGTGCTTTAGATTGAGACTAAGATCAAGGAATACCTCTATTGTTCTGCTTCCCTCTTTTGTTTCTCCTTCTTTTTGAGAATAGGCTTTCAATAATTGCTTCTTCCTTATATGCATGCTACTATTTCATTTCTTTTAAAGTCAAGGTAGTGATCACATCTTCCAATTTTAGGGCTTCATGTCCATATAGTATTGTGTTAATGAAGTGCTCATACTTCTCCATTGGAAGTGAGTTGGGTATGATAATAGATTAATCCTCTTCCTCCACCTTGACATCGATATTCTCAAGTTCAAAGATAGTTATATTAAAATCATCTACATGATCTTCAATCGTGCTTCCAGGGTACATCTTGAATGATTAGAGCCTTTGTGTGAGAATTTCTCCCTTTGTTAGAGACTTTGTCATGTACAAGACTTCAAGCTTCTTCCATATTACTGCAACAAATGTTTCTGTGGACACTTCTTTGAAAATTTTGTCCCTAAACACTAAATTAGTGTGTTGTGTGCTTTCTCAAGAATATCTACTTTGTTTTGCCATCTACTTTCTCCTGCTTCTCTTATCATCACTTAGTGTAGCCTGAAGGCCCTATTAAACAAGAAGAGACTTGATCTTCACCTTCTAGGTACTAAAGTCATTTATTCCATTAAATATCTCTATATCACACCGCATAGCTACCATGACCTTTGATCATTGACTCTAATACCAATTATTGGTAGTTAGATTTTAATTATAGAAACCTTTTTGATTGAGAAACAAGTGAGAAGATTTGAATAAAAAATGACTAACCATAAAAATAAACTGAATGTGCTTACACGAATGAAGAAAGATAATGAAATAATGAGAATATTTATTATATTATTGAAAGAATAAACCTTCTATCTCAACACCATAAAAAACCAAAAGATCCCCTCAGACTTTTACTTACAAAGAACAGTCTAGTATGATCATAAGTGTTGTAATGACTAACAAAAATCATCTAACATAGGTATGTATAGGTTAATCCCACTAGTTAATAGTTCATCTTTAAACTAATTTAACCATTTGTCATATTACAAGTATAATAGCTACCCGTAAACTCCTAACATCATAGTTAATCCTCTGTAACACTAAGTCATTCTAACTATGAGAAGTGACTGGGTATTTGAGTACACCATAACATTGTGTTCATTTGTGCATGTGTTGAAGAAGTTTGGTGACATTTGGAGCAATACATGTGAAACACGCGAGGGGTGTGTAAACTTACATGAACCATGTTTGTGTGAAGCATATTTGGTGTATTTGTTCAGAAAAGGTCAAAGGTAAGGAAATCAAAATGAAGGCCCCGTATTTTCAAAATACGGACCGTGTTTTTTCTTATTTTCAAAGCACATTATTTTGTTCTGTAGGAATTCTTCTTTATATAAAAGAAGATATGTTGAAACCCTAGTTGTCAAGTTTCATGTGCCCCAAATTCTTCCTCTTCTCCATTGAATTATCCCTTAAAAGATAATTGTTGATTTCTTTAAATGAGTGATTGATTGATTTAATCATGTTGTAACTATATAAGAGTACAAATAAGATTTCTAATTTTTTTTTTGAATTGTTCTATTTTGGTGTGTGTTATTAATTATGCGCAATCTTATTAATCTTAGTTTGGTGTAGATCTCTTTAAATACAACAATTTTCGCAACACTAACTTACTAACTAAATGTGGTAAAATTGGCTAAAAGTAACAAATTCACAAAGGTATTTATTGAATGTGATTCACAAAGGTAAAATTGGCTAATAGCATTGAGTTTTAGATTATTATTTGATTGGTGCTAAAACTTTCTTCATCAACACCCATCATTATTACTTTTTATTTTTACAAATTTTTCCTATTGTTTGGGCGAGAAATATATTGTTATGTGCTTGTATTTATTTCTACCAAATTTAATTGCTAGTAGTGTTTATAATATAATTAGGGATATATAAAATTAAATATCTATATTTATTTAAATATAGATATATTTCAAATACTTATTTGGCCACCTTTAAATCAACTCTATATCGAATTTAAATATATGAAATAACTACATTAAAATACTATTTTATTAATCTTAATAACTTTTGTAACAAGATTTTAAAAATTAAAAAATATATGTTATTTAATATCCACGTTTATATTAATATGTATTTTATTTTATCTATAAAAAATTATAATATTTTTATAAAAGTTTAAATTATAATCAATAAAATATCGAGTATATTTTTTAGATTTAAAAATTTGATAAAAATTAAATACCTTAAATATTAGAAAACATTTTAACTAATATCCGATGGAACATTGTATATTTCTGATCCAATTTTTCTAATAACGCTTGGAATTTTTGAGTCCTTGAATTTTTGTACCTTTAGGGCTTGTTTGGTATGAGAGTAATAGGGGTGGAAAAATAGGGAACTTTTATATTAAGTATTTAATAATAATAAATATATTTTTAATAAAATACTCATTGTAAATCAATTTGATATCTAAAATGGGTATTTATTAGAATAAGAATATTTAATTTTAACTAAATTATATAAAATATATAAAATATGATGGTAATTTTTTTACCTCTATTATCCCCTAACCAAACGAGCACTTTAATGAAGTTTAATCCCTCCCAAAAATCTACCTTTAGTGCTCGATTGGTATGGGGATAATAGGGGTGGAAAAATTATCCCCATATTTTATATATCTTATATAATTTATTTAAAATTAAATATTTTTATTCTAATAAATACCTATTTTAGATCTTAATTTAATCTAAAATGAGTATTTCATTAAAAGTATATTTATTATTATTAAATACTTAATATAAAGTATATAAAATAGAAAAAAAAAATTCCACCCCTATTAACCCAGTACCAAACGAGCCCTTAGCTATTAAAAAGAAGTCAACAAAACAATGGTTTTTGCTACAAGAAATGCGGTGGTCGCTGTAATATGAAAGAATCAGGTTCACGGGACTGAAAGATGGGCGTCCAGAAGGCTTACAATTGTCACCGCAATATAGACTCCTTTGATCTATTCCTCCCTTGTTTTCACGAACACCAAAATCAGTAGCCACTATGAGCAGAGTAACTTCAACCACTTTTCTCTTTGCCCTTCTTTCTCTCCTATGTCTCCAAGCAACGTCTCGCCCGTCTTCACGACAACCGCTTCCTCTGCTGTCTCTGAAGATCAAGCCCAATCAGGTATCTTCAACACGGCACGCACTTATATAACACAATGATTTATGAAACATTCATTTTTCTGTTAATATCATCAAATTGTATTATACTCCCTTACGATATTCTCTCATACATATATTTTCTGCAATATTTCATTCACGGTTCCAGGCTGATTCAAGTTGCCCGTACACTGTGGTCATCTCGACAAGCTGCTCCTCCGTTTCCTACACCAGAGATCAAATCAGCCTCACTTTCGGCGACGCTTATGGCAATCAGGTTTAATTTTAGTCAACCACTCGATTTCCTTCGAAATTAAATTAGAATCGGAACCAATCCATCATTCGAAAGCAAATTTCTCTTACTCTCTAGTTCGCAGAATATAGCATCAGTAATTTCTCACTTCTAATCGCTCAATATCACCCACCAAATATTCTATTGATTGTTCCATAGAACAATTCTAACAATAAATTAGCAACCCTCTAACAAGTTTTCGTTTGATGGATCAGGTGTATGTGCCAAGACTAGATGATCCCGCTTCTCATACATTTGAGAGGTGCTCTAGGGATACGTTCAATATATATGGACCGTGTACGTATGATCTGTGTTATGTGTACCTATACAGGAGAGGATACGATGGTTGGATGCCTGGGAGTGTACAAATATACGGTCGCTACACAAAGGCAGTGACGTTTAAGTACAATTCTTTTATCCCAAATGATGTTTGGTGGGGTTTTAACTATTGCAGCAATGGTGGGTCTGTTATTCCCTCTTAATTATTCATCTCCGCTAATTATGTAGGTGGCGACAAACTTAAGGGTGTTTGTATGTGTCCTATGTGTGTTGTCGCTTCTGTGCGTTCATATTATTAGCAGAATAATAATGATTCATCTGCAGTATTTTTGTTTTGTGTCACGCAATCGGTTTGTAGTTTAACGCATCTGACTTAGGCATATGTGTAACCATGTTTCTTTCGTAAATTGCATTAGGAAAGATTCGTTTGAGTTTGTGTCAGTTTTTGGAGTTCATATTAACTCGTTGGGTTTACTTAGATCTCTCTGTTTGTGTTTGTGACTCTAAATCTAATGGTGTACGTATAGTTCCTAAAATTTGGTACTCAACGTGAAAAAATAGTGCTCAGCTAATCATAAACACTCATACAAGTGTGGTATTTATTATGATGTTTTTATATAAAAGGCTATATGGGGAGCTACATTCACCTAAAAATTTCTCCTAACACTTGACAACCCTAGTTTATTTGCTTCACCTGTGCTTGATGTGCCTTATTTCCTAGCGCATTGCATTCCATTCATATAACGAATTATTATTATTATTATTATTATTATTATTATTATTATTATTATTATTATTATATCCGCTAATAATGGAAGGTGTGATAGACTCTTGGACCAGCTATTGGTACTGTAATGAGCAAGAGTGCAAACCATTAATATATTGAATTTAAAATGGGAATAGAAAATGGAAAAGATGAAAATCAACTCTATATTGACCATTCTTAAAATGTATCTTTGGGGGGAATGTAGAAAGTGTGCTAACCTTACAACTATTTATTAACATTTTTTTAGTATATTTTGGCACATTTGGGGGAACAAAACCCTAAAATATGAGGGAAAGAGAGCTTAGGTATCTAGGATGGATTTTAAACTCGTGACCTTCAACATAATAAGGGAAAACACTTCTATTTGGCTATATAGGTGGAAACTTATTTATTAGCCATTCTTGAAATGCATCTCTAGTACTAAGAAGAAAGTAAAAAGGCATTCAAATCTAGATTACTTCACTAACTTGTTGCATCTTTAATATCTGCAGGACAATCCTATCAGAAGAGCAATGGATCTCAATTACTAGCCACTCTTCTTTTAGCTTTGCTCCCTACATTTTTAAAATCACAATGGTGCTAATACTATATTATTATCCATCCTTTTCATATTTTTCTATCTCTTTTCTTTTGATATGCTTATATATAATCCTTATTATTTTATGTGTAATTATATCTCTCATATTCTTAATAATTTCATAACTTGAGGATAGAGCAGGCAATCAAACTTTGTTGCAATCATACTACCATCAAATATTTGTATTCGTGTTCAATGATGGAAGAACTACAATATTTTATCATTTTAAATAAACATTTCCCTTTATTAAGCTTATACTTAGGTTGAGTTAGAGGGTGGTGCATGGATCTCCTTAGGAATGGAAGAAAGGAAGAACACATAGTTGAGGGGGGCATGGATCTCCTTAGGAATGAAGGAAATGAAGAAAGGAATGGATCTCCTTTGAGGCACATCATTACTTAATGCATTTAACTTTATTGTCATAAAGTTATTTGGTTTATTGCTTATATATTAGGGCATGTTGTGTGATTAATGTTAGTCAAGTGACTTAGAGGGTAAGGAGTGCCATAGATAGAAAGTAGAGAGAAGTTAAAGCGAAATGGAGTATATTAAATGAGTGGTAACATGTCATAATTAACTAATAAGACCCTTATTTATAAGGGTGAGTATAAAGGGGATAGAGTAAAAAGGGTGTGGTTATTGTTGCCTATAGGAACAAGACTAATGATGTTATGTGGTTGTGGGTCATTCTAGGCCTTGAGCCTTTATAGGGCCCTAGTATTTTGTTGGTTGTGTCTTGGGTTTGCCTTATGGGCTTATATTCAGTGTCGTTGTTCAATCTTTACATTGACTCTTTCGGCCTAGTGTGTAGTTTTAAATCTTTTATTAGTAGTTCATATCATCACTCCCTTCAAAAATCAACTCTTTGAGTTAGATAACCTTTGGGCTCTACTTTTATGAGTCTTCTATCATTATTCCCATAGAAAATTAATCATTTGCACCAAATAACCTCTTGGGTCAATTTTTGTGAGTCATCTATAATCTGATGTGATGATAAAGAATTATACAAGTAGTGGGATGGAGAAAGGGGCAGTCAAAGTCATAAACTTAGGGTTTCAAATTTGTGTCGGGATAAGGTAAATCGACCTTGCCTTTCTTCAACTTAGATGCATGAAAGGGGCAGTCATCTATAATCTGATGTGATGATAAAGAATTATACAAGTAGTGGGATGGAGAAAGGGGCAGTTAAAGTCATAAACTTAGGGTTTCAAATTTGTGTCGGGATAAGGTAAATCGACCTTGCCTTTCTTCAACTTAGATGCATGAAAGGAGGGTGCGTCAACTTGGAATTTGTCTAACTTGTAACTTTAAAGCATAACTGACTAGAAGAAGTTGTGAATATTGTAAATTGTCAAAAAAATAATAATTACCAAGACCTTGGGATTGTGCAAAAAAGTATAGTTAACTATATTTTTTCTCATTATTTCAGCTTTATGATTGCTATAAGTGATAACTCTAACACTTCCAATTCTCCAGAATATCCTTATCTTCATATGAGGTAATCACTTCTTATTTAAGCCCTATAACTCCATGTTCTTTTTCTCTCATTATTCTTTTGAAAGTTTCATGTATCTTTGACTTGATTTTCTTGAATTTCCTACTTGTATTAGAGTTTTTGCTACTCCCCTTACACTAATACATCCAACTATTCACCATTAAACATAACCAAGTGTTGACGCAAGTCATAGAGTGAGGAGGTTTCAGCTTTGTAACACTCATGTTTTTAGTAATATTTTTTTTCTTAAAAATATAATTTACAGAAGCAAAATAAGAAACAATGATGAAAATATTGTATCTCGCATCAAGAGACGTGTTAACATCACTTAACTAATGTCAAATATAAAAGTAATTTTTTTTTTGAGGAACTTAAAACTAAAGTGAGAATGATAGTGTATATAAACCGCATTCAAAGAGTACAAAGATTTAACAAAGTCTTAAAAAGTGGGAAGGGGATTCATGTAAATGAAAAAGATCTTAAGTGTCCCAAAAGCTATTAGGAATACAAAACTAAAAGAAGAACATTCGATAACCTTTACACGCATCCCATCTTTATTTCAATGGTACAACTTATACAAATCACAAAGTAAGGACACTCATTCCTATAACTTTCTACACATAATCAATTAAAATAGTTTAGTATCAATAGGACTTCTTCATACTAAATGTATCACAATTTCTCTATATATGTAGCATGGTTACATAACATAAAACACAAAGCATAAGACCATGTATAAAGGCATATAATCACATAGTTTTAACAATTCATGTATAACTCATGTTATACGTAAGAATAAAACTTGTTATCATATGATAACATAATTCCCTTTCTGCCAAACATAGTTTGACCAACAAAGGTTAATAACCAAAGGTAGCACTATAAGACAACCATCACACAAAAACAACCACATAAAACCAAGTATTTCTCATAGTGCAACTACAACCAAACCATCATGTACTCATTAATTTATTTTACATTAGTTAAGGTGTAAAATGATGAACCCAAAAACATAGTGGAAATTAGTCATATTAATGCATAAAGAAACACAATATCCTCACAACCATGTAACTCAAAGACTCTAATGATCATTAGTCATACTAGTGCACAAAGCAATAATATGATCTCCTAACCTAGGTTGTAAGGACCCAAGAAAAAAGAATATTAATAAAAAGATAATAAATAAAATAGTGTAGTAAATAAGTAATTAATAAGTGAAATTACAGAGATAAAGAACCCTTTATTTTTCTCTACAACAAATTCATCCACCTTAATAAATCAATTTAAAAGCATGATGAAGCATTTCATCTGCTAACTAATAAACTCTACCATTTTCTTATATAATCTTTTTGGGGTTTAATCTTCTATTTCCTCCAACCTAAACTTCTACTACACTCCCCAAAGCCATATTGTCATTCCTTCTTCCATCTTTCTCCATTATTTTACTCCATTAGTCTTCTTTGAAGGTAAATTCTAGTAATATTTTCTCTCGCAGCATGTTTTTACTATGTCCATGTATATATACATACATTTTATTGCCTATTACTATACTCAAATTGTATTTCACCAACATTTTACCTTATATATGTTACCTTTCCATTTTTTCTGCACTAGATTTCTTTTACTACCACATACGCATCTATTATTATTTATGCTAGACTCTTTGCAACTCTCTTCTATCATACGATTGATCCATAGTTGACCTTCCATGATCTTTTAGCATTGTTCATCACCATCCATCATCACATGTTATGAACAATTATATGAATGCTTCCACCTATATAGATATATCCTCTCTATATTAGTTTTTTTCTAATGCTACTATATCACATTATAAACTATTATATATGTGTCCATTGTATTCTATTTGTGCTGCTTGTGGGTGCTACTACGACATTACCAAGTATTAGTTAGCCTATTTCCCATATATATCATCAAGAAGGGTATCGTTGTGTATATATTGCTACAGATACCACTAGCCTAATGCTAGTACCTTTAGGCTTCGTTCCATCGTCATCATTATGAGGTGCCAATAGTTGTTATTATCTTCACAAAATATAGTGTTCTAAGAGGATATTATGGATAGTTTAAGATACATGCTTAATACCTGAAATTTAATTTAACCTTAATTATGGATGATTAATATCCTATTATTGTTCTTAATTATTTAATCCTAATTTTAGCTATATTTCCAATCCTTAACACTTATTTTATCTCTTCCTTTCTTTTCTTCTCTTCTACATAAGACTCTTCCCAGACCACTAGTATTTGGTTTGCTTTCGTTAGGCAAACAAAAATCCCTATATTTGCCCAAACCCACACTCTATCTCTCTTTGCTTTCTCATGTGCATAATGTTGTTGCATCCTTGACTTCTTCTCCCTTTGTTTCCTACATACAAGCTCCATCACCTAACATCACTTCATAGCTTCCTCATGCCATCCTTTCACTCACAATTAACCATGTATACATATAACCTCTCCCATTTCTAGTCATTAATTGTAGCCACCAAACTTTCTTCTCACCACAACTTTAATAATTATATCACTAATTTTTGAACAATTTCTCAACCACCACCCTTGCAAACCATTGTAACCATAACCATTATTGCTATTAGCCTCATCGTATTTTGTATCTCAACCAAGCAAACACCACCCTAACTACTTCAACTATACCCCTTTACTCATTCTCCTACCAAAACCATTTTGACTCTACTACTCAGCGAATGCCTCTCATCTTGTTATATTAATCTCTCACAGTCTTGGTCGGTCTTGATAATCTTGTTTTATCCCCTCATCTTGTGCAACTTGCACTTTCTAAGCCGTGTTTTTAACACCTCTAATTTTTGGACCAAAAAAATTTATTTTTTAGACAATGAAAAAGTATAATAAGAACAAATTTAGGGGAATGTGATAAAAAAGAAAAACCATGGGAGAGATGTGGTCATCACCTAATACATGTACGATGTAATGAAAAATGAAACAAAGAACAAAGGAAAGTGTGCTCAACATAACATGAATAGTAATAAAGATGAGAATAGTATAGATATGATTGAGGATTACAAAATCCAAATACAGGAGCTAAAGCAAAGAGTTTAAATAGAAAAAATAAAAAATGAAAAAAATCATCCCAACATAGTAGGGAAACATCTTCTAAAGTTATTAGCCTAACTCTTAACTAAATAAAATATAACATCTCTATCCCCTAGTAATGGCCAACTATTGGATCGTGATATCATCCTCAAAATATTCTACATAAGAAGCATAGCCCTAAAAATTATCCTCTACTCAACGAAACAAAAGTTGGATCATTTTAGTGATGTTTAGTATTAGTACAGTGAAGTACTGGTAAGAAAAACTACCTAAATATGATAAGGGCTCATGCTGTACATTTATGTCACATAGTAACATGGAATGAAACGTACTTTGAAAGTCACTTCAAAGCTCATGATAATCATATAATCAAGCATATTTTCATAAAAATAATGGAAGAATAATAACACAATTCGTACATAATAGATACCATATTATAAATCTTTATTTAGTGACCACATAGTTTCTAGTTATGAATTTTTTTAGTTCGACCACACTTAGTTCTCCACGATGAACAAAATCATGGAAACATAATATACACAATGAGATACCACACCCACCACACGAGATCAGGATACATGGAAGAAGCTTTTCTTTCGAGATACATCACCCACCATATATTGAGTGAACCTGCCATGAGGGTTGACATAGATTGGAATACCATACCCACCACATGGGATTAGGATAGATCAGAGGAGATTTTTCTAAGGATACCACATCCACCATACATTGACTACACCTATCACAAGGGCTAACATATATTGGGATACCACCCCCATTACATGTGGTCTGAGTACATCGAGGGCACTTGTACTCAAATACCTCATCCACCACACCTTGAGTGCATTTGACACAAGGGCTACACAAGTTGGGATACAACAACTACTTAAGTGCTAGACAATATTAAGTGTTATGGGGCTTATGTTCGAATACCTCACCCACCTTTTCTACCTCGAGAGTCAAAGAAATAGGTATGTCCATACTCCCTAGTGACCAGGACTAAGTAGATAAGAAAATAAGTATCAAGTGAAAATATAAAAATATAGGGTGACCTGCCCACAAAATCTCAGTTAGCTACCTCGATAGTCAAAGAAAAAGGCTCATACAAAATCTTAATTCTATTATTAATAATTTACAAAGAGATATCACAAATCACAATTAGTTTCATTAATAATCAATTGGGTGTTTCCAAGTGATAATAGCAAATATAAATAAGGCATATAAGCCACTAATTGGGCATTTAAAAGTAACACTAAACTTACAATAGAAGGTATCTAAGCCACATCACAACATTCATCATTTTGTTTCCTATTAAATTTTGGTTAAGAATAGTTGAAATTATCATTAAAATGTTATAATTATATGGAAAAAATTAGAATAGAAGTCCCCACTAAGATCATCAAATAACAAATAAACATGACAAAATCAAGCAAACCAATTGACGACCAATCGTCTAGTTTGGTCACATTAGACTTGAGAAAAATAATATATGACCCAACCAGTTGGCTAGTTAGTTCAATAGGTGAATTATTCATAGAAACTATTTGGTTTTGGCTAAATTAGACGATGTGTTTAAGTAAAGGCCAACCATGCTAGTCACAAAATAACCATTCAATGTGTTAGACAAACTAATCAGCCTCTTATGGAAACCAATCGAGTGATTCATCAAACCAATTGACAATTCAAGTAACCATCCGATCATGGCTACAAACCTATGTGACTGTTCACATAACTATTAAATTGGTACTGGTCGACTAGTCTAGGTGAAGTAATGACCAAACCCACACAATCTACACTTAGCATAAATGTACCAAACTCTTCCAAATTAATTCTAGCATACTTCTAAATCATAAACATATAAAGAGGCATACTCCACATATTATATGACATGGATACACAGTAGAATAAATACTCAACAAGAACAAGCTTAAATTTCACTAAACTCATATATGGTATGAAAAGTTTTTAAAGATACTTAAAAGATTTAAAAATCAAAATATTGCAACATGCTCGAATCTAATAACTCAACATAATGCATGCACATCACATGATATTTCACAAATATGAAACAACAATAAACAACATAATTCCTTGGCCACATTGGAGATGAGGATACATTACTTATAAGCACATCTTAGAATAAGAAGAAGAATGAGGAGGAGAATAAGGAAGAGAAGAAGGAGGAGGAGAAGGATGAGGAGAAGGAGAGGGAGAGGGAGAGGAAGGAGCCTCAAAAAGGGGAAGAAGAGGAGGAAGATGAGGAATAAGAGGAGGAAGAGGAAGAAGAAGATGAGGAGGTGGAGGAAGAAGAAGAGGAAGTGGAAGAAGAAAAATAGGAAGATGAAGAAAAAGAACAGGAGGAGGAGGAGGAAGATGAAGAAGAAGAAGAAGAAAGGAAGCTAAGATTAGTAGAAGAAACAAGAGATAAGAATCAAAAAAAGGATGAGAAGAAAGGAAGCTAATCTTAGTAGAAGAAACAAGAGATAAGAATCAACCAAAGGATGAGAAGAAAGGAGTGGAAATGAATTAGGTTGGAGTATAAAGAGGGGTTGGGTCATCATCCATAAAGGAGGGAGTGAGAAAAAGATAACTTGGTTGAATGTGGACATTCACAGGTAAGAGAAATTTATGATGAGGTAAAGGTGTAGTGTGGAGCTATTAGGATATAGTGTGGGGTGAGTAAGTTAGAGAAGAGAGTCTAAGAAGTCAAATATGCAGCCAAGGTTGCTAGACATAATGAGAAATCCTTCAAAAGTGCTTTTTGGGAGTGTTTAGCTAAACAAACTTATAGAATGATATAAATGATGTATAAATAATCCTAAAGTACCAAAATATATTTATTATTGTAACTATAAGTTTTTATAAATATTGGAAAAAGATTAAAACCAACATAAGAAAATGATTTAAAGTTGTAGGACAACCATTTGATCAATTTTGGTAAATTAATCCACTAGTTTATTATAGAATAAAAGTGTCAATATTTGAGTGTACTAATAGATCAATTAGGGTAACCCTTGACTATTACACCTAAAATTTACATTTTTCTTGAGAATTTCAAACCCTTTTCAAAACCAAAAATAATTTATTTTAAATCAACATAATTTTAAATGTATTTTAAAGGATTTTTAGATGGGATATTACAGTGTTGCTTGGTCTCAATTGGTCTTGCTAAGCGTGTTGAACTCATCGAGCTAGTTCAACTTACCAAGCCAGTAGGATATGTAAAGAGATTTATTCTTACTAAGCAGGTTGTAATCTGTTTGTATTGGTTACCTCACAAGCTTTTTCTCCCTTGATATCAGCCAGCTACTTTTTCTTTTCAAGCTTGTGTTCTATCATGCCAAGCTTGTGTCTTGTCTTGTCAAGCTTATTACTCTCCCTTAGCTAGCCTTGGTCTCACCTCTGTTGAGCATGTGTGTGCCTTCTTGGGAATTTACTATTCATTGTCAAGCATGCATCGTTCCTTCATCGAGCATGTGTGATCCTTTTCGAGCATGTATGTGCCTTGACAAGCACACGATTTATTCCATTCTTCTTAGCCAACCTTTAGTTTCTTTCTTATCTTAATCATCTTGCCTTGCCCTTCCTCAATTATTTTTCCTAGTCTCTTGACAATGTTTTGTTTTCTTGGCTTTTAGGTGATCTTTTGGTGACCTTGGATAGTGAAAAATTAGGATTTATTATGGATTATAGATTGGTGGCTTTTAACTAATGATACATGTCTTAAAATAGGGCTTTGAAGCTATGTGTCAACTATATGTAATACCATGCTAGTATAGTTATATTTTATAATTCATGTTATATTATGTTATGGACAAATGAATGTTATGTGAAAGCATATGTATTATTACTTGATTATGCTTTATCTTGTAACCCTATCATACTGGCATGATCTATTATTTTCATTAATTCATGTATAATGACTTCTAAATAAGGTTAAATCTTATAATCATGATATATGTTTGAGTTTGTTGATTTACCTTAAATTTTTATGATAATCTTGCATGACATTATCGATATAAACAAATATATAATAAGATAATAATATTTAAAGTAAAATATTACACAAGTTATAACTAATTATACCTGTTTGTTTCGCTACATGAGAGTAGTGGAAATAAGTATTATGCCTTGGGGTTGTACTAATCATTTCCATCAGATCTTGAGCCTATGTTTGAATAATGACATTGAAGTGTCCCCCACTCTATCTCTGGCTCCCTAGTGTTGATAGTTAGAGTGAGGATGCTTGACCCTACTCTCAGTATCCCTGCTTCTTCTACTTCTTGGAGTTCTCTAAACCATCTGGCTCTATTGGAATGATTGCTGATAATGCTAAGGCCATTGACTTCAACTATAACACCCCTAAAATTTACTACTAAAAAAATTTATTTTAAATAGAGGAACATCCAAAAATAAGAGGGGTGTTACTGCCATAATTGGTATAAGTTTGGCTATAGACCATCCTTATACCAACTACAAGGAAAAATAAAATAGTACACAAACCATGACAAGTGTAGTATAAGAATAATCCATAACATAAATAAGAATTAGGTGTTCGTTCCAAAATAATTATTGAAATACATAAATAAATGTTCAACCAAAAATTAACAAGAAGAAAATTGGTTAAAATAACAACCGAATGTCACACTCTTAGGTCCCCGTCCTTAGTCATAATAGCATCACTCTACCCCTATCATAGCATTGTATGCACCAAAGTCGTCTAGAGAGTCTTCATTTATCTACATAGGCTCAAAAGGGATCTCTACTCATGGGAATGAACATCTCCTATAATAAGAGTGATTAGTATGCTACGTATTGAGTAAGGTAATAATACAATCAAGAATGTCATAGAGATCAATAACACCTCAATAAGGGACAACACATGCATAAGTGGATCGTATTGACTCATTCATTATTATCTAAATCTAAGGTATTAATACAATAATAATCAACTCATGATTTTATCTATATTAGGTTCAAAGACCCTATTATTCTCAACTGGTGGAATGATGGACTAGTAAAACTTCTAGGGTATGATATTCTTGACCACCATTCTCAATAGTGGATTGGTAATCAAAGTACAACCCTAATGTATAATGCTCATAGCCACTATTCTCACTAGTGGATTAGTAATTAAGGTACAACCAGTCCTAACTCACTTAATATTCCACTATAAGTAATTATTGTCTTACCATATATTATTATCATCTAATGGTTTGTTTTACTCAAGTCTAAGACCCCACTATTCTCACTGGTGGAATGGTAATGGGGTATAACTTCCATGACAAGATGCTTCTGGCCACTATTCTCGCCAGTGGATCTGCAAGTACAAATGAACCCAACCCTAGTGATCTTCCACTATAAGTAATTAGTGTCTCATTTATGTTTTATTTATTTTAAGTTCATCGCACAAACATTTACACCCGCTCTATACATGGCACCATCCCTACTACTACCGTGAGATAACCTTGTTCAACTTGGAAACCCTAATTTCACAACTCCGGCATATCCTCATCTCTAGTGTCCCTTTAAAGTTTCTAATCTACCCACTAATCATAACATCTCATTAGAACTCCATGGTCAAGGGTCATGGCCTAGAACCCCCATTTCCCACATGATAATACTTAGCCTATAAGGCTACGCCTCAAAACCCTAATTTCTCCTTGTTAGCGTAGCCCCTCCTCTATTGCTTATCTAGCCCTCAATTTCCTTATCCATTCATATAATGATATATTTAACCATCAACTAGAATATTATAGCCCAACTTCCCCTTTTTGCACATGTGATAAAACCTTTCTGATTCGAGCCCCCTTCAAAACCTTATTTCCTCATTTTGGTAGTAACCACTTTCCTCTATCATGCATGGCTACTAAATTTGGTACACATTCCTAAAATGTCATGGTTAATATCATACTCCAAATTTGAAATCCAAATCCCTCATTTTGTACTTGCGATAATAGCCTACCCTTAGGATTTTGTGCCTTGACCTCCCAAGACCTTAATTCCACCTTTTGGTCACATCTCTTCCCCTAGTGATCAAAGGACATCCCAAATCTACATGACTACCCAAAAATGCCATATTTAACTTCCCTTATGTCTTACTCACCCCATTCATGTTTTTCGTCCTTATATTATATTTACCATAAACCTTATTATTTTTGCCACAATTATTTTATATAGTATATCTAACTATTATAGGTCAATTTACACCCTAAAGTACCCTACCTATCACTTTTCACGATATTGACCAAAATGCCTCTAGGTCTCAAAAACCCTACCTAAGTCACAAGGCATCCAAAACAAGGCCTCTCCAAACTTTTCACACAAACAATATCATAAAATATGGATATACATCAACACTTGAAATCAACATAATCATAATTACATAGTTGTTTACCTTTAGCTATTTTCAAGCCAAACTGCACATACAACAATAGAGTCATTTATCAATGTTATGCATGTCATCACATAACACATATCAAGAACATATAGTAACAAATATAAAACCCTAGCTAACACTATATCCTTACTGGAGCGGCTCTAGTCTCTAAGCACAAATGACCTATGCCTCCTCTTCCGCTACCACCAAAACAATACCTAGAAATGGGAATATACACAATTTAGATTTTCTTTTCTTTTGTAAAAATAAAAAAATAAAAAGGAACCTAAACTAAGGAAAGCTTAAGGAGGAGAAAGGAAATGGAGGTGACCAAAATGGAGGAGAAAAATGGTGCAGGCGGTGCATGATGGAGGTCACAACAGTGGTCACAGTGATGACACTACACCAACGATTGATTTTAGTGGAAAGGGGGTGAGGTTTGGCAACTCAATGTCAAGGGGGTGGTTTCATTGGGACTAGCTAAAGTTGGTGGTGGTTAGTGGTGAAGGAGCTACTAGATGATGGTGGTGTAGGGCACATGGCCAAGAGGGAGAAAGAAGAAGGAAGGAGTAAGGGGAAAGGAGGTTTTATAGGGTGGTTGCACAGTCATGGGAACCTGTGTAGGAGGCTTTAATATGGTAGTGTCAAGGAGGGAGGAGAATGGATAGTTATGATGGATGAGAAAAATGCATCCTACAATGCATGTAGGCACAGGAGAAGAGAAAACAAAAGGAGAAGGAAGAGGGGTGGCTCTACAGGTGATGGTAGGGCATAGGCAGGGAAGAGAGGTAGCAGGGGTTGTTGGGCGTCAATGGGGGTGATGTGGTCTTGGAGATAGTAGGGGTGGGGAAGATGAGAAAAAATAGGGGAGGTGAGGTAGTTAGGAGAGGAGAGGAAGGAGAGCTCGAGAGGGGTATTTATAGATGGAGGTGAGGTTGAGGGATAGGGGTAGACAACAGGGTGGCTTACAACTTCGGCGTGCATGGCTACAAGGGGAGAGTATACTTGCAGCCAACATGGGTGGGTAAAGACACAAGGCACGAGAGCAGGGGCATAGAGGCAGGGGTGCAGAGTGCAGGGTGTAGGCCAACGTGCATGGCCCTATATGGTCGAGAGAGGAAAGGCAGGAAGGATGGGTACCATGTAGGGATGCAGGATAGGCACAAAAATGGAAAGAAAAGGAAATGTGAGGAAGGAGACAGACAGGAGGAAGAAGAAGGGAGAAAAGGGAAAAATAAGAAAAGAAAGAGAAAAGGAAAAAAGAAGAGAGAACATGCCTAGCCGCCTAGGGGAGAAGAAAGAAAAGAAAAAAATAGAGGGCATGGGCCAAGGATGACACAACCCATAAAGAATAAGGGGGAGAAGAAAAAAGAAATGAAGAAAATTGGAAAAAAGGGAAACGGAAAAAGGAAATTTTTGGGTGTGGGATTTAGGTTAGATTTTTAGAGAAAAGCTTTAAATTAGTACTAATAAAAAATTAATTTAAATTTCCTTTAATTAATTTAGGATTATTAATTAAATAAAATTTAGAAATTATGTTAAATTACTTTGTTGATAAATAAATTTTAAGATTTTAAAATTTTGGGTATTAAATGAACCCTCACCAAATTGTCTATCTTGGCCCGTATGAGCAACATTTCCTCCACCTACTCGACATTCATAAGCTCTTTGTCCAAGTTTGCCATAGGTATACCATGGTACCTCATTGCCATCACAATTTCATCTAGTGTGGTCTCCACCACATCACTTGCAATGATAATGTCTAGTGGTAGTAGGGCCCCGTCCTCCTCCGGTACAACTTATATATGATGAACACTATTCTAACTCATCTATGATCCACTTCTTTGATCTTTATCCTTGATCTTACTCTTTTTCCCACTACTCAAATGATGATCGCCTTCATCATTTCATTCCTCTTCTTTGGAATAGTAACAATGGTGCAATCCCTCTCATAAGATGATCTCATATCTGGTGCTAGTATCCCTCCAAAAAGAGCATGGATGCTATAAAGGAGACCCTTTAAGAACATGTGAACCTTTGCTCACTCACTAGATATTATGTATGGTGAAAATTGTAATAGCTTATTAAAGCGAGTTTAGTACTCTCGCACAGTCATACTCTCCTGATTCAAGCTAGTAAAATAATTGTACTACTCCAACTTCAGATGCTCAGGATAAAACTACTCCCTCATCAACTCCTTAAATTTTCCCCATGTTAGCTCCTCATCCCCAAGCATGACCTAGTATATATACCATCAATCACCAGCATTGTCCTTAAAGTGGTAAGCTACAATCTCCACTCTCCTCTTCAATAAGCAATGATTTAAAAAAATTCTTATCAAGCTATCTGATCCATCCATCTAGAACTTTTGGATCCTCTTAACCCTCATAAACTAGAGGATGATACAATGTCACCTTATGAAGCCAATCCACTCCTTACCTTGCCTCCTAAGCCTGAGCTTGGGATTATTGTGCTTGCTAAACCTATGACACTTGCTGAACTTGCTGAGGTTGAATTTGTTATTGAGTCTGAGCCATCACAAGAACATCTCCTAAAGTTGAGCAAAACATGTGTGATGAGCCATATCAAGTTGCAAGATCTAAGCATAGAGAGTTTACTACCTAGGGTCTAACTCACATTCTAATAGGCCCACCTATTTGATCTACACACTCTAACAAAATAGATAATTCAAAAAGGCAAGAAACTCACAGTAAGGCACATTATAACATGGAAATAATGATTAGGCCTATTATAAAATTTAAAGAACTAAAAATGCATTCCAAATGCCCCACACCCATCATCCTCACTTAGTGGCTTTTCAAGTTTAAAAATCAATGCCCAAAAAAAAATTCAAACTTAACTCTAAAACTCATTGTAAAACTTACTTTGAAACATCTTGAATGTAGTCTTAGAAAACCATGCTTTGATACCACTTTACAACACCCTTATCCTCAAAACACAAAATATTTAGAAAACAATTAGTAAGCTAAAAATAAATTAAGGTATTACCACCACATATAGTACAAGTAGAGACCATTATCCCACTTAAACTAGCTGTTAAGGCAAAAACTTAAAATTAAAACCAAAATAAATTCACAATGGTTTAAATATAACATAACACCATAATAAAGTCAAATAACACAGTTAAGAGTGGTTAATGACAAAGAAACAAATTAAATAACTCTATGATATTTAAAACTTGATGAAATAAAAATAGCAATAAAACATAGAACTCTGGAAGACAAACGACTCTATCAACTCATCCCGCAAGCATGCATCCATTCTCAAATGAGGTCATTATCTACCTACACGAAATTATTTGCTCACCATATACATCATGGATCATTGTAGCCCCGTTTAAACAATAGCATGTTATCTAGAGGAACAACTAAGCAACACATTATTTAGAAGGAAAATATCATAATTTATAACATCACTATAGTATATCAAACACAATCACATAGAAGTCAAATGTTAAGGAAAATATTAGTTCACCATTTATAAAACTTCTTTGATGAGTAACAAAATAATCTCACCATCTAGTTTTACATATTGAGTGGGCAAAATCCAACCAGAAGAGTCACCTAGCAGACGTAAGTCCGAAGACATCCAAAACAACTAAAACCAACCGCAAGAGATCTATGTCCTAAGCAATCCCAATGGTCCTAGCACTAAAGAACAAAATCCAACCTCAGTTATACAACCTTAAATGTGCACATCCCCTAAGAGGCCCAAAGATTCTAATAAAGTAGACATTGAGCTTTACTAGCCTTTAGCCGAGTAAATAATTCAAGCAACTATAGGGTACTAAAAACCAAGAAAAGGCTATTACCGATGCCTAACTTTGGCAGGCTAACCTAGAGGACCCTAAGCCCAACTCAAATATTCCACTTTAAGTTTTAGTGTCTTATTCAAGATGTTCGTATAATTTAACCAAATCACAAAATCATATAGACATTTTTATAACAACCTTTCTAAAATTAGGTACCTTCCATATTTAGTACTTTCTAAAAATATTAACTTCTATAAATAATATTTTACATGATTAACATATTTCATAAATATTGTTTTTATTAAATATGATTTTCCACAATACCACTTTCCAATTTGAATAGTTTCCGGAAAGAGTTGAACACGTGGGTCATAAATCAACCACCATTATAATTTAATACCAATAAGGAAAACAAGGATTATGTATATATACTAATATCATAAGATAGCATGTGACACAAATTTTATTTGATAACCAACAATAATTAAAATAGTAAAGACATTATACATAAATTCTAAATAAATTCACAAAAGCAACAATAAACCACATATAAATAACTTATACTCATAAACTCATATTTTTAAATAAAAACTAGATCCACATAACAAAAGATAAGGAATTTATAAAATAAGGGTTATTATATATATAAAATTTTAAAGCACCTTAAATCATGCAACACAAAAATAGTATCACATATATTCAAATATAGTTGGTAAGTTACCTATGAGTAGTTAGAAAAATAAATAGGTTACTTGGAGTACAATCCTATCAATAAATACTTTCTAGTCGACTGCCCTTACAGGTAACACCGATATATTATTAATAACTCCATACATACACCGTATGAAATGAATTTACTTTCCTAAATCATAGACCCCTAAAATAATAATTCATATTAAGAAAAGTCTATTTGGATAAAAGGTTCAACAAGTTATGTTACCAAATTACTTTGCCTATAGTTTAATAATGGTAAAGTTAGTCATTAGAATATAATTAACCAAGCAGAATAAAAACTATCAGCCTGTTATCTGAAAAAATTATAGACTCAAATAATTTTTTTTATTAATTAATATAGCCTAGTGTATTATGGATTTTGGTGTTATTATTCAGTTGGGCTAAGTATATATTTAAAATAGGTATTACTTAGCAGTTTCCAAAATGTCGAAAACCTCAAAATTTAGTATATTAAGGTGTATCTTAATGTATAAATTATAGATGAAAAGCCAAAATTCCCAAAGTTTGCAGGTCAAGTTCATCGAGTAAAAGAACTTTTACAAGCTGCATACTTAAATTAACTATTTTGCATGATGATAGCTTCTTAAATTAATTTTAGTGTCAATTTACGTTACAAAGTCATCATCTTATGTCTTCTAATGCTCAGGTTGGAGCATAAAGTTCATGTACGGCAACAAGTGGTGCAAAGAAATATGGTATAAAACCGCATGTAGTGGACTTTCTAGTAAAAGGTAGTACGGCTATTATACCAGATATATTATCCAACTGATATCCCTTCCCTATATCAAAGTACTACTAGATCAGAGGGTAAGGGAGTCATATTTACTAGCATGATTCCAATTGTTGTAATAATTGAAAATAACTGGAGTTGATGCCACAAACTTTCGGAAATCGTGTAATAGGTACATAGGTTAGTTTGAAGTGAATCACTATATCAGTGACTATATTATGCAGCTACAACAATAGAAGAATTTACCTGATTGGAAGATACCAGCGTCGATTAGCAAGTCGGACTATTTTCTCTTCCAAGTACCCATGCCTTTCTCCAACATTTTTTTTTTGTACGTATCCGACTATGGTCGCGCGACTATTTGATTATGAAGGTCGATATAGTTGGCTAATCTATATATATATAAAAATGAAGTTGTCTAGCAGACAATATACGGACAAATTTTTTCGCCTAAATTATATCATTTATTAATAATCATAAATTACTGCTGCCATATATTATTACTAATTAATAAGATAGAATAATTAATATAATTATTTATTAATATAATGTGGTTATTCATCTCCTATGTGCATTGAATGTATATAACTATTCATTTGCTGCACAACAATTAATTTTAATAAAGTATTAACTATATATTTTCTAATCACATATTTTTTAATTAATTATCCGAACATTAGTAGAAAAATATTCATTTCCTCCGTACTAATTGTATTGTCGGACTATTCATCTCTTGCATATTAATATACAAATAATTAATACACCAAAATTATTCATTTGTTGTACATATATCGAATAACTAATTTTAATAAAGTATTAATCAAATATTTTCTAATCAAATATTTTTTTTAATTAATTACCTGAACATATGCGGTCAACTATTAATTTCTTGTGTATTAATTATTTGCATATTAAAATTGTCAAACTATTCATATCCTACATATTAATATATAAATAATTGAAAAATAATTAATATACCAAATAAAGTACATAAACCAGTCAACCAATACATATACATCTGCTGCCATTAATACAATGCAACTAGCAAATACATATAACTAATTTTAATGAAGTATTTTTTTTAAGGTTAGATCAACATCAATCAAATAGGATGATGATGATAATAATTGTTTATAATAATAATTTTATTATTTATGATTAATAATATGACTATTATTATTAATATAACTATAATAATTATAACTATTAATATAATTAATACTAATATAATTATTTATATAATTTTGATAATTACTATTATCATAATTTATAATATAATAATGAATATTAATATAATTGATTATTACTATTATGAATATTATCATGATTAATAATATAATTAATTTTTTTTAAAAACTAATAATATAATAACAACATTGGTTATTATATAAAAATAGAGTTGTTTGGCAAATAATATATAGACAAATTTTTTCGCCTAAATTATACCTATTTTTACTAATCATATATTATCACCGTCATATATTATTACTAATTAATAAGGTCAAATAAATGATGAAATACTCTTGTGTATTAATTGATTTGTCAAACTATTCATCTCCTATGTTGCATAACAACAAAATGATATTAATCTCCTACATATTAATTGATATATTCATCTATTGCACATATGTCGAACAACACATATTAATCAAGAATTTTTTTAATTAATTATCTAAAAATATGCAGCCAACTATTCATCTCCTACGTATTAATTGAGTTGTAAAACTACTAAATATATGAATATAACTATTCATCGATTGCACATATATCGAACAACACATATTAATCAAGTATTTTCTTAATTAATTACTTGAACATATGCAACCAACTATTCATCTCCTGCATATTAATTGAATTGTCAAACTAATGAACATATAAATGTAACTATTTATCTCATGCGAACAACAAATTTATATAACTATTCATCTTCTGTCATTAATACAACACAATTATTCATCTCCTACATGCAACAAATGCATATAACTATTTATCTGCTGCACATATGTCGAACAATACATATTAATCAAGTATTTTATTAATTAATTACTTGAACATATACAACCAACTATTCATCTCCTACATATTAATTAAATTGTTAAACTATTAATCTCTTATATAATAATATTTTGGGATAAAATATATAAATTATCACTGCCATATACTATTACTAATTAATAAGGTTAAATAAATGATGAAATACTCTCGCGTATTAATTGATTTGTCAAATTATTCATCTCTTACACTGCATAACAACAAAATGATATTCATCTCCTACGTATTAATTGAGATATTCATCTATTATATATATGTCGAACAACATATATTAATCAAGAATTTTCATAATTAATTATCTAAAAATATGCAGCCAACTATCCATCTCATACGTATTAATTAAGTTGTAAAACTACTAAATATATAAATGTAATTATTCATCTGATATACGTATGTCGAACAAGACATATTAATCAAGTATTTTCTTAATTAATGACTTGAACATATGCAGCCAACTATTAATCTCATCCATATTAATTGAATTGTCAAACTAATAAACATATGAATGCAACTATTCATCTCATACGAACATCAAATTCATATAAATATCCATCTTCTGTCATTAATACAGCATAACTATTCATATCTTACATGTAACACATACATATAACTACTCATCTGTGTCGAACAATATATATTAATCAAGTATTTAATTAATTAATTATTTGAACATATACAACCAACTATACATCTCCTGTATATTAATTAAATTGTTAAACTATTTATTTATTATATAATAATATATAAATAATTAATACACCACCCGTGCATTGCACGAGAAAATTTAACTAGTTATAATGAAAGGTATGTTGGGTTGCCGAGAGATAGAGTTACGTATTTTATCAATAGTTGCTTCTAGAAGTGCTTAATTAATTAATTTGATAAAATTCTCATTTACTAATATACCCATTAACTATATATTATAACAATATTGCTTACTCAAATTTTACCTGCAACCTATTATTTACTTGCTATGTATAAATTAATAATAAAACTATAATTTAAATCTTTATTATTTTAACTGTTATAGCCATCAAAAGCTTTGTCTTATCCTTCAAATAGAGAAACACACACACACATATATATATATAAGTTTCCTTGTATATCTTATTATTATTGTTGTCTTTGTTGTTTTATTATTATTATTATTACTATTATTATTATTTTAAAAAAAATTGGATATTATAAACTCTAACAACAAAAAATAATCAAGGAAGTCAGAATTTCAGAGAGATACACTACAAGGACGGGAAATAGATGATCGAGGATGATGAGAAGAAACATGTAAGTTTATAATTCTCTAAAGGAATTAGTTTAATTATCTTTTTTATAAGCTATTTATTTTTATTTTAGACTTTTCTTACATCTTAAAATGGTGGAGATTTGATAAAGAATAATGAAGGAAGCTCGAGTCCAATTACTTGGGAGTAAAATTAAGTCTAATGAGTCGATACAAATTGACGAGGCGGTCATTGTATATGACATTATTGGACAATGTCATGGTCATGAGAGATCTATTAGTAGATTTGTAAAAGATATTCATAGCATCGTCTTCAGCTCCACTAACACCAACATCACCACCGTCTGCTAGTACAACACCAACATTTTTGCACTTGAGAAAAAACTTGGCATGCTCACCAAGATTGATCAAAAGTACCAGAAAGCGCTAAGGAGTCAAAAAGAAACTATTAAGTTGTAAACTATTGTAATACAAGACTATAGAGACAAACTTATGTAGATAGGGGAGGAGGATGAGGATAAGGATAAGTAGGATCTACTTGTTTATGGTAGATAATAAAATTTTAATGACAATTTTAAATTATAAACAATAGTTGTATTTGGAATGTTTTTTATGTACTATTATCAATTAGATATTAATATCAATATGAAAATAAAATTATGCATTATTAATGGTTTCAATTAATATAAAAAACTAAATTTAAAAAATATATATTTAAATTTAATAGGATTGTAATAAAAATGTTAAAAAATAAATAAATTTGACTTTCGGTGATAGAAAGGATCGTTGCAGTAAACTTGGAGTAGTCGCAATAAGCTGATAAATTTTTTTCAAAGTAAGTATTCAGAGAAGACAAGGTTGCTACACTAGACCCATTGATTCTCACGGTAAACTAATAATTTTTTTTTAAAAGTGGACATTCAGTAACGATGAAGTTATTGTAGTAGATCAATTGCTCGTCAAAATAGATTGAATATATTTTTTTCAAATATTGCCTTCAACGACGACGAGGTTGGTGCAGTAGACAAAAAATATCATCTTAATAGATAAAATTAATATATATATATATATATATATATATATATATATATATATATATATATATTCTTGTCATACCAGTATTATAGTAACGATGTAATCGTCAAAATAGGATTAGTTTTTAATAACGTCTTTCGTCATTGTAATATTAGGTATTTTAGCATGAAACATTTACAACTATACTCCAACAACGACCGATTGTCAGAATAGACTTTCTATGACAACTTATTAAGCCTTTTGCGACCATAAAACTTATGATAGAAAAATGCATTTGTAGCAATGTATGCTTGACACATTATCAAGGCACCGTTTTCCTTGCGTTGAATTTCAACTAACAAAAACTTGACAATTTATGTAAATATTTTCAAGAAGCTCACGAATCATTTCAAATATCTCACGAAACATTTTTAGATGTGAAAACAAAATGATCATGCATCAAAATGCCTTGTCAACATTGGGCTCATTTGCCCGATCACCCAAGCATCAATACCATCCGGGCCTACTTCCAATTTCTCGCTGCTACTTGTAAGAAGAGTGCGAAAATACTATCTTTCAACCTCCTCCATCTCCACCCCTTTCTTGACCCATTTTCCTCCATGCTTATCATATAGCCCCCGTAGTCTGTGGGTCTTCCTCTGGGCACTACCCCTTCCTTGATATTCACCTCCTTTGCTCTCTGTTGCCAGAGCAACTCCTCTTGCTTAAGTCTTTCTTGAATAACCCCCAGCCAGTACCTCCTTTCATTCAGCTTGTCACTAGTAAAGCCCGGAGTCATTCAACTACTTATGTCTCTCCTGCGCTTCTTTTAAGTCTTTTGGATTCTAACTCCTCCAAACACTTGCTTGTCCCTTCTTTTAGCTCTCTGGCGTAGTATTTTATTTTGTCTATAGCGCAAACCTCTCATTTGGATCTGCGATCAATTATCAGTCGTCTTCTTACTCTCAAAATGAAATAATCTGGCCGTCTTTTCCTTTCTATCCTCAATCACCGCCAGCCTTATGGGCACGTGACCAGACCATTCACGGTCCAAGTGGTTCACTTCATACCTAGGGAATAATGAGATCCACTCCATGGCCGCCACTATCCTATCCAACTTGCATTGGACATTGTCATTTCCGCTTCGACCATTGTCTCATAAGTGAAGGGATAGCCACTGAATCCCGAATCCATCAGCTTACATTCATCAAGGGTCTCGCGAAACTATGTAAAAATTCGTTGTTCCCTAAGACGAGTGCATCTCTTTGCATGATGAAAAGCAATCTCATTAAAATCTCCTAGGACCACTCACGGTATCCTATGGTAAGACTCCATTCTCCATCCCCAAACACGTTCACCAGCCGAACATTAACATGATGAACGGGCATAATAATCAGTCTCTTACGTCTGATTCTGTATACCACAAGAGATCAAGCCCTTCATTACGTCTAACACTATCTACGGCTACGCCAAAATAGTTAGTCTTTTTTTTTTATTTTAATAAATTCAGGGCTAGTTAATCGAGTGTCCGTAAGAAAAAATGATCTAGGTTTTTCTCTTCAGATAAGGTCCCGGAGCTAACGAACTGCAGCGGGGGGTTGCCAAGACCCCTGCAGTTGCCATTGACATCTATTCTACCTAGCGGGGCGCATCCACAGCCTGCCCCGCCTGTTCAAGAGAATTTAAATCCTATATCTGGACGTCTTATTGTTGATCGTGGTAATCGATCGTCTTAGAGACCAATTTGTAAACCAAATTCAGGTCTTGGATTGCAGTGGACCAATGATCCACCACAGAGATACCGGAACTCACGACATTAACAACACCTTCACCTAGCCGGTAACATAGTAGGGGTAGACGGAGAGTCATCCGAACACAGAAGGAAGGAGAACGACAGCACAGTATCATTTAATAAGGAGGTGAACAGCTGGACCCACTCACCAAGACAGCTCTCGTGTTCTGATGAAGCGTCATACATTCCAGAAACGAATTTACGGGACAAAGGGCAGCGTGCTGAGTTGGAAACGATAATTGCGATGAGAACATATCCCAAATGGATCCCCATTTGTTGAGGAAGTGACGGTTGATATCTCCAAAGAAGGATAGGTGTACGACAAAAAATGGCACGCTTCAGACCTGCATTAGGTAGAGAACGACACGCGACAACTTAGCTTTAATGAGAGGGGGCCAGAGAATGTTGTGTTGGAGAGTACGGAAGGATTATCCAACTCGGTATCTGGGCCACCCATTCTCTAGCATTTGATGATCACGTGCCTCTACAATTAAAGCTACAGCACAAAATTAAGAAAAGAATAAAGATGAAAATGAAGAAAAAGAAGATAAGGCAAGCCGAGGAGTGAAGTCAGCCAATGGCAACCGGTACCCAAAAACAAAATACTAACCGAATGGAAGGCCATAGGGTAATTAATCCCTTAGATCATGATAAAGTGATTGATATAGCAGGTCAATTGGGCTTGGTAGCAGAAGAACCCGAAGTAGCCTTGCAGGATTAAGTTGGTGACCTAGTGAAGAAAGAAAGGTGCGAATAGGAGGTGGCCCAACTCCATTAGGTCAGAAAGGTACATAGGAGTATAGGAATTTCTTAAGTGGTTGATGATGAAGCTTTTATCTTGGAATGTTAGGGGACTATGTGTAAAGAGCAAATAGGCCATAGTAAGAAACGTGCTATGGAGACTTAATCCTAATTTAATTTGCTTCCAAGAAACTAAGATGGGGGGAGCCTCAAATAGTATAGTGAAACAAATTTGGAAAGACAGTGAAGTGCAGTGGTTGGCCAGCAAGGCCAAAGAAAGTTCAGATGGTCTATTAATAATGTCGGAGGAAAGCTTATTTGATTTGAAGCATTTAGATATTGGTAAGAACTAGATTGCTACATTTGGCAAAGAAAAACTAATTGGGCTTGAATACTTGATTATCATAGTTTACGGACCATGTAATATCTAAAAGTGAGTAGAAGTATGGGTGGAAATCCATCAATTATCTAGGGTTGTGAAGGTTCCAATTCTACTAATTTGAGACTTCAATGCAATCTTAGAAGCAGTAGAGAGAGGTAGCAGATAATGTGATGCGAGAGAAGTTACAACATTCAAAGATTTTGGGACAAATATAGAAGTGATGGAAATAAAACCAGCAGGGCATGTGTTTACTTAGTTTAGGGGTAACTCTAAGAGCTACCTAGATAGACTTTTTTTTATCTAGAATAGCCACATATGTAACACCCCCAAATGTCATAACTTAAACTTTTAGTTTTGAAGACTTAATAGTGGAAGCCAAAATACAAAATGTAGGGGTGTCACACCGCATCCAACATAGAAGAGGCACTCCCTATACCCAGTCTATATCGGGTGCAAGGCAAAAGTAACATTATACCTAGGAATCAGTTGTGGAAAGCACTTAATTCCACCACGATACATGATACGAAATATAGAGAAGGGAATAAATAGTAAAAATAAAGGACTAAGAGTCCAAAGAGAGATAGAGATATCCGGATAACCATACCCTTTATCAATTCATGTAGCGCTCACCCAAGGCAAGCACATCAAGATAATAATCATCAATCACCTGCAAAATAGGGCAGATCTGCTCATGGAAATGAGCAGCACCCATGAAAAGGATGATCGATACGCTACGTACTGAGTAAGGTAACAATACAGTCAAAACTGAAAAAACATATCATTACATACATTCACAGCATAAAGTAGTATACATAAGAATCAATGCAAGGTAATTACTGGTCTGATTTCATATTATTAGATGTCTCATGATCCATTATTTTATGTACGTTGATTTCAGGGACCCCACTATAATTAATCTAGTGGAATGGTCTAATGCATCTCCCAGGACATCCATTAGTGGGTAATCGATTTTGACCAAACTTTATGTTCATTGGTAGTTCTATTAGATTTAACCATAATTTATGTCCTATTATATTTTGTGTGACTTCCATGGTATTGAAAGACCATGGGGATATAATCCAGCCCATTGTTCAAATAGGAATAATTAACAATAATTTAATAACCTAATGAAATATGCAAACTTGGAATATGGACCTAAAAGGGTGACTTAAGTAAATGAATATTAGGAACATGTAGTTAGTTGCATGAATAACTTATATTTACTTGCATATGTATTGATATCAATGATAATTAAATTGTGATGAATAGCTTAATGAATTGTGAATTGTCTAAGTTGACATAGCATGAAATCCTGATACATTCTATAATCTTGATAATGATTGTAAATCTATATATGTTGTGTGTGCATAATCATGTGTAATGGTATAGTCTACACAATTTATCTTGACCTTGCATGCTTTGTGACTCCCATTTATTGAGGTAACTTCTCTTACTCAATGTATAGCGTATTGATGTACCTGTTTGTTGGGTTACCTACTCAATCCCACTACCAAGGGACCCTATGTAGGTATTTGGGGGTGGTTGGTAGATGGTTTGCCTTATGTTTGGGCTAGAGGGAAATGAGTGTTGATGTCCAAAGATTTATTTTTTTGGTCCAGAGAGACTTGAGTTTAATTTTCCCTTACTAATTGATTTTTCCTTGATATATTTCAGAACTACCCATTTTAACTATTTTATGTATTACAGATGTTTTGGGAACCAACGTGGTCTTATTTTGTGAACACTTACATTTGATATCTCTATATTAGGTATTTGTGTCCATTTACTTCTTGTGTTTGGTCTCCTAGCCTTGTATCTAACATGGGATAGGTGATTAACTTCTATTCTATATTAGGTACAGCAGTAACGTCCCATTTTTCCATAGGTGTGTTATTGGTATTTTCCGCTTCTACAGTGTTTTAAAATGAAATAGTTTGATAATGAAAAATGGGAGTTTTACAATATATCTCTTTATAAAAAATTTCTATGAAGAGAGTATTTATTAGCACATCACTTGCTATTTATTAGTGCATCAGAAACCATAAGGTAGTGAACCAGTCATGATCATGGAAAAAGATACCTTCTGCCACTATTGTGTGCTACCTCCATGGTTTATACTAGTTCTCTTGTTTAACTATGCTTTAGTTTCCACTGAATTAAGATTCTTGATTATATTAATTTATTTCATAGCATATCTATTTTTGGAATCTGCAAAATATTTTTTTTTCCACTAGCAAAAGTCATTTTAGTAGCATTCTTTCATTTTTTTACTATCACTGATGTAGTTGTAATTGTTAATTTATCAACTCTCAATGCACTTCACTTTCTCATTAGGGAAGTTTATGTATGATTGCCGGCTTAGAGTGAAATCTAACATCATATGCAATAGCAATGTTATAACCTAAGACAATACCTATTTATATATATTATTGTAGAAGACATAATTGTGGTGCATGTCATCTCAGTATGTATTCAATACTCAGCCTAATCTTTTATGGTAATTTTGATTTGAATATGCCTATAAACTTGGATCTGATGAATAACCTTGTTCTCTTCCATTGCTCCTAGCTTCATTTAACTTGCTCTCAATTTGTGACTCATGTAGTGGGTTATTGATGTCAAGCTCCTGGGATAGCTTTTTTAGATTTATCTTCTATTGGTGCAACTTGTATCTTGCTTCATTTTTGTTTACTTATGCATCCTCATTAGTAGTGTCTATTCCTTACTATGTTGCTTGGTTGTTATGCAAGATTCTACCTAGAAATTTAAAGAGTTGAAAGTGTTATGATGTTTTATGCTCTAACAACTAGTCTTATGTCTGATTGACTTCATTTTCTTTACCATGATATCTTAATGCTTCAATAAAGTGAATGAGAATATCTCAAATACATGTCATCTTGTTTGTAAGATAGTCTTTATTGATTGAGATATTGATAGCACTCATATTTGGTTGGTGTTTGCATGTTATAATCATCATAATAATTTTGAATAAGACGGTTGTTGTTTGTGGTAGGTCTTGTGGAAATTTTTGGTGTATCTTGAGGCTATAGCAACCTTTCCATCTATTTATACTATGTTGTGATTATTAGTTATATACTTTAACAACCTATCTTCAAACATGTCAGGCAAGTGAAGTGAGTGCCTCTGACACTTGTTAAAGCAATTTACTTAATATTTATCCTCAATGAAAATGGGTTTTTTATCGATTAAGAGTTTTTAATAGAATAAAATTAGAACCATGCTTTTATTAATTTACTTAATAAAAGATCTTAGGTGGTTTAGGGGTGGGTAACACTAGACAAAAGAATTGGGCTTTATTATTCAAATGGATATAGTTTTTTTTCTCAACAAGGATAGTCTATGGCAACAGGAAATCAGCAAGAAATATAAGGACCCACCCGGTCGGTATCCTCAATCATAAAGGATTTAAAAGAAAGAGGGTTGCTAGAAAGACATATGTGGTGCTATTTTTTACAAAAATGAATGGTGTTGCTTGCTAGGTCCTAAGATCATAAAAGAGGATAGGGAACAAATAGAGTACATCGTTCTAGGAATACGTATGGCTATGAGAGAAACCATTGAGATTCTATTTTCTAAGGCTACACTCCTTTGCTACTAATGCAAGTAGTAAAATGAGTGAAATGGGTAGTTGGTCCTATGGTGTTAGGAATTGGGTTTTTCAACGGATACGATGCCTTTTCCCCTAGAATCTTGATTTGTATCTTGAGTTATTGAACTCGTTGGAACTAATGTGCCTTAGCCTTTCCATAACATACCAAGCTTACTAGTGCCTCTCTACTAAAGGTAATTTCATAGTACAATCAGCCGCAACTTCACTTGAAAACTCCTTTTACCTAGATATGTCAAAAGTGAAGGATAAGTTCTAGTTGAAGCTCATACCACACCAAATTGAGGTGTTTGTTTGGCCGGCAATATAGGGCAAGATTCCAACTCAGATGTTCTTGAAGGAAATAGGTTTGTTACCCTCTAACAACTATTTGTGTGTTTGTTATTACTTGTAGGAGGAAAGTGTGGTCTATTTATTTCTCCAATACAATTAGGCTAAGTATATATGGAATTGGTGGGTGATCTTAATCAAATACAATGGTTCCTACCATAGACTTCTATTTAACTATGTGACCTATGGTGGCCGCCCAAGAAAATTGATATCCAAAGGAATATGGCATTTTATGTCATCCTTTGGTCGGTATGGAAGGAGTGAAACCTGAGAATCTCTTAAGGAAAGGTGAGCCCAAATCCATAGGTGTTGAGAAGGATCTGCTACGAATTAGATGGTGGCTAAAATCTTAGATTCCAGACTTCGTGTATAGAACTAAGGAGGTGGTAAGGTTTCCTAGTTATTTGTTATCATTTGCACCTTTCAACATCCGAAACCAAGGGGGTTTAAATTGGAACATTGATGCTTCTATGTGTCCTAAGGTAGGGAAGGAGGTAATAGGAGTGTGTTAATAGGCTATCATGGCATATGGCATTGTATATTTGTGTTAAGAGAATAACATAGCATATGGCATTATATATTCTCCACTCTAATCAACTTCATGGAGATAAACAAAGTTGAAGGGTCAAAAATATATATGGTATGTAACTTAATGTGTGACAAGGCATGGATGAGACACCTCAAAATTGAAATAGAATCCAAATCAACAAATGTTATCAAAGGGTGCAATAAACCAATAGAGAGGTTATGGGATGTTTCTTTTCAGTTAATTTCATAAACATATGCAAGTTCCACTGGCTTAACTTCCATATTGCTTTTGAAAGAATTTATTTCATGGATTTAGAAAATTATTAGTGTCAGTGTGCAAGCAGGTCAAAGATGTAACTTAGATGAATGGGATATAGATGCCCTACAGCTTGACATTCTATTAAAGTTTTTCAGAGGTGTATATGCAATTGCTAGCAACTGTGCATATTTTTTATAGTAGTTTTATTGTTTTTGGTTTTAAGCATGTTATGTTATAAGGAGATCAAAAATTTCTTGGGTGGGTGTCGGTTGCTATCAGTATTATTTTGTGTAGGAGTATCTATTGTCGGATTTGGAGTAGTATGATAATACCCTCCACCGATTTTGTGTTGTTGAATTTTGTCCAATTATATGATTAGCACCCCTTCCAAACCCATCCTAAATGGTGGGGAAGTGGGAAGATTATTGTTGATATTAATATATTCTCTAATTATAAAAACAAAACAAAAAATTAGCACCAAATTAATACAACTTGCAAGTAAACTTAGCAAACCTGACTCAGTCTAAATAACCCGATTCAAATAACCAAATCTAAAATATAATTTAGACTTAAAATTTTAAATATCATATCAGTCTAAGAATTTAAAATAACTTGAACTAATTTGAAACTAACTAAAACTTACCCAAACAGATAATGACACACACCTAAATGACTAAAACTAAAATAACCTGATTCGAAAGAATCTGACCCATACCCAAATATAATTTCAAATTTGATCCAAACTAAATTCAAATTCAACCCATAAATGTAACATTTTACCTTATATAAATTAGTACATATATATCAATAAACTATCTTATTATTAAAAATATATATACAAAAATAATATATAACCCATATAACAACAAATGAAATAAAACTAATATCACATTAGCATATATCATATTAGATTATAAAAGTTTCTATGATTATTACTTTTATTTCTATTATGAACATAAAACGTACAATGGTAAATATAATAATTATAGAGTATATTAATATAATGACAATAATAAAATTATAGTAATATATTATAACTAAAATTGCTATAATAACTATAACAACAATAACAAGCCATAAAATTTAATTTATTCATTATATTAAATTAATAACAATCAATAGTAATACATATTTTGAACTAAATTAACCTAACCCAAAGCCAATATAACTTGGATTATATAAACCTGAATCAACCCGACCCAAATTCAATCTTACTCGGAGTCAATAAACCTAAATCAAACATAAACTCAAAAAAATGATATGTTAAACCTAGATTTGACCTGAAATTATTATAACCCAAAATTATTTGACCCAACAAAGGCCAAATCCAAATCATTATTGAACTCAAACTCAAAGGACACACAACCTAAACCCAAACATGATTTGAATGCATAGTAGACTCAATTTTAACTCGATTCAAAGTCGTTCATATAATCATGTTACCACCCCTACTTATAAGAGAGCTTGTGGTGTGGTGACTTGAAAGACGTCCAACTTGGACAAGTCATGTTAAGATTTCAAAAAATTATTTGATAGTACTAATGTTATATAATAAATTAATATGATATATAAGGCAATTTGATCTGAAAAATTAAATAACCGACCAAATATCTTTTTTCAAATCAAATAACTAATGTGATCAATAAAAAATTAAATAAATTAAATATTCAATCTAACAAATACAAATAATATTTGATATGATAAAATATATCTGTATATATATACTCTAAAAATATATTTTTCATAATATTTTATTTTATATAATCATGTGTATGTGTACGCACACATGCATAATTTAAAAAGATGGTATTTATTGTAAGTAAATTCAATACTTTTGAATTATTATTTTTATTAAATATTTAAATATTATCTATAATTTAGAATTACTAATTAAATATAATTTCATTTAAGACTTGAATCAAATTAGTAAATCAGGATTTACTCAAATTGTATTAATTTATTATATGTCGATCAAATATATTTTTATCCGATATTTCTCATTTGTTGTCTTCTCAAAAGATTTAGATATCTAATAGATTATGCAACTCCCCTATTTTTTACTACAAAAAAAAAAATTGTTTTCAAAAAGTATTGTAGAAGAAAAAAAAATCCTAAGATAAATGAGGTCTTACTTCCGCACTTCACATTAAATAGATAACATATTATTTATCACATGCTAGATGCAAGGATAAGCATTCAACCAACAAAACGTAACAAAAATAGTGGGAAAAATAGATAACATAGAAGATAGTAATTTTTAGGGTTTAAAAAACCAAGACCATATTAGGCCCAAAACAAATAGAAGTCCATTAAAAATGTGTTTGCAAGGGTAGGGCAAAACAAAAAAGTTTAGATGTCTCAAGGAATAACAAAAGGAATACACGAAAACATCCACGCTCACTTGCTCAAGCCCAACACATACATTGGCTGGCAATTGGCCAACCCCAACTACCTACCTAAAGTCCTCTACTAGTGGATTGAGCAAGTAACCAGGTAAGCAATCATGTAAGTACGCTAAGTCCTGAGTAATCCAAGTTATCTAATCATGGGAGGTTATGATGCATTTATGGTTATAATAGGAATACGAGTTGTGACAACACAAATTCTCATACTTATGCAATATCATGCCAACTCACATGCTTATAATCATGATATTCTCAATATGGTACCTTATACATGCATATAGAAGTAGATGGCATCATGCTCAATGATATTCATGGGAGTCATGGAAACATCATCATTCACACCAAAGTGTAGAAAGTTCATGGTTTATTATGCTTACCAAGACATTCAGGAACTTTGGATAGCAATATATGATAATGTGAAGTCACATACCAAGGATGCAACCTACTTAGGTAAATTCTAAGGTTCATTCCATTTAAGTATTCTTGAGAATTTGATCACAATTTTGTATAGTCATTTATTTATATTTATTTATTTCTATTTTAGAAATGTCTAGATCATACCCCATGGAATTCAAACCAATAATCAAAGGACATAAGTTTAGCCGAAGTTAAGAAAACTACCAATGGACATAAAGTCTTACTAAAGTTAAATAAACCACCTAGGTGACTAGAGCATTTATTATTGATAACCCCTAATAAATCATTAGTTTCTAGAGTAAGAAAGTCACCAGGATCATCAAGGATCCCACTCAAAGGAAAATATCATGAACATCTGAAGGCATACTTACTCCTGATAGATAATCAAGGATTAGCTAATCTAATCCTATATAGTACTCTATGATCTTTCACTTTAAAGCATTAGTATTTTATTTACCAAACCATATGTCAACAAAGTCTCACATAGCATACCAAGCTAACCATGACCACATAATTATTTCAAATTATCCATTATAACCCAAAAAGGACACTTAGTGGTAATATCATCAATACTTGACCAATTTAATCCAAATCAACACTTAGTGGAATTATGCTACAGGGGTAGGGAGTGGAGACCGGTCGTGCGCAGCATGAAGGTATTGGGCTGAATCAGGAAGGTGGTGGCTTGGGCAAGGAACCTTCTGCTAGATCTAACAAGACCAATTTGGCAGGGGTAGACCACGACCTTGAGGGAGAAAGAATGCTTGTGAGATGGTGCAAGAGGAAGGAAGGACAAGGGGGAATAGGGACAGAAATAAAAAGAGGAGGTGAGGAGGGGAATGGAAAGGAAAAGAGCCTGGATGAGTCTCCTTCTAGTGATGATAGGCCTCCACTCGGGTTTGAAGGATGTGATAAGCATAGGCTGTCGGTACATCAAGGGGAGAGGGACCGAATAATTAGAAGTGGAGATGATGGGAAAGGAATGGAGGAGGAAGGATTGGTAGAGGCGAATAAATGTTGGAAGATAGGAAAGGAACTTGGGCTTTCATCAAATGAAGAGAAGAAGTGTGTCGAAAAATTGGCAGGTCTTAGAAGGAGCCAAAGGAAAATCAAGGAGAGGCAAAGATGAAGGCAGAGGAGAAGGGGGGTGTGTACAGTTCATCAATGGTTGTAATTAGCTGGAATATAAGGGGTGTGTGGTTTGGTGGAAACTAAACATCAGGTGGTCATGGATTCTTGGAAACATAAGGTGTGGGGTTCTGACGTGCTTGAATGGAGGGACTCAGTGGCACAAGGAAGAAGTGGGGGTTTGATAGTGGGGTGGAACACTCAGTTTTTTGAGTTGAGGAAGTATAGTAGTGGTAGTAGGTGGATCTTGATCGAAGGGCGCTTTTGTTCTCTAGCGATGGATTGCGGGATTCTTCTGGTCTATGGAAACCCAGTTTTGAGGGATCGAAAGGCCTTGTGGGAGGAGTTGTGGGATGTGGGACAATAGTGCAGGGGTCCCCTAATTGTCATGGGGGACTTCAATGAGGTGAGATGAAATGCCCCGAAAAATTATAATCTTAAATATTATATTTAAATGAGATTTTATCATAAATATTAATTAAATAAATTATTTTGATTAAAATAAAAGGAAATTCATTAGGGAAAATCAAGGATAAATTTATAAGTATGTTAATTAAGAGAAATTGGGTATTTTAGCTAATTAAGGATTTGTATTTTAGAAATTAACTAAATAGATTATTTTATTTAAAATAATGAGGAGAAAATAGTTTCAAATTAATATTAATTTTATAAATAATTTAATGGAAGAAAATTAGGGTGTTTTGCTAATTAAAATGGAATTTATGGAAAGTCTTTTAAAAATCCTAATTTAGCCTAAAAAGGGATTTAAATATTATTTTATTTAAATATTATTATTTTTAAATATCCTAAATATTTAGATTAATTTAATTGGGCCTAACCTATTTTATTTCTCCTTTCCTTTTTCCCTTTTTCTTTTTCTTTCTTCCTTTTTCCTTTTCTTTTTCTTTCTTTTTCTTCTTTTTCTTTTTCCTCTTCTTCTCGCCGAACTGGGCCAGCCCGCGGCCCAGTTCCCCTTTTTCTTTTCTTTTTCTTCTTCGGCACGGCCCAGCCCGCGCTCGCGCGACGCTGCCTTCTTCTTCCGTCCTTCCAGCGCCGCGTTTTGCCTTATTTTCCATTTTAACTCGTCGTTCCATTTAAACAACCTCGACCGCGCCCGACCGCCCGGTTCTTCTTCCCTTTTCTTTTCTTTCCCGACCGACCGGCCGCCTCCCTTCCTTCTTCCTTCTTCCTCCCTTCTCCTCCGTCGACGCTGCTGCACCTTCGACCCCGTCAATGGCATCTCCGGTTACAATGAATAATACCGGCCGTTTCTTATCTCATTGCCTTCCTATTAACTCCAGAAATAACTTCATATAATTATTGGACGTTAAATATCTCCCGTTTCCTCTCCCCAACGTCCCGAACCTTCGAACCAACCCAAACGATGCCGATCGTTTACTGCCACCGGCCACCCAAATTCTTGCATTTAAAACTTCCATGTCGACCTCCAGCTCCTCATTATCCATTCCAACATCTATAAATAGCCGGATTGTAGGAGTTGTGGAAGATTTTTCTTCCCCGAAACCCTCGGCGAGGGCTGCCATCATCGAGACTTTAGACGCCTCTTCCGCCTCCGTTAGCCAATCTCAGCGCCACCGAAACCTTTCATTTTCTTCCCTGCATTTTCCTCTAGCTAACTACGTTTCTAAAATTCCTCGATTCTTCTTGTACTGGCTTACATAGCCGTGCCAAGTTGGCTTCTTGTCTCGCCTGAATTTTTACCCAGAAAGCCTTAAACCGCCTTCCGCCGCCATGCGCCGCCACCTTTGGCTGCACCACCACCATCTTTTTGTCCCTCTCCTCCTGGGAAACAATAAACACCTCTTGTATCACCTCAATTCTCCCTATCTTTTCCCCAACATCCATCTTTCCCTCTTTTCTTCTGTTTTTCCGGCCACCGTCGCTGCCGCCGTGCACCACCGCCGGTGCCACCTATCACCACCAGCTTAAGGGTGGAGAGTGGTAATAAAACAATATTATTGTTAGTTTCGAATTTTAAGTTATTAATTGCATTATTATGGGATTATTATCATTCTTCTTCTTACTATTATTATTAATATTATAATTATTAGAATAATTATTATTATCATTTTATTAATTATTCTGAAAAATCTTAGGCCCTAATTTTGTATTAACATTCGCACTTATTTATTTTAGTATTATTGTTTCTACTATTCTTATAACCATTAATAATAATATTATCAGTATCTTTATTATTTCAATATTATTATATATGTCATTAATTTTATTATTAATATTAAATAAATGGTAAGTCATTAGTTATGTGAAAACTTATATGATATTTTTATTGTTATTATTATTATTATTATTTATATTCTCATTGATAGTAATTTTATTAATTTTGATATTATTATATTAGTATTATTATTATTATTATTAGAGTAAAATATTTAACCCTATATTACCAAGGTTATAATATCTCTATTATTTTTTTGTGTCTTTAGCAAAGTTATAATTTTGTTAAGATTATTTTATTAGTATGTTATTAATTGGTCAAAGCCCTAAGGAGGCGTAGGAACGTGCTCCAAGACCGGTGTCGTTTCAGGTAAGGGTTTACTAAGGCCATTGTATGTCTATATGCATTATGTATTGCATATACCATGTATGCTATGTTATTATCATTAATTATGTGGTATGTGATATGACGTGGAGTTCGAAGTATGTTTTTGTATGGCATATGTATTATGTATATGTGATGATATGTGTCGTGATCCTGTAAGACATGCATGTGAGGTGGTTGATATGATTTTATGTGGGAGAAAGGATGAAAATGGAGGATGGGGAAAGAAGTTGACTAGGAGAAATGAGTTGATCTAATTTCTGATTTAATTGGAAGAATCTAATTTATAATGTTATTTGGGAGAATGTAATCTATGATATTATATGGGAGAATCGAATTTATGATTGGATTGGGAGAATCAAAATTATGGTTTGTTAGGGAGAATCTAATTTAAGACGTTATTTGGAGAGAATGTAATTTATGACATTGTATGGGAGAACCTAATTTATGATTTGATTGGGAGAATCTAGTTTATGATTTGTTTGGTGGAATCCAATTAATCCAAATTATGGTTTTGCTTGGGAGATTCTAATTTATGATTTTATGTGGGAGAATCTAAATTATAGTCTTGTATGGGAGAAAATAATATGTGGTTATGAAAGGGGAGAATCTAATCAACTGTATTATGTGGAAAAACCTTTGGGTTTTATATGATTTGAATCTTTGTGTTGGTATGGATTGAATTTAGGGTTTTGTGTGAATGAATCTTTGGGTTGTATATGGTTTGAATCTGGGTTTGGTATGAATGAATCTTTGGGTTATGTGGATTGAATTTAGGGTTTTGTATGATGAGATTTTGGGTTTTACATAATGGTTAATGTTTGCATGGTTGAAATTAGGGTTTCACATGGAATTTTAGGGTTTGCATGGGGAGACTAATGTCTGCATGGGTATGAAATTTATGTGTGGAAAGTTAATTTGGGATGTAAGGAAGGTAATGTAAGTGTTATTTGGGTGTTGAACTATTTTGGACGGAAAATAGCACGTGGAGCAAATTAAGGGTACGGAGGAGACTGAATTATAATTTGTTGAGGTTAATGGTGGTCTGTGGTGGCTGCTTAGGGTTTTTGTCGTATCAAGTATGTTTGGTGATTAAAGTGTAATTATGATTTGTGATGTGTGTTGATTCATGCATGTCCAGGGCAAGCTTTGAATAAGATACTTAAGACACTAATTATTTAAAGTGGAAGATCGTTGAGACGGGACCAACCGATCCACCGGTTCGGAATAGTGGTTAGGGTGTTTACCCTATGTGTGACCGATCCACCGGTTATAATAGTGGTTAGGGCAGAATGTCCTATGCGCAACCGATCCACCGGTTATAATAGTGGGGGTTCCCGAGCTCAACAACCGCAAACCAAAGTTTTGCTAAAATTCCTAAAAGATACTAATTACTTACAGTGGAACACCATGCGTGTCGGGGCCAACCGATCCACCGGTTAGGAATAGTGGTTAGGACGCGTAGTCCTATGTGTATCCGATCCACCGGCTATAATAGTGGTTAGGGTATGATACCCTATGCGCCTCCGATCCACCGGCTATAATAGTGGGGGCTTCCGTTTTCGCATGGATTTGATAAAAAGACATGATGTGTATCGAATTCCGATAAAAGATTAATTAAGTAATTAATTTGGACTATGATTGGGCCTTTATGTATGTACCTGAATGATTGGTCGATATGATGATATGATGATGGTCTTTATGTCCTTTTATTATTATGCATGCTTTTATGTGCTTATGTGTTGGCCTTAGTGCTCGATTACCTTACTCAGTACGTAGCGTACTGATCACCCTTTTCATGGGTGCTGCTCATTCCCACGAGTAGTATGCCCTTCTGATTTGTGCAGGTGGGTGAGATATCAGTTGGGGCTGAGTGTTGAGCGTGTTTGGCTCAAGTTCGAGAGTGCCGTGGTCGTATTTCCTCTTCATGTGATTTTATATCATTTTGTTATTTCTTTGGTATAGTATTTACCACTTTCTGATTCATTACTCGATTGAGTACTTTAATGAACCTTTTATCGGTTGTAAGTTTAATTCTCTTTTGGAAATGAATTACATTTCTTGATGCGTACTCTGATTTTGTTTTACAACCGTTTAATGCTTATTTGGAAATTGAATTGTATTGATTATTTCTTTTCTTAGCCTTAGCACTTGGTATTGGAACGGTCGGAGAGAACCGGTCTGGTACTAAGTGTGGCGGTAACACTTCCAGAATTCACAGGTTTTCAGTGCTTCTAATTTAATTGCTTCCGCTTTTAAGAAGAAAAAAAATTAGTGAATTTTGGGGTGTTACATGAGATCTAGTGTTGAGAGGAAGGGAGGATGGGTGGATAATAGCAGTGTTAAGGAGTTTAATGAGTGGATCGATAAGATGGGTCTGGTCGATTTGAAGCCATCAAATTTTAAGTTTTCCTGGCATAATGCGAAGTTTACTAGTCTACTAGACAGATTCCTAGTGGACCCTTTGCTGGGTGGTGTCGTGCCCAGACGTGGAGTGTGTTGGACTAGGTAAGTCTCTCTCGGACCATAACCCTATCCATATTAGCTTTTTGAAGTGTGGGAAAGGACTGATCCCATTTCGATCTTGGGATATGTGGTTCTCGCATCCTCAATTTCAAGGTTTTGTGGCTAAGTGCTGGGCTAGTTTGGAGAGGAGAAGATGGCAAGATAAGCTGAAGGTTTTGAAGGGAGAGCTGAGAAAGTGGAATAGGGAGGTATTCGGGGATATTGATTCAAAGATTAAGACGTTTGAAGCAGAGTTGGGAAAGCTGGAGAGTTATAGGCATGGGAGTGTTTGTGATGAAGCAGAGCTTGCTAGACGAGCGGCGTTACAGATTCAGCTATGGAAATGGCATAAGAGGAAGGAGGCATATTGGCTACAAGTTTCCAGGGTAAGAGGTTTTAAGGAGAGAGATAGGAACACTAAGTATTTCCATGCTATTGCAGCGGTCAAGAGGAAGAAAGCGATCATCAATAGGCTTATTCACGATGGAAGGGAGTGTACAAATTCAGCAGAGATCAGGGGATCATCACATCTTTTTATAAGAAGTTGTACGAGCACCAGAATCATCCTGATATTGAGATTACTAAGGAAGGCTTTAGCAAATTGGCAAGGGATAAGAGCTTGACACTGGAGAGCCTACCGGTTGAGGAGGACGTTAAGAAGGTAGTCTGGTCTTGTGATCCTCTGAAAGCACCAGGATATGATGGGTACCATATGGGCTTTATTCAGAAGATGTGGGGTATAATTGGGAAGGATTTTACAGAAGTAGTCTTGGATTTTTTTCGGTTTAGCAGATTATCGCCGGTGTTCAATACAACTTTGGTAACTTTGATCCCCAAAGTGGCTGAAGCAGAGGAGGTGAACCAGTTTAGACCCATTAGTATGGTGGGCTGCATTTATAAGGTGATTTCGAAGATTCTTACTCAGAGGTTGAAACAGGTTGTTGATGAGTTGGTAGGGGATTCTCAATCGGCTTTCATTAAAGGAAGAAGCATTTTGGATGGGGCCTTGGTGGCTAATGAAATTGTGCAATGGTCCAAAAGGAAGAAGAGTGTGAGAGGGGTTATGGTCAAATTAGACTTCCAGAAGGCTTATGATAGCATCAGATGGGATTTCGTGGATAAAATTTTGAGGATCATGGGCTTCGGTGACGGGTTTAGAGGATGGATTAAGGAGTGTATTTCGACAGCTAGTATCTCAATTCTTGTGAATGGGTCTCCTGCTCCACCTTTCACAATGGGGAGGGGACTTAGACAAAGGGATACTATTTTCCCTTTCTTGTTTGTGATAGCTGTCGAAGCTTTTAATCAAATGATCAGGAGAGGCATCGAGAAGGGGTTGATTCATGGTATAAGAGTGGGGCGACAACGTTTTCAGGTGACACATCTACAGTTCGCTAATGATACAATGATTTTCTACGAGGCATCCACAGAGAATATCAAGAACTGGAGGAGAGTTCTGGAGTGTTTTTACTTGCTCTCGAGTTTGGAGGTGAACTTTGCTAAGACGGAACTTATAGGTCTTGGTGTGGATGATCATTTTCAGAGAGAGGCAGCTGACTTGTTGGGATGTGCCATTGGTAAGTTGCCTTCCGTTTACCTTGGCCTCCCTTTAGGGACAAATGCTGGAAGAAGTCAAACTTGGAAACCAGTAATCGACAAAGTGAAAAAGCGATTATCAAGGTGGAAATCGAAAGTTCTATCTAGAGCAGGAAGATTGGTCCTCATCAAAAGTGTGCTCAACAGCTTACCCATGTACTTTATGAGTCTTTTTCGGATCCCCAAGGGCGTGGTCAAAGAAATCATCAGTATTCAGTGCAATTTTTTCTAGGGCCAGAGTGGGAACAAGAAAAGTCTACCTTTAGTCAAGTGGAATGTGATTCAGAGGCCTAAAAGCTTGGGAGGACTCGGAGTGGGGGATATCACAATGAGGAACAATGCGTTATTATTCAAATGGTGGTGGAGGTATTACTCGATAGATGGATCTTTATGGAAGAATGTTATCTCCTCAATTCACTATAGGGAACAGTGTACGGGTGGTCTGAACTTGGGTACTCAGAGGGGTTGGTCGCCGTGGGAAGATATTATCAAGTTAGGGAGAGCATATCCTACCTTGAAGGAGGGATTTTCGGTTGTTGTAGGGGATGGGAAAGCGCTTAGTTTCTGGCATGATGACTGGACAGGATCAGGAGACTTGAGGAGCGTATTTCTAAGGCTCTTCTCGATGTCTTGCCAACAAGGGGAGAAGATTACTAGCATAGGGAGATAGGAAGGATCATTATGGACTTGGAGGTTATGGTGGAGACGGGGTCTCTTTGATTGGGAGGTAGAGCAGGTGGAGCAATTGAAGAGCCTCATTAATCAATCCCCCCTAACCAGAGATAAATAGGATGCATTCAGATGGGCATATGATGATAATGAGATTTTTTCAGTCAAGTCGTTTTGCCGGAGGACGTACCAGAAAGATGACGAGGACAGTCATTGAGAGTCGAATCTCAGTTTGATTTGGAGCGGACTAGCGCCCCCAAGGGTCGAGCTTATCTCCTAGCTTGCAGTGCAGAGAAGGCTTAACACGAGAGACAGACTGGCTAGACTTCATATTGTGGGTCCTGGAGAAACAGGATGCCCGTTTTGCAAGGAGGTAGAGGAATCGGTGAATCATGTGTTCCTCCATTGTACCGTGGTCGGAAAGATCTGGTATGAGATTAGCGATTGGTTAGGGTTTTCATGGGTGCAGTTTGGTTCTATGGAAGAACACCCTTCTGCTTGGCTTGGCATTTATAGAACTGGGTTATGGGGAGATATCTGGCGCACAGCTTTTTTCGCGATTATTGGAGCTATTTGGGAGTTTAGGAACAAAGTGGTGTTTGATAATTTTCAGATGTGTAGGAGATGGCTGATTCTACTCATTAAAGTGAGAATTGGTTCTTGGATCAAGGCAAACAGAAAGGATTTTCCCTATAGGATTCAGGAAGTGGTTCATAATGTTGATGCTTTTCTGTAATTTTGTATTGTCTTCATGGCGCTTGTCGCTATCTTACTTATCAAAAAAAAAGTAAGTTCATGATAAAAAGTAGATTTCCATCATCCAAAGATCATATTATAACATAATATCAAGTCTCAAACTCTTACAAGGTTAAAAATATCAAAGAAAGCATTCTAGATAAAAACAAGTCGATATGTTATATAAACTAGTTGTGTGTCAAAACCTAGCACCCTTGTCAAAACTAGTCGATTAGTTCAACCAAACTAATTAAAGGGTTCAAGTCAAGGCCAAAACAAATAATATCATAAACAAACATTTGGATTGGCATAGCTATTTGACTATTTTAGAGACCAAATGATCGATCTATACAAAAACACTTTACACATCTATTTTTGTACAAAAGTTTACACCTTAGACATAAACCATACCACATCCATACCATCATAAACTTGAAAAACTAAGATAAATCATGTCCAACCACTCAATCATGCTACATTTTTAATTAACCACCAAGATACATCCATAACTCACATTTTACTCAAAATAACAAAACTCAAGGCAAGGATCACAACAAGAACTACTAATATCATACATGCAAATGAAAATTCAAATTCCAAACCTACACTAACCTATATGCTCATTCACTCCACACCAAAATATAATAATGGATTGCCTCAAGTGAATCTTAGTAAAACCACACCAAGTAGGGAAAATCCCTTAGCTAAAAAAGTTAGGGAAAACTTCCTTAAAATCTTGTAAAATAGAACAAAACAAGAGGTTAGGGAAAAATAGAAGTTTCTACCTTTACCAAATGAGAAAATGAAGGGAAGAATTCAATTCCTCAATCCTTTCATACATCTAACCCTATATTGATTAAGAGTAAAACATGAAAGAGTTACAAGAAGGACTAGAAGAGGTGCAAAAGATCAGAAGTAAAGAGCAAGAAGAGAAAAGAAGGCAAGTAGAGAGGGAATAGAGAAGAAAAATAGGGTTATGGTTTAATAATAAGATAGAGATTTGATGGGGAGTATAGGGTAATGGGTTATATAACTTAAAACCCTGACTCTCTAGATCAAATTTAGAGAGATCAAGGTAAATCTCAGAATAACCAAATTTAACTTCCTTTATTTCTAAAGTGGTGATAGCTAAGGAACTCCAAGGCAGTGCACCATAGAGAAATTAGAGACTTGAGAAGGGAAAAGAGACAAAATGAGAGGGAAAAAAATATAGAACACCTATTGAGGGTTGCAGGGATGAGATTCTAGGGTTACATAGTATAAAGAGAATCGAAGGAGAAGAAGACAATGGTGATGAGTCCATCAACCACCTTTTGATATATTGAGTCCCCCAAATACATCCAGAATAGAGAAAATCTTGAATTAATAGTAAAAAAACCATTAAAAATGATTTAGTAAATATTTTGAAACTTGGTTACTAAGATTAAAGATCATTAGAAGAATTTTCATCTGGAATCAAATCCAAAAATCACCTAGGTGAGGTGGATTGGTCAATTGGTCTAGTTTTTTCGTAACTAGTGGACTTGTTATCCTAACTCAAAAAACCAAGCTTAAAACAAAGGACCAATCAATCAATCAATTCATAAAACCAGTTGATTAGTATGCCAGAAAAACCATTTTCCTCCCTTTTTCCCCAACTTTTATAAATTTTTTACAAATCAAACCCAAAATACATTTCTAAAATAAAATCAAATATCTTAAAATCATCATCAAAAACATGATTCCTCATACACTATAGGTCTAATATATAAAGTGTTACATATTATTTATTATCTGATGTAAAATTTCTGATATCCAAAACTTCTTTTCAAATATCAGATAGTGAATATCCTTTACTTATAGTATTTACTAGAAACGAAATCATTTTACTTTGGCTATAGTCTTGGTTTGCAAAAGGATAAAGGTTTTGGTGTTGGTTGTTACCTATTTTAAATCTGTGATTAGCTGATTATATTTATTAGGAAATTAAACCTACCAAAATACATATAATATTTTGAAAATACGAGGTTATAAGTAGCATTAGGGACCTTTTTAAACCCAAATTTATAGTTATTTTGGTTCTCAATTTTATCTGAATTCATCTTTTCATTTATTTTTATTCTTATGATCTGCTTACCGAGCTCTGTACCTTGTCAATTAGGTCTTATCTTTTTTTTTAATTATGTTATTTATTTCAAGACCACAAGGCTTGTTAGATACATAATTTCTATTTGTGTTTTTTCTTCCCCACTAATAATTTCAACCTCTTTAACCTATATATTGTACTAACATGCTATATATGTGCGTCAAACTATCAATGTAGCTTGGAGATAGCTCCCTATGTTGAGGTAACTTTTATGTTGCTTGTGCTCATCATGTTGAGAGGATGTTAGTGTCATTATAAGTACCTTTTTATCCACTTAACTTACCTAAAATTTAAATCTATCTCTAGTATATACCAATGTAATATTATGATTAGCAGCTTGGAAGAACCATGAGAAGATACAATTTCACACTTAACCAAAAGAACTATTTGATTCAACTCCATGCTAATAAAGAGGAGGGATGGTGATCGTTGTACTTTTAGCCTAGTGTATTAAAATTTTAGGACCTACAGAGATTTTCCCAATTAGATGTTTGACTTATTTATATAATAATATTTATGACAGTATTTATAATAATAACTATAATAATATTTTAATAAATTATTATTATTATTATTACTACTACTACTACTAATATTACTACAACAACAACAACAACAAATTTTATATTAATAATTTGTTATATAATTACATATATTATAATAAAAATTACTATAATAAGCGTAACAATATTAATAAAACATAAAATTTAATTAATACTTATATTAAATTAATGACAATCAATATTGATATAAATTTTGAATAAATTAACTTAATCGAAACTCGATACAACCTAGAGTCTATATAATCAAATCAGCCCAACCCACATCTGATCTAACCTAAAATTTGTAAGCCCAAACATAAAGAACCCCAATGCATTAAACCTAAATCTAACTTGATAGTCTCCTGACCTAAAATCACCCAACCCAAGTGCACTCGATCCAAATCACTATTACCATAATTGAACTCAAACATAAAAGACACCCAACCCAAACCGAAACATAATCTAATTGTATAGCATACTTGATTGTAATCTGACTCCTAAGACTAATTTGTCACCTCTACTTGCAAGGGAGCCTGTGTTTTGGTGACTTGAAAGACTACCAACATGGATAGATCATGCTGAGATTTCAAAAAATTATTTTATGGTACTAGTGGTATCTAATAAATGATTCTGATATTCAAATCAATCCAATCTAACAAATAAAATAACCAATCAAATATCTTTTTTTCAATTCAAATAATAGATCTAGTTAATAAAAAATAAACAAATCAGATATTCAATTCGAGAAATACTAATAATATCTTATATGATAAATTATATGAGCATATACTCTCCAAAATTTATATTTTTCATAATATTTTATTGAATATAATTATGTATGTGTTTATGTGTAATTTAAAAAGAAAATGTTTATTGTAAGTAAATTTTATACTTTTTATTTTTATTTTTATTTAATATTTAAACATTATCCAAATTTTGGAATTACTAATTAAATATAATGTAATTTAAGGCTCAAATCAAATCATTAAATAAGTTCAGTTCAAATTAGATCGATTTATTATCTTTCAATCAATATATATATATATATATATATATCATATTTCCCATTTGTTGTGTGCTTGAAAGTTTTGGATATCATACAGATTATTTATTATCTAATTTATAATTTTGGATATACAAAAAAAAAATTAGATATTCAATCCATAAATACCCCTAGTGATTGTATTTATTAGGAAAAAATTCATGTCACTTTGGGCCTTGACTTGGTTTGGGGAAGGAGAAAGGTTTTGTTGTTGGCTGTTACCTATTGTGAAGCTATGATTAGGTGATTGTATTTATTAGGAGATTAAAATTACCAAAATACATACAATGTTTTGAAAAGATCATGTTGGAAGTAGCATTTAGGGACCTTCTCAAATCAGGCCCTATATTGCTTTTGGTTCTAAATTTTGCTTGAATTCATATTTTCCGTTCTATTTATTCCTATGCAGTGCTTACCAAGCTCTATATCTTATCAATTGGATCTTATCACATGCACTAATCCGTGGTATACCACAATTATTTACTAGTCGGATTTAATTCATTACCGCTGCCTCTAGCTTCACCTGAAAAGTGATCTCATCAGTGCCGTGAGCGTAAGACAGATAAAACCGGCAAGGCTTTGCCTCCATCAGCGCGGTCAAAATGCCCGTCATAAGTATCTTCAATAAACTAAGCAACAGAGAACCATTTTCGAAGCATAGAAGCTACGCAATTGAGCATTAAACGTTGAAATAAAGTCTTACGCAAGAAAATGCACTGTAATGGTGTGATTTTGGAAAAGCGCTCTCTGCAAGAAAACTAATTGATACAACATCCCTCGGAAGCAACCCAATGGCTACTCGATATAGCACCCCTGATATATGATGTGATATTAGATCCAGATTCTCAATAGAGAAGGAATGATGAGAATCTATCCAAACATCAACAACACTCGGTCAACGCTAGTCAAGACATGGTCAAAACTAGTTAAGATTCGGCCAAATCAAGTTAACACAAGTCAGAGTCAATTATGATCAAAGATAAAATCAACCCCGTCAACATTCACATTAATTTACGTTTGGGCCACAAAAGATCAAGTTGATGCTAAAAAGAATGCAAACTTGGCAATAAGAATATTAAATCCGTTGGAAAGCGACTATATATTAGAAAGCTTATAAAATATAAATTCAAAACACTTTACGAAATTTAAATCAATTTTTTTTCGCACAAATTATAAGTTGCGAATATGTAGGTAATTTTGTATGCAGAAAACAAATGATATCGAGAATTATATTATCAAAATTCATAAAAAAATAAAAATAAAAAAAAAATTCAGCCACTTATTTTGTGTGACTATCAATCACATGTGCATGAAAATATAGTTAAACCCCACATAAAGATACGGAAAAATAATCGACGATATTGGGATCCAACTCTGCACAATGATCTAAATGTTAGAATACAGCTTGGTTGGGGCACGGCGGCATGATATATGCAAGGAAGACGGCCTACAATCCACCCAGAAGGCTAAGAGACATTTTTAGCCTTCCAGAAATATATTGAAATGATTTTTTAGCACCTTTCTAGAAGGCCTCAGGAGTTAAAACATACTTATCATTTTTTGACGTTGGTGATTATCTTTTACTTTGTTATTTACTTTATTAGCTTGGTTGCTAATATTTAATTTGTTTATATTTCTAAAAGTTAGTGAAGTCCTTATTACCTTATCTATATAAATCTTTAACTTTTGACTTAATATATTTTCTGAGTATGTTTTTCAACAATCTTATTTGAGGATTTGTTATTAACAAGGTTATAAACCTTAATTAGAGGCCAGAAACACGATCACTATCTTACAATTAGCTTATTAGAGTTTAATAAAAATTATTACAGTAACCTTATTTGTACAAGTAATTTTAAAGGCGCCCTCTTTCAAGTACTTCAGTGTGAAATATTTAATTGAGTTATTTATTTATTTATTTATTTAAGTTTCTAGTTCGTGTTCAATTGTGGATTAAAACCAACACATCCATATACTCGTCATCCATTATTCATCTACATCATCAAACATTTTACTGTCCATCAAAATAACAATATTCAATCTCACAATCTTCCTGCCAATACCTCTACCTACAAATTGGTCTCCTCAAGATCCTCCTCATGACGACCACAGTCTGAGCTCAAAGAAGTTGCAACAGCTTTCCCCTTGTTATCGTATGGACCTGGTTGGTTTGAGCTACTGTTCTCATCAGGCTGTGGTTTCTCCAGATGCCGAAGATGATTTTGTAGAACCTGATGCAGATCAAGATGGTTAAAACAAGTCCCCAAAAGCGTGATGATTAAGGCAGTTAAGAAGGAGAGAAGCAAAAGTTCCTTTTACATGCCCTGCTTTCGAACCATGATAAATTTATAAAGCAAAACATCAGTGAGTGAGACGCTGAATAGCGGCAAATAAAACTATAGGCTACCTGGCTTAATGTCCAAAAAATGTTCTTACTAGCAAGTATATGGAATTACAAATATTATAATAGCAACAATGACATTTGCAAGCAAAAGTTGACCCATCCCGCTAATCCCACCCAAGCAAATCCGACCCAATGCTTATCCAAATATAAATGACCCAACACGACCTCAACTCATGACCCACAATAAATCCAACCCAACTCGATAAAACCAAATTTGATTTATTTAAAACTTTTAAAAATATATTATTATTTAAATTGTATTTATTTTTCTTACTTTTATTGTGAACTTATTCACTAATTTTATTCCAACTTCACCTATTTTTATGCGTAAAAATAAAACATTAAAAAGTCATCATAATAAAAAAATAGTAATTAATAACACATTATAAATCACATATTATATAAAGCTAAATTTAATGCTTACCTACAAAGCTAATAAGTTAGATTAATTCTGATGATCAATATCCAATTTGACCCAAATATAAAGTAATTCGATCCAGAATTAACTTGACCCGAACCTAATCCAATCCATCAAAACCTAAAAAGGCCTGATTCATCAAGGTAACCCAAACCAGACCCATTAAATTAACTCCAACATGAAATCACCTGAATACGAACTTGATCAGCCCAAACCCTACCCAATAGGGTGCAAACGGGATGGGTTTAGGACAGGTACACCCATACTTATACCCATACCCGATAAAAAAAATCTATACTCAAATTCGTACCCGTACCCGAACGGGTATCTACTAATATATCCATATCCGTATTTGTTGAATATATGTTATCAAACCGATAATTCATTTACCAATTAACGGATATTATCCGATGGATATATTCATTACCCGACGAATACACCTATTTAGAGTTAAGTCAAATGACAATTTTAACTTTGATTTATACTATATTTATTTTAAAATTATAGGTAAACGGATAATTATATATCTAGTAAACTGTAAACGGCTATGGGTACGGGTACAAGTACGGATATCCCATACCCATATTTGAATTTGATGGGTATTTTTTTTCATCCTCCATATCCATTTATCTATATATATTTAAGTATCTAATGGATAAATTCCATCCGGTTTCAAGGTAAAATCTGCCCCATTTACATCCCATACCTAACCCGACCCGAACATGAAATATCTCAACTCAAACCCGACCCGACCCAGTAAATTAACCTAATACAACCCGAATCTGCAATGACCCGAACTCGAACCTAAGCCAACCCAAACAATAAGATGATCTAAAATAACTCAAACCTGAAATGAACTAACCCAACCCTACCCACAACCAACATACAAAGAAAATGACCCGCAAATAACCCGATCTGTTATAACCCAACCTGACCCGACCCGTCTGACCTAATTGCCACCTATATTTGCAAGAGCAGATAAGGCATATAATTAAATTTGTTCCAATTACACATAAGCAAAGGAGGAAGCACCTCAGAATCGTATTGAGAACTCAATAGAAAGTAGTTTTAACAAAAAATAAAGTACCTCAATCTGATGCTCTATAAGTTTCTTCTGGAGTTCCAACTGAGAGCTTGTCAAACTTGGATTGGAGCTCTCTCCAAGTGTCATGTTAGCACTGGGTACCTGAAAAGGTGCAAAAGCACCTTGAGCAAATTGAGTGAAAGGTAGAACCATAGAAGCACCCGATACTCCGAACTGATGCAACTGAGGTTGCGCTGCTGGATCTAATTCCTCACCAAAATCTCCATTTGTGGAGTTACCAAGAGGTCCTTGAACTTTTGGATGCATTGCATACCCAGGAGTCCTGTGAAAAACAAAGATGGAATTTTGTTAAGGTATGTATATACTTGCTTCAGGATAGCCCTGAAAGTCATTTTAAACTTTGCCCTTTCACCTTTTTTATACTTCACAAACAAGAGCAGAGGATGGAGAACCCCTTTCATCCACGGGTAGTGTTAGTACAAGAAATTATCAAGCTATTGAGTGACCATAAAGGCTAAATAGTAAATAAAGAACTCAAGTGCTTACCATACTAATGTGCTTGGGGAAGGATAGACAAATGATTTCTCATATATAGAGGCAGCTGAAGCAGCGGCCTGGAGTCTGGCCTGCTCTACGGTCAAGTTTGCTTCTACCACACCCGCACTTGCTAAACCCTGAGGATGGACACTGCTGGAAGCTGTATAATTACAAAGAATCTTATAATCAATGTCCCCATTCACAAAAGAATTTCAACAAACCATATGAATTATTAATAACATCCTTAAGTAGGCAAAGATAAGAAAAGCAAGAGTCATGGTTATCAGAAGAATATTAAATTCTCAAATTTATTTACTTGGTAACATTATAAATGGAGAATTTGACATTAAAAGTAATCAATTACGAAGGAAAACGATACTAATTCTTGCAAACACTGCTTCATTATCAAATTTTAGTAATGATCAAAATGACCACCAGTAGGAGTGTTCAAGTACGAGCAACTGTATCCATTAAATCGGATATCTAATAATTCAGATAACTATAGATACAGATTGGATATCAATCAATTTATATAAATATCCAATTTTCGTGAGTATTTCAATTCATCAATTTGGAAAGATTTTGTAATAAATTATTAAAAATAAAGATTGGAATTCATATAATATTTATATCTATATATGTATAAGTGTTGTATGTTATTCCAAAAGAGTGTCAAAATATATTATCAAGCTTTGAACCCAAAAAAAAATTAACAAAATTTTGAAACTAACCACTAATTTAAATTTTATACTATGATTGTAATCAAAGGACTACAAAGTTACCAGAGTAATTATATAATTATTTTAAAATTATAAATAATATTTTTATTATTTTATATGGCCATAGAGGGTTAATGTTTATAATCTTACTTTAAATATACATAGATTTACAAATCGGATATATTTTGTATTTGTTAAATCGGATATCTAGTTTATTTGACTTTTTGTTGATTAAATTGGTTATTTGTTATTTCATATCAGATCAAGTCAAACACCAAATCACATGAACAATCCTAAATGCCGACTGATGTCATATTTTTTTTCCAATGAATTGTTACAAAGCATCATCATATCATGCTGCAATGTATCTCCATAAACACAAACTTTGTGAAAGATAGGTTCACCTAGTAATGGAAATCAATAAAAATTGGCTGACAATAATGCCCTGAATCTTTGAGATTTATACAAGCCCATACAAAGTTCTCTGCAAAACAGTTAACTTCTATTCTTCTGAGCACTGAAAACTACCATTGGTCACGTGATTGTAGAAACTGAAATAATAATTGAGCAGGAACTCTAAGCCTCAACCAATAGCCTCCGACATATTAAAGTATCCAATAGAGATTTCTCCTGCCGTCACCACTTGTAATCAGGTAGATGTATCAAAGATCATACACTACACAATGTTCCAAAATTATACTCTATCTACAACCTAAATCTAGGGGTTTCCAGCTTTAACCAACGAAGGAAAATGTTGAATGTAGCTCATAATATAATATCAAATCCCCTTAGGTCAAAGGACTGGGTCATAGGTGATGTGGCAGATTAATGCACAAAGTAGATGGACTTTTAAGAGATTTGGGCATTGGACTTCAGAATTAGGGTTAGAAACCGAAGAGTATACCTTGTAACCCTAAATATGATCCTACTCATTGGACTTCAAATGCTATGTCTCTGTAGATATTGATCAATTCAGTTTTCATGTAAACTTTTGCATTAAAATTTGCAAAAACCAAGTTCATACAAAAAGGAAAAGAAAAAGTTGGTTGAAGCATTCATTATTGGAAGAGATGTGAAAAAAACATGAGAAAACATGAGCATGGTAAAAGACTAAAAAGAGTAAGCAGGATGATATTGAATTCATTCATAAAGCGAGGACACCTCATCCCCAAAAGATTATGAGAAAGAACAACTAATGATGGAGGAAACTACAGGCAGGATGAAGAGGTATAGCCGTATAGGTGTACTGAAGGTTTGGTTTTACCTCATAGATCTTCATCAATGAAACATAAAACTGATCTCCAGAACAAAATAGCAAGTTCAAATATTCAACAATATAGTATGAATGTCATTCAGGAATCAAAAATCAATAAAATTACAAGAATTTATACATGATAGTCATACATGGACTTAATACACATACCAGATTGACGACCAATTGAGTGAGACACATGTGGCCCTCCAGCTGCAGTTGTCCCAGATTCAGGCGGTAGTACAAGTGCTCTACAAGTAGGACAGGTCTGTTGTCGCTCTAACCAGGACCGAAGACAATGCACATGGAAAAGATGTCCACAAATTAGCTTTTTGGCAGTTGTCATCTCCTCACGACAAATTATGCAGGTTGCATCACTCCTGTGTTAGTCCAGAGAAAATATCAAGAGAAAGGCGTATGAAGGGAAACAAGCACTACAATAAGTCAATGCCAGACAATGGAGTAAATGACACACCCATTGAGCTCCTCTGGCGTTGCATCAGGAAAGCGGTCATTCATATTTGATGTGATCTTTCTGTATCGGATATAGTCTGCAACACGTATCTTGAAGTTGCGGAATGTCTCATAAAGCTCCCTTATGAGGTGCAACGGCACACCATAGTTTCTACAGTTCAAATAAAAATTGATCAATGCAAGTAATAAAGAATTGTAGACTCAACTTAAATACAAATTCTACGCTGAATAAGAGCACAGTGGCAGAAGATTTACATCAGCAGTTCTTTTCATAAGAAATAACAGTCGAGCAAACAAACAACCAAGGTAAAAAGAGGAAGTACAACCACTACAAGAATGTACAATGCATAGACAGAAATACGAATATGAAAACGTTAATCACTAAAGTAAGAAAAAACTTACACAAATATCACCATAAAAAAGCACAGGTACATAGACAAGTGCAACAAGTCACGGAGAAGCTCCAAGTAAAAGGTATAAACAGCTTTCTTCTCCCACTGCCCTTCCATCAGCATGTCACTCACATAAAATATGTATTTAACAAATGTTGCCACTGTTGTTGTTCCAAGTATCATATACCTGAAATAAACAAACCATTGCTATCTCACATCTGTAAAAAAATTTGCCAGAAATAAGCAACTTGGCACGAGCATATATCTCAAACATGTGCATGAACCCAACAAATGAGGAGGAAATCCAGAAGTAGGGGAAGAAGGGTTTAAAAATTATGGGTTGATTACAGGAGCACACACCTACCAATTTCAGCTTCCTATTTTTGCAGAATAAAAAGGCAGGCAAAGGCATTAGTAGCTTCAAACTTGTAACATTGGGTGTCAAGTTAATTGAAGATGTTTCAGTTCTCAAATCAGTCCTAAACAAACAGGTCTGAGAGTTCATAGTTTAATAGAAACCAGTTTTAAGACTATATGGAGGACCACCTAATCACAACAATAAAGAGCTTCTAGTAGTATATACATCAAACTACTGATTAAATTTAATCACAACTATAACACGATGAGTGTTTGAATAATGCGATCCACATCATGGACTTGATACAAATAGAGTAAGGCACAAAGGGAAAACTTACTCAAATGCGAAGAAGAGAGAAACTGAGGCTTGTCGTGTTTCTATCAGATATTTCATTGAACTGTAAAGAAAGAAACAATCCAAGAGAAGCAAGAAGCCCATAAAAGAGACAATTCTAATGTGAGACAAGGTAGGCACAGATGGAGTAGTCTCAATATACTCAACTCTCTTTTGAGCCAACCAATGCAAGGCCTTGATCAACAATAGAGCTGTAACCATGGCAAGAAATGAGACAGAGAAGTCCTGTCTGAAGATGGTGATGGCAAAGAGAATTTCCATGACCTCTCTCCATGACTGTTCATTCAACCTCTCAACCTCCGCTTCCCGAAGAGAACCCAAGAACAACTTTTTGGTCATTTGCCATAAAATACACATAATCACCAGACCCATATTGAGGAGGAGAGCAAGACAGATCTTAGACGTTGACAAGTAAACCATAGCTGGGTAAAACTGGCCTCGACTGTGAAATGCATGGTACATGACACCTAAAGTTGCAATCAAGCTTAACCCCGCATATGTTTGAAGCCTCATCATTGTGTACTCCTCACTGTCATACAACATGAACCTAGTATTAAACCTTAATCAAACAGAATAAATGATTTAACCTGATACAACATACCAAGCAAGCAACTATACAAACCAATTTCATTTATTCAAATCCACCAATCATAACAATTGTTGTGAAATGAAAGAACAAAAAATAATACATATTCCTCCGAATAAATGCAGTGTTTCAAGATGCAGGACAAGAAAGGAGAGGAATATGTAACTGCAAATTAAAACAAGGACAACTCATTCATTATCATGCAGTGGATGGATCAATCAAGTGATGAAGCATGTAAATCTAGCAAACCCTAGAATTGAGATGAATCAAAATTTGACAATGCTGTATTATGAAGAGGGGGCAAGTAAAGAGATCATCATAATAGAAATCAAGTGATAATTACCAACTGAATTTGCTTGAGGGTTGACCATTTGGTAGCACGAGATGATTCAATTCATGAAGATATATTCAACGATAAGGAAATTAAATATTGAAAGGGAGTAGTAGAGAGATGGAAGATAAAAGCAGAAATCTATAATCTATAAAAAAAATATAAACTAAACCATGTCTCCTGAATTCTAGCAACATTTTCCCACCTATTTGCTTCATATTCAAAATGACACATTGTGTATAACTCTGCAAATGTTGTGGTCATCTTAAATTTGTTGCCTCTTAAACATGTAATCAACATATGCTAGGAAAAACAAATCCATAGAATAAGTAGATACATAATATATGAGGTATATATGGAAGGTCATCACAACTCCACTCATCGAAAATACAACCAATATAAGTGCAATTTATGCCAAATTATTGTCCTACTAAAATAATAATGCAGGCCAATTAAAAAGACAAATCAAAGCATTCTAATTCAAATTGATTCCAATTAATAGGAAGTGAATCATCGTGCGCCACTCGAAATACACGCCTGATTGCTAAACTCTTGCCCAGCTCAAAGAATGATCAAGGCTGACACTTTGAATGGATCAAAGCCAGCCAAAGCAGTAATATTGTCTCATTTCCCATTCATCTACAATTTAATAAATCAACTAATTCCTATAGTTAAATAAAAATTAAATCATCCAATTAATTATAAAATACAGTTGAGATATAAATCCTATAGTGTCATAATCCCAAGTATTAATTTCAAAATATTGGCATATACACCATAGAGTCGATATATAAAGACCCATCGCATACTTTGACCCCATCCATACAAAGCTGCAATATTGATAAAGGACAATCCTCTTTACAGCTAATCCTCTTACAATGTCTCACGCTTACACTCTTCGACAAACTAAATTCATCTAAAAGCAAGTAAGCACTTATCATGAAGTGCATACAAGTCTAACAAAGCCACAAGCAGAAAGAAGGGCAAACATTTCAATTGATTTTGTCTTCCACAAAAGTGAGGCAAAATAGTAATATATATATATATATACATACTATATATGAAAAGGGAGTTCTTCCCACAATAACTTCCTGTCTAAAAACACCCCATCAAGAAAACAAACTGTGTATAAAGAGGGAAAAAAAAAAAACCTTTCCCCATTCCCAAACAGAAACCCTACGTGTGTGTTCAGACAAATTTGACTAAAGATGTGAGAGAAAGAACACAAAATAAACAGCAACGATGCACAGATTTTGGTCAAAAATCTCAGTTCCGTCTTCATTGCAGACAGTCATTCCATCTCAGTCCAATACATGAAAAATAGACGGCGATGGTGCTTCTCAACTATAGGTACTAAATACAAACCTGGAATTGTTACTGCTGAACGGCAAAAGCAACAAGGTCACTACCAATCATCCCGAGATAAAACTGTTAAAAGGGAATGAGGAGGTGGATGAGAAAGCATAGAAGGATGAGGAAATGATCTAATTTGAGGTATTTTGACCATTCCATAGCCCAAAGATCTCTTCTCATGATTGACTGCTTTGCAACAACCTTACGTTAGTTTTGCTTCATATTTCTTAGCTTCGATTTGTAGGCATTTTACAATAATCTTGGGCGTGTCTGCAGGGTTTGATAATTAGCCAAATTCTTCTCTGGTAAATTTCTTCAATTATTTGCTTCACTTTCTCTTTATTTTTGTTTTAGGTTTCATTTGACCTCAATCTGTTTTCAATTTAAGGTTATATCTCAATTATGAGAAACATTCCAGGGAAGAGAAAATTAGGTTCATTTTCAGTTCAAGAAACCTTTTATGTGTTAATTAACATCTTTGATTTTTTTCCCTCTTATTGCAGCCTGATTTTCTTCTATTTATACTTATGATTTTTCACCTTCACCCTCCGGCATTGTATGAGTTTTCTAATGTTGATATCTGCAGGGTGTGGAAATGTTATATTGCTTTCAGATCATTGCAGAATTGTTATATGCTTTTAGACCACTTTCCTTTATGAAACATTAGTCAATTTCAGGACAAACAATAAGTAGTAGGAGCTTTTAATTGCATAGTTTATCAGCTTCCAACATTTTCAACGTAGTTTCAATGGATTATGTTAATACCCTGCAATTATCTTTATTGTAACTATAATAAGTAAAAAAAAAAAAAACTGATAGTTCTATTCATATTTGTTGCAGATTAAGAGATCAAATAACAAGGTTTTTGATGGATTGTTAATAGATATTCGGGCACCCTCTAGCAGCTAACAAAACCAATGGAAGAGACTTTTGCAAAATTTGGTCAAAAAGATGGTTAATTACAGGAAATTCTTAGCTTTATTTATTTTCCTTTACAGCTTAAATTTCTGTTTGTTAATATGGATGGTGATGAATCCTTCTCGCTGGGTTGAGTGCAACTAAATCTGAAATAAAGCAGGGATCTAAAAGATCCTTCAAGACTCCTTGGCCTCAGAAACTCCACTACCCTTTGCTTTCCTGTCCGTGTTACTACTGCAGATAACTATATTTGTGAATCACTTAAATTCTTTCCATTCATGTTTTCGATACAACCTCTTCAACATGACTGGATTGAGGGAGCGGATTTATTGTAGGTAGAGAGTAAGAAATTTCTGATATTAGACCAAGCCCATGAGCTTGAGGCTGATATTTTTCATATGAATAATTGAGGCAAATTTGGGATCAATAAATTGTTAAAGCTTTGTTAGAATGAGAAAAACTGGTTGCACTCGTTATTTCATGTCCCATATCAGATCTATCTGACAAGTTCTTCCAAGTACCATCCCACCGCTCCAAAAAATAAAATAAAATATGAGGAGACTATAATGGTGCTGCATATTAAAGTGTTCATGTATCATTACATTAAATATGTCATTCGGTAATCCAAATTTAAGTCTAATGTCCTTTGCATTTGTGGACAGGGAGATGGGAGGCCATTCTGGAAACTAGAGGAAGCCATTGTCCTTAAGAGAGTTGAGTATACTACTAGACTTGGACATGATAAATAAAACCACCCCGTAAGGCTATCTCTGCCTCTCAAATTATCCTCCTTTTTTTTTGCTCTTACAGTTAATGAATATAACCAAGTACAAAAAATTAATTCGAGCAGGAGAGAGATACAATAAAAAAGTTGTAGACGGTGCTTGAAGTTGTCTATAGAGATAGTAATAGTACATGTGGGGTTGGGGGAGAGGCATTACTGTTTACAATGGAGAACTGGTTCTAAAAGGAAAGACAGATCAGTCCAGTGATTTGTTTACAATAGACTTTTGAACTAGGCTTATTGTCTTTCTTAATTTCCTCAACACATAATTGAAAAAAGGTATGATGCCTTGATTCATTGTGTTGTGCAATAGAATCTACAAATATAGGAACTAACCACTTCATTACTTATTCCTAGAATTCCTAGAGCATAAATAATCTAAAATTAAGAGAGCAAACTTGTGATTGTCTCCATAAGCCTAGACCAAACCTCCAAAAATTCAAAAGGCATACCAAAGATGCAACTTAAGGACAACTGAACAAAGCTTTTATGATCTTAAGGTTTATTTTTATTTTTATACTTAACAAAGACACCAGACAACTTCATTGACAATAACCCCTCTGAAACTCACGTGTTTTACTTTTAGATTCTTTTATGCAGCAGCATGTGAATGATCTATTAGATTCCAACCTCATCCCACATCCTTTTCTTGGTTTTCCTTTGCTGGACGTTGCCAAAGATTACAAATCAGAGACCAAACTAGTAAAGCCACTTAACAGGCTAATATGTCCAAATAGCAATTAAATCTTTACAAAAGAACTTATGAATGGAACTAAAGCAAATATAATTTGATGAATGAAACTATCTAGATTATACATTAATATTAATTACCACAGGAAAATAGTAGCTAGGTATGTAGCTCCGTAGCTAGACACTACACAAAAGAGGATCAATGCTAATTAGCACACACTTATAATGTTTTTAACTAAAGATTCATTAATTCCAACAACAATATGATCAAAGTCAAGCCCATCAGCCATCGACATCAAAATCCTCCCCATCTTCACCTACCTCCCCGACATAGAAAGAAAATGCACGAGCAGCAGCATCACCACCACTACACAACGCCTAGGCCTGACCCTATTCACACAGAATTTCCTATCCATTCACAAGACCACTGCATCAATCTATCTATCTCAAACTCAGTTGAAAATAGGGGAGTGAATAATCATCAAAGATGCTTAAAAAATATAAATGAAGAATGAATACTCAAGCGGTATGTGTGTCTAGTTTAACAGAAGAAGGAATCGATAGCTCATTGTAAAAGTTTGAACACTATAAGCAACGAGGGATGAAATTACAATAAAGTGTATTCTTCAAAAGAAACTCTAGGAATAGAATACCCAGAATATATATAACACATAAACAGACATAATGGGAATCTATGATTTGCCGGCTTGGCTGTCATAGGAGAACCTCAATTAACACATTCAGCTTCATTAATCATTAACCAATACAATAGCTAAATAATTCAGATAAGATTAAAGGAGCAAAACCCTAATGATCGGTGCCCTGACATACCTGGACTTTGACGATGAATTAAAGATCGAAGCCCAACAATCAACTATGTCCCCCGAGTCGACGACCGAACACACAATCAAAGAGAGGGAACAAAGACTTCAAAACCAAGTCGGAATTTCAAATTCGATTTCCAGATCTAATCCAAGCAATTTCTAGAGAAGGGTTCTTAGGGCAAAGATAAAGTAAGAATAACAGAATCTCCTTAACTAGTTGCTTTGTTGTAATGGGAGCGAATCGATGGAGAAGGTTTGGGGGCGGCTGAACAGATCAATAGGCAGAGGCGACCTTGGCAGCGACAAGCGAAGTGTAGGCCGGCTGCAGCGGCGGACGCGAAATGAAGAAAAACGTCTGACTGCAGTGACCCGTGCGTGCCATCTTGAGTTTTAGTAGTTGGCTATTTTAAACGAGATTTTCAAATACAAAACACCGTACCGTTCAAAAATTAGTTTTTATTAGAAGTAAAAAGCTGGTAAATTTTACTTTTGGCTGGTTACACAATAAAATAAAAAGAAACTAATAAAATAATAGAAAAGTTAGAACATTAAAAATAAAACGAAATATAATTTTTCCACCTTTCTTATTTCATAATTTATCTATTTCTAATACTAAAAAAAATGAAAGTTACAATAAATATTATTACACTATTATTAGATGAGGTAAAGATAAGCGATAATAATATATTTATAGTGTAGGAATATTAAAGAATTTTAGAAAAGGTGTGCAGCTAGTTTGTGTTACACGATTTTAGCTGACTGAATGAACTAATGGAGAAATTGTATTAATTAGATGTAGGTAAATCATTACCGAGAATTACTAGATTAAGCTGTGGGAAGATTTATATTGAAGAAATACATTAGAACATCAAGATGATGGAAAATAAAGAATGAGAGGGGAAGACTTGGCTATATTTTCATAGCCTCTATTTTTATTTTTTTTTACATTGTCAAGTATGTATACATTTTTATCTGATATATTAGAGCTGCTAACAAATATTTTACTACAAGTTTGGATGCTAACAAGATGCTAATAATTTAACCTCTCTTAACAAATTTTCTAATACCCAGCCGCACAGTCTTGTTTCTTTCTTTATTTCTCAACTTCCTACATCAATTTTATCCAACACTCCTTTTGAATATACACATAAATTTAGTATCTTATCAAAAAAATCTTGCAAAAAAAATTATGTGGAGCAAAATCCATAATTAGGGTTGTCTACGGTTCAAATATTCGATTGTCAGATATCCAAAATTTTGAATATCTAAAAATGATATTTGATATTTAATTTGAAAATTAAGATATCTAATATTTCATATATTTGAACTTTTAGATCGGATATCAAATAAAACCAATATTATCCGAATAGCCTTTTAAATATAAAAAAAAAACAAATACCAAATAACAAATATATTTGATATTATCATATCTGCTAGGTAAATATTTGATATGCTCAGCAAATATCTGATCTAATCAGCAAATATCTGACCTAATAAATAAATATAATGCTAAAATAAAATTAAAGCTACTACATCACATGACTTGATCGGATTCTATCAGATCTAATTCTTTAAACTGCATTACATTACCAATAACTTGTTCTAGAGTAGCATCATTAGTACATGAAACTATCCAACAATAAGCATATTTAAATAATAAAAATATAATCATGCATGCTTGTAAATCATCCTCTCAATGCTGCAATAAATACACTATACCCTGCATAAATATAGAATTATTAAGTGTAAAGCTAATGAAACAACAATTACATCATCATTCTAAGTTAAGATTATCCTAAATGAGAAATTAATTCAATAAATACCTTATTGAACTTATGCAAAGTTTCCTGAGCTCTCACTCTTTAATATGCATAAGTGGTCGAGTTATATTCTTCTTCTGCAAGTCTACAATAGAAAAGAATAATTCAATGTGTTAATAAATATCTCATAAGAATTAATCAACTATAAATGAAAAAAGATAACTACAAAATTGTTTCAAGATCCTCTAACTTTTCTTCCAATAATAATGGCTCTTGTGATCTATAAAGCCAATCTTATGAGAAAATCAAGGCCTCCATCATCCTTTTGGTTAAAGAACTACAAAATAGCCAAGCACGCAGCTCCAATGCTAAAAGTCAATTATGATGCAACAGTAGAAATAGGTATAGCTAAGATATCCTTGATCATAGCACTTTATGATCGGATACCTTGATTCATTCTTCCTCCACCTAGATAACACATCTTTAGGACTAAGAGAACTCTCAACTTACTTACTTATTCCTTGATTGACCTCCACCAAATTCTCTTCCAAATACCTATCTAATTTAGATTTCTCCTCAATATGTTGCCTCGTCATTTTAAATATTTTAGTCATTTGTCTTCTTACTTCATGCACATCTAAATTAGATACTAGTGAAATATCGAAATCACTAGTAGAGGAGGTCCTTGGTTTACTAATAGATACTTGTTATGATTGACAAGAAGAATATAATGCAAACAAATACCTCAAACACTTCCTTACATCCTAACATGCACTAGAACACTTTGATATGTTCCATATTCATCAAAATCAGAAAAACTAGCATTCACATCACCCAAATTAGCAAAATATTCATTAATAGCCCAATCAACATAGATTAATTTACTACCAGGATTAAGAACTATAGCAACAAACATCAACAAGTTCATATTCTTTTTGTTAACCCAATACTTAGAGAACTTGGCTTTCATCCTACATGCCATTACTTTCACATTTTCATCACCACTATCATCAATACAAGAATTAATCGGTGTACCAATAAGTGAAACTTCTTGTAAATAAACATTTCTAATGATATAAAGAGAACCTGAAATCCTCAAAGTAGCTTCATAAATTATTTTTAAAAAAGGCAACAAACAACGAATAGACTCCCAATCATCATCTTGAGGACTACTCGTAGTCTTATTAAGCTCATCAACATACTTCTCATCCTCCTTCAACAAGTCAAAAGCCTTTGCAAACACTATAGCATAATCAAGCATTAAGTAAGTAGAATTCTACCTTATTTTAATATCAAGACAAATAGATTTATGGAAAATCAATTTGACTTGTTCAACACAAATCTTAAACTTTGCCAAAAGATCAAGATACGATCATACATATTTCACAACCAACCGGACTCAAATAATAGGATCAATGTTTTCTTTTAAACCCTCCTTTACAACTAATTTCCAAATATGTGCAGCACTTCTCATATGCAAACAATCCCCATCCAAAATTAGTACACCATGCTAAATGCAAATTCTTTTCTTTAAATATTTGATGCAAAAATCATTAGAACTAACATTATCAACCATTATTGTCAAAATTTTATCAATTCCCCAATCAAGAAAAAATCTTTCAATAGTTTTGCCAAGAATCACACTAGAATGACCAACCACTTGACAAAAATGAATAATCCTTTTTTTTTTGCAAATTCCAACTTTGATCAACATAATGACCAGTCAATCACATATAGCTAAGATTTTGACATGAAGTCCATAAATTAGTATTAAGACTAGCCCTACAACTAGATTTGTGAAAAATACTATTTTGGTTTTTTCTTCCCTTCCACAAATATTTTATAACAATCTCTGATCACGATCACCCTTGAAGGCATGATAAAATTAGGTTGAATAACCTCCACAAAATATTTGAAGCATTCTCTCTCAACAAACCTAAAGGGAAGCTCATCTACGATTATCATCCTAGCCAAAGCCTTTCTACTACCTCTTGATTGAGTTTTGAAGTACCCAAAGTTTTCATTGAACCAAGATTTGGAATATTTGATCTGTCACTCTTTTTTCTTGCTTTATTTGCACGAAGAATAGAAACTAGTCTCATGTTTTTCTCCTTATTAACTGGAGTTTCTTTGCAAGAATTAATATAATTTATCATCATACTAGTTCCTTTATTCGAATCAGCAACATAATCTTTTCCACAATAATTACAAGTTGCTCTCAAAGCATTAGCACTCATCTTTGTAAAATGTTTCCACACTCAAGATCTTTTCTTATCTTGAGATGCTACTTATTCAGCACCACTTGAAGCTAGAGAAGGAGAACTTGTATTCTCTTCTTCATTAATGGTTGGAAAGTCATCACCAATTGACTCTATAAATAGAGATAAGCTCTCCACCTCTTCAGTAGGCACATCCCTCACATTACTATTATTGGCCATAATTGATTAGAGCTAAAAATTGACAAAAATGGAAGAATATTAAAATTTCTTCCACTAAAGACATCACCACATTCCAGAATATAATAACTAAAGCTAATTAGACTGCATGAAATGAAAAAGGTCAAAATAAATTTATGGAACAACACATTACTAATCATAGCTAATCATACTACTCTTCCAAATCTGGAAATTAGCAGACACCAATAGTCTATTGATCTCCACAATTTGTGGAAAATATGTAATATTCAAGCAAGAGACCAATAGTTGAAGTCATTATTAATAGAAAATAGCTAATCATAAAACTCATCCAAATCTGGAAAATAGCAAGAGATCACAAAAATATGCTCAATTCAGGGCATAACAGGGCAAAAGTCTACTTTTTTACAAATCAAACATACACCACACATTTAACCTATCCAAATCTAACATATAGCTTATGCATACTCAATTCAGTAATTAATTTTACATATCATAATTTAATTATAGAAATTTAACCAAATTAAGATTTTAGGGTTTGAGCAAAATCTACCCACTAAAATTAGGCAGATAAATCACGGTGGAGCTTCGTTGTTGTCCATTGTTACCAATTTATTGGTGTGCTATAGCTTGCAAGCCGCTATGGTTTGTTGTGGTGTGGGTATTGAAAAAAGAGAGAGAGAAGATACAGGAGCACGCAAGAAGCACCAAAGTTGAGCAATGAGTAGTATTGAACATGAGGTTACTAAGATTGGGAGCACGCAATAAGATAAGGGGTTGGTTTCAACGAACTGCAGAAGAGAAAATTGGGAAAGGAAGAGAGAGAGGAGGGAAAATAGGATGGGTTGTGTGAATTGTTTGTGAGGCTGATTGTCATGTGTGTCGATGGGGAGTGGGGACTTTGGTCATGGGTGTAACACCCCCAAAATTCAGTCCTGAAATTTTTTTTTGAAAGAATAAAGCGGAAGCTAGAATAGAATTTGGGAAATGTTACCGCCACATCTAACACAAGATAAATGTCCACCATCTATCTCGTGCTAGATGTAAGGCTAAAACCTGTCGAATAAAATTTCAAACATCTATGTCGTGAGGATAAAGTCCCACAAGGAGATATCTACAAGCAGATGACAAGTGAATAAATTCACTAAATAAAATCATCGCTGAATCAATCAGTGGAACTTGTGAAATAAATCCGAATTTTAAAAGCTTATCAGAGTATGTGGAATTAAATGTCAATTACAAAGCCCTTGGAAATTTAAATACAACACTTGAAACTTCCAAAGATAAATACAGTCAAACAAGACAAATCCCGACGAATCAAATTCCGGATTGCCTACTATCTCAAGCCAAGCCTTCCACCCAAATACAATATCCGATCTCAAACCTACACAAGAGGTCTGCTCCCCACCATCAATGGATCATCACAGGACCCATTCAACCAAGGTAGCATCAGTACGCGTCCGGTACTGAGTAAATCAAGACTACCCAACTCATGGAAGGAAACATAAAACACATAAGATATGAAAGACTCTATCTTACAATTCTCATGCTCAATTATACATTTATTACATACAACACAACATAGGGTCACATATTTATACTTATAGGTACCTTACTAGACATGATGACACATAAGATGCAAGCGTACAAGAAATCACGATCGCATGCTAAACAACACCAATCCAACGATCCAATAATAATCATTACTACATCCGATTTTATTTATTTATGATGAGTTCAGGGACCCCACTATTCTTAAACCGGTGGAACGGTCTGAAGCACCTCTCGGGGACAACACACCCGAGCCGCTATTATCATCCAATGAAACAGATCCTACACCTCTCAGGGAAAAATGCTCCTAAGCCACTATTCTTAACCGGTGGAACGACTTGAAGCACCTCTTAGGGACATGACACCTGAGCCACTATTATCATCCGGTGGAACGGACCCTACACATGGCGCTGACTCATGTAATCTTCCACTTTAAATTATTAGTGTCTTATTCATTACTTATCTCATATCATATTCTTATTCACATTAAGTATAGGGCCCCACTATTCTTAATCCGGTGGAACGGACTAAAGTACCTCTCAGGGACAAGTCACCTGAGCCACTATTATCGCCCGGTGGAATGGACTCTACACCTCTTAGGGCAAAACGCTCCTGAGCCACTATTCTAAACCGGTGGAACGACTTGAATCACCTCTCAAGGACAGGACACCTGAGCCACTATTATCGTTCGGTGGAACGGACCCTACACCTCGGCCCAACTCACATGATCTTCCACTTGAATTATTAGTATCTTATTCAAGGATTTTAACCGACCATAAATCAGGCCCACATGAATAATTCCATGACATAAAGATACAACATAGGGTATCACATAATTTCAATCCATACTCAAACCTTTACATACTCAAATACATACCATATTCAAACATCATACTAACACGCATTTGTATTGAGGCTATAAATTCGTACATATATGCAATTACCACACAGAACACAACATACACTTGACACAATATCCGAACCGGTTTTATTCTAAAAGGATATCCGACATTCGGATATCCGATTTTTTTTGGATTATCCGATCCGAAAAAATATCCTATATTTTGTTGATTATTTCAATAATACACCATATTATTGTTTTTTTATAGTTTTAAGTTTTAAAATTTTATTTATTTTTATATTTTAAATATTTATAATAATATTTTAATACTTCTTTTAGATAAAATAAGATATTTATATGAATATATATATGAATATTAATTGATATATGATCCTTATTTTTAAAAATATTGTAGTAAAAGTTATTAAAATTGATAAAATAGTATTTTCATACGGATATTGGATATATCCGAATCCGGTCTATATTTTTCGGATATCCGCATTCCGGATATCCGGTCTAAAAAAATACGGAGCGGATATCCGAAAAAATATCCGAATGGATACGGATATCCAGTTTTGCACACCCCTAGTTTTAACAACGGTTTTTGTATTAACCGTTATTAATGCATGGTTTTCAACAACGGTTTTTTTGATAAACCGTTATGAAAACCTAATTTTTAACAACGGTTTACTGCGAAACCGTTATTAAAAGCTCCATTTTTAACAACGGTTTTTAAGTAAAAACCGTTATTAAATATGAAGTTTACGGACATATTCGCGGGTTTTTGTGTATTTTTCATGACAGTTATGAACCGTTATTAAATATATAATAATGGGCGATTCAATAACAGTTGAAAACCGTTATTAAAACTGAAAAATAACCGTTATTAAAAGCCCTTTCCGTGGTAGTGTAACCACCGGCCTTCCTTGCCCTGCCCTGCACGTGCCACCTCGGCCGTGCGAAATTGCCTTCCCGACCAACACCCTTCGACCTTGTGCCGCCGATTCTGCTGCCTGCAGCGCCACCTCTACCCCCCAAAACAACCAGGGATTCCTGCCCTACCACCCCACACCTCCATTTTGCCCTACTTCCCTCTCCCCTAGCCTCCACATCCACCTCTCCACTTCTTCCTTCCTCCACCGCCGCCGCCGCACTGCTGCCGGCTCCACCACCCAACCTAGTTTGTCTCACAACTCCTTAACTCCTAAACCCTGAATATTAAAAGTGTTAATGTTTTTTAATATTATTAACTATTATTATTAGTGATATTATGATTATTATTATCATTATTATGATTATTTCTACTACTACTACTACTACTACTACTATTATTATTACTATTATATTTATTATTATTATTATTAGTATTATTATTATGATTAGTATTGTCACTATTATTATTATTATTATCATTATTATTGTTGTTAATAATAATAATAGTAATAATATTACTACTACTACTACTACTACTACTACTACTACTACTACTACTACTACTATGATTTTGATTATTATTATCATCATTATTATCATTATTACTATTATTATTATTATTAGTATTCTTATTATTATTAGTCTTATTAATAATATTATTACTAGTAATATTGGAACCCTTACTTTAATACTATGAATATTACCAAGACTTACTTTGATTAGTGGTGGTTCGATTAACTATCTTGAGAATAATAATAACCCTACTTTTTAATTATAAACTACTATTATTAATATTAGCCTTAGTATTAGGCCATGATAGGGGTAAGATTAGAAATTATAGTAATTTCGGTAGAGGGAGATTAACCCATAGTATTTCCCTCTTATAGGTGAATCGAGTCAAAACCCCCAAGAGGCATAGGAGCGTTCTCCAAGCCCGGCGCCGCTTTAGGTAAGGGTATAGCTAAGGCCGCTTGTGTGTGTTACATGTCTTCTTGCCTTGGATGTCCTGTATGATCATATATCGTGTCTTACATGTTATTATCTTACCTGTTTTATGTGTAGCGCGGCTTGGAACCGAGGTACGTCCATGTGATCTCTTCTGTTATGTATTAATATGGATATGCTACAAGTTGTAATATAATTTGGCCTTAGGACATTCATGCTAAGGTATTTGATGTGGTGATGTGTGTTGGGGGCGCGAAAAAGAAAAATAGGAAAGAAAGATAACCAAGGGAAAGTAAGTTGGCTAATAAAGGTATAGGAGGAACTAGGGTTTGCATGGGGTGGTTAGATTTTGCATGGGGGTAGACTTTACGTATGGAAAGTTGCCTCGGGGCATGAGGAAGGTAATAGAAGTATCGATTGGGTGTCTGGGGGCTTCGGGCGAAAAATAGTGTGTGGGACAGTATAAGGGTGCATAGGAGACTAGACTAGAGTTTAAGGGAAACCCTAATCTGAGTAGGGGAAGAAGAAAAAGAAAATAATAAAAATAAGTGGGAATGAGTGGGGCATGAAGTGAGGGTGGAATCGAAGGGTCGTGATGTGTAGGGGTGATAAAATAGTATGGGTTGTGCAAGGTAGAAAAGGATGGGCCACATAGGCCCAGGTTAGGGTTTTTGGATAAAACCCTAGGGGAAAGTGGCCAGTGGACTTTGGGGTATAAGGTGGTGGGCTTGGGCCCACACACTTAGGAGTCGGGTTCCCGGTATAAGTAAGCGGGTTAAGGGAAGGATGTCGGGACGAGTTAGGAGGAGCAGAGGTCTCAAGATATGGGACGGGCCCTCTTAGGAGGATAAGCATAGCTGGAGTTAGCCATGCATGTCTAGGGCGGAATCTGTCGAATAAGATACGGTAAAATACTAATCATGTAAAGTGGAAGATTATTGAGCCGGGTCTAACCGATCTACTGGTTAGTAATAATGGTTAGGGTTTTACCCTATAAGTGACCGATCCACCGGCGAATAATAGTGGTGTGGACATAGTTCTGCAAGTGACCGACCCACCGACAATAATAGTAGGGGATCCCGAGCTCAGTAAACCAAACCTTAATTTATTAATACACGTAAAAGATACTAAGCACTTACAGTGGAATACTATGAGAGTCGGGGCCAAATCGATCCACCGGCATAATAGTGGCCAGGAGCGTTTTGCCCTAGAGATTGATCCACCGATGTATAATAGTGATCAGGTGCGTTTTTCCCTGTAAGTGACCGATCTACTGGCTATAATAGTGGGGTTTTCGTACTCGCATGGATTGATAAGAATTATGGTGTGAAACGAGTATTATCCAGAGAATAAATAAACAACATGGACCTTTATTTACCTGAGAAAACTATGTGCTATCATGCGATTCTGATTATGTTATGTGCTTACGTGTTGGCCTTATACGGTTACCTTGCTCAGTACGTAGCGTACTAACCACCCGTTTCATGGGTGCTGCTCATTCCCATGAGCAGAAGGCCCCTCTGATTTAGTGCAGGTTGGTGATTCTATCTTCGATGTCTACGACGCTTACGAGGCATCGAGCGGGACTGAGAGTTGAGCCCTAACCTAGCTTGGGGGTCGAGAGTGAAGTGGCTGGAGTCTATCGTCCACCTTATCTTTCCTATGTCTTTATATTTAGTTTATTTCTAGTGTACGATGTTTTAGACATTTAGAACTTTAAAACTGTACTTTTGGATTGTAACTTTTGATTTCCGCACTGTGATTCTGTAATCCTCCGAATTTTTTAAAAAGCCTATATTTTAATAAATAAATTTTATTTAGGATAAACTAACCTTTAAATCTTTTAATTTAATTATTTTGTGTATTTTTGAGTGTATAAAATTGAATAAATATTTAATTAATTAAAATAAATATTTTGTTATTTGATCATACTCTTATTATTTAAATAATTTTTCAAACCATTATCTTACTAAAATTCATCCTTTTTAAACCCTTATATCTTAATTACATTAAATTAAATTATTAAATAAATTATTACCCATAAATATTGAATTTTATTATTTTATAAATTAAATTATTTTAATTGCCCCATTTCCCCTTTTTTTTCCTTTTTCCTTCTCATTTTTCTCTTTTCTTCTTTTTACCTTCCTTCCTTGGGCCGCCGGCTGGCCGGCCTGCTCTCTCCCCCCTCCTGCGCGATTGGGCTTGGCCCATCTTCTTCCTACGTGTCACCTAACCGCCCTTTTTTTTCTCTCCTTACTTCCTTGACCGGGTCGGCCCGCGTGAATTTTCTTTGATCGCCCGTCGCACGCCCATCGCCCAGCCCCCGACCCTCCTTTCTTCTTCCCTTCTTCTTCTTCCTCTTTTTCTGGCGATGATCCCAGCCATCCTCCACCATTTTTTCCACCCAACCTGCAGCTCCCTCTCCCCTGTTGACCTCCCCTGTCTCCCTCTCCCTCTCCCTGCAACTCCCATCCCCCTACCACCCTAACGCCATCCCCGAGCTCCCTATCCCCTCCTCTCTCTCCCTATTCTTTTTCTTCTTCCCTTCCCGATCCATTCGGGCATTTTTTGAGCCCAAAATGCCTTCCCCCGATCCTCTCTTCTTTCCTTTCTTCTCCTCCCCTCTCTTCCCCTGTTTTTGTTTCGCCCCCAATATCCGCCGCCTCAACCACCACCTGCACCACCCCCGAACCATCACAACCCCCATTGATCCACCCCGTAGCCTCCTTCTTCCCTCCCTCTCCTTTTTCTCTTCTTATTCTCCCTTCTCGGAAGACACCCTGCACCGCCACACTCCACCGCCGTCCCGCCACTTCCGCAACCCCCTCTACCACCCCCAATGCTCCTTTGGCCGAAAACACCACCTGCAGGCCTTGTTTTTCCCCTCCCTTTTTCCTTCCTCACCAGCCCCCATCTCGACACCCTCCTCGGCCGCCACCTTCGCAGCTTCGCTACCGCCACCTCTATCGCCCTTAGCCACCGTTAACCCTTCCCTGACCACCACTTACACCCCCTCTCCACCTCTGCTCCATTCCGTTGCCCTAAATCCTCTCGGAAACCCCTCCTTTCTTGACCCCAAACTACCAATCCGAAAATGCATATTTCTCCCTCTTTTACCACCTTCGAGCCCCATTTTCCAACTTTCCTTGCATGCAGCTCATGCTGCATGAGCTGCTGCCCTTTTTAATTTGTTTAGGTAAAAATTTTGAGGTATAATAATATTTTAATTTAATTATTTAATTAATTAAGCATTATAAAATTTTATGCCTTGATTTTATTATTTCTAATGTAATAAATCTTTATATTATTTTTAGGTATTGGTTTTGATAATCAAAGCTTGGACCTTTAACCGGAATACCGGTAAGGTTCGTTTTTACGAAAACTGAGGTAACCATTAAATCCCACTTAAACGCATTGATTAATGTATGTTAGCACATTAGGATTTTTTTATATATTATTATGCTTGGTTGGTGTTGTTTAATATGCTATATGTGGTTATTGTGTTGGTTGATAAAAGGAAGCATGATAGGATATATGATATGTATGGAAATGTTATTTAAGGTAATAATTTGGTTGTTAAGGAAAATGTTAAGTGTATTATGCTATTGTGATCTTGATGTATGATTAGTATTTCATGAGCCTTAGGGGATTTTACTAATGTATCTTGTATAAGATTATGGCCTAAAATATATATGGGTGCTAATATTGTTACATTAATTATAATAGTTGAAGATGAGGGATTAAATTTAATATTTTATGTAGTAATAATAATAATTTAATATAAGTGGAGTAATAATGGGTAAGATGGTAGATTTGTAAGTGAAAGGATAAATTGGTAATTTGGTGATAAAAGGGTAATTTCGTAATTTTACAATTAAATGGTAAATTGGTAATTTTGTCATAAAAGGGCAAATCAAAAATTTTGTAATAAAAGGGTAATTTGGTAATTTTGTAACAAAGGGCAATTTGGTAACTTTGCAACAAAAGGGCAATTTGGTAATTTTGTAACAAAAGGGTAAATCGGTAATTTTGTATTAAAAGGGCAATTTGGTAATTTTGTAATAAAAAGGTAATTTGGTAATTTAGTAACAAAAGGGCAATTTGGTAACTTTTCAACAAAGGGTAATTTAGTAATTTTATAACAAAAGGGTAAATCGGTAATTTTGTATTAAAAGGGCAATTTGATAATTTTGTAACAACAGGGCAAATTGATAATTTTGTAATTAAAGGGCAAAATAGTAATTTTGTGAATAAAGGGTAAAATAGTGATTTTGTGATTAAATGGTAATTTGGTAATTTTCTAAGAAGAGGGAAAAATGGTAATTTTATAATAAAAGGGTAAAATTGTAATTTTGTAATTAAAGGGCAAAATAGTAATTTTGTGATTAAAGGGCAAAATGCTAATTTTTTGATTGAAGGGCAAGATGGTATTTTGGAAATAAAAGAGGTAAAATGGTAATTTCGTAATTAGGGATAAAACGGTAATTTTATAAGTGAAGGGGGTGCTATGGTAATTTTTGGAAGTTAAGGGGTAAAAAGGTAAATTTAAAAGTAAAGGGGTAAAATGGTAATTTTGTAAATAAAATGGGTAAAGTGGAAATTGGAAAGGAGTAACTTGGTAATTATAAAATTTAAGAAGGGTAAAATGATAATTTAATAAAGGAGAAGGGTAAATGATAATTAATAATGGAGAAGGGTAAAATGGTAAATATGATAAATGTGAAGGGTGATTAGGTAATTTAACCAACTAAAGGGGTAATTTGGTAATTAGGATATTGAACATGGGTAATTTGGTAATTTGACCAACTAAAAGGCAATTTGTTAATGATAATAAAGGAAATGGATAAATTGGTAATTTAACCAACCTAATGGAAAATATATTAAGTATAACGATGACGAAGGGTGATTAGTGGCCTAATAAGTGTGGGAAATAACTTGGTAACCTAAACCGAGTAAGGGCGTAGCTAAGATCGAATGTGTGCTATATGTCCTACATGCCTTGGATGCCCTATATAATTTTTATGTCGAAATCTACATGTTATTATCTTAACTGTTTCACGTGTGGTATGGCTTGAAACTAATGTGCGTTCATGTGCCCTTTTGGTATGTGCTGATATGGGTATGTTGTAAGTTATGATGTGATGTCATGTGGCCTTTTAGGACATGCATGTTAAGGGTAAAATTCTTTCGAATAAGACACGTTAAGACATTAATCACTTAAAGAGAAAGATGTTGAGCCGGACCCAGACCGGTCCACCGGCAAATAATAGTGGCAGAGTATGTTACCCTTGTGACCGTTCCACCGGCTAAAATAGTGGCAGGGCATGTACCCTCGTGACCGTTCTACCGACTATAATAGTGGGGATTCCGTGCTCAACAAACCAAACATAAAAGCGATAAGATATAGAAAATATACTAATTACTTACAGTGGAACACCTTGTGAGTTGTGGCCAGACCGGTCCACCAACAAATAATAGTGGCAGGGTATGTTACCCTCACGACCGTTCCACCGGCTAAAATAGTGGTGGGGCATGTACCCTTGCGACCGTTCCACCGGTTATAATAGTGGGGTTCCCGCACTCACACGGACATGTATAATCCGAGATGTTTGACTAATGATGGACTAATGGCCTTAAGGCCCGAAAAGTATCAATTGATAATTATGGCCTATTAAAATTTGATTGAGTTGATAAGTATGTGAATGTACGAAAGTGAAGGTTACGGATACGCTATTAATATCTGATTGACTTGTTGAATGTGTGAATATATGAATCCGAATAACATGTTTATACCTAATGTTATGTACGAATATGGTAGTATTTCATGTGTTACATTACGTGCCTGTTTTTAAAGGGTTACTCAGTACCATAGTACTGAAGGGTTCCCTTCGTGGGGCCCATGCCGATTCAATGGGCACTACCCCTTGTAGGTCGTGTTCAGTGCTTTCAAGTGAGCCTTGGGACTGAGCGTAAGGAACTATCCGGAATTGTTAGGATTTTAATTTGTCTCTTTAAAATTCATAGATTCAATATATTTGTTGTTTTGTAACCACCACTGGTGGATTTTACTCTGATAAATTATTTACCGCGCTACTCTGATTTATATATGTTTGAGTTTCCTATAAATTGTGTTTTACTTTTTTAGCCTTAGCACTTAGTACTGGAACGGTAGGAGTAAACCAGTCAGGTACTAAGTATGGCGGTAATATCCCCAAAGTTCACGGTTTATTAATCTGCTTCTGCTAATTTCCTTTTTAATTAACAAAATTTTTTAGTAGTGAATTTTGGGGGTGTTACAGATTCTGTATGACTTATGTTTTACTAATGACTGGTGTTTTATTAACGACTCGTATTTGATGGTTAATCTTGTTTAGCTTTAGCACTTAGTACTTGGATGGTAGGAGTGAACCGATCTGGTACTAAGTGTGGCGGTAATGCCCCTGAATTTACAATTTTATCTTTTCGTTTCCGTTAAACTATTTTAAATTAAACAAAAATTTTCAGTAGTAAATTTGGGGGTATTACAAGTTGGTATCAGAGCATTGGTCCTCGAAACCACGCTTGTTTCTTTTCAAAACAGAATTCATTTTACAAGTTTTACCTAATTTGAAGTGTTTTCATACCTTAGTGACACCCTTCTGTTTTAGTGATTTTGAGTCTGGGCCACAGTGAGGAATGTAAGGGTAGATTAGGGGTTTTCCCAAGAAGGAGGGAAGTAGTGTGTCATGATTATTGCAAACTGGTGGGTTCGCTTCTAACCTTGCCTTTTGTTTGATACAGCTTCCGATGACAACAAACGACCATATAGGACGTTTGGAGGAGGCCTTTGAGGCTTTCATGGAATTTGTTCAGCACCCCCACCATCTAGAGGGCGTCGGTGAAGATTGGCTTCGAAGGGTTACCGGGCACCACCCTCCTACGTACTCCGGCGAGGAGGACCCCGTGGTCCTCGAGGGGTGGATCCGAGATCTAGATCGCACCTTTGAGGTGGTGGATCGCCCCATAGATCGGCAATCCAGTATAACTTCCTTCTTCTTGAGAGGCATGGCAACCGCCTGGTGGGTAGAGCACCAACTCGGGTTGGTCCCCTGGCAGATTGGGAGGCGTTCAAGGCTACTCTTCATTCCAGATTCTACCTGGAGAGCCTGAAGAGGGACAAGCTTCGAGAATTTATGCAGCTTACCCAAGGGTCGATGACGGTGCTATAGTATTACGCTCGCTTCACCGAGCTGCTACGTTTTGCCCACGGGATTGCTGCTAACGAGTTGACAGTGGTGTTTCAGTTCTAGCAGGGGCTGAACTTTGGTATCCGTAGAATGATTGGCGCAGTACCGTTCACTGATCTCGCTACACTCTATGAGTGCGCTTGCCTCGCCGCCACCCTAGTCTAAGAGCATGCCAACATCCTTGGGAAAAGGAAACCCGAGGCCCAGAGTTCTAGGGGTAGGACCCAGCCAGGGTCAGGAGGACCGATGAGACCCCCACCGAGAGATCACACCAGAGGCTCGGGACCCCAGAGAGGGAACTCATCCAGACAGTGTGGGTGGAACCACCCGGGGAGAAACTATGGAGGCAGGTTGGTGACCTGCCTGAACTATGGAAAGATAGGCCATAGAGTAGTCGAATGTTGGAGGCTGTCGCGCACTCAGTAGTACCAGTCTCGCCAAACACCACAAGGGGGAGCCTTGATGCCCCAGCAACAGGCCTATCAGCAGCACCTCCAGACCGCACCCCCACAACACTACCAGCGAGCACCTACCCCAGCCAGTGCCCTCGCCAGAGAGGCCCTGGGAAGGCCTTAGGGACCCAGACCATTTCCCCAGAAGGGAGGCTAGTCAGGCGGGCGCTTGAATGTGATTAGTCAGGCGAAGGTAAACCGCCAGCTAGACGTCATTACTGGTACGTACACCATTTGCTCTCTGTCGGTTCATATTTTGTTTGACTCGGGAGCCACCTTGTCCTTTGTTTCATCCACTTTTGTTGCCAAAGCTAGACTATCACCTACTGCTAAAGTAGAATTATTTGTGATGCTTCCCTTCGGTGATAAAGTGAGATGTAGCTAGTTGTATTATGATGTGGCCTTAGTCATAGGCGGGGTAGATTTCCTAGTGGACCTGGTGGGTATGGAATTGAAGGATTTTGATGTGATTCTAGGTATGGACATGGTGGGGAGATATAAGACCGTAATTGACTGCGCCCAAGAGCATGTGATCTTACGGAGCCTGAAGGGAACTAGGGTTTTGTACTGGAGGACCCATCCTAAGCATGCTACCAAGGTGGTAATGGCAGTGACTCTGTATTCCTTAGTTCAAAAGGGGTATCCCATATACTTATGCATCGTACAGGAGCTGAACAAGGACCTAGCTGATCTAGAAATCATTTTGGTGGTCAAGGAGTTCCTAGATGTGTTTCTAAAGAAGATACTAGGTATGCCCCTAGTTCGAGAGATTGATTTCAAGATTGAGTTGGTGCCAGGAGCTGAGCCCATCACAAAGGCACCATACTGGATGTCGCCGGTCGAGTTGAAGGAGTTAAAAGCTCAGCTAGAAGAGCTGTTGGAGCATGGATACATTTGACCAAGTGTGTCTCCTTGGAGAGTACCGGTCTTGTTCGTAAAGAAGAAGGATGGTAGTCTCCGTCTCTACATCGACTACCGAGGATTGAACCATCTGACCGTGAAGAATAGGCACCCGATCCCGAGGATAGATAACCTTTTCTATTAGTTGAAGGGCACCACAGTATTCTCTAAGATCGATTTGAGGTGGGGGACCATTAGTTGAGGATCGCCAATGCTGATATTATGAAGACAGCTTTCCGGACTTGGTATGGACACTACGAGTTTACGGTGATGTTGTTTGGACTCACGAATGTGCCTACATTTTTCATGGATCTGATGACCAGGATATTTAGGCCATTCTTGGATCGATTCATCGTGGTATTCATTGATGACATACTGGTGTATTCCCGAGGGAATGCGGATCATGAGCAGCACCTCTACACTGCTCTGAATCTGCTGAGAGAGCATCGCCTGTATGCAAAATTGTCGAAGTGCAGATTCTAGCTCCAAGAAGTGGCTTTCCTGGGACATATTGTATTAGCAGAGGGAGTGGATGTGGACCTAGCCAAGATCGTGGCCATCACAGAGTGGAAGCCTCCTACGAATGTCGCTAAGGTTCGGAGTTTTCTAGGATTGGCCTGGTATTACAGAAGGTTTGTGTAGAATTTCTCCTGGGTTGCCTGACCATTAACCAACCTCCTAAAGAAGATGATAAGGTTCTAGTGGGACGAGACTTGCAAAGAAGCCTTCCAGGATCTAAAGAGACGGTTGACCACTGCACCCGTGTTGACCCTACCAGAGGGTACATATGAGTTTGAGGTCTATAGTGACGCATCCAAGCATGGGCTGGGTTGTGTGTTGATGCAGAAGGGCAGAGTGGTCGCATATGCCTCATGATAGTTGAAGCAACGTGAGTAGAATTACCCCACGCACGATCTGGAGTTAGCTACCGTGGTATTTGCTCTGAAGATTTGGAGGCACTACTTGTATGGAGCAAAATGCAGATTCTTTACGGACCACAAGAGCCTCAAGTACATTTTCACTCAAAAGGAGCTCAACATGAGGCATAGGAGGTGGTTGGAGCTTATCAAGGACTACGACATAAAGTTGACCTACCATAAGGGTAAGGCCAATATAGTTGTAGACGTCCTAAGTAGGAAGACCTAACATCCTACATTGTGTCACATAGTCGCGGACCGAATGATACGGGAGTTGTCGGGCCTGGAGATTGAGATAATTCAGCAAGGAGACCTTGAGGTCTGCATGAGCGCCTTGACACTCACTCCCACCCTATTCGAGGAGATCCGAGCCAGTCATATCGGAGATGTCAAGCTCGAAAGGATCCGGCAAAAGATGTAGGAAGGTCGAACAGAAGGGTTTAGGGTTCATAAGGATGGCAGCCTTCGGTTCAAGGGACGTTGGTGTGTACCGTAGAGTTGTTCAGAATTAAAGCGCCGCATTATGGAAGAAGGACATCAGACTCCTTACTCAGTCCACCCGGGAGGGTCTAAGCTGTACAAGGATCTCAGGAGGATGTATTGCTGGCCCCGCATGAAGCGGGAAGTGGTAGAGTTTGTGTTGAAAATATGAAATCAAGGGTTCTTAGGGAAAATTGTGGTATTTTTCCTTGGATTGTTCGAATTTTTATGTAGTTGTGTTTTATGTGTTGTGTATAATTATGTTATGCTGGATTATGTGCCTTGCATATCTATATGTGTGTTTGAATGGTGATCTTAATATAAATAATAGCAAATAAGGCATTAATCACTTAAAGGAAAAGATTACATGCATCTGGACTGAGGTGTTGAGTCTATTCCGTCAACTTAATAATATTGGATAAGTGCATTTTACCTTAGGAGACACTTTAGACTATTCCATCAGTTTAAGAATAATATCCAGGAGTGTGTCGCTCAAAGAGGTGTTGAATCTGCTCCACTAGCTAAACAGTTAATGGACAAGCATGTGTTGCCCTAATAGGTGTTTTAGTCTATTATGCGGATTAAGAATAATGAGGTCTTGGGCTCAACATAAATAAGAAAATGGATGATGATAATATCTAATGATGGAAATTTGGACTTAGTTATATTCTTACATTATATCATGTATGAGCTTTTTGTCTAATAATTCTTTTATGTGGTATTATGTATTATGTACCCTCTCTATTAATGTATTATCACCTTAGCCACTACGTAGCATAATAATTATCTTTCTCATGGGTGTTACTCATTCCCATGAGAAAATGAACCATATATTTTTTTTGAGGTCGATGAGAACCCATTAGTTAACTTTGTTGTTTAGGATTCTATACTCGTGGAAAGGTGATTCTTATGCATCGGGGTTGGGCATAGAGTCATATTATCTAGTTATCACTTCCGGATACCTTTTGGGACTCTTAGTTTCTAGTATATCCCTTTTTATATTTTTTGATATTGTACTTAGAGTTAACCTCCAAACTTGTATTTAAGTTTATGAAGTTCTCTCATTCTTTATCTATCATGTTTTAAGTCTTATTTGATTTATCTTGTATTCGATGTAAGAATGGTATAGCAAGCTAGGCTTATTTCGAGTATGACAATAATACCCAAATACATTTTTATTATGCTTTCACTAAAATAAAAAAATTTGGTAGTAAATTTTGGGGTGTTACAAAGTGGTCTACCATGCTTTCATCTTATTTGCCACTCACTTGATATTAATTGGGATGAAGTTCCTATAGAGACTTCTAAATAAGAAAGAGCATTTTCAATTGATATATGTGACCTTGTCACTTTCTTGGCATCAGAAAGCACGATTGGTATCCTATTGGCCTCATTTTATAAGTGTATGATCCTTTAAACTTCAAGTTCTCTTTGATTAGTGTTAGGATATAAAAATTGTATGGAGGTGGTTTCCATGTAATAACATTCCTAATGATCTTCTTTTCTTTCTCTTCTCCTAAGGCTGGGAAGACTATTTTGTCAAAATAACAAACTAAGTACATGACTTTGAATCAGTCCCCAGGTTTAGGTTTAAGTTATATTATGATAGAATGGGACTCATAACTCAAGTAAATTGTCAGTCTTCTCTATAACCCTATGTTATATGATAGTGAAGAACAAATAGAGAAATACACCGCAAATCCAAAACCTTTCAAATGAGCAATGTTAGGCTCTCTACCAGAGATAAGCTATAGAGGAGAATACTCATGATATGCAGTTGGTATAAGCCAAACTAATTTGGATACACGCAAAATATCATGTCTCTGAACTGATGTGGGCAACTTCAACCTCATCAACAAGGTTTGAACTATCATATGTAATCCCTTAATTAACGACTTTGATAAGCCATTTTGAGTATGAGTGTGAGGCATTGGTTGCTCTACTATCATTCCATTTGATATATAATAGTTATGAAAAATTTGGGTTGTGAATTTCCCTCTATTATCCAAACTAACTTTCTTAATTGGATTATCAAGAAAATGAGGCTTTAATTTAATCATTTGGGTTATATGCCTTGCAAATGCCATATCCCTTGTGGCTAATAGGCTTGTGTGAGACCATCGAGTATATGCGTCGACCAACACCATAAAAAATCTAAATAATCCACATATGTCTTTCGAATGTAGTCAAGGAACATAAGAGAGTCTACGTTTACTTTTGTTACTAATGGCCTTATTATCAATTTGCCAAGGGAACACGTCATACATGTTAAGCCACCCATAAAAAGAATTTTGAAATTCTTTAGTGGGTGTCCATGTCAATGCTCAATGATTTTGCATATTATTATTTTACCTAGGTAACCAAGTTTATCATGCCATCGAGTAAATATTTTTTGGTCAACTACCTTTTAGGTAGTGACACTACAGAACTCAATGGTATGTGTAAAAGTGCCATATGGCCCAAATGTGCACACTGGCATCTTATCCAATATTTCCTTTTGAATAGTCTTATAAGGCATCAAATAAAGGTTTTTGACACCATTCTTATAGGTAGTTTCTATATGATATCCATTTTGGTCGAATATCCCTAAAATTAAGCAAGTTTCTCTATGAGTTACTTGATAATAGGACATTATTTATGTCTAATCTTGTCCTAGTATGGAAAAAATAAAAGCTCTTCCAAAGCCTTTTACAAGGTTAGTAATGTTAGATATAGCGACCACATTTGTTTTCCCCATTTACAGAGTATAAAATAATCTACTACTCTCAAGAATATTATAAATAGTGGTACTATTTATATGACATAAATATCCACTATTCATCTTACAATTATCTTGAGTCATTCTAGTAAGTGTAAAAACATATAATTAGAATTATCATACTCTAATTTATAATAAGAAAAATGCATATCATGCATAAAATTGGAAGAGGAAACAAATTGCCATATTATTATTTAGAATAAAGCACAATATAGCTTAGAAACTCTCTAATCAAACAAATTGCCACCATCAGAATATCACTAAAAGGAAAACTAATATCCAGGAGATCCATGGCATGATCCACATTTTCTCAAAGAACATCAGGTGTATTTGGGTGGGTATTCTTAGAGCTTCTACCTTCCATAAAATCGGTCCCCTTCCCTTTTCCTTTAACAGAGTCTTGATATAGCTTCACCAAGTGCGAGAGAGTATGACAAGCACAAGTCTAATACCCTGATACTCCACACCTATGACAAGCACTTCCACCTAGAGTTTTAGGTTTCTTTACTAGATCATTTTTTGTGAATATTTCCCCCTTTTTCTTTTAGATATTCAAGATGATCCATGTATTGTTAAATCACAACTACGATCACACCCACACACATGAATTTTGGAGATGTTACCGCTGTGATCAGTATAAGCCCGACCCCCGCCGTTCTCGTACTAACCACAAGGCTAAAGGAAGTTTACAACCATTATAAATCAGACCTAAAGCAAGAATTTAATAAAGCATTAAAACAGTCAAAAGATAGAAATCAGAGTGCTTGAAAAATAGTTACAATCCATAGTACATAGTTAAAGTTCCTTGAAAGGAATAAGGTCTACAAAACGATAAAAGTTAAGTTTGGAAAATTCAATACAAAATGGAAGAACAAAATGAGGAAGTCCTACTACACCACTCTCGATCTCCATGCCAAGTCCATGCTCGACTTTCGGCCCCACCCAATGCCTCGTAAGTGTCGTAGGTATTGAAGATACCATCTTTTATGTACACAAACTCGGGTGGGTCCTATGCTCCTGGGAATGAGCAGTACCCATGAAATGGGTGGTTAGTACGCTACGTATTGAGTAAGGTAACCATGCAATTAAGGCCAAACATATAAGACATATAACACAAGCATGATCATATAGGAAACATACAATAATACAGATAATGAGGCTAGATTACATTCTAGATAAACTTATTCTTTAGTTCTATTAACAATATACTCATTTCACACATACTCTTTATTAATCCATGCGAGAGCAAGAACCCCACTATTATAGCCGGTGGACCGGAATACATACAGGGTAGAATGCTCTTGACCACTATTATTGTTGGTGGATCGGTCTCCAGGGCAATATGCTCCCGACCACTATTATTCGCTGGTGGACCAGTCTGGCCCCGACTCTCATGGTGTTTCACTATAAGTGCTTAATGTCTTTCCTATATCTTATCCTAATTATGTTTGGTTTGTTGAGCATGGAATCCCCCATTATTATAGCCAATGGACTAGAAACATACAGGGCATAATGCGCCTGACCACTATTATTCACCAATGGATTAGTCTCCAGGACACCCCAGCTCCTGACCACTATTATTCGTTGGTGAACTGGTCTAGGCTCAGTTCAACAGTCTTCAACTTTAAATGATTAGTGTCTTACAATGTCTTATTTAAAAAATTTCATCCTAGACATGCATGCCACACTTCATCTACTCTTATTCTCCCAAGAGGGCCATCCCATATCTTGAGACTCTGCCCCTCCTAACACACCCCAACATCCTTTCCTTATTTTCCTAACTCACACTAGAGGCCCAACTCTTAAGTGTGTGGGTCAAGGCCCACTACCTTACACCTCTAAGTCCACTCACTGCCTTACCCTAGGGTTTTCTCTAAAAATCCTAATTTGGGCATATGTGGCCCATCCTTCTTTGCCTCACACAACCCAAACTATTTTAATACTCCACACATCACAACCCTTAGATTCAACCCTCATCATCTCACTTTACTCCCCCCAAATACACGTGTGATCCCGAAACCCTAGGTGACCACACCAAACCCTAACTGGCCATACCAAGCCTAGCATCCTCCTTTCCACATGTCACCCCTCCATTTCTCACCCCCCACTCTTGCTTCCCATGACACCCATGCTTTCCCTACTCATGATAACCCCCATTCTCATCTCATACTCCACTCACCCTCATTTATTTTCTTTTTCCACCTTCTCAAATTAGGGTTTCCTCCCAAACCCTAGCTCGGTCTCCTATGTACACTTATATTGTCTCACGTACTATTGTTCACCCAAATCCTCCAATCACCCAAACAACTCTTCCATTACCTTCCTCACACCCCAAGGCAGCTTTCCATATGTAAAGTCCACCCTATGCATACTCTATCCATCCCATGCAAACCCTCAAAGTTTTCATGTAAAATCCTAAAATTTCTATGTATAATCCTATATTCTCCCATACAAAGTTCATCTAATATATTTTGCTTAAAATCCCCTTTTATTCTTCATCTGATGGATCATGAGATGTTTAGGTCAATCCCACATCCCTTGGTTAACTTATTTCCCCTCGGTCAACTTACTTCCCCGTTTTTTCTTTTTCATCCTTCCAGCCCATATCACTACATTAAATTTCCTAGCATGCATGTCCTAAAAGGGCCATATCACATCACATCACATCACAATTCATTGTACAAACATATTGTACACATGTTATAAGAGAACACAATAGCATACCTCAACTTTAAGCTGCACTACACATAAAATAGTTATAACAATAGCATAAGATACACAATATATCATTACACATGGCATCCTAGGCATATAAGACACATAGCACACATAAGACCTTAGCTACGCCCTTACTTAACACGTCACTGATTTTGGAGCACGCTCCTACGCCTCTTTAGGGTTTTGACTGGTTTCACCTATAAGAAGAAAAAACTAAGGATTAGTTTCCCTCCTACTAAAACTACTATTATTTCCTATTTTATTCTAAGATTAGGGTTACTATTATTAAAGACAACTTTACAAGTGAAAAATAGGGTTTTTAACATTATTTTTAGCCATATTAAATCTAATAGCTTTATTTCCTCTAATAATAGTACTAACACTAGTTATAACAAAAATAGTGATATTAATAATAATAGTAATACTAATACTCCTAGTAATAGAAACCCTAGTATTTTTAAGGCTAAGGCTAATAATAGGGTTATGTATAAAATAATAATATATAATAGTAACACTAACAAAATACTAATATTGCTAAGGATAATAATAATAATAATAGTAATATTTGAAATAATAATAATATAAGGGTTCGAATATTTTTACCGTAATAATAATAGTGATAATAATAATAATAATAATAATAATAATAATAATAATAATAATAATAATAATAATAACAACAATAATGATGATGATGATGATGATGATGATGATGATGATGATGATGATGATGATAATAATAATAATAATAATACTATAGTAACAACAATAATAATAAGGGCAATAGGAATATTATTAGCAATATTCAAATAATGAATAATAATAATATTAAGGCTTGAGTATGCTTCTTTTATACCAACAAAACGATATTATGCCAAATCTAGAATCAATAATAATAATAATAATAATAATAATAATAATAATAATAATAATAATAATAATAATAATAATAAAAACAACAAACACTACTACTACTACAATAATAATAGTGATAATAATAATCAAAATAATAGTAAAATAGGATTTCAACCCCTTAATAGTAATAATAATAATAATATTTTGGGGATAATAATAAGCATGATAAATAATAGTAAATATGAATAATAACAATAACAATAATAATGATAATAATAATAATACAAAATAATAAAAATATAATACAATTAAAATGAATAAGGCTTGCATAATTAGGGTTTAAGGATTGAGAGGGTTTAGGGTACCACCTAAGGTTGGTGGTGACAAACTGCATCGGTGGCGGCGGCGGTGGGGAAAGAGGGAAAATAGGGAATTAGTTGAGTGTTGGGAATAGAAGAGGGAGAGTGATGGTGGAAGTTAGGGTGGTGGTGGATGCCCAGGTGAAGAGGTTGGAATGGTGGTGGTGGAGCAACCAAAGGTGGCGGCGCAGGCGGCGGTGCTGTGGTGGAGAGGGAGGAAGGGAGGAGGAGAGGGAGGAAGGGGAAAATGAGGGTAGGGAAAGGTAGAGGGAGGTCTACAAGTGATTTTGGGAGGTGTAAGAGATGGTGGTTGCGGCGGGAGTGGTGGTGCGAAGGGCGGCAAGGGTGGAAGTGTGGCTGCTCAGGAATGGTACTTTGCACAGCCGGGATGGCTTGTGCAAGGCAAATTGAGGGCGAAGGGTGGTGTTGTTTGGTAGAGGATGATGGAGGGAGTGGTACTATGGGTGGCTCGAGCGACGGTGCTGGGAGATGGCAACGGCGAGGGCGTTTGATCGGGCAATGGCACACGGGTCAGGATTTCTGGGCTGTGAATGAAAATCCAACTTTAGGGCTGCTTATGGGGTATTTATAGATCAAATGGAGGGGGGAAATAATAGAGGGAAGCGGGAAAATAGGGGGCAAGAGAATAGGGCATGCCGACCAACGATGGCAGGCTAGTGCAGGTCATCTATGACAGGCTGTGATTAGATTGGAGAGAAGGAACGACGTGCGAGAAGAGTGGGAGGTTGGCTAGGTCGAAAAGTCAGGAAAATTAGCGGGAAAGGGAGGGGAAGGTTAGCTGGTCAGCGGGTGTGGTCGGCGGTGTGAATCAAGGCATAGGTCGGGGGAGTTGTAGGTCACGAAGGGGGCGAGGGAAGAAGAAGGAAGAGGGAGGGGAGTGGACCAGCTGTCCAGGAAGAAAAAAGAAAAGAAAGAAAGGGGGAGGGGAACTGATCGGTTGGGAAAAAGAAGGGGAGACGTGGGCCTGGGCCGCACAAGAGGAAAGGAGAGGGGAGAGGGATTGGGCCATAGGCTGGGTTGGCCTAGGTTGGGGAAGGATGGGAAAAGGATGAAAGGAGAAGAAGAGAAAAGAAAGACAAAGGAAAAGAAGGAAGACAAATGAAAGAAAGAGAAAATGGATGGGTTTTGGTATTTTGGGCATTTGTTATTTTTGGATTATTATTTAAAATAATAATATTTAGAAAATAATAATTAAATTCTTTTTTAGATTAATTTGGGCTATTTTGATAAATTTTCCTTAACTTCCATTTGAAATAGTAAAACACCCTAATTTTTTCTAATTAAATTATTTATTATTTTCCTCTTGATTTGCATTAATTAATTACCTATTATTTTAATTAAAATAATTTATTTAATTAATTTCTATAATAAATTATTAATTAGCTATAATTCTTAAAATTAGGATTTTGGGGTATTTCAACCCATGCAGCTTGAGCCCAAGCAAGTAAGAAAGAGCTTCAATGGGGAGGTTAATTGGAAGGGAGGAGAGTGGTGTTGGTTATCAAAGGTGGATGAGCTGGTAGGCAATGAGGGAGGTAGTGGTGGTGGGTTATAAGAAACAACAGTGTAGCTACAAGGAGGTTGTGATAGGTACAATTAAGGATGAGAGATTATTGGTGGCCGCGTAGAGCTTTGGTGTCAGTGATAGTTTACATGGTGTTGTGAAAAGAAGAGATGAGGCACGACTGGGGGAGGTGACGCTGATGGGCTAGGCTATGGTGAACAAGGGTAGTGGTGGTAGCTAGTAAAGCTAGATAAGGACAGTGATGGTAGTGGATGGAGCTGAGACATAGGTAGTTTTATAGGAGAAAGCTAAATAGGGAAATGGAGAGGAAGTAGGGGTGTGGTAATGGCATATAGCAGAGGAAGAGCAACGGTGATGTAGGATGGACACAATTGGCGGATGGTGGTTGGTAGGGGGATAGATCAATCTAAAATCTCACTTGACTGAAATGTGATTAAGGCCCACATTTTTTGAAGTTAGGATTAAGGATCTAATTGAAATTACCAATCTAATACCTGTTAGGACTGGAATTAATAATTTATATTTATATTAAAAATATGCATTTTTACGTAAAATGCTTATAAGATTCTGAGTAAAGAGCATGAACCATTGACTAAGCAAACCACGACAACCACTTTGGATTTGAGCACATCCAAATTGGTAAGCTTGTTCTCCTCAGACATGTCTTTTATTGCAATAAGCAAAACAGAGGCACACAACAAAAGAATAACCAATGAAGTATCACATAACAATGTCTAAGTCCACTAAAGAGATCACATCTCTTTAGCAACAACAACAGAATACCACAAAGTAGAATTAGCTCCCAAAATAACCTTTGAGCCTGACACTAGCTCCAACACGCCAGTATTACTACCTATAGTATGCAACACACAACTCAATCTGCCTAAAGCAATTTCCACTTGCTCCACCTACTATCTAGATTAGTCCTCGCCAGAAGATTCTATACCATTTAGATTAATAGCCTCCACCTCCACACCATTTGACTCTATTACTCCACATTCTTGTCAAGAAGGAATTCGGTGGCTCACAAAAGGTAAAAAATCTACATGTAACTAGGTTAATAAATAATGACCCCCTTGTTATGACAATGACTCTCTTGTGTCCTAGTCGCATCTACCCAGTATCAGCAATATTTAAGTCACACACTTTCAATATCACCCAAACTGCACCCTTAATAGTTGTGCCAACAAGCTCATATAATGTCATAACCCGCTTGCAAACAATTGCCATCACAACCCCTTTAGCAATATTCAATGACACACCTATAACATTTGCTATCCAAGGAACATAATGAAATCAAGCTTTTAGTCATCTCAGAAATATGAAAAACACTAGATAATGTCCTAACAACACCATCATGCATCCTCACTCTCATAGTTTTAATCCCAACAACTTTACATAAAGAACTATTTTTCAAGACAAAAACTACACCTCAAATAGTGTTGTAAGTCTAGAACCAGCTTCTATTGAGACATACATGGTAAGTGAACCCATAATCCAAAATCCACCTATTGTCTAATCTAGTTTATCCATTTGTGGCAATTGGTACATCACCATCACCATCACCATTAGCCACAACAACATCACTCTTATAGGGTAGGATTTTTTTTAATATGTCCTTTCATGTGATAACCATGATAGATCATAACCTTGAACATGTCATTCCTCAATTTAGACTAATTTTTATCACCAGACCCTTTACCACAAGTCCCTCACTACATGAGTCACTTGAACATTCTCCGGTAAATTGATTCTCAATCAATTCATGTTGTAGGAAGGCATTCGTGACATCTACAAGAACTAATTCATCATTCATATATAATACAACCATACAAAAATATTTATAAGTAGCTGGTAAAGAATACAACAAAAGATGATTCGTCACATATCTCATCATATCCAAGAATTCCAACTTCAACCACAAGGTGATAACAATTATCTCTTTAGAAACTTTTTATAAAACCTCAGTTGACAAACACAATTGTATGATGGATTGGGCCTTTAAATCAATAATCCGAAACTCTTCATCAAACATCATTTTTGGCTTCTTTGCTTTCCTGGATAATGCCTTATACACTCCGTTTTGAACAAGGATCGCCTTCATCTTCAATTTCCATAACTCAAAATTGACATAATAATCAAATCTCTCAATTTCAAATCTTGCATATACCATCTCGATAAAGATCGAACACACACCCAAGCTTTGATACCAATTGAAGAGAAAAAATCCATGAAACGTGAATGCCCAAGACTTGATCTAACAAGAAATCAAGAAAAGTCCAAGATCTAATTGAGATAATAGTCATAACCTAAGAACAATTGGGGAAACAACAATGATATTTACTATATACAACACTAGTGATTATAATGAGAATCAAATAATCCTCATAATATCATTTAGTATACAATTTTTTTGACAAACACAAGAGAATACAAGATGAGAGGTTTTGGATAGAGTTTGATGATGCATCACTTATCACTAGGGTTCTGTACACATTTATTTACAAAAGTACGTAATTGAAATAGGAAAAAATATAGTTCGTGTTCAGAAACATAGGGCCTTAGTGGTTTTTCTAGATCTTTCAACTTCTACCAAAATAATGTTGAAATAAGTATACCAAGAAAACATGGGCACTTATGTTTTCTTCCTTGATCTCCTTTTAGCTCCAAACTTCTCCAAATATTTCTATGCATCAATCCATACTATACTACATGTACAAATACAATTCATGATCTCATATATAATGTGCCTCCTACACAAAAGACAAAAATGCATACTAAGGCAGAAGTAATATTATTATGTTTTCACAAGATGTTAGCATGGCATAGTAAATATAAATAGAAAAAACATGATATATATTCTCTAAAATCAAAATGATATGAAAAAATATTACCCATGACCACAAATATAGCATGCCATAAGAATATTAAATAGAAATAATGAGAAAAAGATTTCATCTTATAAATATAGAAATCAAAATGATGCATACACAAATGGATAAAGGATTTTGATGCTTTAATTGTACACAAACAAACCAATGGATTAGGTTGCACAAAACTAGCAATAGTCATATGATGGTGTCAATCACCCTTATGCTTATGCCTAGGACTATGAAGTACATTATGTATGAAATGCCCCAAAACCCTAATTTAAAAAATTTTAGTAAAAAAAGAAATTATTAGGAAAATTAATTAAATAAATTATTTTTATTAAAATAAAAGGGAATTAATTAGGAAAAATAAGAAGAAATTTATAAATATTTTAATTAGGAAAATTTTGGTTGTTTTTCTAATTAAAATGAAATTTAGGAAAAAAATTTCAAAAATCCTAAATTAGCCTAAAAAGGAAAATAATATTATTTTATTTAAACATCATTATTTTTAAATATTCCAAAATACCAAAATATTCTAAATACCCCAACTAACCTATTTTCCCTTTCCATTTTTCTTTTCTTTTCCTTTTTCTTCTTCTTTTTCCTTTTTCTTTCTTCCTTTCTTTTCTTCTTCTCTTTTTCTTTTCTTTTTCCCTCGAATTGGGCCGGTCCTACGACCCAATTCCCCTACCCTTTCTCCTTCAGCACGGCTCGCCTTGAAACACAGCATTTTGATCCCTTTTTTACCTTTCGTTGCTTGGCTGGTTTTTCCCTTCTTTTCTTCTCTTCATGGACTGTCGGTCCATGCCCATCTCCTTCTTACTCTTTTTTCTCCTTCCCCGTCAACTTGTAACTCCCCAACTCCCCGAGATTTTTACTGCCAACCATGCACAATTGACTGGCCACTTCTCCTTTCTCTTTCCCCTGACTCGCTAGCCACTTTGACCCAACCCACTTCCCTCTCTTCTCACGCACGACCCCCTTTTTCCTACACACCACCCTCTGCCATGAATGAATTACATTGGGTTGCCATCGCTAGCCAGTACCCTCACCTACCTGCCCTATTCTCTCATCTCCCCTCTGACCTTATCCCCTCCTTTAGCCCTATAAATACCCCCATAATCAACCTGGACTCGAGCTTTTTCTCGCAGCCTAGAAACCTTCTCCTTCACACCATCGCCTAGTCAGACACTAGCCCCATCGCCATCGACCAACGCCGCTACCCAAGCCTCCCACCTAAGCACTCCCTGCACCACCCTCTACCTAACTACACTACCCTCCTCCCTTGATTTGCCTTGCACAAGCTACCCCGGTCGTGCAAAGTAACCTTCTTGACCAACCATTTCTTTCTTCTCCGGCACCCTTCGCAACACCATTAGCCACCACTTTCGCTGTAACCACTGCCTCCTACACCTCCCAAAAATACCTTCAAACCTTCCTCTATATCCCCTACCCTTCTATTTTCTTCTCTTTTTCCTACCGCCACCACCGTTGCCGTGCACCACCGCTGGTACCGCCTGTAACACCCCAAAATTCACTACTTTTTTTAGCAGAAGAATTTAAATTAAAACTTGTGAATTCTAGGGATGTTACCGCCACACTTAGTACCAAACCGGTTCTCTCCGACCGTTTCAGTACCAAGTGCTAAGGCTAAGAAAAGATTTACATTGAACTCAACCAACAGTTCATAAAAGAACTCGAAAGATCATATGTTAAAAATCAGAGTACGCATAGAAGTTTATGAACCATAATAAAATAGAAATCAGAGTGCGAAATCAAAGAGGATAAATACTTAATACAAGGTAATAAATCAAAGAGGATAACTCCAATACAAAAGAAATAATAAAAGGAAATAGAATTGCATAAAGATTGAAATATGGCCACAACTCTCTCGAATTTTGAGCCAAAACAAGCTCAACACACAGCCTTAACTGATGTCTCACCCACCTGCACAAAGTCAGAAGGGCATACTACTCGTGGGAATGAGGAGCACCCATGAAAAGGGTGATCAGTACGCTACATACTGAGTAAGGTAACCAAGCACTAAGACCAACACATAAGCACATCAGCCATGCATAAGACTAAAAGAATATAAAAGCCAACATGAAAACATAATAACAAACAATCATTCGGATATATACATAAAGGCCCAATTATATACCAGATTAATTATTTAATTAATCCTTTATCAGATATCGATACACACCATGCCTTTTATCAAGTCCATGTGAGTACAGGAACACCCCACTATTATAACCAGTGGGCCGGTCACATATGGAGCATCATGCCCCAACCACTATTATTACCGGTGGATCAGTCACAAATAGGGTCAAACCCTAACCACTATTATAACCAGTGGATCGGTCACATATATGGTAAAAACCCTAACCACTATTCCTAACGGGTGGATCAGTTTGGTTCCTGCTCGCATAGTGTTCCACTACAAGTAATTAATGTCTTTTTTTTTGCCTTAGCAAAACTCTGATTTATTTTCATTGAGATCAGGATCCCCCACTATTATAACCGGTGGGCCGGTCACATATAGGACATCATGTCCTAACCACTATTATTACCGGTGGATCGGTCATAATAGGGTAAAATCTTAACCACTATTATTACCGGTGGATTGGTCGCACATAGGGTAAAACCCTAACCACTATTACTGACCGGTGGATCGGCTGGTCCTGTCTCAATATCTTCCACTTTAAGTGATTAATGTCTTAAGTATCTTATTCAAAAGATTTTGCCCTGGACATGCATGAATCATCACACATCACAAATCATAAATTCCAACATCATAATTACACTTTAATTAATAAATACACATGCTACAACAAAAACTCTAAGCGGCCACAACCAACCCTAATTGTCCACACCAAACCGTATTTAACCACTCCAAACCCTATTTTACCATAACAACCATAATTAGCCATTCAAAATCTTAATTGACCACAACAAATCACAATTAGCTACTCCAACCCTATTTAATCACAACAACCCAGAGTTAATCACTCCAAACCCTAATTCAATCTCCTTCATACCCTTATAATACTCCACGTACTATTTTTTTGTCCAAAACAGTTCAAACACACAAATAACACTTGCATTACCTTACATCCTAAATCAACCTTTCATACGTAAATTTTGCTCCCACCCAAACTTTGCACATCTCATGCAACCTTTCAAACTTTTCATACAAACCCTAAATCCCATGCAATCATTAATTCCCATGCAAAACCCTAACTCCACCATGAAAACCCTAATACCACCATACCACCATAGAACCATTGATACCACTATGCAACCCTAATACCACCATGCAAACCGTAATACCACTATACAACCATTAATCCCTAATACCACTATATAACCATTAATACCACCATACAAAACCCAATATTCTGTCATACAAAACCCTTAATTCAATCCACACCAAACTAAAGATCTATCCATACCAAACCCTAGATTCAAACCATATAAAACCCAAAGATTCTTCCATATAATACAATTGATTAGATTCTCCCATTCACAACCACAAATTAGATTCTCCCATACAAGACCATAAATTAGATTCTTCCACATAAAATCATAAATTAGAATCTCCCATATAAACCAAAATTTAGATTATCCCATATACATCATACCCTAGGTTCTCCCACATAATACCATAAATTATTTCCTGTCACACAAAACCATGAAAAACCACAAATTAGATTTTCCCACACAAAACAATAAATTATATTCTTCTACACAAAACCATAAATTTCCCATTTAATTCTTCCACTCAGGAATTATTAAAGTAATTAGGTCAACTCAGATCTCCTGGTCAACCTCTTTCCCCATCCTCCTTTTTCATCCTTTCTCCCATATAAACCACATCAACATCCTCTCATGCATGTCTTACAGGGTCACAACACATATCATCACATACACATAGTACACATGCCATATAAAAACATACTTTAACTCCACGTCATACCATATGCGAACTAATTAATAATGATAAACATACAATACATAGCATATGAAGTACATAATGCATATAAGCACACAAAGGCCCTTAGTAACACCCTTACCTAAAACGACACCGGTCTTGGGGTACGCTCCTACACCTCCTTAGGGCTTTGACCAAATAATAACATACTAATAACATAACATTAACAAAATTCTAACTTTGCTAAAGATATAGAAATAATAGAAATATTATAAAAGTTGATAATATAGGGTTAAATACTTTACCCTAATAATAATAATGATACTAATAATAATATCAATGAGAGTATAAATAAGAACAATAATAATAGTAACTATAATAATAATAATAAAAAGGACATTATTCAAAAACAAAATAAAATAAATGCTTCGGCCCCTTTACCAAAACAATACTAATAATAATATTAGTAAAATAAATAACCAAATTTAGTAATAATGATAATAATGAAATAACAACAACAACAACAACAACAACAACAACAATAACAATAATCATAGTAATAGCAAAGCTAATAGTAAACTAGTTGTAATATTAATAATTAAATAATAATAATAGTAATTTGAAGTAGTAAAAATAAAAATAATTATAATTATAATAATAATAACACATTAGTAGTAATAATGGAAATAATGAGAATAATAATAATAAAATCAAAAATAAAATACAATAGGGCTTTAGCCCTGAACAGAAATGATAATCAAAACATTAATACTAATACTAATAATAATACATATTAAAAATATAAATAATAATAATAATAATAATAATAATAATAGTATTTATATGCAAATAATTGAAATAAAATAATTTAAGGGTTATAAAAATTGGGAAAAGGCCGAGAGGGTCTAGGGTTCAACCTTAGGCTGGTGGGGATAGGCGGCACTGGCGGTGGTGCACGGTGGCGGCGGCGGAGGCAGGAAAAAGGAATGAAAAGGGTAAAAGTCGAATGCTGGGAAAAAGATAGGGAGAATTAGGGTGGGAGTTGAGGTGTTTTGAGTTGCCTAGAAGGAGAGGGACATAATGGAGGTGGTGGCGCAGCCAAAGGTGGCGGTGCATGACGGCGGTGGGTGGTGGCTGAATGGAGGAGAAGAAGAAAGAAAGAGGACGAGAGGGAGAAAGAGGAAAATAAAGGTAGGGGAAAGTAGAGGAGGGTCTGCATAAGAGAATGAGAGGTGAAAGAGGTGGCAGAAGCAGCAAAAGTGGTGGCTAAGGGCGGCGCAAAGGGTGGCGGAGGTAGAAATCAGGGTTGATCGGGAAGGGAAGTTTGCACAGTCGGGGAGACTTGTGCAGAAATAATCAAGGGTGATGGATGGTTTTGTTAGCTAGAGGGAGGTTCAAGGAAGAGTTTGGTAGGCAGAATAGGTGGCGAAGTTGGCCGGAGGCGGTGGTGGCAAGGACGGGAAATTCTGGGTAGGAGTTAAAGGCTCGATACAAGGTAGGTTACGAGGGTGTTTATAGGTTTTAGAAGGTACATTAGGGTTCTGTGGGTCAGCTACGGGGTAAGGAAAGTAGGGTTAGGGTTGCCGGCGGCGAGGTTGGTCGGTGGAAACAACTTTTGATGGAGGGGGTGCGTAGGGAAATGAGAGGAAAACGGGTGAGAAAAGGGGAGATGATTGGGTCTGTGTGGTCGCCGAATCAGGGGAGAGATTGGAAGGAAAATCGTTGGTCAAAATGACTATAATCGGTGGCAAAAAACCAGGGCACAGGGGTGCCGGAAATGGTGCTCGATGTCGATGGGGGAAGGGAGGAAGGAGGAAGAAGAAGAAAGATGGGGGACCGAGTGGTTCGGGAAGGAAGAAAAGAAAAAGAAAGGTGGCGAACCGGGCAGGGCGCGAGGTGAGGGGGTGAATTAAATGAAGTGACATGCTTCGAGGGGACAAACACTAAAACACAGCGCGATAGAGAAGGGAAGGAAGGATGCCGTCGCGCAGCTGGGCTGGGCTGAAGGAAAAGAAAGAAAGAAAAAGAGGAACTAGGCCGCTGGGCTAGCCCAGTTCGGTGAGGAGAAAAAAGAAAAAGAAAAGAAGAAGAGAGAAAAAGAAAGAAAAAGGAAAAAGGGAAAAAGGAAAAGAGAAAAATAATTAGGTTAGGGCCAATTAAATTAATCTGAATATCTAGGATATTTAAAAATAATAATATTTAAATAAAATAATATTTAAATCCCTTTTTAGGCTAAATTAGGATTTTTAAAAGATTTTCCATAAATTTCCTTTTTATTAGCAAAACACTCTAATTTTATCCAATCAAATTATTTACAAAATTATTATTAATTCGAAACTATTTTCTCCTTCTTATTTTAAATAAAATAATTTATTTAATTAATTTCCAAAATAAAATGCTTAATTAGCTAAAATACCCAAATTTTCTCCTAATAAAAATACTTATATATTTCTTCTTGATTTGTCCTAATTAATGTCCTTTTATTTTAATAAAAATAATTTGTTTAATTAATTTTCATAATAAAACCTCATTTAAATATAATTTTTAAAATTAGAAAATTTTGGGGCATTTCACCGCCTGTCACCACCAACCCAAGGTGTTACCCTAAACCCTTTCAACCCTGAAATCCTAATTATACAAGCTTTATTTATTTACTTTTATTATATTTCTATTATTTTGATTATTATTATTATTACTATTATTATTATTATTAGTGTTATTGTTATTATTATTACTATTGAGGGCTGAAGACCCATCTTGTTTTTATTTCGATTATTATTATTATTATTATTATTATTACTATTTGTATTATTATTATTATTATTATTATTATCGTTATTATTATATTATTATCATTATTACCATTATTGTTATTGTTATTATTATTATTATTATTATTATTATTATTATTATTATTATTATTATTAGTGTAAAATCTTCAAATCTTATATTATCATCTTTTCTAATATTACTATTATTACTTTAATCTTTAGCAAAATTTGTATTTAGTTAGTGTTACTATTATTACATTATTATTTTATCTATAACCATAATCTTAGAATAAATTAGAAAGAATAGTATTTTTGGTAGGAGGGAACCTAATCCTTAGTTTTTTTCCTTTTATAGGTGAGACCAGTCAAAACCTTAAGGAGGCGTAGGAGCGTGCTCCAAGACCGGTGTCGTATTAGGTAAGGGTATAGCTAAGGCCTTATGTATGTAATGTGTTTTGTATACCTTGTATGCCTTATGTCATGATATTTTATATATCTTATGCTTATCATTATGACTATTTTATGTGTAGTGTGGTTTGGAGTTGAGATATGCTTATGTGCCTTCTTATTGTATGCGTTGATATGTATATGTGGTGAAATGTGATGTGGCCCTTTAAGACATGCATGTGAGGATGTTTAATATGGTATTGTGGGGTGGAAAGATGAAAAATAAAAATGGGAGAGTGAGATGAGTAAAGGGATGTAAGTTGGCTAACATAGGTGGAATTGATCTAAGTGTTCCATGGTTCATGAGTGGATGAATAAAAAAAGGGATTTTAAATAAAATAAAAGGGTGGAAGAATCTAGGGTTTTGCATGGAAGAATCTATTGTCGTGTATAGGAGAATCTAGGGTTATGCATGGAAGAATCTATGGATGTGCATGGGAGAATCTAGGGTTTGTGTAGGAGCTTTAGGGTTTTGTATGAAAAAGTTCAAAGGGTTGCATGGGACATATAAAGTCTACATGGGGGTGAATTTTATGTATGAAAAGTTGATTTGAGGTGTGAGGAAGGTAATGGAAGAGTTTTTTGGGTGATTGGGAGCTTTGGGTGAAAAAAAGTATGTGGGACAAAATAAGGGTATATAGGAGACGGAGCTAGAATTTGGGAGCAAAACCCTAGTATAAGAAGGTAGCAAAAAGAGAATTAAATGAGGGTGAGTGGAGTACAAAATGAGGATGGAAATTATCATGTGAGGGATGAACATGATTAGCATGGAAAATAGGAGGTGGAAGGTGAGAAATGGAGGTGTGACATGTGGAAATAAGGAAGCTAGGGTTTGACGTGGCCAGCTAGGGTTTGGTGTGACTACTTAGGGTTTTATGGTAACACGTGTACTTGGTGAGTAAAGTGAGTTGATGAGGGTTGAACCCAATGGCTATGATGAGTAGGGTAATTTGGGCTTGTGAAGAGGAGTAGGACGGGCCACATAGGCTCAAATTAGGGTTTCTGAAGGAAACCCTAGAGTGAGGTGGTGAGTGGACTTGGAGGTTTATGATTGTAACACCCCAAATATCACTACTTTTTTTTGTGAAAGAAATTACATTAGAAATATTTAAATTAAAACCCGTGAATTTTGGGGATGTTACCGCCACACTTAGTACCAAATCGGTTCTCTCCGATCGTTTCTGTACCAAGTTCTAAGGCTAAAAAGATTAACACAAAACTTAAAACAAGATTTCATAAAATGAATTAAATAAATAATAACATAGAAATCAGAGTACGCATAAAGAATTATTATTCATATCCAAGCGAGAAATAGATTACAACGAATAAAAGATTCATTTAAAGAACTCAATGCAAGGTAATAAATCAGATTGGATGAATCTGGTACAAAGGAGATAATAAAAGGAATATAAAATAACGAGAAGAGTGAATCCGACCACATATATAATCAACGCTCAGCTCCACCAGATGTCCCGCCCACCTGCACAAAGTCAGAAAGGGCCCTCTACTCGTGGGAATGAGCAGTACCCATGAAAAGGGTGATCAGTATGCTACGTACTGAGTAAGGTAACTGAGTACTAAGGCCGACACATAAACACATCAAATCATGCAGGAAAATAATCAACATACAATTCCAAGCCACATATATGATACATAAAGGCGTATAGAGAAATCCATAGCCTAAAATCAACAAGCCCACATATAAGGCCCAAAAAGGTCTAGATTAATTATTTAATCTTTGTTTTCTCGGAAGTCGATATATACCATGCCTTTTGTCAAATTCATGCGAGTATAGGAACACCCCACTATTATAACCTGTGGGCTGGTCACACATAGAGCATCATGCCTTAACCACTATTATTTAACGATGGATCAGTCACATATAGGGTAAAGCCCTAACCACTATTCCTAACCGATGGATGAGTCTGGATCCTACTCGCTTGGTATTCCACTATAAGTAATTAGTGTATTTTAAGAGTCTTAGAAATTCTGGTTTGTGTTTATTGAGCTTGAGTCACTCCACTATTTTTGCCGGTGGGCCGGTCACATATAGAACGTCATGTCCTAACCACTATTATAACTGGTGGATCGGTTACATATAGGATAAAACCCTAACCACTCTTCCTGACCGGTAGATCGGTCTGGACCAAGCTAAATAATCTTCTACTTTAAGAGATTAGTGTCATAAATATTTTATTCACAAATATTTTTCTAGACATGCATGACTAACTCCATGCAAACCCTAACTCCACGTAAACCACACTGCCCATGCAAACCCTAACCCCCATGCAAACCCTAACTCCCATGAAACCCTAATACCATGCCACATTAATACCACCATGCAAAACCCTAACACCATGCAGCATTAATACCACCATTCAAAACCCTAACGCCATGCAAATCCATACAAACCCTAACACCATACAATTTCATGCGAAACTCTAACACCATACCATTTCATGCAAAACCATAACACTATGCCATTTCATGCAAAACCCTAACACCACATTGTTACACTCCCCATCATTATTTTACAACCCTAACATGTGTGTCTTAAGGCCACAAAATACAATAATAGTAATACAATTATACACATAATTCTCATGCCACAATTTATTCACACCAACATACTTCAGCTCCATAATCATTCTGTATTAATAACAATTCTACAATATTCACATGAAATACACTATAATTCGTATTACATGGCATGCATATCATAAAATCACATAGTACACATATGGCCTTAGCACCCCTTACCTAAAATGACACCGGTCTTAGAGCACACTCCTACGCCTCCTTAGGGATTTGACTGGTTTCACCTATTATGAGGGAAAAGCTAAAATTAGACTCCCCCTGTCAAAATACTATTAATCACTAACTTATTATAAGACTAGGTTTTTAAATAACTAATAATATATTAATAAAATAACATTAATTAATTACTAACTTTTGCTAAAGATATAGAAATAATAGAATATAATAAAAGTTGATAATATAAGGTTGAAAACTTTACCCTAATAATAATAATAATAATAATAATGATACTAAAATAATAATAGCAAAGATACTAAAAATAATATCAATGATAATATAATTAAGAATAATAATAATATTAATAATAATAATAACAAGGATATTATTCAAAATAAAGTGAAATAAGGGCTTCAGCCCCTTTACTAAAATAATAATAATGAATAATAATATTACTAAAATAAATAACCAAATTTAGTAATAATAATAATGATGAAATAATAATACTAATAATGATAAAATCCATAATAATATTACAAAATAATAGTAACCATAATGGTAGTAATAGTAAAGATAATGATCGAAGATAAAAAGAAGTAGGGTTTCCACCCTACATAGAATAATAATAACTTAATAAATAATAATAATAACACTAATAAGAATAAATACTACTAATAATAAAAATACTAATAACCCTAATAATAATAAGACATGATATTTATCATACTACTGCTAAAATTTAAAATAAGCATAATAGGGTCTTAGCCCTATATAAAATAATAATACTAACACTTGAGAATAATAAAAATGATAGTAATAATAATAATAGTAATAATGATGATAATAATAATAATAACAACAACAAAAACAACAACAACAATAATAAAATTATTAACAACACTTATGGTAAAATATTTATATTAGTAATAATGGAATAAGAATAAAAGAAATTTGAAATAGGAAATAATAATAATAATAATTATACTTATACATATTAATATTAATAATAGTAATAATATAAATAATAAGGGTAATAGTCCTAAAATCGAATTAAAAATTATAATAGGGCTTCAGCCCTCAACAGAATAATAATAAAAATATTAATATCAATACTAATAATAATTCATATTAAAAATGGAAATAATAATAATAATAATAATAATAATAATAATAATAATAATAATAATAATAATAATAATAATAATAATAATAGGATTTATATTAGAATAATTGAAATAAAATAATTTAAGGCTTGAAAAAATAGGGAAAAAGGTTGAGAAGGTCTAAGGTTCAACCTTAGAGTGGTGGGGATAGGCGGTACCGATGGTGGTGCACTGCAGCGGCGACAACGACCAGAAAAGGAGAAGAAAAGGCAAAAAGTTGAAGGCTAGGAACAAAATAAGAAGAAGGAGGGTAGAAGTAAGGGTGATTATTATTGCCCAAAAGGAGAAGAACAAAATGATGGTGGCGGCACAACCAAAGGTGGCGGGGAAGAAGAAGAGGGAGAGAGGAAGAGAGAGTGAAGGGGGAAAAGGAAGGTAGGGAGATAGAGGAGGGTCTGCAGCACAATTTGGGAGGTGAAAGGAGGGGCGAAAGCGGCAGAAGAGGTGGCTAAGGGTGGTTTAAAGGGCGGCGCTGGCAGAAAATGGTTTGGTTACGAAGGGCAATTCGCACGGTCGGGGTAGAATTTTCAGGAATAATTGAAGGGTATGGGTGTTCTAGTTAGTTAGAGGGAGGTGCAGGGAAGGAGTAGGCGGAAAGAATGGGCGGTGGTGTCGGGAAAATCTGGGTAAGCAACCAAAACTTGATACCAAGCTCAAACTGGGGGTATTTATAGGATTTGAATGAGAGAATGATGTTAGTGGGATGACGAGGGAACAAGGTAAGTGGGGTTAGTGTTCGCCGGTGGCAACAAAACCGGTGAAAACCAACTTCGGAGCAGGGGGTTGTGCGTAGGAGAGAGAGAGAGGAAAAACGTGCGAGGAGGGGGGAAAGTGGGAAGACAAGTGTGGTCGGTGAGTCAACGTGGATGAGAGGGGGAGAAAATGGGCAGCGAACGTGCGTAGTCGCCGGTAAAATTTTCGGTTGGTGGCTAGATTGCGGTTACAGGCCAATCGTCATCGGGGAAGAGTGGAAGAAGAAAGGAGGAAGAAAGGGGGTTAGATCGGGCAATTTGGGGTAGAGAATAAGGAAAGGAAAAAGGGAGGAGACCGGCCGGGTGCAACGGATAAAGTCTTTAAATAAAACGACGCGCTTCGACAGAAAAAGAAGGGAAGCACCACGCAAGAGGGGAAGGGAGGGGGAGCAGCTACACAGGCTGGGCTGCGCGAAGGAAAGGAAGTATGGAGGGGACTGGGCTGCGGGAGAGGGCAGGCCCAACAGGGAAGAGGAGAGGAGAAAGAAAAAAGAAGAAAAGAAAGAAAAAGAAAGAAAAAGAAAGGAAAATGAAGAAAGAAAAAGGGAAAAAGGAAAAAATAATTGGATTGAGTATTTAGATTAATTAAAATATTGGGGTCATTTAAAAATAATACTATTTAAGTAAAATAATATTTAAATTCATTTTTAAGCTAAATTTAGATTTTGAAAAGGTTTTCCATAAATTCCATTTTAATTAGCAAAACACCCTAATTTTCTTTAATTAAATTACTTATAAAATTAATATTAATTTGGAACTATTTTCTCTTCCTTATTTTAAATAAAACAATCTATTTAATTAATTTCGAATCTAAAATCTTTAATTAACTAAAATACTCAAATTTCCTCTAATTAAAATACTTATAAATTTCTTATTAATTTTCCCTAATTAATTTTCTTTTATTTTAATAAAAATAAATTATTTAATTAATTTTCATAATAAAATATTATTTAATAATAAATAATAAAATTAAAATTTTTGGGGCATTTCAATGATAGTGGCCCTTGACCCATATACTTAGGAGTTGGGGCACTAGTGTGATCTAGGGTAAGAAGGAAAGGTTGTTGGAGCAAGTTAGGAGATGTAGCAATCTTATGATGTGGGACGGGTCCGTTGGAGGGCAGGTGCAAAGAGAATTAGTCATGCATGTCTTGGGTGAAACTTCTGAATAAGACACTGTAAGATATTAATCAAGTAAAGTAGAAGATTATTGAGTCGGGCCCAAACCAATCCACTGGTAAGTAATAGTTTTTAGTGCTTTTGCTCTATATGTGACCAATCCATAGGCTATAATAGTGGTTAGGTGCATTTCACCCAATCCATCGGTTATAATAGTTGTTAGGTGTATGTTGCCCTATATGTGACTGCTTCATCGGCTAGAATCGTGGGGGATCTAGAGCTCAATAAACTAAACCCTAAGGTTGCTAAGACACATAAAAGATACTAAGTACTTACAATGGAACACCATGTGAGTAGGGGCCAGACTAATCCACCTGTGATAATAGTGTTCAGGAGCTTTATGCCCTGTGTGTTTTTGATCCACTAGCAATAATAGTGGTCAGGAACTTTATGCCATGTATGTTTCTGGTCCACTGGCTATAATAGTGGGGTTTCCATACTCGCATTGATTGATAAAAAGTATGGTGTGAACTGAGTACTAATTAGAGATTAAATAATTAATTTATCTAGATTATAATTGGATCTTTATTTATTTATTTATTATTTGAATGATTGTAAGTTGTTTATGTTATCATGTTGAATCATGTGCTTTTATGAATTAGCCTTAGTGCACGGTTACCTTACTCAGTACATAGCGTATTGATCACCAGTTTCATGGGTGATGCTCATTCCCACAAGTAGAAGACCCTTCTGACTTGGTGCAGGTGGGTGATACTTATTTTGATGCCTTCGATGTTTATGAGGCATCAAGCTGGGCTGAGTGCTGAGTATGGAGTTGGCACAAGGATAGAGAGTGGCATGGTCGGATTTCCCTTTTGACCTTTTTACTTTGTATTGAGTATCCTAGACGTAAATTTTACCGGTTGTAAACCTTATTTCCCTTTTTAGAATTTTGAAAATGCGCTCAGGTTTATGACTCTTTTTAGGCACTCTAATTTCTATCTTATAGTTGATTGTAGTCTTTTGAATGCTAAACTTTTTACGCATACTCCGATTTCTGTATTATGATCCTTCTAGTTCTTTTTATGAACTCTTGATTTAAGTATTGATTAAAGTTTAACAATAATCATTTTTAGCCTTAGTATTTGGTACTAGAATGATTGGAGTGAACCGGTCTGGTAATAAGTGTGACGGTAACATTCCCGAAATTCACAGGTTCTAATTTATTTGCTTTCGTTTTAAAAAAAAAATGAAAAAATAAAATTAATTTTAGGGTGTTACAATGTATGCAAGATAAATATAGACAAAAACCCGATAAAGATAAACAATTTAAAAAATTGTTAATAAAAAAATTAAAGAGCTGATCACAAAATAAGAAGAAAACAAAACATCTCAGATAACAACCGAAATAACCAACGACCATACAAAACGACACATAAGCCTTAAAAAGACAACCATTAAAATAACCAATTAAAAATAGATCATGATATCAGGGGGATTCATGAAATAGAGGCATATAAGGCCACTATACAAGAATAGTAATCATGGTTTCTGGCTTTTCAGAAAAAGTTTGGGATTCAAAATTTCAGTATTTCTGGAAGTACATTTGCGGGTTTGCAGTGGTAAGTAACTAAATGAATATTAAGTAGATAACTTATTCTTACTCAAAGACAAAGTTCACGTTGATAACATGTAACACAATAGGAGAAATGAATGTAACACACTAAGAGAAAAGTTAGAATGTTGAAGGTGAAATAGAATATATTTCATCTACATTCTTATTATCTCACAATTCATCTATTTATAATATAAGAAAAAGGGAATGAAAGGTAAGGAGTTATAAGGAAAATTATTACAACATTATGAGGGGAGGTATAGAAAAGCGATTATAATAGGCTTATGGTACAGTATGAGGATAACAAAGAGTCTTAGGGAAGATGTAAAATCTCTTTTATAAAATATTAGTTTAACACTTTTTATATTGACTTTTATTAAATACCAAAGCATGAGTATTTTGAGACTTTAAAAATTAGCTTATGAACCATATTGAAAAACTAAAAGTTAAAATTTGAAAAACAACATTTTTGTAATATGAATTTTGTTAGAAATATTATTGAATCAAGCATTCAACACATTTTTTAGATCTCAAATTCAACTTTTCTACATAAAATTATGTTTATGTTTACCATTTGATAGTCAAGTTGAAATTGTATGGTTGAAAAGGAAAGCTCAATTACCAAACACCTTTAGCTTTACATGAAAACTAGATAAATATCTGGTCCAAATAACTAACTAGATGACTAATAGCAGTACTAGATAGTAAAGCATCTGTTCTACAAACTAACTCCATCACAATATCTTGGATGATGTGATAGGTGGAATTTCTTTTGTTGTGAAACGTTATTTAATTGCACTCCCACTAGACATGATAGTTGTAAGAGGTAAGCAGAGCTCTTAATACTTGTCTCCTACAACAAGGACCTCTACCTCCCCTCTTTATATAATGTACTATCTCTTGCAATAGAAGAAAAGTTAGAAACATGTGTTTAGAGGCATGATGATAATGTACGCTTACAAAATAGAATATCATGATCTAAACTTATTCATTGCATAAACTACACATAGGATCTAGTGTCATTCCCATCTTAACCATTCTATCTTGAGAAAATAATCTCTATTGAATCCCTATCCATAAGTGAATTCTATTTTATGGTATAGTTAGAGAGTTCTAAATGATTTTTTCCCAATCAATTGGTTATAATCAATATCTAAATAGGTTATGAGCCTTTGATATGGTGCATTGTAATCTAGTTTTACACTTCCTTCTATAGCATGATCTGTAAAGAAGGTGTGGCAAGTGCCTCTCATCTCGATGAGATTTTTGAAAGCTTAATAATTTATAGATGGTATGAAGAAGGACAAAAAATCCTTGCATTTCATGTATTATGCATGGACTCATCGTACCCATAACATCCATTTGGCTTTATGAGACCACCAAATCAATCTTCCTTTAGATGTAACATGCCATTTGTGAAGTTGAAATAGCCCTAAGGTACCTTTTGTCTTGGGAAGGAATACTATAGTGCAAAAAGAATGGACCTTTTAGGATATTCCATTCCTTGTCCAAAGGTAAGACTTAAAAATTGCTTTTGAAAACTATTTCTAGGAGCATTAAGAATAAGCTCCAGTAAGCTTATAACACAAATGAGATTGATTTCACAACCTAACACATCCTTAAAAGACTCCCAACTATAAATTTCTCTACCAAGGGCATACAATCATTGTAAGTAATATTCTTAGTATATAAAGGAATACCAAGATATTGAACATGTAGGACCCCTTTTGGAAAATGATTGTTGTTCTAAATCTTATCTCTTTCTATTTAAGGCACTGAATGAACGAAGTAAATGTTACACTTACTAAAATTAAAAGAAAGACTTGAAAGATTGTAAAAAAAATGGAAGACATCATAAATGGATTGTCTAGAATTATGCTACCATAACTGAAGAAAAATAGGTCTTAGAAAAAAAAAGGTTGTTAAGCTTAACCTTATTGCATTTTTAGTGCTTTGAAAAGAGGATTAGTTTAGAGAATATGCTTAAATTGGTTCAAATAATCCATGATAGTCACAAAAAAATAGGGAGACAAGGGATCACCTGGTCTTAGGTCACCTTTAGCATCAAAAGGGGGGGGGTTTGGGGTTCCATTAATAAGTAGTGATTAGCTAGCATATGTCAAACAACACATTAAATTTTTTATAACATGAATGGGAAACTAAAGGGAGGATAAGACTTGTTCAATGAATCTTTATTCTACTATGTCATAATCCTTTCTTATGTCAGATTTAATCATGCACCTTGGTGAGACATAATTCTTATTATAGCCTTAAACTAGCTCTATAGCAAATTGTGTGTTATCATATATACTTCTGCCCTTAAAAGGGCTAATTGAGTCCCACTAATGATAAAGGGGATGATGTGTTGAAGTTTGTTTGTGATAACTTTTGCACTAATCTTATATAATAGACATCATCAAGCTATTAGCCTAAACTCACATGTTGTTGATGCATTTTAAACATTATGAATTGTTTTTAAAGTGGCATCATTATGTCCTTTAGGGATGGATCTTGTGGTGAAAACATAAGCAATTGAACTCCACAAGTTATTGTCCATGCAGGGCTAGTAATATTGGAAGAACAAAGCATACTAAAAAGAGCATGAACTTATAAGATCTACATGTTTATCTTTAATTAATTTCTTAGTTATTAAAATTAGTTTGGTAAGGTACCAGTTACTTAATTAGGTTAATTAATCATTAAGATATTAGATTAGGTCTGTCTTTTATCTTCTAATATGTTTTACCTTATTTATATCTAGCTAGGATTTTATTGTTATTATCTTAGGGTTTAGTTAGTTAATATTCACAATAACAGTTTGTGAACCGTAGTTTATTAATTAGGATCTTTAATACTATTTAGATTTAGTTTATCTTATTAGAGATAATGCTATAAGATGAGGTAGATGTTAGCATATAAATATCACAGGTAAACTATCGTTATTTTTTTATAGTGAATTTTGAGTTTTAATAAGACATATTTTCTTTATGAATTCTCTCTTATTTTATTGACTCTATGAGTGATTAATTGAGAAATCCTCTTTATTAATTATGTGTTAGTTAATATAAGAGTTATCTACTAAGTGTTTTTATTTTTATTTTTATTAAATATCATTTGAGAGTTATCTATATACGACTTTTGAAGCTAGTTTGAATAATTAATTTATGTTTTTATTACTTATATTGAAACCCTATAAGATCTAATCATATCAAATCATGTCAATTTTGTTTAACTTATCCATAAAGCCACACATTCACCAAACATATGCTTCTATAATGCATCAATTACTTTTCATAATAACTTTTTTAAAAATAAAACTTCATTTTTGTAACTTATTTTTGTTGCATGATCTGAATTGATTTTATTGTATCTATTTTTATTCAAAATATTTATTAAGTTTTTATTTCTATTTTACTATTATTAATGTCATAATTACATTTTATTATTATTACTACTATTGTTATCATTTTTGTCCTTTTTTATACTTAATATCATTAATTTTACATTTCTATTGTTATTAGCAAAATTTTAATTATTGGTCATGATTTCATAAGATTTATAAACAAGTTGAAGAAAACATGTCCTAATAAATCTAAAATTAAGTTTTATAATTAATTTTATGAAAAATCCAAGCATTAAATCTAATGTCATTTGTATTTGTAAGTAGGGGGATGGATTCCATTTTCAAAACTAAAGGAAGTTATTATCCTTAAAAAAGTTGTGTATACTATTGGACATGGACATGTTTATTACAAACCACCAAGTAAGGCACTCTGTTCCTCTTTAAATACATTTTTTTCTTTTTCTCTTACATTTATTGAATACAGCCAAGGTAAAAGAGAGATAAAAAAAGTAGTATAAGGTTTTTGAAGTTGTATATAGAGATAATTCATATAGGGTTGGGGAAGGGAGAGGGGTTATTGTGTACACTATAAGATAAATGCTAAGGGAAGAGATAAATCACAATAGGGTTTGAAACAAGTAAAAATGGCATTTTAAGCTATGATTATTTCACTTTAATACTTGCCCCCTTCCCAAAATCCTCATATGTTTAATGAATATAACCAAGGTAAGATTGTATTTAATGAATATAACTAAGGCAGAATAACAATACATAAAAAGTAGTAGAAAGTGTTTGAAGTTGTCAATGGCAATAGTACATATAGGGTTGGGGGAGAGGGAGTTAATATTTATAATGGATAACTCATTCTAAAAGGAGAGACAAATAAAAATGGGTCCAAAACAAGTAAAAATGACATCTTCATCAATGATTATTTCACTTTACTACATATTTCATTCCTATTAACCTCATACACTATAAAGTGAATCTGCTTGATTTTCATTTTCCTATAATTTTTTTGCAGTTTCTATTTCAGTTCCCCCTATTTTGATGATCAAAATTCATCAACAAGTCTAACATTTCTTTTGCTTGAAATATAATGATGTATATCTATTATATTGATAATTAACCTAAACACATTCGTTGTGCAAATTTTACCTAATTTTTGATTCATTAACATAAAGTAATTTAGATGAAGAATTTAGAATTTAATATTAAAGATAACAACTTATCTGCAATCAACATTTGATTCCTTATGAAATAGATTGTGTTTTAAGATTCTTGTTCCAATTCAACATGTTTAAGTTCAACTTCAACATGTGAATATTGTTGACAAATCAAAAAATGTTAACGTGGATAGTTTGATAATGAATCAAAGAAATATATATGCTAATCTTTGTGAAACAATATATATCATTGTATAATATATTTTTGTTTTTCTTTCCTTATAGACTATATGTTTTATCATCGATATAAGTATCCATAGATATCCCTCAACTCTATGGTCATTCCCTTGATTTTATGAAGAAATTTTCCTAGCAACTACTTGGACATTAATTTATTCACTAGAATTTATGAAGTAGGTTTTCATATATGAGACCATAATCTAGTGATATTTATATCATTTAGATAGAATGATAAATTTTTTGATTATATTCCTCATCACTTTTGATGTAAAGTCCATTTTAGATAAAGCTTAACTAAAGAATCAAACATCTCAATTACTTTAAATGGTGAAGTATGTAGTATACTTCAGCTAGCTAAAATTTGCTCTTTATTTACCCTTTTACCCCACCTAATTATAAATTTTACATGGGTAGTAATGTTGTTGATGTTTAATAGTGGCATGCAATTCCATTTTTGAAGAGAAAAAAAATAGAAAGTAATTGTTTAAGACTTCATAGGTGACTAAGGAAGGAAATATTTAATAAAATTTTGGAATATGTGCTTGAAAATTTTGAATTTTTTTTCATATATGTATATATATTGTAATTTATTTTTTTCCTTATTTGAAGCTAATAGATATTAAAAATTAGTGTTTTTTAAATTTATAGGAAGAAAGTTGATATGCTTTGAATTTCTTTATGTGTGTGTTTTATAAAATGGTGATGTTCGGTTTTATCAGGCAAAGAATGATGTGCTCACATTTTTCTTGTTTGGCTCTACTATTTTATGATTATAATTTCATTGATGTGTAGTTTCTTTGCTTTTTATGGTTTTTGATGTCAGGTATAAATGGGTTATTCATGTCTCTAATCAATATATATCATATAGTATATCAACTACTCAAAGAGTAAGTCAGATATTGAAAGCATGCTTTATAACAGTTGAAAGTTGGTACCACTGCATAGGAAGTGGAAGGATAGTAAAAGTAGTTAAGACATCAAGATATCAAGGATCTTAGCAAATTATTTTTCATTTAGGACTCCAATTTAATGGTAATACCCATTCCTAAAATCCCTCAAATTATATTTAAAATTATGTTCATATAAAATAAATTAGTCTAGTTTTGGAAATACGGCTTGAAATTTTAATATAGCTATGAATTTTAGGCATATATATGGATTGATTTCTCTAACCAATTTATTGGTACACTTAGAAATTAGCAATTTTATTTTCTGATAAACCAATCGACTAGTTATCCTATGATTTTAGATCATTTTCTAATTTTGATTTGAATCTTCTCCCAATGTTTATGAACAATTTCAATTAGAATATATTTGTATTAACATGCACATTTTTATGCTTTAGGATTATTTTTATATTATTTAGATCACTCTATGATTTTATTTAGCTAAAATTTTCCTAAAAGCACTTTTTGAGTGATTTCTCACCCTCTCTCTTATCCCTCACTTTCCTCTCTCTTTTGGCATTCATGGTTGCATGTTTGACTTTCTACTCCTCTTCCCTGACTTATCAACCTATTTCCATATCTCTCCCTAATCACACTCCACCCCCTTACCTCAACATGTGCTCCTTTGCACCTTTATTGCCCACAGTCAACCTAAGTTAGACTCCCTCTCTCCCACTCGAGAATGTCGACAATCACACTATCCAATACACTCCATTTTTTATTCAATTATCTCCTCACCGTCTTTATTTTCCCACTCTTCGTTTTCCCTTGTGAAAATTCCTAAGTGTTGGGCAGTCTCCACTTTTCTTTCCTTTTCTTATTTTCTAAGAAACCATATGCTTTCCTCTTGTTCCTTATCCTATGGTCGAATGATAATCTTAACTTTAGCTCTCCCTTGTTTCTCTTAAGTAGTGAAGGGTTAAGGTTTTGAGAAATGTTGAATATTTTAGCTTCTTTCTCCTTAGAATCTTTATTTTCAGAAAAGGTTGAGGGATAGAATTTTTCTCCTTTATTTCATTTTAATAAGTTTGGGAAAAAGAATTTTTGTCATTTTAGTTTGTAATTTTCTTAGGAATCGAGGTCTCACTAGACAACCATTAAGTAGGAGTATTTTCTACTAGAAGAATTTCTTGGAGGTAAGGAATTCTTATCTTTAATATAAATAAGGCATTTTTTTGTTTGTTGTAGTTTCATGTTCTTGGTATACTTATGTGTTGTGAATGAGTTAATTGTATTCTTGGATTCGAGCATGTGGTAAACTTTTATTCTTTGAATTTCTAAGCATGTTTCGAGCTCCTTACTATTATGTATGATTTTTGTAATTTTGAGCATGATTTTATTAAGTGCTGATATTATCATGTTCCCATGTGATTCTACGTATGCAACATATCTTCTTTTTTTTTCTTTTTTGTGTTTTATGATATAGAATCATGCTAGGATTAACATGGAAAAGTTGGGTGAAAATTTAATTAGTGGATCATAGGTTTAGGTATTATCTTATCCTGACCGGTCGATCGATTAGTTAGACTGATTGATCGGTTGTGTGAATAGTCACTCACTTTGAGATTTTTGATCAGAAAGTTTCTAGATCAATCAATTGGTTTTATGCACCGAATGACTAGTTCCTATAAGTGTTCGATCGGTTTACCAAAATTTATCGACTAGTTGCCTTATGACTAAAGCGATCTAGTCTCTACTTAAACCCATTAATTAGTTTGGTCAAACCCATCAATTGGTTTTCTATGAACAATCAATTGGTGGGTCCAACTAGTCAACTATTTTACTAGCTTTATTTTCCATTCAAGTCTAGTACAACCAAGGACTGATTGACTGGTTAGCTTGTATTTTACCATGTTTTCTTGTCATTTATTATTCTTTCATTAGGCCTTCTATATTAATGTTTCCATGTAATTGTAACTTTTTAATCAAGATCCTAACCATGTTTACCTTGATTTTAATATGGATCAAAATGATGATATTTTGGGCCTTGAGTGGTTAAGTTTGGTGTCACCTCTAAATACCTAATTGGTAGCTTATATGCCTTGTGATTTATTTGGTATTATCACTTGAAAACACCTAATTTGGATATTAATGGAATTAATTTGTAATTTGTGATATCATTTGGTAATTAATAATTAGTGGATTAAGGTTTTATTCGATCCTTGTGTTTTTAAATTTTCACCAGTACCTATTTCCTTCTCTACCTGGCTGCACTCGATAGGGGGTATGCACATATCTTTAAGGTATAGGATTATACTATGGAAGGCTAGCATATGATTGGTGTCCATTACGAGTGGGTGAGGTACCCCAGTACAAGGCCTATCACTTTATATTATCCATTGCTTAGGTCAATGTGGTATCCTAACTTTTTAGCCCTCGCGTCAAAGGCATTCAATATATGGTGGGTGAGGTATCTTGGTACAAGCCCCCTTGGTGTACTCTGACTCCGCATAGTGGGTTTGGTATTCTAATATGTGTTAGTCATCGCGACAAGTGCACTCGATGTGTGGTGGGTGTTGTATCCTCAGGGAAAAGCCTCTTTGATGTATCCGAACCTTATGTAGTTGATATGGTATCCCATTGTGTGTGTATGCTATCATAGCTATTGTTCATGGTGGAGAACTAGGTGTGGTAGAATAGATTATCTTAATAACTAGCAGCTATGTGGTTACTAAAGGAAGATCATTATAATATGGTTTACATTATGTGATTCTAATGTATGATCTATATTATTGTTCATCCATGACATGCAAGAATACCTTGTTATATTGCTATTATGAGCCTAAGTGTTATACTATCTTAGTATGCTTATCACCATATTACTATACGACTTTAATGTGCATCATAAGCCCTTAGCATGTTTTAGATAGTTTGTTTTACCAATACTTCACTGTATCGACACTACATTCGTGCGCTTATTGTGATGATCCAACTTTTGGTCCGATGAGTAGAAGATGATTTACAAGGTTATGATTCTCAATTAGAGTATGTTGAGGATAATACTATAGGCTAGTAGCTGGCTATTGCTTAGGATTTGAGAGTAACATTCTCATTTAGTTAAGATTTAGGCTAACCAATTAAATGCAATATTGCCCACTGTGTTGGGGTGATTTTGGTTATTTTTAGTTATTTAAATTCTTAGCTTTGATCCATGAATTTATATTTTATAAACTCTCTCTTTTATCTATAGTACTATTCTCATCATTGTTATTGAAGAATTATTTTATTATTAGTAAATCATGCATTCTTTTGTGGTTGTTTCATTTTACCGTACATTAGATATGGGTGATCACACTTCTTTCATGGTTGATTTGGTGGTAACATTATCTAGTTTTGCTTTTGTAAACACTTCTACATTGTCTTTAAAATAATTTTTTTGGTTAAAAATATGGGGGGTGTTACATTGATTTCCTAATAACTTCATTTAAACATTGACACATTTGCAAGCACCAAAAATATAAACAACGAGTAGATTCATATGGAAAATTTTGATTTAATCAAGATGTGATGCATTCACAAGGGTAAGGTGATTCCAGCACCAACATTTAGATGCCTCCAATGGATATTATGGTGGAATCTCTATGAGAGTCAAAAATTCGTGACAAAAAGTAAAATCTATGAACTTCAAAGAGAGTGACTTCTAAGATCTCATAGATTTTTTTTCCTCCAAATATCTTAGGAATAAACCATTAGGTAAAGCTAAAAATAAAGGTGCCATTTATATAAGAATTTAGTGAATCAAGCAAGTGGCTATGAAGTAGGTAAAGATGATACCAGAAAGTACCATCAAACAAAACTTTAGAGTAATAATACCAAGAAGTATCATAGTCAGGTAGACATAAAAGTAGAGATGAACTCTCACATTAATAAAAATAATTGCTAATACTTTATCATTAATAAAAACATCATTCAATGTAAACCATTTAGCTAATATTTTCTTTTTTCTTGGCTAGAAAGTGGGCAAGGGATTGAAAATTATTTTGAATGGTTTAAAAACAATGAGTACAACCATCCCAATCATCTTTATAATGGTGGAAAGTATGTATAAAATATTATTTGTCTTATTAAGTAGGAAAGGTATATAAAATTACAATTGATAACATTAAATATACCTTGGATGTACAAAAATTATGCTCTTAAGGTTCTCAATGTGTGGATGTTTTTTGCTTGACTATAAGCATGATTGAAAGCATTGATTATATATATGTATATAAGCATACATGCTAGGAAGATAAAATCAAACTCTGGTGATATGTAAACTAATGTGACATGGTCTTAAATCATATTATATCTAAATGGATAATATATTGAATCAAATATTCTCTCTTAAATATAAGAAATATTTAGAAGTAACTTCCCAAACATGTTGTAGAAAATTTTCTTTTATGCTAAAACATTCGAAGAACAATAGAGCTGAAGAAAGAGAAAAAGTCATGGAAAGAAAAAGGTAAGATAGAAAGAAAAGAGAGCAATATATAACTTTATTTTTCTTTTGAAAATTCAATCAAATCTAAGAAAATATGAAGCTCTATCTAAAACATATTGATTGTGTTCCTTCTTTATTTGTTTTTCCACTTTTTTGGTTTGAAATAATAATCACACTTGTTTATTCAAATATGCAATGATTTAATTTGGTTTTTAAACAGTTTTTTTAGATATAAACATTTCTATCGTCTAATACATATATGTATACACACACACACACACACAAGTTTCTCCCCTTTTATTTTGATATTTGATTGGGTGTATTTAGAATCTTGCTTTGTGAAAATTTTGTTAACTAATTGTCTAATTGTGTGTTGCTATTTAGATGAACTACTTAAAATTACTTACAACTTCATGGATAGAACATGCCATTAACCAATTATTCAAGATGGTGGAAGCAGTCTATAGCAATTATATTTATGTCTCATGGAAGGATTAGATCCCCTAATCTTACTCTTCATTAAATATTGGCGATATAATAACATTCAAATACTTTTACGATTGGCTTATGAATGACACTGGGAAAAATCAAGAGTTGAAATTTTAAGGAAACATATTTTCCCTAAAATATGGATATTATTATAAAGCTTATTGAATTAGGATTCTAATGCATTCTTTGGATTTTAAATTTCTACACAAAGTTATGATCTTTTTACTATAAATGTGTTGACCTTAACTTTTACATATGAATGGATAAAGTATATCATGATTAACATTATGGATGTTATTATCTTTTCATAGCTATTAATTTGGTTGTTATTTAATTATTTGATAATTTCATGAAGATATTATTTAGTTAATTAGTTTTATTAATCATTGAGAAGTTAGATATGATTTTTTTTATCTTATGATGTATTTTATTCTGTTAAGATTTATTAGGACTTAATTATTATTATCTTATGGTTTACTGGGTTACTATTTACACGTATTGTTCACATGAATAGTACCATTAATAATGATTTATTCATTAATTTTTTTATCTTATTTATGTTTATTTTATTTTATTAGTGAGGAGGTTACATGAATATGTGGATGTTAGCATATAAATATCCCTTGTAAATTCATATTATTTTCTCATGATGGAATTTGAGATTCGGTAAAAAACATGTTTTTTGTGTGAATTCTTATCTATTTTGTCCGTTCTTTGTAAATGACAATTTAAAAACCCTACATACATTTTTTACATAGGGGATGCTTTAAGAGTTATATGTACAAGGTTTTTAAATTTAGTTTGAAAATTACTTTGTGTGATGCTTCATCCATATTCTTAATTTAGAAATCATCATTAATTTATTTTCATAAAATTACATAAAATAAGGTATTTCTGAAACCACATATTCCGTCATTATAACACCCCATATATTACACCTATAATATGTGAATATTTGTATGCTTGATGATAATTGTCAGTGTTTGATCTTATTTTAGAAATGTGTTTTGGGTTTAATTTATAAAGGATTTGGACAAGTTTGGAAAATAAGGAATAAAATGGCTTTTCTAGGGTACCAATTGATTGGTTGCATGAACCTAGTTCGTCTAACCTAAGAAAATTTCAAACTCAATTTTAGTTAATAAATTCTTCCAACAATCTTAAATCTTGGCCATCAATCTCCAAAATGTTTTTAAATCATCTTTGATGATTTATAACCTATAATCCAAACATTTTCTTTACCGCGATAAATTCGGGGACCATAATTAACAAAAAGTATATGATGACCTCACACCTTTATCTCATTCTTCCTCTCTATGATATGCATGCTGGATGGTTTTCATTCCAAAAAATCTCTACAACATATGATGCTTGTTTGCCACACCTTTTTTTTTGTATTTCTCCTTCATGTGTTTGGATTTTTTGAGGCACCTTATCCTACCATGTTTTAGTAGTGGGAGAAGTTAATCCTAATTTATTGAGAAAATTTCATAAAATTCCCTTATTCAAGTGTTTTAATTGGGGTTTTGATATTATATACCCTTCCCCCTTTATTTTCTATTAGATTATGGGTATATTAGCAACATGAACCTATCTTTTTCCTCATTTTCTCTCAAACATAGAGTGCCTTGCATCCACCCATTTTCTTCTTTGTGTTTTCTAATTCAGGCCTTCTATCCTCTTCTAATCCATATTTTAATTCTTTCTTATTTTACTCTTAATCAAGATAGGGCTAGATTTAGGATAAGATTGAGGGTTGACTTCTTTCCATGGTGTTCAATTTAGTGAGATGGTATATTTTTATTTTCCTAACCTCTTATTTTATTATTTTTATACAATTCTAAGGATTTTTTTACTAGTTTTAATATCTTATTTTAAGGTGTTTTAGGTTTGGAAATTTTCAGCTAGGGGTTATCCCTACATGGTGAGAATTTTGCTAAACTAAACTAGCTAAGTCATTCTTACCTTTGTGGTGTGGAGTGAATAAGCATGTGGGTTGGTGTAGGTATGGAATTATGAATTTTGTATGATAATATAGTAATATTAGTGATGTGTTGAATCATACCTTGAGTTGTGTTATTTTGAGAAAATATGAGTTTTATGTATATATCTTGATAATTAATTGAAAAAGCAGCATGTTTTGGTTGTTGAGCATGATTTATCTTATTTTTTGCAAGTGTTAAATGGTATGGATGTGATATGGTGAGTATTTGAGGTCTAATTCAAGTATGAAATTGAATGTGGAAACCTTTTTGCATAGACTAATCGACTAGTCTCTAGGACAGTCAAATGGTCAGTCCAACCCATTGATTTATTTGTCTATGATATTATTTGTTTTGGTTTCAACTTGAACCCATCAACTAGTTTGGCTAAACCAATTGACTAGTCTCAATAATAGTCTATGGATTTGGTAAACCAATTAAATATTTTCAACATGGGCACTTCCAAACCTATCGAGAGATCGACATAACCAATCGACCGGTTTCAGCCATAACATTTTATTTGATTCATTTTGACCTAATAAGGTTTGAGACTTTGTATGTGAAAGATTTTATCCGAATGAATAACTAGATTATATCTCATCCAAAGTTCTATAATTTCATATCTATTATTCTTGGTGAGAATTATCTATAATTATAACCTCCTTACAAAATTTATTTATAGGGGTTAGTGAGTATTTACCTATCATTCTTGAGAAATTTTTGTGGAGAGAATAGAGAGTATAAATATGTTAAGTTGTAAATAATCTCTTAGAGTGTCATTAAGATATTAAGGCTTATAAATTGAGAGAAGAGTGGTTATCAATACAAACATGTTACTATTTTCACGTCTAAAATGGAGAACTTTTTGGTAGTGGATATACAGATTAATTTACTCTCAAACCACTCTATATTATATGTTAATTTTTATTCTATCATTTTTATTCCATAAAACCCCATTCACCCCCTCTAGATTTTTTTTAAAATTTTGTATCAGAGTAATGTCACTTCTCAAAAGATTCAACCATATGAGATGGAAAAAATCCATAGGTGGAATGGATTCCATTGGTTTCAATAAAGGCATTTTCACTACTAAACCACCATTGTTCAATGGAGAAAAGTTTTTCTACTGGAAGAACCAAATGATGTTCTTCATCAAATCATTAGATTACAACATAAGGTTAATAATCACTGAGGGTCCAATATAAATCACAAAGGAGGTCTATGGTGAACTTGTGGAAAAGACAAGGGATGAGCTCACAGATGCAGAAGGAAGGATGCTAACTCTCAATGATAAAGCCATCATAATTCTATAATGTGGGCTAGGTGAAAGGGAGTACCACTATATCTAATCATGCTTAACTATAAAAGAAATATGGGATAAGCTCATCCTCAACCATGAAGGGACAAATCAGGTGGAAGATCAAAGAATTACTCTTTACACTAGTGAATATGAACTCTCTTGCATGATGCAAAGTGAGAGCATCAACATCTTAAGCAACTGATTCACCTCCATTGTCAACAATCTTAAGCACTACTACGAAAATATGAAATAATAATGGGACATGAATAACGGTGGTTAGGAAATCGTTGCCAAACGTGTGAAAATTAATGCGTGGGATAGCTTTGATAATGATTATATTTCAAAACCGTTATTAAAATCCCAACGTTAAAATTTTACATGGTAGTTTTAATAACGGTATATGAAAACCCGTTATTAAAAGATCCTTTAATAATGGTTTCTACAATAACCGTTGTCAGAAGGTTGAGAAGTTTTAATAACGGTTATTACAAGAACCGTTATTAAAAGATGTTTTAATAATGGTTCTTATAATAATCGTTATTAAAACTTCTTTTAATAACGGTTCTTGTAAGAACCGTTATTAAAACCAGATGTTCCTCCTATTATTTAATTTAGTTCTATTTCATGCCAAAAATTTATACTCTACACCTCCCTCTCTTACTCTCCTTCTCTTGCAAACCCTCGCATCGCCACACCGTGCACCGCCACTTCGACTCCTCTCGATTTAGGAAAACCACTACTTGTTCTCTTTCGCACCGCTAACTCTTCTTTTCCTTGCACCACTCTTTTGCTTGCAGCACCACATCTCTGCCATTATCGGCTTTGCATGTACTGTCATTCTTTTGCACCTTGCCAACACTTCTTCCTTCTTCCACCGCTATGTTTGTGGGTGGTCACCGCTCTCCTTCTACTCACCACCGCTCCTTTTACGTATGTTTTTATTCTTCCGCGTGTAGTTTTTTCTCTTCTTATATATATATATATATATATATATATATATATATATATATATATAAATGCATGCATGTTGATGTAGGTTGCGTTGTTTGTTATTGAAAAATTACAGTTTGTTGTTGAAAAATGTGTTGGCAAAAAATGTTGATGTTCGTTATTGAATTTGTCGGTACTATTATATATTAACATATGCATGTGTTGCTGGAGACCTTTACATATATATATAACATGCATTAGTGCTTAATTACAAAGATAAATAAAATATTTAAATTATTAATAATGTCACTCGCAATATATATATATATATATATATATATATATATATATATATATATATATATATATATAGACACACACACACACATTTTCATTAATAAGTATAGGACACTATAAGATATAGGAAATGTCATATAATAAAATAAAAATACATTTTACATATGAACATCATTAAATGAAAATTTCAATTAGAGATGCATATGTTAATGATTTTTATTTGATGAGGATTAAATAGATGTAGAAAATAAAGAAGAAAGAAAAGTGAATAATTAAATAGAGAGGAATAATTGTGTATAAAAATAATAATGATATAGTATGTGTTAGGGTTTAATTATAGTTAGCTAGGTTTAGGATTAGGGTTTTATGAGGTTTAGGGTTAGTTTGTATTATAATTTATTAGAGTTAGGGTTAAGGCTAGGGTTTAGCATTTATTATACTAAATATAAAAGTGAATAATTAAATAGAGAGGAAAATTGTGAATGATGATGATAATAATAATAATAATAATAATATAAGATTTAATAGGGTTTAATTATATTTAGCTAGGTTTAGGATTAAGGTTTTACGAGGTTTAGGGTTAGTTTTTTTTATAATTTATTTAGGTTAGGGTTATAGTTTAGCGTTTATTATACTAAATATAAAAGTAAATAATTAAATAGAGAGGAATAATTATGAATAATAATAATAATAATATAGGATTTATTAGGGTTTAATTATAGTTAACTAGGTTTAGGATTTGGGTTTTACAAGGTTTAGAGTTAGTTTTTATTATAATTTATTAGGGTTAGGGTTAAGGCTAGGTTTGGCATTTTTTTTTCGATAAGTAAGAAGATTTATTACTATCGAAATGGAAAGTTACAACCAACCGTAGCAATCAATACAATCTAATGGCGATAACCACCTAGTATTCTTAGCATACATACCATGGTGTACTATTCTCCTAGATACATTTATAATAATAACTCTTAAAATCATAGAGTTTTGCCTAGCCTGATTCTAAAACAATATAAGATTCCTTTCATGCCAAATAGTAGCAATATAAGAAATAAACAAATCCCCTAAGATATGTTTTTTGCTAGAGTTCTGTTGAGATCTAGTGATTAAAGCTTTGACTTCTTGATCCCAGCCATTGATCCTATCACTTCTCCTTGCAGCCACCTTGATCTTTTACCAAAACATGGAAGTAAAGGGGTAGAAGAGAAAAAAATGGTCTCTAGTCTCCACTTGTTGCTGATAGAAAACACACATAGGATCCATATTCATGCCCAACTCCCCCAATCTATCTTTTATTAGTAATTGATTCCTGAAGGTAAGCCATGCTGGACATCTCAATCTTAGTACAATCAGTGGCCTATAAACCAAAATTTTCCATCTCTGTTTCTCTTGTTTAGTACTAATAAGATGGTAAGATTCTTTAATGCTAAAAGCAGCAACATTCCTATCGACACAGTTCTGAACATACTCTTGTAAAAGAGGTCGAGTGTGCATGATCTTCTGAAAAATCCAAGAAGTATAAGCTAAGGGAACAAAGTCCCACAAATAATTCTGCTTAAGGTAAATGGTGTGCACCCATTTAACCCACAAAGTATCCTTCTTAGCTACAATGTTCCAAAGTAACTTCCCTAAAGCACAACTGTTCCATATATCTAGATTCAGGAGGCCAAGACCCCCTTAATTAGTAGGGCAACAAATCTTATCCCAAGATACAAGTGCAAACTTTTTGACACTAATCTTCCCTGACCACAAAAAACCCTGCACAGACTGATGAAACAATGTAGAACTTTCGTGGGCAGCAAAATTATTTGGCTGAAATATAAGTGAACACTAAAGAAAACTAATTTGATGAGCTACACACGAACAGCATAGGACATATATAGTGTATTCCAATGCCTAAGCCTAGTAGTAATCTTATCCACAAGTGGCTGTAAATGACTTGTAGAAACCCTTGCTGAAGACAAAGGAAGCCCCAAATAGGTTATAGGAAATGATCCTGCAGGGAAACCCAAGTGAGATAGAATGAAAGCTTGAACCTACTGAGAGACACCTCCAAAGAAGACACTGCACTTTATTAGATTGATAGACAGTCCAGACAATGCAGAAAACTGAGATAAAACCTCTTGTAAACAAAGCACACTCTGTAGATCTCCTCTGCAAAAAAATAGTAGATCATCAGCAAAATTAAGATTGATAAGCTTCAGAGTTTTACACCTAGGGGGACCATGAAATCTTGGATCAACCCATAATTTCTTCAAACATCTACTGAAGTAGTCCATCACTAGTACAAACAGATAATGGGATAGAGGATCTCCTTGTCTTAATCCCCTCTTACCAGGAAAAGGAGGAGAAAACACCCCATTGAAGCTCAAAGAGAAGGAAATAGAAGTGATGTAACACCCCAAAATCACGACTTAAAATTTTCGTTTAACTTATGCTTTGCGGAAGCGAAAATTAAAGAATGGTGGGTGTTACCGCCACACTTGACATAATTCTGGTCTCCTCACCATCCTTACATCAAGTGCTAAGGCTTAAAACAAATCAAACCATCCAAAAATAAGGGAAGTGCAATACGAAATCAAGAGTTTTGCAAAAGACATATTATCCAAGATAAATGATTGTTTAGGAATTAAATAACTAACCATTTAGAAAATAACAACAAAGTACGCAAAATTCATATATGGTCTGCCTTACACTCTCGCGATCCAACAAATTACAAGGAGAAGGGGAAAAAGGGGGGCGGGGCCCACTCGCTCCCTAAATCTACCTATTCACCGGGGTGACGCTCCTCGTAGTCTCTTAGCCAACGCATGCCATGGACGTACTCCTCTGAAAAGTGATAGTATCAGTACGACTTCCTCATACGGAGTAAACCACAATGCCTCCGGAGAGGTAGCATACCCACGTAGCAAACATCATGCAAGTAGGGAATTCAAAGAGAATATATGTTCACATGCAAGGCCACGATTTTGAAACACACAACCACATCACATTTAACAGTACGAGCTAGATCAAAATCTCCATCAAAGGCATTTAAGGCATGATTATAATTTCATAATCAATTTAACTAACCAACGACCATACATTAAGGCCTAAGAAGAAGAGTTAGTGATATTCCAAGCAATCTCACCAAGGTCAAGTCATTCCTATTCCGATTATTATAGAAGTATTATGGTGGGTGTCTAATCCGGTTATAAAATTCATAGAAATTCTCAAGTGGAATACAATCCCATATCCATGACAAAGATCATCAATGAGGGTGGTGCCAAAATAAATCACTCGATTCTAGGGCAAAGCTTGCCAAGGAAGCCACACGACATAACAGTCGCCTATACTAAACCTCAGAACTCAAGACCTTAAGTACGCGTACTCCCTATAGGGTGTATGGAATACCTGTAGAGCAGAAGTGAGCCTCTTGACCCGAAGGCCCAAAACTATGCACTCGGCAGCCAAGTCCGAGGCACGAGATTCCTTTCCAACTCGAGTCTTTCTCTTTAAGTAATTATTGTCTTATGAAATTTCAGGTTATTATTTCCTTTTAGAATGTCGAGATTCACATCATTCAACTTAGTCAACCACCAACAGACAACATCACATCCAAGACCACAAGGTCACAACCATTCTAAGCCAACACGGCCTAGGGTTAGGCATTATGCCATAGCCCGATTAATTTTTCGATTCAAAGTTCAAACCAATTATCCAATTATTCCCAACATTTATTTTAAGGCCAACACTTAATTTAATTAATCCATTTATCCACTTTGAAACAACTTTTTTCCTTACCGAGTTTACTTACATAAGCCATTTGTCATGAAACGCTAGAATAAAATAATTATTGATACTTTACATCCGACAATCTCTTCGGTACTACAAAGGACCATATTATCCCTAACCATTTATCATACATAGTACATGTAAACACTATTAGCATGCATTTCCAATATTTCATAGTCTCATACAATTTTCACAAACAAATCTCAACACAATCATGGTATATAAAATTACATTTTACCTTAAACATATCCTTCTCATTATACTAGCATAAAACCAAGTTCGTTACCATTAGCGTACACTTTTTCACATTTAAGAATATCACTTTGGCATATAAAGAGATTACATGGTAACACATATTAATTTACACTTCATTATATTCATGTATGAATGAACTACAACATGCTCCCATATAAATTACATTTTACCTTAAACATATCCTTCTCATTATACTAGCATAAAACCAAGTTCGTTACCATTAGCGTACACTTTTTCACATTTAAGAATATCACTTTGGCATATAAAGAGATTACATGGTAACACATATTAATTTACACTTCATTATATTCATGTATGAATGAACTACAACATGCTCCCATATAAACTACATTTTACCTTAGACATATTCATCTCATTTTACTAGCATAGTTCAAGTTCATTATCATTATCATATACTTCGTCAAATATTTAGAATATCACTTAGGCACATGAAAAGATTGCATGATAACATATGTTAATTTACACATCATGGTATTCATGTAGAAAAGAAATACATCATACTCCCATTTCCCACAAACATATAATAATTTGATATATGCATTCTATCATGATTTAATCCTAGTAACTAGCTTATCATTTTCACATAAAAATTCTACCGTCTTCGAGTTAGTTGGGTTTACCTTGAGCTTCCTAAAAAAAAAATACTCTAAGCGAGGTCGAGGTTACCTAGAAGTGAAAACACCATCCAAACTACAAGCATTAATATTTATGCAAAATGAAATAATCAAAATGCAACCTACGCAAACTAATACTTGAAAATTATTAGGAAGAATAAATGAGGCAGCCGGTGCATGAATTTAAGCACCGAACTTACCGAGGATAGAGTGCTTACTTGGGGAAGGAAAATGGCTGCTTGGAGAAGGTAGAACATAAGGTAAAAGCTGGAAGAATTTTGAAACTAAATTCGGTGGAGGGAAGAGGGGAGTTTTGGGGCTGCACTTACCTTTGTTTTCTTACTAGAATTAAGGGAAGGGAAGAGGGGCTGCAAGGAGAAACTTAGAGGGATTAAAGGGAGGGGGAAAGGGGTGATATCTGCAGGTTGGGACACAAATAAAAGGGGGAGAAAAGGGGCTGCTACAAGGGTGAGTGGGGAAAGGTGCTGCAGGTTGGTTTTTTTTAGGGGGGGAGAGTTTCGAACCAGGGAGGCGGGGAAGGGCTGGTTTCAAGCATGGGAAAAGAGGAAAAAGAATGGATAGGTGGCTGGAATAAAGGGATAGGGGTGCAGGTTGAGAGGGGAGGGAGATACAAGCTGTATCTCGTAGGAAGGGCTGGGTGACATGGGGTTTTGGGGCTGTACAAGGCTAGGTGACGTGAAGGCTAGGGGTGGCCTGATTTGCTAGGATTTTTTTTGCAGGGAAGGAGGGCATGGGAAAAGAGGAAAAATAGGTGGGTAGATGGAGGAAGGATAGGGTAGGGCTGCAGGTTGAGAAGGGGAGGATGAGGCTGCAAGTTTAGAAGGTGGAAGGTTGAGTGTTGAAGGTAGGCTGCAGGTTGTGGGTGATGTGAGGGATGATGGTTGAGTGATGGCTGCCAAAATTTGCAGGCTTGGGTGGCGTGAGAGAGGGTGAGGTTGTAGGGAGGAGGGGGCTGCGTTTGGGGAAGAGGAAAGGCTGCAAAGGAGGGGGATAAGGCTGGGTGGAAAAGACTTATGCATGGGAAGGGAGGAAGGTGACGGGTGCATGGTTTGGGGGCTGCAGGTCGTGCGACCTGCTGGGGGTGGTTTGGGCTGGGTTTAGGTGGGGAAGAAGGTGGGAAAAAGGTGCAGGTTGATTAGAGAAAAGATTAGGAAGAAAAGAAAAGAAAAACTCCTAAGGTAGTAGCTAACAAGAAGGTTATTAGGAAAAAGAATTACCACCTAAACAAGACTTAATCTCCTCCAAAAAGAAATAATGATACTATTATTATTATGACCAATATTATTATTATTATTATCATTATTTTATCACTTCCCCCATTTTATTATGTTTGCCATTATTGCCAACATTGTTATTATTCTTACCATCCCCTTCTACTTTAATTACTCACCTCTTATGATCGGTATTATTACGACATCAATTTTTTTTCTTCCTTTACTCTTTCTTGCACTTAGCCCAGGTTATTTTTATAACTCAAATTATTTATGGAACCACTTGAGAAAACAAGGCGATCGATAAAAACAACAACAACAACAACAACAACAACAATAATAATAATAATAATAATAACAATAATAATAATATGATGGTCCACTTTGCCTACTAATCACGTTTTAAGTCTTGCATGTCTAAAATAAGGGTTAATTAATACGTGGTATTACAAGTGACATATGCCATAATCAACTTAACAAAATGATGTGGAAAGCCATATAAGAGTAATACATTCTACAAAAAATTCAAATTCACCATGTCATAAGCTTTTTGGAGGTCAATCTTTAGAATGCATCTAGGTGATATATCCCTGGAAGAATACTTCCTGACTATCTCACAAGCCAAGAGAATATTCTCTCCAATACTTCTACCCTTGATGAAAGCATTCTGAGAGCTGTCAATGATAGAAGGCATAATACTCTTCATTCTCTGCACAAAAATCTTTGAAATGATTTTATAAATCACATTACAGTAAGCTATGGGTCAAAATTTAGACACTCTAATTGAATTTGGCTTCTTTGGAACAAGAGTTAAGGAAGTGATGTTCACTTTCTTAGGTAAGAACCTAGATGCAAAGAATTCTCTTATAGCCCAAAGAAGCTCATCAGTAACAATATGCCAACTCTTTTGAAGAAGCCTGCAGAGTACCCATCAATCCCAGGAGATTTAGTGTCTCCCATAGAGAATACAACATCTTTAACTTCATCTTTGGATACAGGTGCAGTAAGGCCTACTTTTTGAGCCTGTGAAAATTGAGTCTCAATAGCAGAATGATCCAAAACTCCCATCATCCTTTGCTCAGTCCCCAAAAGTTGTTCATAATAAACAATAAAAGTAGCTTGTATATTTTTTTCCCCTCTAATTTCCTTCTTGTTAGAGTCCAACAGCAGCACCACCGACTTCCTTTGCTGTCTTTTCTTTACCTTAGCAAAGAAATACTTGTGATTAGAATCACCATAATTGA